>OZ012662.1:69297377-69696079 GCA_963942545.1 Oxycera nigricornis
CGGAAGAAGAAAGGATGAACCTCGCCATTTCCACTCTGGAGCAGCAGTATCTAGTGGAAGTCGAAGACGTCATCCTCGATGAAACCCTGGAGACCTCGTCGAGAAAGCGAGAACGATCGAAGTCGTGGAACCACTCTTATTGTTGGTTCCACAACACTTTCGGAACAAAAGCGCGGAAATGTACTGAGCCGTGTTCGTATTCGGGAAACGAGAAGAGCCCTGGCTAACGGCGGCTAGCGAGCCTTGCCTTACCACACGCCGCCTCTTCATTACCGACCCCGATCTCGGATCCACGGTTTTGATCGATACCGGAGCCGACCTCAGTGTGTTCCCCCGATCTAAAACGCGCGAAAAGCTCACAAAGACCGGATATCAATTACGTGCAGCGAACAATAGCGTGATTGACACTTACGGATTCACAGCGCTTACGCTGAATCTCGGTTTGAGACGGCACTTTTCGTGGTGGTTCGTCGTTGCCGATGTCGCAAATCCCATCATCGGCGTCGATTTTCTCGCGCATTATGGCTTACTGGTCGACGTACAGGAAGCGAAACTGATCGACAAGCTCACGAACGTGACTTCTCGTGGTCGCGTGCTTGCTACACAAACGCCCAGTGTCAAAGTTATAACGGGCGATACACAGTTTCATCCATTACTCGCCGAATTCCCGGACATCGTGCGTCCCGACGGAAGAGCTCCGCAAATACGCCACAATACGCGACATTACATCGAGACTACACCAGGGCCACCACAGGCGGCTAAACCGCGTCGTCTCGCACCAGAGCGTCTCCGTATTGCGAAAAAACAATTCAACGCAATGCTCGAATTAGGCACTGCGCGACCATCATCGAGTCCATGGGCCGCTCCACTACACCTCGTCGCGAAAAAGGACGGTGACTGGCGCCTGTGCGGCGACTATCGCGCACTCAATTGGCGCGTAAAATATATTTCGGTGCACTAGCGTGTTTTGCATTCACCTTTTAGTAATCAACTGACGCTCGAAATAGCGAAAACACAGTAAAGAAAAGGAATAACCAATACATGTGTGTATATAGTATATACATATTTGTATATACGGTATAAAATATAGCACTTGAGTGCATTTGTTTCTGTGTGTTATTTTCATGCTATATTATATATAAATATTAGTATCTTTAATATATACTAACTAGTATTTTCATGGACAAAACTGAAAACAAGCAGCGCATTAGTAAATTTACACCATAATGTACACATGTTTGGGTGTGAATACATCCGTGCGTGTGTGCTAAGTGAACAAACAAAGTTTGAAAAAACACAATTACAATAAAAAGGTAAAACTAGAAAAATGTATCATATTCCACATGCTCCCATATAAAATATATTGGGGTCTAGCCAGGTACCATTCGTCGGTCCGAAGGTGCATTTTTTACAAATCCTTATTTCGTCCGTTTAAAAAAACTTTTTCTTAATTTTCATAGTCATCGATCTGTAGCGGCATCCGCACAAATAAAATGTAAATATCTTCTTAGAATAAGTACTGTATATATGATGTAATTCTTAGTATAGTTTGTTGCGTGCCCCGCACTCCTTCACCTCCCTCCCAGCCAATCATCATCCATGTGCTCCGCCACTTCGGACGCACCATGGACGATGACCGCCGAGAGGAGGCCCCCGTGCGGAGCACCCACCAACAGTGGTCGCATAGAGGGATAACATGTTTTATAAACCGGCTAGCTCACCGGGTCGTGGGCGAATAAAATGCACATCTACAAAAGAAACTTTTATACCCGGACAAAAACCCAATCGCGCACATGCTGAGGAGAGGAGAACCATGAAGAAAAACTCACTTCATATTATTTCACTTATGTTTATATATATTTTTATATATATTTATATATATATTTATATATATTTATTTAATTGATTTTCGAATAATAAATGAACTTTAATTAAATTGTAGAATATGCGGATGCATATTGATTTTCATTTGAATTGTTATGTGATGTTATAAAAGGTTTTTTTGTTTTTTTGTTTTATGTATGATCTCGCAATTAATTTGATAAGAGTGTCAAAGGCATTTCCAATGAGGATTGTAGTATTATCGCAGGACGACCGTTCTCGCTGCGCTAAACAACCAAACGGCTGGACGACACTTATGATAGCCAGAATGTGTTCCTTATTTACAGTTGTTGCATCGACAATCGGTATTTCACTGTTGCAAATGCATCCAGCGAGAACTGACTAAATCACGACGCAAATTTGCGATTCCTCCACGCTGCCGCACGAACTATCCGAATTTCAGAACACTTAACAACTTTTATGAGGCCGATGGCTTGAATACCACTTGCGTGCTGCTTCGCAGATCAGTCATCTCCTTGTTGAACACGTGCTTCACCAGTTACGTCGTCCTTGAAGGGCGTCTTCGGCTCGTTCAAGCCGACGTTATCAACTCGGTCGCGAACTTCTTGATTCATCACAAACTCTCCCATACAAAGCTTTTGGTGACAATGGGGCTGGTCGCGAAAGGCACTTTTGGGGGCTCTGTAGCCCAGTGAGCGGCTTCAACGAACTGCGCGAGTTGACCCACGGTGCTTCTACTTGTTTATCCGAGAACTCCGACGAGAAACCTTACCTCTCTTCGGAAAGCAGGTCGCGTCCCAAAATCCCAGCGTTATCAAGACATCCGGAACCGAGCCCACATCAGGATGTATCATCAGATTCCAGTCGTTACCTTCGTATTTTTTCACTCTTTTCCAAGAGTTGAGCTTTCAGCAGACAAACCAATTCTTCCATGAAAGGAAACTTTTTTTTATATTTTTTTTTTCAACAAAAAACGTGACCGTCTCGGTCAACACCACTTTTCCAACTCCTTTTCGTCAACTCACCTCCTACACTTTTTCACCGCGATCACCCGTTGAAGCATTTTTGCTCCAATTATTACCATATATGGTAATATGTCAGAGTCTTTTCGGCCAATCAGAGGGCGACAGCATGCAAAGTGAACCGATTCGCGCTCGATCACTTAAACTCACCTCGCAAGAGAGACAGCGCGTGTGGTGGATTACTAAATTGGGATTTAGTACTGCCAATGCTGATGATTTGGACGTGTACTGAGGGAAATTTGAATATATTCCAATTTGGAAGAAATGAAAAAAATGAACTACTAAAATTGAGAATTGATCCGCAACAGAACGTGGGGACGACCCCGCCCTGAGAAGAGTCTCTCCACAATAAAGCCGGGCTATGTATGAACTCTAAGTAATGAAAGATCTCATGGTTGGTATGAGGCTAGGCAAATGTAATCAAAACGTCTACGCGTCGAAATCATCATGCTCACTCAAACGAACCAGGAGGGTTTTAATAAAATGGGAAGTCTTACGTGAAACTCATCAGATGTAGTCAAAACGTCTTAACGTCGAAATCATCATACATGTTCACGCAATTTCCTCGATACGGTATTACGTTAAGGTAACCCTACTCAATCGACAGTTTTACCCGAAATAAGCCTTCAAAACTAACTTAGTAGTCGAAGTAGCTCAAAACCGGAACGGAACCTATCAACGGCGGGTTACTGAGTTATCAAACAAAATGAAACACGGGCGTGTTGAAAAGATGAGTAATGAAATCGCTATTACAGATCAGAGATAATGTTACGACAAGATATCCGGGACAATACACGACACTGAAAAACGAAATGGTGTACCTTCCGAGTTTTACACTGGGGTTGAGCTGTACTAACGACAAAGGATCGACCGTTGCCCTCTGTATTGAAACCCCATAGAGAACCTCAGGTCTAACCTGACAGACTTCCACCCCAGTCTCGAATCAGCCAAAGAAACAAACCAGAACTTAAAGACGAAGACAAATACATACATTTTGAGTTCAATATGAACCCCCCCTTCCCCCTAAGAAAGTTGCCTAGCAACTGAAACGGTTGTATACCGGAGCTGAAAAGATGAGGAACACTAGATTCCGATAGGTAAAATGGGTAATATTTGAAAGATAAAGAGCTAGGGTTAGAACACACAAAAAAAATGGTCTCACTTCCTGTGAGCAATTATTAATAATATGATACTAGATATACCAAAAATATTTACATTATATACAGACGTCAACGCTCAACGCGGACTAGTTTAGGGACCCCAGAGGTCGTCAATTCTCTAGCATTTTAAGACTCCAAACCCAATTATTCAACCTAAGGATATATGAACAGATACTAAATAAGGTACAACCTAACTATATGCGACGCAGATGTATATACTAATACAATACCCGTCCACACTAATGCAACCAATACGTCACACGACGAGGCCATTAGGAAAACTCATTGGACTTCGAAACAAACTAACTAATATGCGTGTCCACACTAATGCAACCGATACGTCACACGACGAGGCCATTAGGAAAACTCGTTGGATCACGAAGCAAACTAACTATATACGTCCACACTAATGCAACCGTTACGTCACACGACGAGGCCATTAGGAAAACTCACTGGACTACTAATTTTATAAGGGACCACGTCCTGTACTAAATATTACCGATATATACAAACTCACCAAAAATTGACATACTAATATATGTACGATATATATACAGATAGCTATCAACAAAATATACAGATCGAAGTTAACTCTTAATGTCCTGTGCGTGACATACACCAAGAGTTTTACCGGACATATCACGAACTTCGTAAGCAACCTGTCCCACAGGTCGAACAATGATTCCAGGCACAAACTTCGGGGCAAGTTTGGCGGAAAACCGATCAACAGCCTTACTCAAGACATGATTACGGACATGTACAGCTTGACCGGGCTGAAACATTCGGGGCTTACTACGCAAATCGTATCTGCGTTTACCCTTCAAGTAGGATTCTTGAAGTTTAGCTTGGACCTTGATTTGAATATCGCGCATTTTGTCGTTGCGCTCCGTGACACTTAGTTGACCATCAGCTAAAGAAGATAATTTACGTAGGAGGGTGTAGTCCGAGCCATGTCTAATAGCCTGAAATCCGAACATTAGGAAGTGCGGTGAACAACCAGTGGATTCATGCACTACGTTCCTAAATGCAGCGCATGTCTCCACCAGGGAGCGGTCCCAATTACGATGGTCGTCACCAATATAAGAGCGAATAGCGGATAGAATGGATTGATTGGCACGCTCAGAAGCGTTGGACTGCGGAGAATATCGAGGATTTAAAACTTGGGTGATATTGTAGTCTGACAGAAGTTGCGTGAAAACTTTAGACACAAATTGCACTCCGTTATCGGAATGAATAAATTCAGGAACGCCAAAAGTATGGAAAATATTATCGGACAGAAAGTTCACAACGGACTCGGCAGTTGCCTTAGGCATGGCCTTAAGCCATAGAAATTTGGAATAGTGGTCCAGCACCACGAAAAGTTGCGTATTTCCGAACTTAGAACGGGGATAGGGACCCAGAAAGTCAATGAACAGGCGTTGCAGTGGACGCTCCGAAATACGCATTTGTCCGAGAGGAGGACGTAGAGTTTGGTTATTAGACTTTGTCTGTTTGCAGACAGAACATTGACTAATAAATTTACGAACGTCGAGTTTGAGACGTGGCCAATAGAAATATCGACGCAATATTTCGGCGGTTTTATGGACACCACTATGTGCGGATACAGGGGAGCTATGACTGTGAGATATGAGCAGTTGTTGTACACTGTCGGGCACCCATAGTTTAGTTTGAGGGATATTTACTTGGTCATCCGACATGACACCGGTATTAATATAGATTTTCCCGTTTTGTACCCAAATATTAGAAAATTTATCGGGGTTTTGCTGTATAAGATCGATACGCTCTAGATATGGGGAGTCACTAAAGGCTGACTCAGGAATTAAAGGATGCAGAGAAGCATGTTCCGGAAGAATTGAAGTTAAAGTTTGGTCAGAGAGAATAGAGATATTGCCGGCTACAATACCTTCATGTACGCGCGACAACGCGTCTGGGACGACGTTTACGGATCCTTTGCAGTGTTGGATTTGAAAGTCAAATCCTTGTAGTTTGAGACTCCAACGAGCCAGTCTGCCGGAAAGGTCAGTTTGCCGCATCAGCCACTTGAGGCTGGCATGATCGGTAATGATAGTAAAAGAAAACCCCTCGATATAGGCACGAAATTTTTTTACACTTTGAACAGCCGCCAGGCATTCGAGTTCCGTGATAGTATAGTTACGTTGGGCCGAATTTAATTTACCGGACATAAAAGCAATAGGATGCTCTTTACCATCCTCGTCCTTTTGAAATAACACGCTACCGATACCGGTAGTACTGGCGTCACACTGTATAAAGAAGGGTTTACTAAAGTCTGGATTAAATTAAACTGGAGCCGAAATTAGGGCTTGTTTTATTTGCGAGAAAGCGTTTTCAGCGGAGTCATTCCACTTAAACGAACGCTTGCTCTGAAGTAAATCGGTTAGAGGCGCCGTGATACTGGCGAAGCGAAGGATGAAACGACGATACCAACCCGCCATTCCCATAAAACGCCGTACGTCCTTAGCGGACCTAGGAGTGGGGTAGTCAACAATACTAGAAATTTTATCCGAATCGGTTTTTAGGATACCGTCACTGACTATATATCCGAGATATTTGATCTCGCGTTGAAGGAATTTACTTTTGTCGACGTTAATAGTAAGGCCGGCGGAAGTGAGAAATTGAGCTACTTTACTTAATAGATCTAAATGTTCCTCAAAGGTGGCACTAGTAATGAGTAGGTCGTCTAAATAGACGAAAATTTTGTCATGATACTCGTGCGGAATGACTTTATGCATGAGTCGACACATAGTTTGTGGGGCGTTGCAAAGACCAAAAGGCATAACAGTGAAATGATAAAGAGGACGACCAGGGACTGTAAAAGCGGTCTTTTCGCGCGACTCCATAGATAAAGGAATTTGCCAGAAGGCGTCCTTGAGATCTAGACTGGTTATGAATTTAGTAGATTGTAGACGAGATAAGAGACCCTCAATTAGCGGAAGTGGATATGCATCCTTGATAGTGACCTCGTTAACCCTACGCGCGTCCAGACATAGCCGATTTTTACCGGGTTTGCGGACCAAAGTGACGGGAGAACTCCATGAGCTCTGACTTTCCTCTATAACGCCAAGAGAAAGCATACGATCTAATTCGGTATATAGCTGAGATTGAATAACAGGAGACACTGAATAGTGACGTTGTTTAACGGGTTTAGCGGAACCCGTATCGATAGTATGACTCAAAAGAGAAGTGTTCCCCAAGCCACGCTCGTTAAAGGACGGAAAGGTCTGGATAACAGATTGAAGCTGCATTTGCTGCGCGGTAGGTAGATGATGATACACATCGCCGTCAGAGTTGGAAACAGTATTAATTACTTGTAGAGAAGGTAACTGAAAAGGACGATATTAAATGCGTTCCAAAAATCGATGCCCAGATACACGGAATGTCCTAGAGAAGGGACTACTAAAAATCGAATGGGTTTGATTAAGTTTCCGAAGGAGACTGAAGTGTCTACATAACCTAACGCGGAGACATGTTGTCCAGAAGCAGTACTAATGTGGAGTTTGGAAGAATGCAGATAAAGTTGTAATTTAGATATAAGGTCTAAAGACCCATGACCCAAAACGCTAACGCTAGCTCCACTATCGAGTAACCCAGAGAGTTTATGCCCATTAATGGCTATTTCACGAAAAGGTCGGGAATCCGCTGAAGGATCATCGGAATATATGGAGTGTAGTACTGCCTTACGCAGTTGACGGAGTTTATAAAAATATAATGCCGTACGTTTACACCGACGTAGGCGACTATTGGACAGTAGACGACATTTAGATTTAATAGAAGGATGAACTATATGAGGTGACGTCACGGAAACAAGATCGCTATGTATGGACTCAACAGGTAACACAACAGGTTTTAAATTGATATTGGGGTCCGTTTGGATGGTGACATCTCTCATAGAGATGTTAGAGAGGGAAGTTACCTGATTTACAGACGCGTATTTGCTTCGGGTCGGACTGGGATACGTGTTTTTATTCGGTCGGACCGATTCAGAGGCATGTTGTTGGCGATGACTGGAGTGGATCGATTCCCCGCGAACGACACACTCCTTCGCCCGTTTCCCGAAGGATTGCATTTAGCACAGTTACTTTTCAGGACACCATCGTGGCCACATCCAAAACAGAAAAGTCGATTTACCGGAATTGGACAATTTCCGAAGGAATGCCTACTACGCTTACAGTTCCAACAGATAACGGAGTTAGAAAAAGTTTCGGAAGAGCGAACTGTAGGAGATACGTCTGCCTGTCTGAATGGATTACCAGAAGAACGACGAGAGTTGATAGGATCGACGTTTTTCGACCCAGACGTAAGATGAATTTCGTGCACGGAACGCCGCACGAAAGGAATAGTCCGTTTTACAGGAGTGTTGATGTTCCATACACTCTCGACGGAAATACAACATTGGACTAGTTCGCGAGTGTTGTTAAAGGTGCGACCAGCTAAATGATCGCTCAGACGGGTGGACATGTTGCGATATAGGATGACTTGTAGGTCAGTGTCCGGTAATGGATGCCGAAGCTGAAGGGTCAGTCCTTCAACAGCATCGAAGAACTCAATGAATGTTTCAGAAGGTTTTTGAATCCGCGCGTCAATACGTCGTCGGATGTCCACATCGGAGGTAAGAGAGCCATACTGACTCAGAAAGGCGGCCTTAAAGCCGTCCCAATCAAAGGACTGGGGATGTAGTTGGAGATATTTCCAATACCAGACCGCTGCTGGTCCACGAACTAATAAATGGAAACTCGCGATGAGTTCTGCAAACGAAACCTGATAGGTGCGAGAGAGAGTCTCGACTTGGAATATAAAAATCTCGGCGTTGAGACTAGAGTTGGTTCCATCAAACGTGATGCCCCATTTAAATATGGGTACATTATGACGGACAGAGGTGTTTAAGGTTTCCCTTACAGGTGGAGGAAAACTATGAGTATAAGGAACGTCTGGATACATAGGGGGTGGAGTTTTCACCTCAACTACAGGTTGTGTCGGACTTACATACCGAAAGTGTTCACCTTGATTTAACATATATAAATCCGCAGTGTGGATAGATTTTTCAGTCACAAGGTGTTTCGGACTGTTGAAAATGATGGGCGCCTGACATTGTTCGGGCGGAATGTTTATCACCACGGATTGATTAGGTGGGGAACTGCCTCCCACTTCAGACACTTGTAGCGGATGATTAATGGAAAAAGGATTGGACTCACTCCCTAACTCGAGGGATGGTCTGATTTCCCGAGACGTAACCGGAGAAGATACTACTTTGGGCCAGAATGCCTGAAGAATATCCATGTTGCAAGATAGAATGATATATATAACTGAAGATATTAGATAATAGGTGTAATGTTAAGTGATAGAGCGACTAAATGGTTGCGCGGATTATATAAAAAGATTAAGTTATTTTACCGAATAAGGTATTAAGATATTACACGAAACGATATTATAAGATACGATATTATACGATACTTTAGTACACGATATTATAATACAACTTAACGATACTCTGGCTAACTCAAAAGGCGGTCCAAATTACTCGCTTAAAGCGAAACGCCACAAAACTACGCTAACTATATCAATTAAACGCCAATGGGCGATATGTTCAAATACTAAACGCGGCGAAGATACTAAACGCGTACTACCGAAACCGATTGTAGGAGTGTGAGTGTGAGTGGTTTACAATAGTTTACAATAGTTTTACATGAATTTACATAAATTTTTGACTTAAATTAATGTACATAGTTTTTACATAATTTGTTTTACAAAAATTTTTACATAAATGTTTTACAAAAAGTTTTACAACAGTGTTTTACAAAAGTATGACTTAGTATTATTGTGTCGATTCACATACGAATCGGAATAACATGAAGTGATTATTATTGGTATTTTTGTTTTATAAAGATATATTTGGTCTCCCCACCAACAGACACTACGCGATCAGATACAAAATTTAATTAGACACTTAAATTGTGTGTCACAACAAAATGTGAAGTACGTAAAACGAGATGATTCACGATTCGAACAAATTATCCGACAACTACAAGTTAAAAGTGAATTTATTTTATAAATTTAATAGAAGTGTGTCGAAACAGGGATTGCGACGGTTTCAAACGTGGAAGCGATTACTGGGTGTGATTGAGATAATCACAATCCCGATTCAAACAAACTACGCGAATTACCCGACACTTTTCCGAATTTCGACAACACTATGCAACTTGAATTTAGTAATTTAGAAAGGCAAAAGGCCGAAACGACTGGGCGCCATGTGTTGCGTGCCCCGCACTCCTTCACCTCCCTCCCAGCCAATCATCATCCATGTGCTCCGCCACTTCGGACGCACCATGGACGATGACCGCCGAGAGGAGGCCCCCGTGCGGAGCACCCACCAACAGTGGTCGCATAGAGGCGACCATAGATAACATGTTTTATAAACCGGCTAGCTCACCGGGTCGTGGGCGAATAAAATGCACATCTGCAAAAGAAACTTTTATACCCGGACAAAAACCCAATCGCGCACATGCTGAGGAGAGGAGAACCATGAAGAAAAACTCACTTCATATTATTTCACTTATGTTTATATATATTTTTATATATATTTATATATATTTATTTAATTGATTTTCGAATAATAAATGAACTTTAATTAAATTGTAGAATATGCGGGTGCATATTGATTTTCATTTGAATTGTTATGTGATGTTATAAAAGGTTTTTTTGTTTTTTTTTGTTTTATGTATGATCTCGCAATTAATTTGATAAGAGTGTCAAAGGCATTTCCAATGAGGATTGTAGTATTATCGCAGGACGACCGTTCTCGCTGCGCTAAACAACCAAACGGCTGGACGACACTTATGATAGCCAGAATGTGTTCCTTATTTACAGTTGTTGCATCGACAACCGGTATTTCACTGTTGCAAATGCATCCAGCGAGAACTGACTAAATCACGACGCAAATTTGTGATTCCTCCACGCTGCCGCACGAACTATCCGAATTTCAGAACACTTAACAACTTTTATGAGGCCGATGGCTTGAACACCACTTGCGTGCTGCTTCGCAGATCAGTCATCTCCTTGTTGAACACGTGCTTCACCAGTTACGTCGTCCTTGAAGGGCGTCTTCGGCTCGTTCAAGCCGACGTTATCAACTCGGTCGCGAACTTCTTGATTCATCACAAACTCTCCCATACAAAGCTTTTGGTGACAATGGGGCTGGTCGCGAAAGGCACTTTTGGGGGCTCTGTAGCCCAGTGAGCGGCTTCAACGAACTGCGCGAGTTGACCCACGGTGCTTCTACTTGTTTATCCGAGAACTCCGACGAGAAACCTTACCTCTCTTCGGAAAGCAGGTCGCGTCCCAAAATCCCAGCGTTATCAAGACATCCGGAACCGAGCCCACATCAGGATGTATCATCAGATTCCAGTCGTTACCTTCGTATTTTTTCACTCTTTTCCAAGAGTTGAGCTTTCAGCAGACAAACCAATTCTTCCATGAAAGGAAACTTTTTTTTTATATTTTTTTTTTTCAACAAAAAACGTGACCGTCTCGGTCAACACCACTTTTCCAACTCCTTTTCGTCAACTCACCTCCTACACTTTTTCACCGCGATCACCCGTTGAAGCATTTTTGCTCCAATTATTACCATATATGGTAATATGTCAGAGTCTTTTCGGCCAATCAGAGGGCGACAGCATGCAAAGTGAACCGATTCGCGCTCGATCACTTAAACTCACCTCGCAAGAGAGACAGCGCGTGTGGTGGATTACTAAATTGGGATTTAGTACTGCCAATGCTGATGATTTGGACGTGTACTGAGGGAAATTTGAATATATTCCAATTTGGAAGAAATGAAAAAAATGAACTACTAAAATTGAGAATTGATCCGCAACAAGTTCTTAAGATCCTTGCCGCCTTTGAATGCAATAAACCATATGCAAGGTCGCCGATCATAAACATAGGCGACACTGAGTCCTAAACACCCTTTGCGCACTATGCCATAATCCTTTTCATCTTTCCTTCCAAGGCTAATGTTTATTGCATTCAAAGGCGGCAAGGATCTTAAGAACTATACTAAGAATTACATCATATATACAGTACTTATTCTAAGAAGATATTTACATTTTATTTGTGCGGATGCCGCTACAGATCAATAGCGAACACAATGTTAGGAAGCACAATTCTCTATTTAAATTAGACTTACATAAAATTAACGTCTAAAAACGAAAAAGGTCTGTCGGACGGAGGGTTAATGAAGCGAAGTTTCCACGCCCTCAAAATCTACCGAAAGCAACAAAGAATCCTCAGTTACATATTCTTCTTCTTGGATACGTTTGCAAATACAGTCTTCTTGCAGCGCTAATACTAGGTAGGGATAGCTGAAATTAGTTTTCCTTGCGCTAAATCAAAGTTCGCCCTGTTGAAAATTAAAATTAAATATGGCTACTATTTATAAATAATATATAAATGACTTTGTAGACGTTCATGTATAAAAAAAACTATTTCAGTAGGAAGGTAATTGTTTAAATTGCTAAAAAAAATCATATTTTATTGCCTCATTGATGAAATGTTTTCATTCCAAAAGTCCAGGAAAAAGCTACGTTCCACCAGGAGAAGGTTTAAGACTAAAGCTTCGTAGAGTTATATGGAGGCAGGAAGGGTAAAAAAGTCGAAGAAATTTGGTTAATGCTGAAATTGGCAATAAATTGAACAAATAAGTTACTAATGTGTTTCTGGGAACTTGATTTATTGTAATTTGCGATTCGAGCATTACATTTCTTTTGCAGTTTTTTAAGCATCATACAGATGAAGAGCGCTTCTTGTTACGTTCACCGTGGCGAACTGCTGCGTGCAGCGTGGTCGATCCATGTGTAAAAAGAGGCGCTGAACAATTCACGCTGGAAGCGAGGACCCCTAACCATCATGTGGGTAAACGTACGCGGTAAGACATGGCATACGCGCGTCCCAATTCATATTTAGATTAGTTAAGATAAGTAAATGATTTAGATTAGTCAATAATTTAGATTAGTAAATTATTTAGATTAGATGAATTGAATTAATAAAATAGCAGTATATAATTGCATTGGTTAGAAAATAATTAGGAAGTAAATAGAAGTAAGGTCATCAGCAGGCGAAACAGCCTCATCAACTGAATCACGCCCAATCGCCAACTCCATCGCCAGTGACAAAAAATACTTCGTAATATATTAAAAGAGAAATAGTTATCCAGGCTCATTTTCCCGTCTCTTATCCTTCTTTCCTGACTGATGTCCCGTTTAGTGATAGGTATCGTATAAGATGGATCGGCACGGGCCTAGTCTTATTTATGCTTTATTTTTTTATTCGTCGTGCGTTATCCAATTTCAGATGTGTCTACGCGTTGACTTTAAAGTCAAAGTATCCCGGGCGTATCGCTTTCTGTGATGTATCATCAAAAAAAGGGTATAAGCATCGAATCCCTTGCTTGCTCTGAAACAACCACCCTTAAGTTGATTGTTGGCGACATCATTATGTATCGCTGGCACGTTTTGAATTCTAGATAACACATTCGGGACAATATTCTGATTTCCATATATCTGAACAATTTCTGCTGTAGATTACGAAATGTGTTGGAACTGTTTGCACTGTACCAAAGAAGCTTTCAGTTTGTAAGCAACGTCGACAAGCTTATGGTCTAAGTATACGATGAAGTTATGACCTCCGATGATGTGTCTGAAAAAAATTACTACCAAATAAATTGCTGACAATTTTCGGTCGTACGCGCTATATATATGTAATTGTTTCAAAACTACACCCGCTGTTTTTCTGACACGAAAGTTGAGATCGCCGAAAGATCATTGAAAGTATTTCCCGACTTATGGCAATATAGGCTCCTATACTGTGATGAGATGTATATTGGACGTTTAGTCCCGGGTACGAGCCAACGATACCTTTGTTCGTACGGACTAATTCCGGTTCGGCCTCTACCTAGATAGAGGTGCGATGGCTGCTGATATCCCAGCTCAGTTCGACGCGTAATGTCGTTGGTACGTGTTATCCAACTTTAGCCCTCGAATCTCATTTCAAAAGATTTAGCCATCTGTTTGCCCGATTACTAACTCCAACAAAAAAAAACAACACAAAGCTAGTCACATTATCAAGCTTGTGAGGTTAGACCTCCGCAGTTACTTTGAAAATAAAATACTCGCGCGCATCCCGTGATATCACGATCAAGATCCACCCGAGAGTAAAAAACACTCTATCGCAATCGAAACTAAAATTTCCTAATCCACGTAATTTAAAAAAAAACGATAAACTACTGCGCGTAAACAACCCCTCGGGTGGCCGTGCTACTCTCGGAAAGAAAACGATCTTCGGCAAAGCTCGCCAGGCACAGATGTCCCTACCTGGGCCGGCCCTAACAAGGCCTAGCGCTAGATTGTCCGCATGTGTTTTTGCGTGCTAGGCCCAGCAATAGCTACTCCAGCCGGACAGTCTCTAAAACCTGAAAATCAAGAAGGAGGAAACTCAAGGATGGTGTTTTAATCTGTGTTTGTTTTTACTATCAGTGTTTTTATTTCATTTACAAATATCGGAATAAAAAATAATAGTAATTACTCCTTATATTATAAAAATAACACGAATAACCATAGCAAATAAAAATCATAGACATTAGTAACAATGCTGATAAATATATTACATTGATTTTTCTGGACAAGGAAGAACAATTAACAACGAATTAATATTTCATTAATTATTCATGACAATTTGACAAATTTCAATGTTTTTAGCTGATTTTTTTTCCCTAGAAATGCTAAACTTTTACGTGTGTAAATTTTAAATAAAATAGATTTTTGGTTTTTAAGATGCAATTTTTTGAAAGAGTTGTTTTTTCCCTTCGAGACCTATGTAACCCTTTAATGACTAGCCGCAATCTTCTCTCAAAAGCGTTATTTGCTGCACGCACGACTTCAAGAGGTATTGAGTCCCATATTCTCAAAATAACGCTTTTAAATTCTGTCAAATTTCGATATTTGTAATTCTTTAGCTGCTGCTGCATTTATCCCCAAATAGAAAAATCCAAGGGGTTTAAGTCTGGTGAACCTGATGGCCATTCATCTTTTGCCGTTCAATTATGCTCACACCATGCTTGCACAATTTTGGCTGCGTGCGATGGGGCACCGTCTTGTTGAAAGCAATAATAGTCGTCGCCATAAATATTATAAACTGAAGAAAGTAAATTTTTTGTCAATACCTCTTCCAGGAAGTAGCCAGCATTAATTTTGACACCTTTTTCGATGAATACCAATGGAAGGGTTCCTTTTCGCGATATTGCACCCCAGACCATGAGGCGTTTTGATACCTTGGTACGTGCCTTTTGCAATGTAGAATATCCTCCATAGAAACAGCCCACAAACGATTATTTTGGAAATTGAGAATACTCTCCAAAATAAAAACTTTTTCATCCGACAAAATGATGTCATCACCAGCGTGCCACGACAGTGACACTTTACTCCTTTCAAGTCTTTTTAATTTTGTTGCATCCGTAAGTCTATGAACTTTTTTTTAAAAGCCGAACGCTTCAAATCTTCTCGTAGAATTTTTCGCACACACTCCAGATTAATATTTTTCTTGCGGAACGTTCACAATTTCTACGAACTCGTTCACGAATAATTTAAATGTTCTTGACGGTGCGCACAGTTCTTTTTCTTCCCGTTTTCTTTTCATTTCCATTAGATCCAGTCTCAAGGAATCTAGTTACAGTACGATACACATAGTTACGCATTACGCCAAGATTTTTCATTTACCGAAAAATGTCACCTCTTGTCTTGCCACTTTTTAATTGAGCAGCAATAATTTCTCTTAAGTCCGACATGCTCATTACAGGTAAATTACGCAACTGATAATTAGTTTCTGAATTAGGATTTGCTATACAGCAGTACTCGTATCACCATACTGGTTTAGTCCTTACACGTACATACATGCCATTTGTATGGGAAAAAGTTGTGCCAACACATTCATGTCACCCTGTCCCAGGAATTGAATTCAGTTGATAATATTTTATTACAATCCACTTATTGCTTCTCCCTACACAATCGCACACAAAGTACTACAAACTTCAAATTTGAAACACTTTCTACAGCCGCGCGACTTAGTCATTTAGCGTTTCGGATTCACTGTTCGATGTTTTTTCCGATATTCTGGCTGTGATCATATCGGCACATCGTATTAAGACCAAACTCGTTCCTCGCATATCTTGGCAAAGGCAAGGGTCACATTCGGAATGGTGAAACTCTGTTTTGAAAGTTAACTGACTATTTTAGGGGTTACACACGCCAGTCGTAAGTGGCGTATTTCCTTGTTGAATTTTGCAAATAGCTACAGCCATTTCTTTATCATTTGGGTCAATTGCAATATATTGTGCTTAAAAATCCCTCGTTTAAAAGGTCGTCTACATCTTTTTATTGAGTTGGTTAGCACGGTGGCACAGTCGCGACAATTTATGCTTTTCTCTAACTGGCGGGCACCATAAATAGAACGGCGGCTCTAAATTAACTCACTATCGACCAAGTGGGTGCGTTCATATTTATAGGAAACACAATTAAACTAATAAACTCGTGTGTTAGAAGCAGGAAAATTCGAATCTTTTGCATGCCCTTGAATGTAGATATATAAAGAATATTTATGGTCACGAGAACCCATATTACTCATTGCCTGAGTAAGCAATACTAACTAAATGGAAATATGTCGACCTCATACTTGTTTCTTGGTGTAAAGATACCAATTTTGTTTGGTATAAAAACACCCAGGGATATTCTGATATGAAGAGTGATTCTTGAAGATGTGTTTGCGACGTCATTATCAGTTCGTAGTTCATTATGTGTGGATGCCTAGTGCAGAGTTGTGAAAAATCAAAAAGATAAAATGTTGCTTAAGGGGAGGTTCTCTTAGATTTTTGCGGAAAAATCATTTTTTTTTTGTTTTACAAAAAATGAAGTTACATATGTGTAGAATATCTGCAAAAGGAATTCCGATCCGAAACATTTTAATCGAATTGGAGCGTCTCAAACGCGCCTACTTCACGCGTGCTGAGGGAGGCTAAAAACTTTGAAAGCGTTTTTCTCGAAACCATATTTTTCATCATAACTTCAAGCACAGGTCTTGATCTATTGAGCCGATTCACTTCATTTAAAGTTTGCCCAAAAGAATATACTTTTTTGTATGGCTTATACCTAAAATGAGCATAAAAATTAATTTATAATTTTTAAGCGAGGTCAAAGTAAAATTAACGATTAAGTAAGTGGTTATCGAGAATAAGACAAACATCACGAATTCAATTAACTTTTTGATTTGTGTGGGAAGATAAGAAACAATTTTCATGGTACGGCTCGGTATCTGTCAAAACATAATTTTGTATCGTAAATTATAATGCAGTTGGTTATATACACTCATTGCAAAGAAAATATGCATAAAAGTTTATATTTTCTAAACTTACTATTGCTTATATTTTTAAATTAACATGGTTTAACACGGAATGTTAATAATTCACAAGTCAACATTAAAATTACAAAACCGGGAAAAATTAAATATAATCTATTTATTAAATTATAAGACTTCAATTCTTCATATTCCACATTTAAATTATAAATTTATCACACGTTGAACCAGAATTGAAGTCTCAGTAGTTTTTTACTGTTTTGTTTTGTAGAAGCTATTTCGTTATAAGCAAACTGTTTCAAGTTGGTCTAGTACTAGTTTCAAAAACGTTTTCAATAACGTTTTGGTAGTCGGGAAAATTGGATTATTGATCGGGTCTACTTTCGCTTTCGTACGTAACGTGACGTGTATTGCGCGACCTTTTGCCCTTTCAACTTATTGATTCCGTAGCGCCCGCTCTGTTCCGATCGCTGTGCTTGTCGCCTTCACTTTGTCGCTTGGTGATTTCCCGTACTTAGTGATTTTTTGTGAATCGCGAATAGATTCTTTGTTCGCGGGTGCCTTCTTGTGTGACTGGTTCCCAGTTCAACTGTTTTTCTATCATATACTGCCTCAGTGCTATAGTACGATCATTTGTTATTTTAATTGGTTGTGATTGATTGTGACGGATATTGTTCCAATCAACAACACCTTAAATACATTGGTCTTCCAAATAGCTTTTTGGACTTGAAAGCTAAATGTCAAAACTTACATTCCGCTGTGATAAGTGTCAATCGGTTTCCTTGACTAATGTCCTAGCGTGTCTCAAGGAGCATTCGTTGATGCTGAAAACTTGCTATAAAGGATTCTATTACTCCAACTGTTTCGGCTGCAAATCTTCATCAAGCCTCTTCTAGTGTTTTAAATGTTGAAGCTTTGCCAAGCCGTGGAGCGATTCCTAAGCGACTTGCTGCTGCTTAAAATAGTATTGAATCAGCTGATAGTAATATTCATCTTATGGAGTCATCAGTTGCCTCTTCAGCGGTTCCTTACCAGTCGACTTGTAACCCTCTCACACCAATAAGTCTGCAGCTACTTGATGTTCCTGGAAACCCCAAATCAGCAGAAGCTGCTGAAGATGTATTATCGTGCGCTTCTAAAGAAAACTTTATGCCGCTAACCCGTGCAATCACTTCAATTGTGCCGCCAATTTTTTCAAGTGTGCTTTTAACAGTAAAGCCACCTACTCAAATATTTGTATCTAGGCTCGCTTACATGACTTCGAAGGAGAGCGTTCTTGACTACGTACGCAATAAACTTGGCTATACGCCTCCTATACTTGACTGCAGAAGGCTAACAAAGGATAACATGCCGAACAAATTGATTGCCTCCTTTAAAATAACTGTTCCTCACGAGCTGGACTGTGTTCTCAAATCTGAATTTTGGCCTGATGGAGCTCTGGTGAAAGAATTTACAACGAAAAAGCGTTCAGCTGTAAATTTTCCCCAGCTGCGGAAGTCAACGAAGGACCCTATCCATTAAGCATATATTATCAAAATGTTCGATGTATGAGATCCAAGATTGCAGAGTTTAACATATCAACCCTTCTAGCGGATCATGACATTATTTGCTTAACTGAAACTTGGTTGAACGGCTCAATTTCAAACGCAGAATTTGCAAAGGATTATGTTCTCTACCGCCGAGATCGCGACTTTTCTCTCTCTGGCAAAGCTGATAGGGGAGGTGTTCTCATTGGCATGAATAAATCGTTCCCCTCTTCCCTTTGGTGTCAATTTCTCCCTTCTTACCCCGTTGAATGTATTGTTGTGAAAGTGTCAACTTTTTCCTATTATAGCACATTAGTCGGATCCGTCTATATCCCATGTAACTTCCCTGTATCTGTTCTCGAAATCTTTTTAGATGAGATCTCTACCTTTTATAGCTCGCTTAATCACTTCTCAACTATTATCACTAGTGGTGACTTCAATTGTCCGTCAGTTGAATGTCCTTCAAGTCCGTCTTCTAATGCCAAATCTTCTAATGCACTCTTTGTTCTCCTCTCTTCATTTCTTTCTCACTTTTCTCTATCTCCGTTTAACTCGTCACTAAATGTAAATGGCCGTTTACTGGATTTGATTTCAATTAATCTCCCATCTCATCTTGTTTCTGTGTCTGCGGCTGATTTACCTTATCTTCCTATTGATCCTCATCATCCTCCTCTTAATATACAGCTAACCTTACCTATCCAAAAGCTCCATAACTTTCGTGTCCCTCCAGCCTACAATTTCCGTAAAACGGACTTTCTCTCTTTATCCCATGAATTATCTTCGATTGACTGGGCTGTACTTTTCTCCAATCTCACTTGTGATGAAGCTGTAGCCAAATTCTATTATGTCCTGTCAAACCTGATATCACAATTTACTCCTCTTCGTCGTTCATCTAAAAAATCTGACCCTCCTTGGCTCACTCAATCGGTTCTTGATGCTATCAAGCGGAAAGACAGGGCTCGAAAACGGGTGAAAACATCTGACTCTTTTGAAGCGCAATCTGCATTCCGGAAGCTTCGGTCTATTGCTAAGCAGAAAATACGCCAAGCTATTTGCGCCTATCACAGCTCTTTTGAAAACTCTCTCCTGTCTAACCATTCTAAACCATTCTGGTCATATATAAGATCCTTAAGGTCCTTCTCATCTATCCCTGGCTCCATGCAATGGATTCATAACTGTGCTTCTTCGCCTGTGGACATATATAATCTCTTTGCCATCTACTTTTCATCTACGTTTTCTCCACATAAACCAAACATCTTCACTCCTGACAGAAATGTTCAAACTCCTGCTATTTCGTCTATAATTGTCGATCCCCACCTTATAAAATCCGTTATTGATTCGTTAGACCCTAATGTTGGTCCAGATCCTGATGGTATTCCTAATTTGATTATCAAATCCTTATCCTCATCTCGGAGTATTCCTCTTTCCTTCATTTTTTATTGAAGCCTCTCTTCAGGTGTTTTTCCACAGTGCTGGAGAGTGGCCAACATATTACCCATCCTCAAGTCTGGAGATCCTTCAAGTGTTACGAACTATCGCCCCATATCACTCTTGTCCGCTTTCCCTAAAATTCTTGAGCGTATTGTCCACTCGAATCTATACATGGCCTTAGAATATGTTATTGTCCCGGAGCAGCACGGCTTTCTTCCTAATCGTTCCACTACCTCAAATCTGCTTGTCCTTTCAAACACTGTTACTACTTCTCTTGATAATCATCTGCAAGTTGATAGCATTTATACAGATTTTTCAAAAGCTTTCGACACTGTTCATTTCTTCATCCTGTGTCGCAAGCTTGAGCGCTTTGGAGTTTCAGACTCCCTACTTCTGTGGGTATATTCCAATCTCTCGTCAAGGTCTTGCCACGTTTCTGTCTTAGGCACGCACTCTGTTCCCTTTCATCCCGAATCTGGTGTCCCGCAACGGTCCATACTAAGCACTCTTCTATTCACTCTGTACATAAATGACCTTCCTTCAATATTCAAATCTCCCTGTCTTCTATATGCTGATGACCTCAAGATATTCCGGGTAAGACTGCAAAGTTCTTCAAGATGATCTTATCTCACTGAGTTCCTGGTGGCAGGCTAATTTCCTTTCACTTAATATTCCCAAGTGTCATACAATGACTTTCACTCTTAAGACTTCTTCCATCTTCTTTGTGTATTTTATTGACTCTATTTCTTTAAATAAAATTGACCGTGTGAAAGATCTTGGTGTCATCTTTGATCCTTAGCTAAAATTTGATGCGCACGTTCACAATATAGTTTCTAGAGCCTCAAAGCTGTCAGGATTTGTGTTAAGACATTCGCTAATTTTTACTAATCCCTATTCCGCTGTACGATTGTTTGTGACTATCGTACGTACTATTTTAGAATATGCATCCCAAATTTGGTCTCCTTATTTTGTTTCCCTGATCAATGTTGAATCTGTGCAGCGTAAATTTACCCGCTTTCTACTTTTCAAATTCAATATCCCTTATATTCCATATGAAGAACGCATTTCTTTTTTTAATATTCAGTCTTTAGCCTCGCGAAGGACATATCTTGATCAGTGCTTACTGTTCAAACTTTGTCATAACTATTTACAAGTTAATATCGACCATTTAGTTTCTCTGCGACAATGCTCTAGACCTACCCGGTCTTCAGATATTATTCTTTAGCCTTTCGCTAGAACGGAGGTCTACTTTCATTCTCCTCTGCTCCGTTTACCTAGGACTCACAATAGACTCCAGGTTGGATCTTTTCCCTCTAGCATTGTTGCTTTCAAAAGAATTCTTGAAAATGTTTTGTTTATGTGATTACTTTTCATGTTCTTCAGAATTTGCGTTTTTGTATTTATTTTTATTCCACATTTTGTAATTGGATTTGTTCTGTTAAATGTGCAAAGAATAAATAAATAAGCTTATCTAGTTGATCTCTTTCATTTTTTTATGAAATTGTTTAATCTTTTTGAAAATTTGTAATGCCTTTTTCACCTTCTTCCGCTTCCGCGAAAGTCAGCAAAAAATGCAGTTCTTGTATTGAATCATGTCGTATATAAAAAAAAACTCCGAAAAAAGATTTATCTAGCATATAGTTATAAGCGCTCCTGTGAAAACCTCAAAAACTTAGTTTTCCTTGATTTTTGTAATAAGCCGCATTAAATTTGATACTAATTTTAAAAAATATGCAGGAAGTTTGAAATTTTTTATAAAATTGATGAAGCTCCACAAATTCTTATTTTTATTTGCTTTTGGAATAAGTGCAGTGCAATTGAATGTCGTTCTCATAGTTTCATTACTATTTTACCTTAAACGTTTACGTTTATATTCAATTTCGATCCCAGACAGTTGCGTCTAAACACAATATTTTTTTTTACAATTTTTCATTCCAAATAAATAGCGATAATACTGAATCACTTTTATTGTTTCTAGCTTTTGTACGAAATTTACTGCCTAGGGAACAACCCCGTTAGAATATGGATGTAACCAATACGGAGAAACATGATTTGTCTGACGAATCCATTATTGTTGGCCCAAGAAAAAAAATTAAACAGCAAGGAATATTATAAAAAATGTTATTATTATAAAAAAATTATAAAGTTTACTCTCTAACTAATAGAGTGTATTGCCTTAAAAAGCCAAATGAGTAAAGCCGTTTAGTCATCATTGTAAGGACGACCTATCAGTGTGTGCTATTACAATAAATTGTTATCGTTAAGTTACTACATATCACATAACTACAGTAGCGAGCAGAGAAATCCGGTCAGGTAGAAAAACGAGCATTTCGGGTGCATTATTTCCAGGGAACGGGGAAAAATGGGGCTGGGTACTTTTCCAGGTATGGGACCTTTATGATCATTATCAATTTTAGCTAGTTTTTCAAACAGTGAAGTTAGTACAAGTGAAATATATAAAAATGGCAAATAATAGGAAAATGACTGAAATTAAAAAAAAACGGAAATAGTGACGTTGTGGAAGGAGCCGCAAGGGTAGGATACAGTCAGTCTTCTGTAGCAGAATTTTTAAAAAAAATTAAAACCACTGGATCCACACAGCTGAAAAAAGGCACAGGGGCTAAGAAAATAACACCGGCTGAAGATCGCCTGTTAAAGAGAATTTGCCTAAAAGATCGGTTCAAAACTGCGGTAGAAATACGCAAAGAGTTTGTAGAAGAAACTCAAAAGCAGATAAGTGTCCATACAGTGCGCGGACGGCTTGTTGAGGAACATTTAACTGCAAGAATTCCTGCTAAAAGCCTTTTTTAACGAGAGACATGCGAAAAAAACGCCTAGAATGGACTAAAAACTATGAGCACCGGACTAATCTGGATTGACGAAAGGTTATATTTTCTGATGAAAGTAAGTTTAATTTGTTTGGATCCGATGGCTTGCAGTACGTTAGGCGTAGACCCGGAGAGCGTTAAAGTGCCCAATGTTTCAAACCAACAGTCAAACACCCACCCGGTAAAATGGTCTGGGGATGTTTTTCCTATTATGGAGTTGGAAAACTGGCCTTTATTGATGGAACAGTGAATGCGGCAGTCTATAGAAATATTTTATATGAGCATTTTTTGTCTTCGATGGAAAATTATTTTTCTATGTGTTCTGAGTGCATTTTTCAAGACGATTCTGCACCGTCTCACCGTGCCAAAGTGGTCAGTTTTGTATTAATTTTATTGCATGATGTTTAACACACACACATATATATATATATATATATATATATATATATATATATGTCTGTGTGTGTGTATTTAACCAAATTTTTCCCCTCAATTTAAGATTAAACAATTTCATGCCGAAAACCATATATCGTCACCCTTATGCCAGAGACGCGAAAGTGAAAATTTCCACTTTCGCGGGTTTTTTTAATACAAAATGGTACAAAGATGCTATCCCAGAAGTACGAATGTGATTTATCTGAAGTGGTATGCAGCTATATTCAAAAAAAGATTGGACGCGTGATTTATAGAGACAGTTTGAACATTTATCTAGCAATAACTCAAAACTGCTGTTTACAATTTCGCGTCTCTGGCATAAGGGTGATGATATCTGTTATGATATGACCAGGAAATAGCCCGGATCTTAATCCAATAGAAAATTTGTGGCACATTATGAAAGCAAAAGTTAGTAAGGAACATCCTAACACAATAAATGAGCTAGTTATATTATTAGAAAAAATTTGGTATGACGAATTACTAGACGAACTACTGCAAGCTTTGATAAATTCAATGCCATCAAGAATTAAAGCAGTTATTAAAAATAAGGGAGGGGTTACAAAATATTGAATTTAGTTTCAATTATATGTAAGGTTAATTTCTTTCAAAAACGAAAATGGAAAATGCAAATATTATTTAAGAATATCAAAAAACAAAATTAAATTGTAATAACGAATTATTTTCAATAAATACCAAAATTGTAATAAATCCATTTTATTTACTTTTTTTAAAACATTTCAACAAGCACATTATAAATTTTTAAACAGTAAATATAATAAGTTAACAGGAAAAAATTACTTTGCGACCCTTCATTTAGATTTCTCCAAAAAAAAAAATTAGAATTATTAATATTTTCTACCTGATCGGATTTCTCTGCTCGCTACTGTACTTTCTTTTACTAAAACAGTGTAAACTCTTGAAGTTATAAAATTCAGTGATTTTCAACTATGTACCAGTTTTTCTAATTACCCATGCAAACCTTCATATATTTTCTGATTTCTTCAATGAGATATTTAAGTGTGAGCTACTAGTGACACATGGCCGCCCGATACTACGAAACACTGATTGTACACGCCGCCCGATCTTTCTCGCAAGAGATATTGACAGACTTGGATATCCCAAATATGTCAATATCTCATACGAGTAGCACCAGTGCCGCTGTATACCGTTATATTGACTAAGGCTGTAACGGTTTTAGTACAACGTCAAAATTTCTATCAAACTCTGATTTGTAATTTGTTGAATATCAATTTTATTTTCGATTGCCGAACTTGCATTCTTTTGAAATCCATTTGATAATTTTTCCCGTATTTCACTCATAATAAAAGGCATCTATTTAATTGCATAAAGCATAATATATTTCAACCGAAATTCTTCTCAAGCCGTTTCAATTTCAACAGCCATAATTCCTTGACTGGTTTTTAAATAGTGCACCTTAAATGTGTAAACATTTCCTTGGCTATGTAACACTGGTAGTATTAAGAGGTGAATATGTAATTTTTATGTTTAAATACCGGTACATGTTAACGCAATGTAGTAAATGTCTAAGTATGGTTTCCAGTAACAACTGTATTTCGCTCGGTCAACAACAATTTAATTTTATTTCAAGCGCAACTTATTTTATAAACCAGTCCTCAAAAATACTTGTGTCCAAGTATTTTTAATTGGAGAGTAATGTTTGGTGTCATCTCGATATTAAATATTATTTGAGTTTAACATCGATATATTATAACACGTTTCAGTGTATACGGAGCATATACAATTGTTATTAGACCGTTATTAGGCGTAAAACTCGTCATACATTTTGCCGCCTTAAAGCATATTTCGTCGAGGTTAGTTTTTTTCCCTTTATATCTATGTGGAAGTCATAAATTTTTACTACGAAATCCTCAGCAGCTTTACCGTCAGCATTGACTGCCTCTCCACGAATTTTAACAATTTAAAAATTAGCCCATTTCCCAAATTTTTGAAATCCACCGTAAAGTAAAACTCTGATCATAACATTCTCCTTCTATTAGCCGCTTTGAAACGACGATGGTGAAATTGACTTTGATTGGTTGGTTGGTTGTAGTGGCAGCCCCCTTTGTCAAAAGGCGGCTCACTTAGGCCACGATAGGGCCATTGTGATACCACATTTCAATAGGGTGCGGCACTAAAACCTGTTGGGTGACGAGAACCATTTAGATTCTCGTATGAAGCCGGCTACGCAGCTAATATTCAAACTGGCTACTTCCGTGAGGCTGTCCAGGAAAGGTGAGCCTAAAGTTTGCATGCGTTTCTTGGATAGTGCTGGGCATTCACACAGAAAGTGTTGGATCGTTTCCTTCTCCGATCTGCAGCTGCGGCAGAAATCGTGGAAAGGGGCACCCAGTCTTTCTGCGTGTCTGCCAATGAGACAATGGCCCGTCAGCACGGATACGATGAAACTTAATGTTTCACGGTTCGTGTTAAGGAGCTGCTTGGTGCGCTTTGAGCTTAGTGCGTGCCAAGTTTGCCTGGTTGTCCTGCAGGTTTCTTCCAGCAGCCAGGCCCTATTTGCAGCCTCTATATAGTACTGCTTGAAACTTAGCTTGACGGAGGCCAACGGATGGCCGACTTGGGGTGTTAGTGTACAATCCTGGAGTTCAGTGTAGAGGTGGCAAAAACATATCTTTGTTGTGAATGGATCATTTGAATCTGGCTCAGTAAAAAGATCCAGATCAGTGATATGTATCATTTGGATCATCTAGATCATTTGGATCACTGAGTCAGAAGAGATATGATACGCTGTACACTCTACAGAGTTACCATACAATTAGGTAAATCTGTAGATGTTGTTTACTTGATTTTTGAGTTCATAAAACTCCATTCGGAATACTTACGATCGTAGCTTTCCGAATCTTTAAGCCCATATTTGACTGAAAAAAACCTTAATAAAGTTACATTTTTATATGAAAAATATATTAATATATAATTTCCACACAAAATATATGAAAGCACAATTGCGCCTTTACTGCCTGACAATAACAAAAATCTGTACTTTCAACTACGATCACATTGTATAGTTTCACATTTTAAATTACTACAACCGAAACTTTAAATTGCATCTTAATATATGCATCTACTTGTAAACTACTGCTGGCAGCCCTGCAAATTATTTACAAACATATCATCTCATGTGCACCTTCATCGTTATGCCCATCCAAATGCGAGCTGCACCGTCTCTTCGCGTGGAAAGTGTATTTCTCTTTACCTCTCTTACGGAGGGAACTTGTGAGAGATTACTGAATGGAACATGATCGCGTTTGTGTCATGAGATATGAAAGATCCATGATATATGAAAGATCCATGATATATGAAAGATCCATGAGATATGAAAGATCCATGAGATATGAAAGATCCACTGATCCAAATGAACCGATTTCACTGATTCGAATCATTTGGATCTCTAAGATGATTCGGATCACTGAATCATATCCGCGATGAGCTACACATGCCTAGTTCAGTTCCAGCTCTAGCTAGGGCATCAGCTTCGCAGTTCCCAGGTATATCACTGTGACCCGGCACCCAGCAAAGAATCACTTCACAGTGAAGCGACATCGCGTTCAGTAGTGTGCGACATTCCATTACAATTTTGGATGAGGTATACACGTTGGATAATGATTGAATAGCAGCTTGACTGTCGGAGAAAATGTTGAGATTTCTTATAGAAATTTTCTGATTTCTCAACCAGTCCACTGCCTTATGTATTGCGATGACCTCTGCCTGAAAAACACTACAGTGATCTGGTAGCCGGAAGGATAGTCTTAGACGTAGCTGTTCGGAAAAAACGCCGCAGCCAACTTTAGCATCCATTTTTGATCCATCAGTGTAGATGTCGACCGATTCCTGTTTCCTATTTCCTTCCATGATCCAGGCATCTCTGCTAGGGATGACGGACTTAAAACTGTGGTGCAAGCAGGGAATCGGAGGAGTGAGGTCTACTTTCTCTGGCGTTGGTCCATCCCTCCTTAATATGGTGGAGTGGCCGATATTCCCATCACGCCAGAGATTTAGTGCTTTCAATCGAATAGCAGAGCACTTGGCCTGCTGTTTCGTTAGGAGTTCCGTCGGGAGTCAATTTAATATCATAAACAATGCCTTTGTCGAGGTAGTGCGCATAGCAGCGGTGATTGCAATAGCTGCAGTCCTCCTGACCCTGTTAAGCAGGTTCGCGTTTGATGTTTTTGCCATCGCTGGCCACCAAATAACCACGCCATACAGAAGGATTGGTTCCACTATCGCTGTATAGAGCCATGATACAGTTTTGGGTTTCAGTCCCCATCTTTTCCCAATAGCTCTTTTGCAGCAGTAGATTGCGCATGCCGCTTTACGCTATCTCTGTTTCTGCTATGTTTACTTTCCATGCGAGCTTGGAGTCTAAAATCAGACCTAAATATTTGACCTGATGAGATGGATTGAGACTTGTCTCATCAAGTTTAGGTGGAACGAATCGTGGAATTTTGTATCTTCTGCGTTTTCTGCGGATTTATCTTCAGACCGCACTCTTTGCTTCATTTGGTAAGAATACCTAGGGCAAAGTTGAGTCTTTCAGCTGCTTAGTAGTTGCACGATGAACCTAATCAGGTTATCATCCACATTATTATTCTCGAGTGCCTTCTCAATAGCCTTGTGGCTGACGTTGTTGAATGCACCTTCGATGTCTAGAAAAACCGCCTGCGTATATTCTTTGACGCTTAGCCATTTTTCAATGTAGCTGGTGAGCGAGTGAAGAGCTGTTTCAACCAATCTCCCTTTTGTGTATGCGTTCTGCGAATTAGAGAGTGGTTGCAGGGTAACTCTCAAATAAATCTCTATCAGCCGTTCCAGAGTTTTCAGCAGAAAAGAGGTGAGGCTGATAGGTCTATAGTCCTAAGATGAGGAGTGGGATGTTTTGCCCGCTTTGGGTATGAAGACTATTTTAGCTTCTTTCCACCGCCGTGGAATATAAGCCATCCGTAGACTTGCCTTAAAGATGGCTGTGAGCCACGGTAGCGCTGTATTGATTCCCTGCTGGATCTCAACAGGTGAGATGTTGTCCATTCCAGGGGATGTAAATGGTTGACATGAGCTGATTGCCCAGCGTAGGAGCCTGTCGTCTACAGGCACAGCAGTTGACAGGCAGTTCTGGGACGTATGTGGATCAGCTTTGTCAGCCACATCCTCACTGCCCGGGAAGTGCGTGTCCATGAGAATGGCTAGCGTCTCGGAGCTGGATTTGATCCAGGTCCCATTCGCGTCCTTGATAGACCCCAAAAATAAGGGGGTGGTCATCATAACTTTTCGCAGACGACTGACATCTTTGGAGTGTTCTATTTCTGCACAGAAACTTCTCCACGAGGTGCGTTTTGATTTTCTGATGGAGCTTTTAAACTCTTTCAGTTTGACTTTGATTAAAACATAAATAAAAAGTATTTGAGTTCGTCTCAACAGTCATTGTATTTTCACTGGTTTGAACAGAAGTTCCATAAACATTTTACAATGTTTTTGTCTTGCCCTAAATTCTTTTCTGTACATTTTTACTCCAAAGATGTCACACTCTTACCGTCGTTTAGTCTATGCCTTTGAATTAGTTTTTGAGTCGACCATTCATGCAAATTATCGACTAGTCTTCCACATACCTTTGTATATTTTAAATATAATTATAAATTTAAAACATGCCGATGTTTTTACTACTGCTGAAAGCCATTCTTTACTTTTGTAATTTTTTTAAATTACTGAATAAGGAAATTTAAGATAACGAGCTGTGCCTCACTTTTTTTCTCCAAAAGTTCAGATGGATCTCCGCCTTTGCTTTTTATATTCATAAGATATGCGCATTTTTCGTACAATAAATGGTTTGTAGTGACCATTGAACAACCGTTTGATCCTTTTTGGAACTGTTCACTAGAAATTTATGGGGTTGTACCAACAGCGGGGTCATATTTTTCCAAGAACATTTATAAAAATTTACTAAACCGAAGTAACACGAAGTTGAAAAATATTCTGGTGCAGTTTAAATTTTTTGTTTGAGGTCATGTTTTTTGACGTAATCTACTTTACTAACACTTCTATTTTTATCTGAAATCAAAATTAACAAGTCGCGATGTGCGATCTTTGAGATTAACACAGATAACTTGTCAGTAATAAATAAATATTGAAAACAATAGTTATAATAATAGAATCATTCTCTGAATAATAATAATGATAAGAACTCATTAAGATTTTTGAAGGAAATTTCCAGATAATATAAAAGATTGTAGAAACGAAAATTTAGTTTCCAAAAATCGAACCAATTTAAAACCGTAAATTTATTGTATTTATTTTGGGTACTGATTTGAAATGCAGGCTGCCGAATTATTCGATCATCTTGACGTATTTTGTGCCTTTGCCAATGTAGTGGGGCTTATTATAAAATTTAGATCCACTAGTAAGCTCGATTATGGTGTTAAATATGGATCAGCTTTCGAATAACCACCAAATTGACTGCATCAAAGTTGATAGGTAAGCTTCTAGTACTGAAGTGATAACTCGATAATGAGTCCATATGGTAGTGCTAAACACGAAATACAAAACAATAAACAAAACTCTCGGAATGCCAAAATATAGACAAATCTGAAATGAGTTAATTTTAATTAGCATCAAAATATTTCTATATATTGATTATCGCGCTACTATCATCTACTGATGGGGTGAATATAAAAATATTGTATATCCAATTTTAGTTTTCCGTTTATTGAAAACAAAAATGCAATTTCCACATTAAATGTTGCCACGAGTAAAGATGGTGTTACTTAAAATTTCGAATGTATTCTCATAGGTAACAGCTTTCAAGGGAGAATTGTAGCGTCCTAAAAGTACTATAGTTGCTAGTTTCTTTCTAAAGTTTATCACAAGATACGCCGGCATTTTCAGGAAAGTGAAGCCTTTTTAACAAGCATCAGCTCCGAGTAGACACTCAGCCTACCGTCAGTACAAACGCGCAGCATTTGCTATGTATATTATTTTCGGATCGAATATTTTGGATTGTGCAAGTGAAAGCCGCTTTTAATGCACATAATATAAGACACGATGAAACCAAATTTAACACGCAGACCACATGTTATTTCGATCGCCAGAAGCCTGTTAACATCAAATAGATACAAAACATTGAAAAACAAAGACACTTTCAACATCCGCAGAATCAGGAAACGAGGCTACGGAGAATTTTTTGATGGCAAAATTTCTAAAACAAAGAGCGGTCTTTCAAATGAAAGACCTTAAAAATAATACGGGAAATCGGGCAATTGATCCTATTTTAGGGACAATTCCGTTTGACCAATTGCCTGAATATATTCGATTAGTTATTGGTGTCTCCACTAGGGTCAATATTGAAAAGCTCACAAAAATGGCGGACATCTTGCTTTAACTGCAGCAACCAACAAACAGCCGCAATAATTACAGGTAGGAAATCTGGAGCTGGTTTTTCCATAGACTCGTAATCTGTTTTTTTCTCTGTTCTTTCTCGTTGCTTAGCAAATAATCACGCGAAGCCAACAGAAATGAACTGGATTGCCAGTTTGCCCCATTTTTCACGGGCCTCAGTGTGTGTCTTAAGATAAGCCACTCAAAAGTACCAATTGCCTTTTCTGAGATTTGTGTCAGGGTCAAGTTTCACACCCGTACATTACCAACGGAAAAATTATCGTTTTGGAAATCATCAGCTTGTTTTTTTTGGTGTCATTATTTTGATCTTACCATCGGGAGGATTGTATAAAACAATTTCCTTATCATATTTGTAGGCTGCAAATAAGTTAACATTTTTAATAAAATGATCATCCATCGTCATTCATTCGATTGGTGTCTTTTTCCTCGCTAGAGTCATGCATTTGGTCCGCTTCTCATTGACTCTCAACCTGAATTCCTAACCTGCTGACACAAGATTCATTCAAATTTCTTTAGCGCACTTAATTGATCGCGACAAAATATTGATGTCATACTTTTTGCGTGGACTTGAATAGTAGTGTACACTAGCTGTTTATAAAAAAAATTCTGACGCATGGAGGCCTTAGAGCTAAGTCAGTTTTAAAGCTTTGAGTTAGTTTACCTTGGACTCTCATCGTTATTTTGTTCACTCAGATTAGTTTCGCAGATATTTCCAACTCAAGCATTATTTGGAATAGTATATTTTGATGCATACTATCGTATGTCTGCTGTAATTGCGTGAAGACCTGGTGCAGGTCGATGTTGTATTCCGTGCACTCTGTTGTCAATCGACGGGACCTACTTTGGTTTTCCCCAACTATTTTATCCGCGTACGGAATCGATCCAATCAATAACATTTTTCGTATCAACTATTATTTAGTTGTCCCTCTGTGAGTCTACTCGTTCAAATTTTTGTTAAACAACTTTGATGTCATTTAAGGGCAGTGCAGGTCCTTTCTAGGATTTGATAGAATTTTTTAATGACGAGGCCATCTTTGTTCTTAGTTCTGCTCCAACTAAAATTGATAAGCCAGACATTGAAAAACTTCATTCTCATGCGGATTGCACATAGCCTCTCATTTACTCATTTGACGGTGATAAGATGTTTAAGTGAAGATTCTACAATAAAATCGACTTCAAAGTCTTTCACCCCTATTATGTATCTCGATTCGATCGTCGTTCGATCGATATCGAAGATGTCGATTCGATCGAGAATTGGTATTATGTAAGTCGATCGAGAGCGCTATTCAGTAATACCATATGCATGTCGTAAGAAAAGAATTTTCATGTCAATATTGTGATTGAAAATGGTTGGTGAATTCGATTCGCTGTCAACTTATGTCATAATTGTGCTTGAAATTCAAAAGTGTCTAATAGTTGAAAATTTTTGCGAAGTGCAGTGAACGCTGGAATATGCACTACACTGCAAGAGTATAGTTGCATATCAAAAATTTGAATAGAAGTTGTATATTTTTGCGACATCAATCATCTTTACTCAAAATTTAAAAAAAAATTCAGATAGTGATATTCACAAGCACATAATTATTAAAATATATATTTCTTATCAATACAGCACTTGTATTCTACTGAAAAACAATATATTTACTAGTGCTCAACAGGATTAACAGAGGTTTTAGGTGGGGTTTCCAGTATATGTGCGTGATGTTTCATAATGACCGCCCAGCTACTCGTTTTGAGTTTTGAAAAACTTATTCCGCATTTAGATAAAATTTGAATTTATTAGAATTTTTTTGTTTAAGAAATAGGTTTAAAGATATGAAAGAAATGTTAGCTTTAAATGTATGGTAAAGAATAGATTTTTGAATATATTATGTTCAAAGCATAAAGTGCCGGTTCCACTATTTAAATAGGAGTTGAAGACATTTCGAAGGAAAATGAGTCTTTGCTTTTAACTTTGTTTTAACCCTATCTGGGAAATCAGACGATTTACCTTCAGCAAGTTTTTTTCTGTCAAGCATGAGTATTAGAAAATAGTTATCGATTTCCATTATTGAATATTCTCGCTGGGCGAATGCACATTACATTATCCACCGGAGAAAGCCAAACAAATAGTTAACCTGTGTGTCGAATTGTCTTCGATTTGTGATTTTCACCCTAAAACATGAAATAATTAACACAATGGCACTCATTATGAAGCACAGAATGATTTCAATAACACTATAACAAACACTTGTCATAGAAGAAGTTCCTATACTTACATTTTCTCCAACTGCTCTCGATTGACTCTCGTGACGCCTCGGTGTGATCGAAGGCCTAATCGACATACATAATACCATTTTCTACTGTCAATTGTGAATTGACATGCAGATCTCATTCGCAATGTGCGTGGCGAGAGCTGTCGATCGATATCGACATACGTAATACGAATTCATACGAACGATCGACAACGACACGAGATACATAGTAGGAGTGTTTGTTTCCGGTTGATCTCAGATTTAAAATAGACAAATCCGGTGATAACCCGCTCCCAAAACGAAATTAATGCAGTGTACCTAAAACACACCCATCGATTTCACCAAGCAGATCATTCGTGCTGCGCAACGAAATATCTAACTGCAAATTAAATTCATTCATTCAATGTGTAATACCACACCTTGTCCATAGCCAAAGCTGAGGCACCATCAACATATGGGACGGCTAATTTATTACTCATTACCAAAGCGTACGATTTGCAAGGTATTTGTTTGAGTGTCGAAACATAAATAATCGGGTCACCATAAGTGCGGAAATTAATTTATGCTTTTTTGAGTCAGCATTCATGAGTTCCTTTTTTTGTATAAATAGATTAAGAAAAAGCTTTTTATAATGAACTCGTGTAAAAAATTATATAAAAAAGAAAAGATCGATGCAAAAACATAGAATCAATTTCGAAGTTATTCTTGCCACACTCGAAAGATAGTTTAATTTTTGATTTCTCTTGCCGCAATTGACAATCCAGAAATATCGGCATTTCACTTGCCATTGATTAGCGTGAAAACGCTTTCACTAAGTGAGACTTGTCTCCTGTATAAAATAGGAAATAAAGATTAACGACAAACATTATTTTAAGCATTTTTAAATTTAAAAAAAAATCTTGTGGAATTGTTAGAACTTTTGTGCGCAATAGGTATTTACAGCACATTTATTAAACCTCATCGGTCCCTCCAAAACATTGTCGAATTGGTTCTTGCGTATACGATCATATACACAACGACTTCTTACCTGCGCAGAATATATCTAAATGAAAACCAACAAATGTATTGTGTTTTTTTGTCATTTGTAAAGTGTTTATTATTATTCTAAGGCAAATTTATGATCATACATATGAAAAAATATTTGAAAAAAATACTGATTGAAACATCAATTTTTCACTACATTCAATTTTAAATACGAAAATTGTATACGGTCGTATACAAAGAACCGATGAGGGTTAATACAGCTGAATTGTAAGCACCTTTATACAACCTGGAGGAACCTTTACATGAACTGTAAGCACATTTACAGGAACTGTTCAAAGGAGATGGAAAAGGGTACACAGCTCAACTGGAATCTTCACGCGGAAAATGCATTTGAACTGGTTAACAAAACCGATACTAAGTTTTTTTTTGATTTTGTGCAAAAATGGCTTTTCCGAAGATATTATGGCAGGTAGACTACATTCGTCAATTTTTCCACCAATATATATAGTCTAAGCTCCCATATCACAAAAAGGTACATCATCGAGCACCTCAAATTTTCGGAGGTGGGAGTTTGGGAGTTTGCCTACTGAGTGCAGGCTCAGTTAGCTTACTGGTAGAAGCGAGGCCTATCTATATCTCCACCAATTCTCGGTTTTGGCACTGGGTTGAAACACAACTACACGTCGAATCCCCAGAGTTGCTGCAGAAATGCGCTCTACCCACGAAATGGGTGTAAATCACAGCGACCGATCGCACCCCCCGCTAAAAAGGGGGTCCTCACCGCGCCCGGATAGAGGTATAAGACCTCCCTGGACCCCGGTCTCCGTGGTACCGGATTGACCCCTGGTAAGGTACGCGGGGACGACACTCCCTTAAAGCTAGAGAGATCACACAAGGCTTTCTGCCAGTGTTGACGCCCTGCATCACCTCCTTGCGTATACCTCACCTAGGCCATCAGGTGTCAGCGACTATGGCAAGCTACCAAGGAGCATCCCGCAGACTGCAGCAGGTGCTTCCGCAACGCCGAAACCTCCCGAACATCGTGTGCAACCTAACTTAACCGTCACTATCAACAAGTACATCTTGCACAGCAGGGGGACCAACTTCACCGCGCATGCTGGAGTATACCGGACAATGAAGCAGAACATGTTTCCAGTCCCCTCAGCGGCTTTGTATGCAGGACAAACATTACTATCTGCAAGGTTCCTTCTGCGCAAGAAAAGGTTTAGGCTTCCATGACCAGTGAGGAGATAGCCTAAACTTAGACTAAAGTGAAATTTTAGGCCCCCTCATGCAAGCTGTACACATGGCAACCACGTGAACGTGACACGGCTATTTACTGAAGCCCTCCAGCTACGGTCCCACTCAAACATCACCCGATCGTCCAAGAACTTACACCCTCGTGCGCGACTGAGCAATGCAACATTCACGCCATCCAACCAGTTCCAACAGTCCATGGGAAGTTTCCTGCGGATCCTAAACGCCAGAGCCTTGCGGATGCCCTCCAAGTTTAGGGGGAACCCCATGAGAATCTGTATTGCCTCAATAGAGACAGTTCTGCAAACAGACGTAAAGCAATGTATGCTGGCAGGCCAGCATACTCCTGACACCGCTTACCAACCGCATCCAGCCAACGAAAACAGATGCGCCATAGGTCGCGCAAGCAACAAAAAGACAATTATAAAGGGTTCCAACTGCTCGCCGTTCTAATCCCCATTTCGCATGCAAATTCGTAATGATCACTTTGAAAAATCCAGTTGCATTCGTTGCAGTTAAAACGTGGTTTTCAAAGTTTTGAAATGTGTTTTTAATTTGAATAACGATGTGAAAGGAAAGGAGTTCTACTCCTCTAGTTTGGCAGAAGATTGTAGACTTGAGAGAATCAGGCTTGTCATATTGACAAATTGCCAGCCAACTAAAGTGTTCCATAAAAATGGTTTACGGAGCACTGAAACACGTGGAAAGCCGCAGGACTGTCTAAGATATTCCCCGGGTTAAAGGAGCCCGAAAGACAACTCATACTACGGAAAGACGAATTGTCCACATATCGCAACGGAGCCCAAAAATATCAGCTGTCGAAGTTCATCGCCGACTTTTCGTGGAAAGTAGCGACATTTCAGTGGGAGCAGTCAGGAGACGTCTAGTGGAAGCCGAACTACATGGCAGAATAGCCAGGAAGAAGCCCCCAATAACGGCAACTAATCGGAAGAAAAGAATGCACTTCGCGCGGGAAATAAAGCTAAAAAAATGAGTGAAAATTCATTCTTTAAAGCGAAGAAACAAATATAAATCGCATTGGCCCTAATAGCAGACGATATTTAAGACGACCAAGAAGAAAAGAATTTAATCCTCGCTTCAGCTGTTTTTAAGGACGGAGGGAGCTCCATCCATGTTTAAGAATGTTCCTCGTGGTATGGTGCTACACCAATACACCACAAAGAAGAAATTGTAACCAAGGAAAAGTACGCCGACATCTTCGAAAACATCATGTTGCCATGAACTGAGGAGAATCTTCCTATCGTATGAAAGTTTCAGCACGAAAACAACCCAAAACAAACTGCATGAATTTTGTAAATGACAACATCGTGGCCGTTTTAGAATGGCCATCAACGAGTCCGGATTTAAATGCAATCGAGCACTTGTGAAAAGACATAAAACAAGCATTGTAGTTGAAAATTTCACAAACATGGATCAACTATTCGAAGCAGTGAGCGAAGCATGGGCATTCATAAATGTGGAGAGATGCAAGAGACTTATAACGGCAATGCAGAATCACCTACAAGTGGTAGTTAAGCAGAAAGGTTTCCCGACACGTAACTGATATATTTTCGTAATTTATTCAAGATTATTAAAAAGTCGTGTTGTTGCTTTTTAACAAAATATTTTGTATTTGCTCAAATACGTATTTCGGTTGCTACTTGCAACCTTCTTCAGTGTTTTGTACACGACTGAAGTTTTGAAGGAAAAAAAAGAATAAAGGATGCATGGAAAACTTCAGTCGTGTACAAAACACTGAAGACGGTTGCAAGTAGCAACCGAAATATGTATCAAACGTTTTGAAGCAAACGAAAACAATAACATTACGTTAATGGATTGACTTGACGATATAACTAACGCATGAAATATCGACGTCAAACCTGAAACAATTTCTAACTGTTTTAATCCTTTCCGGGGCAAAATATAAACAGCTTGATTATTGAAAAACTGTGTTTATTTTCACATATATAACTTCAAGCTAAATATAAAAACACTAACATTTATTTTTTTTCATTGAAGGATTCTCTGCAAAGACATGGTATATTTTTTATATCACTGTCCATTTTACTGAGAGTGGTACCTTTGAAAACATGTTTTATTGCCACTCATACAGAGTGGAAAATTGCACGAGGAACACTTCCACTTCGTTCTACGCTGATGATTCCAAACACTGCACAGAGCGCATCGACGTGATGATGTCCTTTCTGGTAAATGCTGGCCAGTTTTACGGAACGATACCTGGCGTTTATGTGGTTTTTGGTCCTCTCTTTCGTGTTGGCAGAGAAATGCTGGTAGTAAGATATAATTTCTAACTTGAAGTCCTTTAGAGTTCCTTCGTAGTTTTCGAACTTCGCAATTATGTAGGCGTTTACCAGAGTCACATCAAGGAAGTGATATAAAATTCGGGGCCACCATTTTCGACTTTTACGGTCCAGTTCATAGTACTTTTTCATCTGATCAAATTTATCCACATTGTTCATGTGTATGTTATAGTCATAAATGATACCAGGACAATTAACTGTCTGAAGGTTACCGTCAAATCCTAGTCTTTGAACCTCGGAAACATCGTGAGGATTATGTAAGTTTGATAAGACCATCCATTTCAAAAATAATAGCCCTGTACTATAGTACTATCTACGATAGTGGAAAAAAATTCTTGGAAACAAAAAATTTTTCGTCTTTTTTTTCATTTGAAAATATATTTTTTCGAATTTCACAACCAATGATTATAAAAATCGTTTCGAAATCACTGTTTCATTTCGTAAAATGCCAATTTATCGCTTCTGTTGCGACAATTTGGTATCGCAAAAAAATGTATCGTTTACTTTTTCACTTCGAGTCATTGTTTAGACTTCTTTATAGTTTGGACAGCATCGTGTAATCAAAACTTTTAAGAAATCGAAATTCAGTTTTTTGCAGATGCGATAGCAATGAATTATGCACTGTCTTTGTGTGTGCGACCATAGATTGTTCAGTTCGTCAATTGCACTTGAGCGAAAAACACTTTGACCACACAATTAAAACTTCATTACTCTCACATTTTTCCGTCGCTATTGAAAATGAATCTTAAAAAGGTGGATAATAAACTAATACAACGTTCACGTCTCACGTTAAAACAAAAGTACAATTTGATAAAAGATCATGAAGCCAAAATTTGGAATCTAAATTTTGAAAGAAAATTACAAATGTGGCAAGTCTGCTGTGTACATGGTTATTAAAGACAAAAAAGAAATTACCGACGAATACCTTTCATCGCAAAATGTTGAAAATACATTTTTACTCGATAAAATAGTAGAATCCATCAATTTAGTACAGGATGATTTGATTGCAAGCAAAACAAAAAAGTCTTCGATTATCGATTACTTTAAATAATAATGTTTGTCATTCGCTGCTTTTTTCCTTCATTCATTTATCAAAAAAATGTTTTATCTCAGTACATATTTCCTTTTCACGTTCATTGTATTACTTGATTTGATCATTAAATGGCCATGAAAATATATGCATTGGTTTTTCATTTAATTTTACTCTCAATAATGAAAAATCATTTTGGTTCGACCCAAATACCTGCCAATAATGGAACCAGTTAATAGTGGAATTCGTGTCAATAGTGGAAAAAATAAATTCCCCACGAGATTCCCTTATTGACAGGTTTTACTGTATAACCACTCTTATCACAAAGCACCCACACCTTGTAACCCTGTTTTATTGGCTTTTTGGGCATATATTGAAGTATTTCGTCATCAAATTGAAGAATTTCGTCATCAGTGAGATTTCTTCGGTTCATTTTCCCTTTTTCCTGAAATATATTTCTTCATATGAATTTCCATTGTAATGGGCACTGGTATACATTTTATACCGCGTCCTTGTAATGCTAATACCAATCTTGTACTGCACCTGTTACTGAAAATAATGATAGTAAATAAATTTTCACTCTATTGAGCACAGATTCTTTCACTTTGCACGCTATTGCGAATACAACCCTCACTAGAATAAACGAATCAAATAAACGCTCGCAACAAGTAACCGTCTCTCCGATATAACGGTAACGGTAAAAAAACTGAAAGTCGAATTCAAATAAAAAAAAGCAAAATGCATTGCACTGATAAGGGCCTATAGCATAGAACAACATGGCATTAAAAGTATACCAGTGCCTCTATTACCCAGGAAAAAAAATTGAAAATGTGGTATAAAAAGTATACCACTGCCCCGGAAAGAGTTAAGGGGGGAAGTATCTTTAGACACTTAAAAAAATCGATTTTTTAAATTGTTTTAATCGATAGATATATCGCCTAAGAATATCATGTCAAAGTTTCAAAAGCGAATTCTCAAAATTGTGGAAGAGATGCATCCCGGAAATGCCTGGCACCGAGCCCGCATAGCTTGCCGAGCGTCAACGCCGCGAGAATCCGCTAGATAACGAATTCCTCAAATTGAGCGTGATAAGTACGACTTCTTCGATGACTGTGCATGTTATTTCTGTTATCTAAATATCGACTTTTCTTTGGAAACCCCTGCTACTTTTCTTCACCTACAACTTTCTCGATAGTTTCTACGACCAGTTTTAGTCAGTTTCAGTATTGCCTTGATTCTTACAAGCACCCACCACGTCTTATTTCACTCGATGTCGAGTCCAGCATTCTCCCGATCTACAAAGATCTTTCTAGGGACGATCTCCTAACCAGGTGCTTGGGGGGGGGGACACAGAACGCGAACGAATCCTTCAACGTCATCGTGTGGCGCATGGCGCCAAAACGTCTGAATTCGGGGAAGAAAATTGTCGAGATTGCCGCACATATTGCTGCTGGACTCTTCAATGGAGGCTACGGAACCGTTTTGATGACAATGGGACAGTTGAAATTTAATATAGGACATCAGTCCAAGATTTTCGCCGATCACATGAACGACATTCGAATAGCGCGCGCAGACCGACAGACCAGACAGTGATAGCACGAAGGAGGCCCGTAGTGCTCGCAGAGAGGCACAACTCATTCAAAATAAGTATTTTGAGAAAGCAGAGGGTTCACTCTACGAACCTGGTGGTGCTGATTGAACATCTCCCTTTAGTAAGTTCTTTTGCTCTTCACCACAAACTTTAAACGGCCTTTTCTCGAAACCATGTTTTTTAAAATTGCGTAAGTGATAATAAAAAAACTAGTGAATCGATTTTCATCGTCTAGCATTCACTTCAAAGAGCATGAAAAACTGTTCTATATAGACTGGACTATTTTTGACTGGAAGTACAACGAAATTTTTCGTCAAAATCGTAATTTTTTTTTTGAGCCTGTTTTGAAGGGTTAATTTTCGAATTTCGCAAATATTTTAGTCTATCTACAAAAAACCCTCTCGAGTAAGAAAATGTTTGGCTTGTTGATTTCAGATGAAAATTGCAGCCAGCATCGCTTACGCAATTTACGACGTCAGCGACGACATGGCTTGTAGAATATGTTTTTTTTCAATCTCAAACATCGCCTAAAATAAATATTATACTGATTTAATAAGAACTGTCTTCATTTCCCCACAAATTAGTTGCAAAAAAAGACCTTTTTTCGGCCTCTAAAAGTACTTCCCCCCTTAAAAAACCCGATTTTTGGTCAGTATTTCGAATGGGAAGAAGAGGATGAAATTCCCTTGATTTTCATAAGTGAACGCATGAAAGAAAAGAGTGAAGGCGAAATCCATCAACAAATCGAGTACGAAGCTTGGACAAATATTAAAAGTATAGAAAATGGTAGCACCATTAACGATTTTATACATGTGGATGACGATATTGTTAGTTCGGAGTTTCCCACCGATGTAGATTTTATTAAGTCCTGCAGATCCGAACCGATACAGTTGGTCAACGAAGATGACTGCCAAAGTGATACGACGGAAGAAGAATTGAAAGACGATATCCAACAACCACCTTCAAATGAAAATTCGTTGAGTGTCTTGCGTTCCTATTTAAAAACCAGTGAATATACAACCGATTCTCTGTATAGTAGTTTAAATAAAATTGAAGCTTTTTTGAAAACCAAAATAAGAAATTCAGTCGTCAGTAACAAATGGCTAATTTTTTTACAGTAACATGGTAAATACATATGTACATACATTGTAGATGAGGTACATTATGCGCATATGTACTAATATGTACACATACATATGTTGAATGTACTGTTTCATAGTTTTGTTATTTTTTTAAACTTAGATATTAAGGCGCTTATGTAACATACATATATTTACTGAAATTAATACAGAAATGTTCATTCACTAAAAAAGTGCACACATTTGTACAGTTATTATTGATAAATCGAAGTCTTGATAACTCGAAATTTTTATGTGTCACATCTCAGTTCGAGTTAGCGAAGTTCGACTATATATATACACATATTTATATATAAATATTTATATATACATATTTATATATATAAATATATATATATACATATTTATATATATATATACATATTTATATATATATATGTATATATATATTTTGAGGTATTTTACATACCTTTGGGAAGAAATTGGGGGTCAGTTAATTATATTTTTATTTTGGGGGTGAAATGGGGGCTTTATCAAATTAATCAATTGTTTGCAAAATGTAATTTATGAAATCTGATTCACTTATTGCACACTAAAAATAATTTTTATTGTGCAATTCGAAGACTTAAAGTATTGGCATATCCAGCAAATTATCATTGATACCATGGAATTCATGAATGTGAGGCAGAAATTCCTGGGATTCCCCTGATGGGCAAAATCAAACAACAAATGTATGTAGGCAAACAGTGCAGTAAACTCGTTTTGGGCGTGTGAATAATGTGTTAATTTTACATATTTCAATACATTACACATGAAACTCCAAAAATATATTAAAAGTTTTTTTAATTTCATTATGCTGCTACTTGTGTTAATTTTAAGTCTCGAAAGTATATTTGGTCTATTTTGACTTTAACTCACTATGAAGTACAGATGAAAATTTACTTGTTACATATAGTTATTTCCCACCTTTTTTTCTAATTATCAATGTTTTTTGTATGAACTTTGTAAAAAAGATTGCTCTCAAATTATTTGGGGTTTTTTAAAAGAATTTCGTCCGATTTGGGGGTTTTTATTGAAGTTTTTGGAGGCGAAGAGTGAGAAAAATTTGGTAACCCTGGTTCCAAATACGTAAAAGTTGAAAACCATTTTTTTTAATACAGTGAAACGGATCAAATTCGGAGTATTTTTAAAAATAAATCTAAATTTCGTAAAATGTAAAATTCTCAAATAATGTTTTCATCATATATATATACAGCTATATATATATATATATGTATATATATATATATATGGTAATTAAGGATGCTTCGATACGCCTTTTTGCCGATACGATACCGATACTCTTACAAAAATATCGGCGATACTGATACGCTTATTGAATTCAAAAATGTAGGTAAAATAAATACAACACAAGTCAGGTTAATTTTTTTTATTTAATATAAGTTTACAAGTTTTGCGGAGAAACGCGATTTCGCAAGTCTGATTGAATAAGAGCTGCATCTCTCAGATGCGACAGAACTTATTTGGAAACTAAAGTGCTTCTGCGCAATTTTTTTCAAGTTTGGGTATAAGACGTTATTACGCCAGAAAACGAACGGATCTGCATCACTTAATATATTAGGAGACCTTAGGTATCTCTCGACTTCTACTTTAAGAGAATTACAGCTCAAAGTAGACAGGGGCTCATCTTCCTCGGACTCTCTAATAATATTTTCACAAACGTTCCCACCACTCGTAGACATCTCAGAACTTACAGTTACAGCACTAGATGTAGGAGCGACCGTGTCTGACATAGTTTCGGAATTCAGTGCTACATTAAGATCAAGTAACTGAAGAATACGTTTGTTTGCCGTAGTAATAGTAGACTGTAATTGAAATATTCGTGATTTGTAACGGCGATCAAGCATTGTGGCCAAGCAATATGTTTCTTCATTTTCCAAACCATCAAATTTTTCATTAAGAGCCAATACCAAGTCAGCCGCTATTTTTTTCGATTGCGATGAATTCTTCCTTTCTGTCGACGGACTTCTTATGTTTTCCAATAATTTGTGTTTTGAATTTAACATGACTACTATTTAGATTTACTTTATTTGAATCAAGGAGCTATTTATAAATGACATACGCACACAAACTAACTACGATATGTAATGCTTAATTTTATTTGCATGGAAAATACTATGCGCGACAACAGTCAACCTTGCGAAACAAGAGACTGAATAAAGCGCGGGGATTCTCCGAGCATAGTTAGTTCGAGACTCGTTTGCAACGAAATAGAGGAGACGACACGGCTGTTTACAATACATCATTTTCAAAACGCGAAATTTGAAAAGTATTGGTGAATCGGCCATTAAAATATCGCCGATACGGATATATCGGCAAATCCGAAGTATCGCCGATATATCGGTATCGGATGCATCCCTAGTGATAATATTCATGATCCTTTGAAATCTACGAAAAATTTCTGTAAATTATTAAACATGAAATCAATATAATGTAATAATTCTTAACATTTAATTGAAATTCCCGAAAAAAAATTTCATTTTAAGTTTATCGAACAATATTCCAAATTTTCTGAAATGTTTGAAACTTTGATAATTTTGTTACGGCTATATTTTGCGTAACGCTCACCAATCTTACACCGTAGCCGACCCTGGCCACGGTTTGGGCAATCCCACCCGGTTTCACCCGCGAAGAGGGGTGTGGGAAAATATATTTTAAAAAAGGGCGCCACCCGTTTCTGCGCCGGGACTGCCCTGTTCGCGAATCCTGAAACGGGAATAGGATCCACGACGACCCAAAACCACCAACGAAGGGAATCTAGAACAAAGGACCCAAATGCCGGAGACGCGATTCCCGCTTCGCCACTTCACACAATAACAACAATTTTAATTCACTGCACAAATTTATTTTCTTCTAAAAAAACCTATCTAAATCCTAACTATATATACTTAAACTTACTTACGATTTGTTTTTTTCCTTAAAACTACCTCGGCGACTACTTCCTGGCTCGCTCGCTGGCTGCTCGTCTGGCTGTTGGAGACACGCGTCCACACTGTTTTACAGGAAACCCTTTCACTGATACTATATGGGTCTGGAACTGGGTATTTTTTCCCCAAACTGCTGACTTCCAAAGTATCCTTTTAATCCACTCAAAACTTTTCTCGATATATTTTATAATCCAAAACAGGGAAAATACTGTACGAAAGTTTTCACGGTAAGATTTGCGCGGTCACGACGGCACACACCGCACTATTATCCTTCGATCGATTGTACAAAAGTTTTCACGGTAAGATTTGCGTGGTCACGACAGCTCACACCGTACTTTTATCCCTCGATCGATCTACACTCGAAAAATACACACCGTTCAAGCTTCGCTTCGAACAAAAAGTTTCACACCCAAGACGCAGCTTCGCACCGAACAAGCGATCGCCGTAAAAAGAGAAGGTCGACACCTAAGACGCACTCGTCAATCTTCGCACCGTTAAAAGACCCCGTCCAAGCTCCCGCAATCCTATTTATTGGGCACTCCAATCCCGTTGCCACATCGCCAGTCAACGTCCACGAGTCTGTTGACCTTATCAAAGCTTAGCTTGGTACCGGTATTTGGCGACGCACATCAGCTGGCGATCGAAGCTTTGTGGGTTTGTCAGAGCGTTGCACCTCAGAGCGCGGTGAAATACTCGTGGCAGTCGTTAACCATGATGAATTGCAAGTGCCAATGGTTGTGGGTACCACTGGCGCATAGGGGACTCCATTGGGCGCATTGTAAACCGGGCGGAGCCTGGATTTGGATCTGTTGCGGCGATTGGGTGAGCGTTGTATGTTGTTGTGGTTGGTGACAACTTATCTGCAGGGTCTGTGACTGTAATGCATTTGCTGTTGATCACTTTCTATAAAAACTTATTACCTACTTAGCTATCTAATCCAGTATCCTAAATATACGTGCATCTCCCCTATATTTATATAATTCAAACTTCTAGCCTAAATTGACCTACTCCCTACAATATAATTCATTAATAACAATCTAGTTCATAAGTAACAATATAATTCATTACTTGGCTTGATTGGGTGAAATGGCGAACGTGACATTATCATTTTTTTTTAACAAGACAGCGTTTACCTGCACGGTGCTTTGCCCTTATGGGTTGTGGGTCGACCACGTTGCGTGGCGAACGTTAAAAATTTCAGAAACACATACTTCAAGATTTTCGAAAATATTTTTTTAAAAAAAAGGTATCAGTGTCCTTCCTTCAAGGAATTCTGCGTACGAACTTGAATGCAAGGGTTATTGCGATTTCGAATGAACTGATCGAAATTGAACCCAGAACAGATTTTTCTGCTGGTGGCTGCTAAAATATAACCATGTCTGCTCAGGTTCAGATCATTTAGAGATTTGGTTACTCGAAAACACTTTTAATTTCAGTTCTTAGATCTACTCACTCTTGTCGTTAATTTCGTCGTAAACACAAAGCTACACTTCCATAACTGCCTAAGATAGTAAGCTACTAAAGCCGGCAGTAACGATGTAGTCAATGTCTTTTAGAGGTCTAGCGTTATCACGACCGTTTCTTCGGAGTTTTCTATAGCTATTTGGATAATCCGCTTGAATTCACCAGTGACGCGCATCTGGTGGGTTTTTTGATTTTTGATTACGGCTACCATTTCGGCTTGTCTAATGTTTTCGATTTTGATTTACGGTTTTTTAGTGCGATATAAGCAGTGAAGTTCTTTGAACTCTGCTGCTTTTTATTTGCCTTTTGAGATAATGGGACTTTTCCGGGACATGTGAAATTTTGGCGATTTTTGTGTTCTGGCAGCAAAGAAACATTTTTAAACCAAAACATAACAGTACTTTTGTTGACCTTGTTCGAATCCACTGCCGGTTTTCAACGCGCCGGACCGCAACTCTTGCGGTGTTTCGTTTAGATGGAATTTTCTACTTCGCTCGCGGCGTGAGGTTCCCAAATAGCCGGCCTCACTGGCTATTGACTCAGTGGTCTTGTTGTTGGCTTATGAACCGCGAAAAACGTTACATTTTGCTATTGTTTTTCCCTGCCAGCAGTTAGCGTTTTCATTTCGATTTTTTTCGGTATTTTTGTAATGTTTACATTGACGATAATTCGTGTGTAATCTAGCCAAAGCTTAAATGGCTCGTAAGGCTAATGCCGAGGAGGCTATTGATAAGATGGTTTCTCCGCCTTTCAAGAATAAGCCGCATGCGGAAACCTCATGTGACAGCGATGTTCCTTAGAACGAGATCGCCAGAAGATGTGTGTTGCGGTCCTCTATAGAATTGCTGGATATAAACATGTCGGGAGCATCTGATTCATCCAGGCGATGGAGAGGCAAGCGCAAGACCACTAAAACTGGAGAATCTACTATTTTGACAACACCAGGTTTGTCAAATTTTAAAGTCACTGCGGTGCTTGCAAAAAAGGGTGATGCCGAATTGGCTATAAGCGTGTTACCAGGGAAGATTAATGAGGAAATCAGTAATCACTCTGGTGACAGTCGCCTTATGGCTGACATCGGCGTCATCCTTGCAGAATACGCCGTCATTATTGCTCGCCAGGAGGATAAAAACCAGCGTCTCCAAGGGGCGTATTGAAGCACTGGAACTATCCTACCTATCGGTAGTGTTTATAAATGGCTTTTTGGACTAATGGATAATAATGACTATGAAGAAATTATGAGAAATTTAAAAGCAATGGAATCCAATAATCATAAAATAAAAAACCCTAAGAACAAACAAATCAAAATAAATAATGCTTTTCATAATAATCTTAATAATATTAAACATTAATCAAACTAATAAAATGTATAAACAACTAACGAGAGACATAAATAACATAACATACTAAACCAATAAGATTCTGATAAATATGCAATTAAATCATAACCTCGATTTAATAAAAGATGAACTAGAGAAAATTATAAATAACGTAAACTCAGCAAGATCAGGACTAATATCAAGATCAATACTCACACATGATGAAATAAAGGATCTAAGTATTTCTTTTGATGAACTTAAAGACATTATTATTAACGTGTTTATAAATGAAAGTATAATAATATTTGTAATCAATGTACCAATCCTTACCCAACCTACATTATCATACTATGTAAGAAAAATACTGAATAAGAACCAGGAAACTCAAAACAGATATTAATGAAGTAATTTTATATCATGGAAACTATTTCGAAACCGAAAAATATGTTAAACAATTTAAAAATAAATTAACATGTAAAACAATAAATTGTATTATAAAAAGGAACAACAAAACAGAAGTCAAAAAAGGACTTTTTGTAACCAATAGTAATCAATCAAAATTGTAACGAAAAAATATATCAACTGAACCGAAAATATGAGACAAGATTAAGCAATAGTAAAATAGAAATAAATGGTAAAATTTTCACATATGAAATCAAAATATTTCAACAAATATTAACCTTAAATCCCATTCAAAATATAACAAGGTTCTTACATGAACCAAATTTCGAACAATTACAATTAGAAAACAAGCCGCGACGTGCGACTCTTGAGATCCACACGGTCAACTTCCCCGTAATATCTACATGAATATTAAAAATACTAGACACAATAATAATTATGAAATAATACTACTTGAAATAATAATAATTAGAGGTACTCATGAAAGTAATTGGAATGAACTAATATTAATCGTATCATCTACAGGAGCGTCCATAGATTACGTAGGTAAGGGGATGATCGCGAATTAATCGGAAGCGAGGGGATGGGGGTATGTTACAAAGCCTTTTCTACGATATTTATTATTTTCATATCGATGCTTAAAGGACAAAGAGCGCTAGCAAAAATGAATGGAGTTTTTGTTATTACGCCCACTAAAGAGATTTTTTCGCGTGGTGGCCATTTTGAATAATTGTGTTCAAAATCTCCATGACTTCGGCATTGAATTTGTATTTGTTCACGATTTTACAACAATCAGGCTAATACTTATTTTTTATTTTCAATTGGTCTTGAAAAACATTGAATGTGCAGTCAATAATCGGTTTAATTGCATCTAAAAACTAAAAAGCCTTACGAATGATGAAGGAAATAATTGAAATCTTACGATCACTAAAGAACAAAACTACTAAAAACTACAATTTTTTATTTGATGAAAGCTTTTTAAAGCATATGATCCTGCACAGTATTAACAACAAAACATTTTACCATTCATCACAAATGCAAATTTGATTAGTTTTTTTTTGGTTTTAAAATGTAAGCAGTTTTTTTTTATTAAAATCAAAGCACGGTACTGTATAAACTATTAAAAATTTGCTCAAATTATGCAAATATCAATAAATTTTGCTTGATCCAACAACAATGTCTTGAGAATAATAATAATAATCATGTAATATCATTCGTATGAACACTTACATGGTGACTGAATTACTTTTTTTTAGTTTATTTTTTTCAATCATGGAAAAAGGGTTTGCTTGTTTCTCTTCAAAAACTGATAAGAATTTATAAATTTTATAAACATTTATTACTTATTATTGTTGTACAAATAAGGAAAAAAAATATTTTTTATGAAAAACACTTTTTGCAATTTTTTTATTAGATATATTAAAAAACGGCTCCAATGTTTTTTTTAAAGTATAACCATCATGAAAATGTTAAGACGCGTCGACTGACACCTTATTGATGCAAATACTATATTTGGTTCGCGAGATATTGTGAATGACCTTGAAGGTCATGATGACTTAATGATTTTATATTTTTAATTTAATTTTTTTCATAATCATTAGAAAAAGTTTTGCTGCTGTTTTTTCAAGAACAATTTGGAGTATATAAAGTTTATAAACATTGATTACTGCACTTTGAAAATCAGGCTAAAAATTGAATGTTTATGAAACAAACCCTAATTTTTTGCGTTTTTTTTATTATATAAAAAAATGGCTGCAACCAAAGTTTGATGGAACCACAGCATTGTTATCACGCGTCGATTGGCACCTTAACGATGGAAATCCTATGTTTGGTTCGTGAGATATAGCGCATGACAGCAATGACCTTCAAGGGGTCAAAACAGCAAACCCCTCTAACCGAAGTGTCCCAAAAACTAATCAGTTTTTAAGATTCCAAAGACGCTTCGATTGACACCTCAACGAAGTCGATACGACTTTGTTAACTTCCAAGTATATGGGAAGTTCTTGTAATCGCCTCGAAAATCGAAATTGAAATTTTCAACATTTCTTTACGTTTTGAGGTCTATAGAGTATATATAAAGTGTTTTTAGAAAGGGAGATGTATGTGTGTGTGTGTGTGCGTACGTACGTTCGTGGACACTTTTTTCTACGAGCATAACTCACGTAAACAAAGTCGTATCGACTTCGTTAAGGTGTCAATCGAAGCGTCTTTGCAATCTTAAGAGCTGATTCATCATCATCAATGGCGCACCAGCCCAAATCGAGCCTTGGCCTCCCGAAGACACTGCCTCCAACTGTCTCGGTCCAGCGACCGCGTCCTCCAATTAGCGAATCCCAGCAATAATTCGCTGTCGTTGTCAACTGCATCCTCCCATCGTTTGCGTGGTTTTCCTGGTGGGCGGCTTCCTGTTGCTCGGCCTTTCATGGAGCGCTTGGGAATTCGCCTGTCATCCATACGCTCCACATGGCCAGCCCACTGAAGTCGTAGCAGTTTCGTCAGAATCGATACCGGTGGCTCGTCATAAAGAGCGTACAACTCATGGTTGTACCGGATTCGCCAGTCCGGTCCGTCCTTCACGGGCCCCAGAATCCGTCTCAAAATGCGGCGTTCGAAGACGTCAATCCTTTTTTCTGAGGCTTGAGTCAAAGTCCATGTTTCACATCCGTAAATCAATACAGGACGGATGATCGTTTTATAGACGCGCAGCTTATTTTTTCGGTGCACTTTGTTACTTTTAATCACCGAGAGGACTGAAAAGTATATTTTATTGGCTAGACCAATTCGCCGTTCAATTTCGTCCTTTTCATTCCCGTCTTTGGCGAGGTTGACACCAAGATAAATAAAAGAGTTAACGCTTTCCACACTGTAATTATTTATCGTCATGTTTTGTCTATTTGGCGTCTTTTTCCTTGACTGGGTCATATATTTGGTCTTGTTCACATTGACCCTTAGGCCGACTTGCCTAGCCGCTGACTCCAGCTCAGTAAACGCTTCTTTGGCACGAGATAGAGATCGGGCCATGACGTTGATGTCATCGGCGTACGCTACTATTTGAGTAGACTTAAAGAGTAGCGTTCCCGCATTGTCTACTGCAATCTTCCTGATGACATACTCTAGGGCCAAATTGAAGAGTGTGGGGGCGAGGCCATCACCCTGTTTAAGACCTGAGCTGGTGTCGAAGCTTTGAGTCAGATCTCCTTGACATCTGACTTTAGATCGTGTGTCGGTCATCGTTAGTCTGGTCATTCGTATTAGTTTGATAGGTATCCCAAAATCAAGCATTATTTTATATAGTATATTTCGATCTATACTATCGTATGCTTGTTGGAAGTCTACGAAGACCTGGTGCACGTCAATATTGTATTCCCAGCACTTTTCCAGCACCTGTTTTACTGAGAATAGTTGATCTATCGTCGACATACCGGATCTGAATCCGCCTTGGTATTCGCCAATTATTGTGGAAGTGTACGGTGTCAATCTTTTATTAATAATTTTGGTCAGGATCTTGTAGGACGTACACAGCAGTGAAATGCCTCTGTAGTTGTCACATCTAAGCTTATCTCCTTTCTTATGTATGGGACATATGATGGCCGTCCGCCAATCATCAGGTAATTTTTCATCGACCCATGCCTTGGAGATGATCTGGTGGAGGCGGTGTGTTAGTATTGGTCCACCTTTTTGAAGGAGATCTGCTGGTAAATTGTCGATTCCGGGTGCTTTATTTGGTTTTTGCTGTTGTATGGCTGCTTGCACCTCTTCAATAGGTGGTATTGACGAAGATGGACTGCATAGGTCAGCATCTTCAGGAATCGTTATTGGCAGGGATGTAGTTACTGATGGTGGGTTTAGTAGCTCAGAAAAATATTCAGTCCACCTGTGATTGATGTCGTCTGGGTCGCTTAAAATATTTCCCTGCTTGTCTCTACATAGGCTTGATTGCGGCTTGTAGCCTTGTCTAAGTCGCTTCAATGCTGCATAGGCGTCCCGTGTGTCGTTTCTGCACATATCGTCATTGATCCTTTGCATAGTCTGGTTGTTATAGGTTCTACGCTTGCGTCTGACTATTTTTTTAGCTAACCGTCTTAGCTCGTCATATTTTTGGTTCTTGGCTCTTGTCGGTCTTTCAATGTATTGCAAATAGGCTTCTTTTTTACTTTTGAGAGCATCTTCACATTCTTTGTCGAACCAATCGTTTCTTTTCGACGTCATTTGTCTTCCTACGGTTTCTTCCGCTATTGATGTCACGCCTTCTTTAAGCTGCGACAACATTTGTTCAAGCGATGTGTCCGGACCTGCCGGCGGTGTTTTGATAAGGTAATTCGTCAGTTTCGCTTGATAAGTTGCTGCTACTGTTTCGTTTTTCAGACACTCCACCTTGAACTTAGGAGTCCTGCTCTTTTTCTTGGTGGTGCATCTTGTTATGCGGCAGCGATATTTTGTCTTGACGAGATAGTGGTCTGAGCCGCAGTTAGCACCACGGTATGATGAAGGACATACGATTCACTACCCTCAAATGATATCAAAATCCTTAAGAGCTGATTAGTTTTTGGGATACTTCGGTCGGGGGGTTTGCTGTTTTGACCCTTTGAAGGTCATTTCTGTCATGCGTTATATCTCGCCAACCAAACATATATAACAAACAGTAAAGAAAAAGAATTAGAACTACCTGTTTTTAATATTGTAGAGGACAACAATAGACATAAGGAGGGAAGAGTTATACCCACATCCCCAAGATGTCTAGATAACGAAATAACGTCAACAATATCATTCGACAAGACCACCCAGTAAGTTTAATAACGAATGCCCTTATCGCATCCACTTCCTTTCAATATCAAAATATGTTTATCTTAAGAATTGCTTAGCTTCAATAAGAATTTAATAACTCTTGGCCACCCACAAAAGTATTACTGACTCGCACATCTGCGTTCGCAATTCTAGATATGGATATTGCAAATATAACTGTTTAATTAAATCAAGCCACGGGAAAATACAGATAAGGAATTAGTATAAGTACCGCGAGAAGAATCTCGAGCGGACAGTCTAATTTAAATTCGGTTGTTGAACAGATCAAGAGTCTAGTTCGGATTCAGTTCCTGTAAGTCGATTGTAAAGTAAAGGTTTAAATAAAATATTTTTTAAAAATATTACAAAGTGTTTTTCATTGGAAGTTTCGCGTTAGAAACTCAATCATTTTTTAACGTTGTGTTAGAATTAAAACAATTCGCGCGAAGCGCTCATCAGCTTGCGTAAATGATGCAATTCGATAGAAATCCTGCACTGACTGATTTATGCTGCGTGATGCTTATGAAAGACGCTTGGAAGCTCTGATCGGTGCAACAAATTTAAGAGGTGCCACGGTATAACATGAAGAGTTGTTTCGGAAGCACGCACCAATGTATCGAACGAGTATTACAACACATTGAAAATCACAGTTTTGAGAGAAAATTTGCGGGAATATGAGCCTGACAACGTTTTCAATGACGACAAAACCGATCCATTTTTAAGGTGTTAATATAAAAAATAAAACATCTTTTAAAAATGCTTTGGAGGAAAACAGCAAAGAACGGGTAACTGGTGTCGTTTGTAAGAATATGCCCAGAAAATTTGGGAGAATATCGAAAAAATTAAAAACCAAGCATTCAAGATGTTTAAAAGATGTTAAACCTCTGGAAGTTGGTCATAACTTCAATAAAAAGTCCCGGATGATTAGTGATTTTTTCTAAAATGGATGCTAAATTTTGACAAAAAAGTTATCAAGAAAAAAAGAAAAGTGGTTCTATTTGTGGGCGACTGTGAGTAGTATGGATGTGGGGACTCTGGCTCACTTTTTCCCACGGTCCCCATTTTTTTCCCACGGGTATCGGATTACCGCCCCCCACGGGTATCGGATTACCGCCCCCGCATGACGTCACCTGCTATCGCTTCCGGTGGCGGTTCTGGCTCACTTTTTCCCACGGTCCCCATTTTTTCCCACGGGTATCGGATTACCGCCCCCACGGGTATCGGATTACCGCCCCCGCATGACGTCACCTGTTATCGCTTCCGGTGACGGTTCTGGCTCACTTTTTCCCACGGTCCCCATTTTTTTCCCACGGGTATCGGATGACCGCCCCCCCACGAGTATCGGATTACCGCCCCCACGGGTATCGGATTACCGCCCCCGCATGACGTCACCTGTTATCGCTTCCGGTGGCGCCATTTCTTATCGCTGTCTGGGGCGCCATTTCTTGTCGCTGTCGGGGTGTTTCCCACGGATGATGTCACCTGTTATCGCTTCCGGTGGCGCCATTTCTTATCGCTGTCGGGGGTGTTTCCCACGGATGACGTCACCTGTTATCGCTGTCGGGGTGATTCCCACGGATGACGTCACCTGTTATCGCTGTCGGGGTGTTCCCCACGGGCAGGTGTTTTCCCACGGCCAGGTGTTTCCCAACCGCGATGAGTCATGCTGATGAATAGGTGTGATAAGAAGTCAAGGTCAAAGGAATTTTCCCAACCGCGGTGAGAGTCATATCCCAGGAAACACCTATGACATCATCTTCAATTTCGCAACAACACGCAATATTCTGCTTTCGCAACAAAATGCAATATTCTGAGTCATATCTCAATTCTGAGTCATATCCCAGGAAACACCTATGACATCATCTTCAATTTCGCAACAACACGCAATATTCTGATTTCGCAACAAAATGCATGTCATATCTGAAACACATTACCCCAAATACCTAAACCTTGAATCATCTATATAAACATCCTGCACATAATATTCCCATAAACACAAAAATAATAATCATCCACTTGAAATCCAATAACTTCCCAGAAACGAAAATGCCACTCACCGGAAATTCCACTTATAAGGTGGAATACAAAAGATCGTATTACTGCACTAGATGCAAATCGGATCGGCATAACGTAAACAATTGCCCTTATCGCAATATTCTGATTTCGCAACAAAATGCAATATTCTGAGTCATATCTCAATTCTGAGTCATATCTGAACCACATTACCCCAAATACCTAAACCTTGAATCATCTACATAAACATCCTGCACATAATATTCCCATAACCACAAAAATAATAAACATCCACTTGAAATCCAATAACTTCCCAGAAACGAAAATGCCAACCACCGGAAATTCCACTGATAAGGTGGAACACAAAAGATCGTATTACTGCACTAGTTGCAAATCGGATCGGCATAACGTAAACAATTGCCCTTATTTGAAAGATAAAGATAAAAGAAGGAAATAATAAATAAAGATTAGCGATGGTGTAAATTGATGAATATGTGAGATGTGTTTTAAAATAGCAGCTGGATTCATTTCTTATCGCTACAGAGGTGAGTTTTTATTGCTGCCGGTTGCGTAATCTCTTTTATAGGGTTCGAATATTTTACAAACATTTCAAAATTAGAAATTCGATATGTTGATAAGAGCTTGAGTGAGGGCTATTCTAAATGATTAGACGTTGGAATTTGAATAGCGTGCAAGAATTTTTTGTGAACGACCGGATGTTTTCTCTGCCATATAAAATAAACAAAATTCTAGTAGTTATAATATTAGGTTACCCTTAAGGAATTTATAAAATAAACAATAGAATTATATAAAAGGACAAGACCTCAACAGGAATCATTCCAGTTGCTATTCTGCGTTGTAAACCAGTATTCATTCAAAGTGAATTTTTATACCTTGTCGAAAAAATATAAAAAATTGCAAAAAATAAAGATTTTGTTACAAGTGACAATATCGTCTGCGAAGAAGTATGGATTCATTAAACGAACTACTTAGCTGCAAACCCCTGGTATTTACAAAAATTTCCGACTTGGAGATTGGAAAACGATACCGCATTACAGCTGCAGAAAGAATGGAAACGAGGTAAGACAGAGCTTTGTAAATGAAATAATATTGATTTTTTTTTCTTCATTTTTTTGTTTTGAAGGTACGGCGAAGCTATTGTTGTAGACCTAAACAATATCATGAGGCTATTTCTACCTGGTCGTTACCAAAAATGCAGCGATAAGGTTATGGAGGACTTCAATGCGGCAAAGTTATCGTTGAGCTGCAGCAGTCATGATTCTAAGGACTTGCACTTCCATGAAACAGTCATCGATTCAAATGTATTTTAAAAACTTCTTTAAATAAAACAATTATTTCGGTTAAGTCAAAGTGTTTTTATTCAATTAGATTTTCTTGTATAATAATTTTTTTCAGAAGTAATGCGTTTTGTTGCGCACAACATCCATCGTGTAAAGTGCAGGTTGATATTTTAGGATAGTGCTTTTTCAGTGTTTTCAGACTAGGACAGCAACAGTCGTCCAAATTGCAAACCATGATAGTGTTCCCCAGTAAACTACCGTCGTCGTCGTCATGACATGGAGGTGGGCATTGCAGCCCTAGCACTGCGACCTGCTGGTCGATTGTACTATCCTCATATTTTTCCTTTCTGGAGTTAATGCTTATGTCTTGAATCTTCCGGATGAGATGATGAACCTCATCAGGTCGTCCAAGGCTAAGGTATGGAACTCCTTGTCTCCTATTTGAGGCATGCCAAGGGCTCTATATCTGTGTCTGGAGAACGCGGGACAGTAGCCCACATAATGTGCCGCTGTTTTCTCGTCCTCCTCACATTTAGTGCACCATGCATCGTCCACTATTTGCAGAAGAGCTTGGTGACTTCTCAGGCGTCCGTGGCCTGTAATCACTTCTGTGAGTTTTTTCAGTCTGACTCTATTTAGTTTTAGACAGTATTTTGCGACTTCAGGTCGTAGGTTTGGCAGAAAGAGCTTTGTCTGTCTGCATGTTGGTAGGTTGAGCCATCGTCTTCGATGTTCTTCCCTGAGTGTCTCATTGATCTTTTTTGAGATTAGATTTATGTTCGTTGGCAGAACAGGCTCAGGACCAACCGGTGTGATCTCTGCTCCCTTCTTAGCCAGTTTGTCTGCCTCTTCATTACCTATAATGTCCACATGTGCTGGGACCCAGGTAACTGAGACCCTGTTTCTCTGGCTCAGCTTTTTGAGGGTGTTCTGGGCACACTCCACAATTGACGTTTTCACATTGTGGGAGCCCAGGGCCTTGATAGCGGCCTGACTGTCTGAACAGATTTTTATCTGTTTGTTTTGTATTCTTCTGTCTTGTAAGAGGTCCGCGGCTTTGGCTATGGCGTGGACTTCAGCTTGAACGATGGTTGTTTTTGTACCCAGAGGTATCGATATTTGAGCCTCATGTGGTCCAGGGCGTATATATATTCCCGCCCCAGCCCCGACGCTCATCACTGATCCGTCTGTGTACACTATGATATCAGCGGGCCTGTGAGAAAGGTGACCGAACTTAGTCCAATCATTCCTATCAGTCAAACTCGTTGTGAAATTTTTTCCAAAGAAGAGCCTTGGGATTATGTAGTCGTTGGGCAGATCAAGGAGTGAGTCCACTTTTAAACTCTTTAAAAGTTTGAGGTGTCCCTCAGTCCAGCCGCCGTCTTTCACCATCCCGGTTCTCCTTAGGCGTGCCATCGTCTTTGCGGCATGTTGCTTCACTGATAAGTCCAGTGGCAGCATGTCCATGATCACGTTGAGTGCTTCCGTGGGAGTGGTTCGCACCGCTCCAGTAGCACTCACTAGTGCTAGTCGCTGCACCGAGCCTAGCTGACTTTTTGTAGTATCTAGGTCTGACCGTTTCCACCACACTATGCTTCCATAGTGTATGACCGGTCTTATGCAGGCTTTGTATAGCCATATCACATTTCGAGGTGAGAGTCCCCAGGTTTTACCCATGGAGTCTCTACATGCCCAGAAAATGTTTTTGGCTTTTCTTGTTTTTTCATCAACATGCTCTTTCCAGGTAGGTTTCGTGTCTAGGGTTACGCCCAGGTACTTGACTTTTTTTGAGAGTTGGAGCTCCACGCCATCTAAAGTAGGTAGCGTGTATGCATCCCACACTCGCTTCCTGGTGAACATGGTGAGTTCTTTCTTGGCTGGGTTTACCGCCAGCCCGTTTCTTCTACACCATTGGTGCGTGATTTTAAGTCCTTCTTTCATCCTGTCACACACTGTGCCGGCAAACTTGCCTTTGCATAATATGACCAGGTCATCGGCATAGCCGATGGCAAGAAAGCCTTGTTGGTTAAGTTCTGTCACTAATGAGTTCATTTGTAAACACCACAGGAGAGGGGAAAGTACGCCTCCTTGTGGGCACCCTTTTGTTGGGGCTACTGTTATACTGGTGTCCCCCAGTGACGCTGTTATTTTTCGTTCAGCCAGGAGAGCGGTCAGCCAGCCCGTTATCGTGCCGCTTATCCCATGTCTCTCTGCTGCAGATGTCATTCCACCAAATGGGGAGTTGTCAAAGGCACCTTCTATGTCTAGGAAAGCTCCCAAAGAGAAGAGTCCGTCGTTAAGGCCCCGCTCGATCCCGTGAACGAGCTCATGCAGAGCCGTCTCCGTAGACTTTCCCTTTCTATAGGCATGCTGTCCCGGATGCAAGGGCCTCTCTATTAGTGCTGTGTTTTTCACGTGGACGTCCACCAGTCGTTCCAGTGTTTTCAGCACGAAAGATGTGAGGCTTATGGGTCGATAGCTTTTCGCTATCTGGTAAGTGGTTCTCCCAATCTTTGGTATGAATACCACCCTTACCCTCCTCCATAATTCTGGTATATATTTTAGGGCCAAACTGGCCCTGTATATATTGCACAGATGGTTGGTGATGGAAGCCATTCCTTCCTTCAGCAGGATGGGATAAATTCCATCCTCGCCAGGTGCTTTGTAGCTGTCGAAAGTTCCAATTGCCCATTGGAGCCTCTCTACAGTCACCACCTCGGCGGCTTGATTCCAATCCGTTTGGGACGGTACGTTCGGATGAACGGTGTTTCCTCCGGAGGGAGTTATGCTACCGGGGAAGTGTGTTTTAAGCAAGAGGTTTAACGTCTCTTCACTTGTGGTGGTGAACTTCCCGTTCTCGTCCTTAAGGAGCCCGGGGTTATTGCTCGGTCCCCTTGTGAGGATCTTCTTAACTCTGGCAGTCTCCCGGCATGAGTTTATTTCTTCACAGAATTTCTTCCATGAGTTCCTTTTCGCCTCCGCAAGAGCCTTGTGATAGTCTCTTTTGGATTGCTTGTACGCCTCCCAGGTGATTTCACTTCGAGCTTTACAGGCCCGGTTGAACGCCTTATTAGCGTTTTTCTTAAGCCTGGCTAGTCTTGGTGTCCACCATGGGGTGTTTCCCAGTGTAGTCCTTTTTAGTGGGCAGTGGGCCTCAAAAGAGGCCCTCAATACCTCGACTAAGTTCCCGACAGCTTCTTCGAGCTGCTCAGGTTCTCGGATTTTCTCTGGTTGCTGTAATTTGCATTGCACGTCTTGTCTAAAGGCCGCCCAATTTGTGTTCCTGGGGTTTCTCAACCATTTTGGCCCACCTATTGGATTAGCCTCGATGTTGAAAGTGATGTACCTGTGATCAGATAGCGTCACTTCTTTCGAAACTTTCCAGTCTTTAACCCAGTGAGTGACTGCGTCAGAGACAATTGTTATGTCTATGACTGCCTGCCTCCTGGATGTGACGAAAGTTGGTTCCGCCCCACGGTTCGCTATGGTGAGCCCGGAACTGGCTAAGAACTCTAGTAGGCTAAGCCTACAACCTAAGATCAGATTTAGGTTGTGTTTTTTAACATATTCCATCAGTCTTGTGAGGTTTGCTGACGGAATTCGATCTTCGTAGGGGAGATAGGCCGATCCCAGAAGAGCTTCTCGTCTACTGCCCATCACCGTTGTACTTACTCGTACTACGGTTAAGTCTCGGTCGCAGAATTCCTGTACCAAGAGCCCGTTAAGAGTCCTTGGGAGCCAAACACAGGTTCTGGGTTTTTCACAATCCGCTGTTAAGAGATCCATTTGAGAGTTGGTCCCTATATCGCGGATTCGTCCTCCTGCCACCCATGGTTCTTGTATTAGAAATATGGGTAGAGCAGGTGCAAAACCGGAGACATTGCTGCCTCCGGGGGGTTAGTTGCAGCTTTCGTTACAGCGTCTAGCTATTAGAGAGCTAGCCGCCTTACTATGCTGCATGTTGATTTGTGAGACCCATCATGTTTCCATGCTACATCTCCAGGTCAACCCCAAGACAACACAACACAATACAGAACAAGTATAACACTCACGCTGACAAGGAACCGCTACTTGGGAGCCTGTGGTCCTGGTTCCTTGGGCCCTTTGGAAAAGCTCACGCTAATCCTATTGAGCTCCAAGTAGAGCCATCCTCCCTTTCCCGATATATACTCCCTGTCCTTGTCCGGGATTCCAACAACCATGAGGAGTCCCTTTCGGGAGTCCTTCATGGGCACCTGTGCGTACAGGGCCCAGTCGGCTGTTTTTATCTCCGGCTGAACGATGGAGAGCCTTCGGAGAACAGTCTCCGCGATTTGGTCTGGGCCCGGGACGAAGAAAGTGGCCCTGTGGAGCACTGGAAGCCTAGATGCTTCCACTAGGGAAAATCTAGTGCCCTCCCATGCTCCCCTTAGCCTGTCTCCCTCCACCAAGGCTTTCAACCAGGCCGTTGTATTTGCATCTGCAGGGACGATCCTCAGTTGATTTCTAAGGGTCCCCACCGAGTCAAATTTCAACGGCGTGCCTCTGTCTATCTCCTCTGCGACGGCTTTGGAGATACGGCCCTTGAGCAGCTCTAGTTGTTCACCAGAGTAGCCCCGAGCCATGCCTTCCGCTGCCAGTACGAAGCCCAGATTGCTCCGAGCCACGCTCGCAAAGGATTTCTTTTGAGGGGTCTTCAGTTTGTCCCCTTCCCTCGGTCGTTTAACCTTAGGATTGGCGGACATCCTGGATACCTCTTCCTCACCGGAGCGTTGTCTTTTTTTCGAGCCTCTAGCATTGCTTGGGCCCGATTCCGGCGACTTTGGTCGAGGAGCTGCAGGGGTCACGGAGGGAGTTGGGTTCAAAGAGGTCCCGGCCTGAGTGTCAGTCCCTGAGGGAACCTCTCGCCTCTGCTGAGCCCTTTTTTTCGCCCTCTTTTTCTCCGCGCCACTCCTGTTCCTCTTTTTTAAGTAATTCCCCGTCGCTGCTAAGCCCTCCGTTGCCGGTGAGCGCTCGCAGCTGAGGGCCCGCCAAGGGTGAGCTCCTCCGGGTATGGAGTTTTTTCTGGTTCTCCGAGTACCAGGTTTTCCATGGAACCACTGAGTAATTCCACGTGTGTCGATTTTTTGCCCTCCCCAGAATCCGAGGGGCAGACTGCTGGTGTAGCAGTGAGGGATTTAGGTGCCGAAGGCACCAGACCCTCCTGGGGTAAATTAACGTTTAAATTCGACATGTCATCAGTTTGGATTCGTTTAGTCTGGACTCGCCCAAGCCAGATTTTACTCCAGCCTAGGTGAGTTACGCAAGCCCCCTTACCACGTCAAGGCGAATCCGTCAAGGAGCAGTAAACTACCAAGCCAGTGTTTTTTTCTCCGAGCCTTTCACATATATTGAGGTACCCTTCATGTTTTGATATAGATATTCTTTCATTTCCGTAAACGTTGTATTTCCGATTTCCCATTGCAAACCGTGATGATGTTCGTATAGCCAATTGGCTTGAAACTGCAGCTCTTTCGAAAGTGTTGTTATGCTGAAGGGGGGTTTCAGTAAAAAATGTCGATGAAAATCCTTGTTCACATCCACGATAGATAGTTCTTTGATGATAAAGGCGTTGTTGTTGTATCCTCTAAATCCTTGCATGTCAATGATGAAAGGCGCCATGATTGAATGATTCGATTTGATTAGAGATTTATTTTTTTATACAAGTTTTTGAACTGAACTAGTGAGAGGATTGTACTCTATTACACGATCATGAAGAAGTAAGCAATAAGCTGTTGTTAAGGCAGGTACATCTACAGATGTTTTGATATCTACCCTTATGTCAACTGAACCTGATTTTATAGATTCATTTTGACGTGAACAATCAATTACTATAATTGGTGCTGAATTCTTATATTCGTTTCGTGAGAGTAATGGTTGTGCTTGCACCCCGTAATAAGATTGTTGAAAGTTGCAGTACATATCATAAAGCAGAGCGAATCGATCACGTGTAAATTTTATATTAACGTCATCGTAAGGATACGATTCGGAGTTTAAATGTATTTTGATATTGGTTAAATCACAGTGATCAAATTTGCTGACATCTTCACTTTTGAGGTTTCTTCGATTTGTCTGTAACGCTAAAATAATATATCGTGGTTTTTCGAGTTGGCTTGAAGTTTTCACATTCCATACATGATCTGTCGTTGATGGTAAAACCGGATATTCGTACAGTTCCCAATTTCGAAAACTTACTTGAATTGGTTGTCCTGATTCAATATATTTCAACATTGACAATTTTTCAGAACCATCTGGGGTAACGTGTGGCACCATTGCAGTTTAAAAAATTTTATGTATACATCATCACTGGGCGAAAGAAATGCATTTTCATCGCTTCTAGATCTAATGAGAATTAGCTCATGTTTAGCATTTACGATAATCTTGTAGTCTTCGGCAAATCCCAAAAATTTTCTTAGCGGAACAGAAAAGTTAAAGTAGCCACTTGATGGCATGATAGATTCATCTGGCGACCAACCGGCATTATAAAGCATTTTACTTTCATTTTCACTAAGTGATACATAATTTTTCAGTGTCGATGTTATTCCAACATTCTTGTTTCGATCCATTCAGTTCATATCTAATCTCATCGAATAGAAAAGCGATGCTATTATTCGTAAGTTTAGCAGTTGTTGATGTTGTTCCATCCGATTTAATTAAAGCACCTTCAATATAGATGAAGCTTTGACTTGGCAAAATACACAAGTCCTGCTGTTGTAGAGGTATTCTAATTTCATCACTGCAGTTGAATGATGATAGAAATGGAGAGTAGCTATGGAATTCAATTTTCGAGATACTATTGTCATAGATGACTTTACGTGTAACGTTCAGAATCTCACTCATTTTTGTTTTTTTAATTTGAACCCCAGTAATTTCAAGAACTGTTTATTTTGTAATGTTAGTCGGGGTCTTACTCGACCGATTTTCCTGGTTGAACTGATTGTATCTACATTGTTGGACAGGTATTTATCATCGTTATATAACAACATTCTGCGGTTTCAAATGAAGTCTGATAGTTATTGTTTCCCCCTTGAAGTTTATTAGATCTCCGTCTTGGTCAATCAGCTTAAGAGTTAGCGTGCTTATTCGTTTAACGTTTACCGGCAAATAAATGACATTACTAGGAACCTCCACTATTTTATAGCCTTATCCTATCTCAGGTGAGAATTCGTGGATTGTATGCGAGGGAATATTATTAATATAAGAATTTCCAATTATGTTGCAATCAATCCGTATTACGTTCACTTTACTTATGCTTACAGGTAGATCAGAAGAGTGTTTGACATTGACTTTTAATTGTCGTTTTGCAAATCCTAGCAATTGACCAATGGATCTCTCTTTGTTGAAGTAAATAGGAGCAGTTGACTTGATTTCACTTTTGAGAGTGTTATTATTGGCACGTATTGAAAAATTTATTTTGTCATTGATCTTCGCCAACTGTTTATATAGATAATTTGCAATATCATCGATTTCGTATGATCCAACGGGTATTTCTATAACGTGCTTTCCAATGTGTAATAAATTATTGTTTTCATCCACGTTAGGTATAGAATTATATGTTTGAAAATCAACAAGTCCGCACACATAGTCATCTTGTAATTCGATAGGTGGAAAATACTCGGTTGTAAGAATGGATGTGTTTCCACTGAGAGTTAATGTTAGTGCCATGGCAGTATATAACACAATGATTGGGTTTTTTAGTAAAGTATTTATTTATATGAATGCACTAGACAATTTACAAACGTTTGTATAAAAATCTTAAACATAAATGTCCACAGTTGTATGAGTCATAGCTTTGATATGTATTGTAGTTGTATTTTATTTTAGATCCCAGATAATCTAGTAATTCTATCGGTGGAGGTAAATTACCAAAACTATCAAAGTATTCCACATAACGATTTTGTTTGTTGTACGCTACCCAATGGGTACCAGAGCCTTGAATATTATCTAAATTTACTATACCACACTCGTTTTGCATGGCAAATCCCTTTGGTAAATTATTTCGCATAAAAACTCCTCTGAAGGTTGGTAAGAATCTTGCAAACTTTCTCAAATCATTTTCATTTAATGCTCTCTTGGGTAGCGTTTTTAAAAGTTTTTTGGAACAGGATTTAAATACAATCCTAAGCCTTTTCTGTACGGCTTCAAATGTAATCCTCGACCTAATGTTATCTGCTCCATTTTCTGGTTATGTCGCTTTTTTTCCTCTAATGTATTTTTGGCATTATTAGCATCATCAACAGCTTTAGCCATTCCCGCAGCTTCACCTGATAAAGCACCAATAGCAGATAATCCTGCGAAAAGAGGAATTAGGAACGGCAAAACTCCACCAACTTTAGGAATGGGTATTATTCTTGGAGTTTTGATAGCTTTTTTCCGTCCTTTTGTAATATTTTTTGCAGCAGCTAAGGCTACCTTAATACTCGCCTTCATACTGTTGGGTTTCTTCTGTTTAATGATTTTTCGGACTTTGGAAATAACTGTTCCAAATTTCTGTTTATCTTTCAATCCCATTCCTAATTTTACTTTAGCTTTCATCATATTGGCTACTAGTAACGCGTTAGTGCGTTCGGCTAATCCTGCGTCTGCTGATCTAACGCGTTGCCACGCCTTTTCAGTTAATATCTTATCTAGTTTGTGACGATCGCTCGTTTCTTTAAATTGTGAATAACCAATATCGTGCTCTTTACACGCTTCGTCAAGGAGATTTATTCCGGCGTCTCCTCGGGCAAGTCGTTTTTGAAGCTTCGTGCCAGGTCCACAATATTGATAGCCAGGCAAATGCAGTTCAATCGGTAGTTTATTAATTAGAGTATTAATGAACCCTCTTCCGCTCACGGCTTTTCGTAAACTACTAGTACATTTCTTTTTATGATCAATCATTTTATACTGATCGCGATACACCTTGTTTAACAACTCATCGCCGACTGTAAAACTTTCGTTAAAACCTAGTCATTTACATGTTTGATGTTTAGTTATCAGGATGCGGTTTATACAACAACACCAAAAGTTATTGGTGGAAAATGTTGACATTGCAAATGAACCCTTTACAAATAAACATAGCAATTTATTGCCTAATAGTATTCGAGCTATAATTGTGGGTCCCTCCAACTGTGGTAAAACTAACGTTATGATATCCCTGTTGAAACATCCCAATGGCGTTAAATTTGAAAACATCTACATCTACTCGAAATCATTACATCAATCCAAATATAGACATTTAAAGCAGTCTGTAAAACCTATTTCTGGACTAGGCTTCTATACATTTTCAAACAATAGTGCAGTGATTCCACCAGATAAAGCTGAGTCTAACTCTGTTTTCATTTTCGATGATATTGCCAACGAGAAACAAGATAACGTTCTATTTCTGTATGGGAAGACATCATAATATTGATAGTTTTTATCTGTGTCAAACTTATACGAGAATACCGAAACACCTTATTCGAGATAATGCAATTTTTTTGATTATATTCAAACAGGATGATATGAATTTAAGACACATTTACAATAATCACGTAAACACAGACATGACTTTCGATCAGTTTAGAAACATCTGTGGAAAATGTTGGAGCGATAAATATGGGTTCTGTGTAATTGATAAAGACAGTCCCTTAGACAAGGGTCGATATCGAAAGGGGTTTGATGTATTCATAATACTATAAAAACATTGAAGCAGTTCAAATCAGTTCATTACCAGTTCAATACCAGTTCCAAGCAGTTCAATAGCAGTTCAGTTTACAAGCTTGATGCAGCTCGATAGCTGTTCAATACAGTTTGATAACAATTCAATAAGGTTTCAGTACAGCAGCAACAGTGAAGACAGTACCAAACAATTCGAAAAAGACACAAATCGATTCAGGTACAGCAAAAACCATTTCAAACTCAAATTAGAACCTATTGAAAGAATATTTCAAAATATTGTAGATACCTTTCGAAATTTGACGACGAAATGCTGTTGTTGTATTCATAAAAAATGAAAAAAACAATGTCTGATAAGCAACAACAGACGCAGCTACTCAGTGATATTGTAGCAACAACCAATTCGATAAGGAAAAAGTATCAACAGCTGAAAGCTAACAAAGCTGGAACAGTGATTCAGCTAGAGGAAACATTTAAACCAATCACGCGCCCTCTCAAAGAATTAGTTAAAAGAACCAAGTTGTTGCAAAATAATAAAGACATAAAAAATGGAATTAAAGAAGAGCCTCCATCAATACGAGATGAGGGAAATAGTCACCAAGAAGAAGAAGACAGTTTTAAAACTCCTACACCAAACTTGAAACGAAATCTCGCCGCCACAACATCCAACTCTTCTTCTACAAAAGTTGTTCGTAAATATGTTGCCACTGCGAAAGGACGAGAATATTTTGAAGAGTACATGAAGCAAAACCAATTTCCGGAGATTCCTAGGCATTATCTAAATATTTATGTAAATCAACCGTCTGCAATTGACAGTGTTTATGGAATATATAGGGATGATGATGATGGAGAGCAGTGGAAAATAGGAAATTCGAATTTCGTAATCAATGGCAATCAAATACTTGTAAATGAGAAATCCTACATAGGAACTCGAGGTTTATACGAACTGCTTTTTATGAAGTATCCAGATGAAAAATTATATACCAATGAAGATTTAGCAGACTATAAAAGTATTATTCTGCACACTAATGCTTACAGACGTTCTTACGACAGCAATAGTCAAATAAATGGAAACCGAAGCTTTAAATATAGAAAAATAATTTCGAAACTGTTAGATAACATCAACAAAGAAGGAAGAGGGCTAAGACAAACACCTAAACACAAAGATTATAGTTTAATGCAAACATCCGACAAACAGAAAGACTACATATATTGGGATGATCCGAATGAATTAGTGAGTCGATTGCAGTTACTCATTGGATCGCAACAAGCCGGTCACAATAATCATAACAACGAAATTATATCGATCATTGAAGAATTGAAAGAAGCGCAAATAATAGAATAAATACGATAGAAATCACCAGCTGTTTCAAAAAATGAGTGTTGACAAATTTGGTCGATTTTCAAAGGAAGGTGGAGGCAAACGAGGACCTGAAGGTCCTCGGGGGGCTCCAGGTCCGCAGGGGGCTCCAGGTCCGCAGGGGGCTCCAGGTGTAGGATTCGACAAAGCGGAGAACAGTGATTATATTCTTAAATTCAAACGATTAAAGCATCTTGGCACGCCCCTAGATGATGATGATGCTACAACAAAAGTTTACGTTGATACGTATATTGAGAAGCTAAAGGCATATGTTGACAAGCAAATTCAGATTCACTGCGATAATAATAAAAATGTTGATGTTGTTTGAATTAACGTTACATATATATATTAATAAAAATACAAGTAAACAAGCTTAGTCTTTTTTATCATGAGCAAACGACAAGTTATTAACGAATTGCACGCGTCTGCTCGAAAAAATTTTAAGCGACGGCGTGTTATTATAAAAGGTTTGGATGATTTGTGGCAAGCGGATTTAGTTGAAATGGGAGCATATGCTAGCGAAAATACAGGGTTTCGTTTCCTTCTTACGATCATTGACACGTTTTCTAAGTATGCATGGACGGTTTCTATCAAAACGAAGACTGGTAAAGAAGTTGCCAAGGCAATTGAACACATACTTCAACAGGGGCGCATTCCTAAAAACTTGCAAACAGACGACGGAAAAGAATTCTACAACAAACATTTCAAAAACATTATAGAACAATATCAAATAAACCACTTTTCCACGTATAGCTCTCTTAAGGCGTCAATTGTTGAACGATTCAATCGTACACTGAAGAACATGATGTGGAAGGAGTTTAGCATGAATGGAAATTACAAGTGGATTAGTCTCGTTGATGATTTGACCAAGGAGTATAATAACAAAAAACATCGAACAATAAAAATGGCTCCTTCTGCTGTAAATAGCTCAAATGAACTGTCACTTCTGTCCACCGTGTACAACAATATTAAAGTAATGGGAAAGTCGAAATATAAAGTGGGTGACTATGTACGAATTAGTAAATACAAGCATATATTTGAAAAAGGATATACACCAAACTGGACAACGGAGATTTTTGAAATTCGTCAAATTCAAATAACCAACCCCGTCACATATCTTTTGGAAGATTATGGAGGAAATCCAATCGAAGGAGGATTTTATGAACTTGAACTGCTAAAAGCTAAGAATCCGTCGTTTTATCTTGTGGAAAAAGTTTTAAAAAGGAGGGGAAATAAAGCATTTGTAAAGTGGTTGGGGTTTTCAAAAGAACATAATTCCTGGATAAATGTTAAAGATATGGAATAACTCATTCATTGTTTTAGTGTTAAGATTCAAAATAAAACATTGTGGTTATAATTGAAAAATATAATTTATTTATTTGTTAATCGTTTATAAAATTGAACAATCCTTTTAACTTCACACAATCTCCTATGAACACTGTAACATTCACAAGTATCGGGACCGCATTCTGCATCATCATAAGCCCAAGGACAGTTCACATAATGTTTACCAAACTTGTTGACTTTTTGTTGCATGTCAGCGTAGGCTTTCAAAAACGTGTAATTGTTTACAAATTTATCAAAGTGCTCCGTTAAAATTAGTTGCTTGCTATCAACAAAAAATTGTTTATATTCCTCAATAGAACGCTGAAGATCATCATTATCGTCTTTAGTATCCATCGTTGTGAAGCGGTTGACGGTTCAAGTAATACTCATGGTATATGTTTGCTTCATGTTCTTTAAATCTAAAAATTCTACATCTGATCTATAATTGAGGTCTTGTTGTTGTTTTATGTATTCAACTTCGCCATTGCTAAGAATCCACTTGGCTTCAAACTCACGGTATTCAAAGCACGAGATTTTGAGTGAACGTTCGGAATAGTTGCTATCATATGTGCATCGTACTGTTAAGATATTTTCGTCATCGAATTCTAATTTGAAATGTCTGTAAAAAATATTTTTACTTTCGATTATTCCATTTCTTTTCTAAGCAAATCTTGCCGAAATCCTCACTAAGAGTCACCACTGGTAGGGGATTACCTTGAAGAAAAGGTATTCCGATACTCGAAACAACAACAAATATTTTCAAAAACTCCATTCTCTGCTTCATTCAATTTTATTATTTATTTCAATCTTCCTATTCTACATCCATTACAATATTATAATGTCCCCATGCATATGTGCTAACCCCATCTTCCCTTATATATCGCTTATCATCTAAATAACTTAAAGAAACCTTATTTATACATTCAATATATAAATTGTGAAGCTTAGATCTAAACACGTACATACTACCTCTAAATATCTTTTTTCTAAACAAGCAATCTCTATAATCATCTAAATTTAGTCCATCCATAATAAGCTTCTTTACACCTTTTGCTTTTTTAATTGTATCACCATTTTCTATACTTAAAGAATACATTTTAGCTCTTAATCCTATAAACTCCTTCATGACTTTTCCACTATTTTCGCCTTTCATCATACCCAACACTTTTCCATTTTTCAGCGGAATATTATATATGTTATCTTGGGGGTACTCAGAAGTATCAAAGTGATTGTCTATATCCGGTATAATATCACTGTAAAAGTCGTTTGTTTGAATAGTGTAGATAAATGAATCCGTATCCATATAGTTGAGAATAATTTTCTCATTATATTTGGGCTTCATGAAACGATAATGAAAATCATACATTTTCAATTTTGATAGATCAAGCACGGTGAAACCAAGATAAGTCGGTTTGTTGTAACATGTGAATACTCTATCCATTTGAATAGCTGCCATATTGGGGGTAAAAACGGCTGCACTATGAAAATTTGGCTTGGATATAAGACTTCGTGCGCCTGAGTGTCTGCCTCGGCTTTCCCAATCCGTCACAATCTTCACATCTTTCCTTTTATCCACATTTTCCATCGTTTTGCCATATACTGCGTTGTTTAAAAGCTTGAAAAAGTTTTTCTCAAACAAATTTTTACTGGCTTTGCGATATTGGGTGTTCAAGTCTATGTACTGCTTCATCCAAGTCGATTGTTTAAACTGTAAAACTCTATGGACACGGGTCAATTTCAAACCATTCGCAATGCATTGCTGTAGATTTCTATAGTGAATCACATAATTTTGTTTGTTAGTTAAGTCAGTGATCAATTTCGCAGTTTTCGAACCAGGTGCTTTTTTATTTTCTGCACAGAAAGGTAAATCGTTATGCTCATCGTGCTTTGTTGTTGGATACTCCAAATCAACTTCCAATATGTATCCAATGTCTGCGTCTATTGCAATATTGAGAATGTCAACCTCATCTATATTTTCAACCCACTGGAATTCAGCATGGGGAAGTGGTTGTGACATTGCCCAACCATATAGATTGTTTGCGTCTACATACATCAGATCCTCTTCTTTATAATCTTCCAAGTATTTGTTGTTAGCTTTTGAGTGGCGATGTGAGCATTGAGTAATACCACCTCTGATTCCTCGTTGTATGAATTGATGCATGTTTATATCTGTTAGAAGATCAAGTTTAACAGATGTTATTTTGAGCATGGCATCCCAGGATAACCCAGGAGTTGTATAGTATTGGCAAGGGTCAAGTCCATAGATATTTTTACAAACTTTCCTGAAATTTTCGAAAACGTCTGTCAGAAGCAGCACATCTGTCTTCAGATATAATTCCAAATAGTCCCAAATCGTTGTGCAATTGAAAACTTTCCATACATTTTCAGCATGTTCATAATCAATCTCATTGCACTCGCTATTTGTCATTTTGTTGTAAAAGCTTTCTCGAGGTGGTAAACAAACTTCATTCAATCGATCCCACGAGTTAATATAATCGTAGGGAAATACACCCTTTCTTGTAAGCAGTTGAAATTTCTCTCCATCTTCATATACTGATCTTACGGTTTTCAGATCTACTGGAGAAAGATTTTTCACTAGAGCATCCAAACTACTCTGCATGAATCTGGCTGAGTCTAAGAACCTAAGCTCAATCGTTTCAAACTCATCGACTTGAATTCGTTTAGATAATGAAACGTATAATTCCTTATTAATGGGTATAATAGATATTTCCCCATCAATGCTATCCAATTCTTTCACAAACAAATGACAAACATAGCCTGAGAGGTTGTGAAATAATATTGGAAAGAATTTCGGTACTCGATACAATAGATTGCATTCGTTATGAGCGGGACCTCTATATTTTCCAGTAAAGTGACAATGGTCTCGGACTCTATCATTGTCAAGCTCTTTTTTACAAATGTGACAGAAAATCGATTCCCTTTGAACCTTTTCTTCTTCCGACGATAGAGCATCCATTGACTTTGGATTCTTGATATGATTTATATAAAACCATTTTACGTCATTTACAATGGAATTAACGAATTCTTTGGGTGAATCTGGACCTTTGTATAATCTGAATTTGTCTAATTTTGAATCGAATGAACACTTGATGAAATAAGAGAAAGCACAAGGGGTATGTTCTTGGATTGTTGAGGTTGATGAAAGTGTCGGATTGGGTGCACATGTATCGACGTCCTGAAGAAGGCATTCAAAATCTGCATAGATGACAAAAGGTATCTCGAGTTGTCGTCCATAGCTTTTGTACTGCAGCGTTGCTTTCTCCGGTTCCACCATTTTCGTGACTACTCTGCTACAGCTGTTTTTATGCAGTTGCAGTTTCTCACTCGACATAAAATATTGCAGGCATTTATTGCAAACATAGATAGAACCTTTGTGTAGCGTTTGCTGACAGCGAATCAACCTTTAAAGAAGAAGAAGAAAAATAATTCATGTAATCACGCATACACACACACACACACACACAATATTCCCTATTACATACCTTGAAATATGTTTAATCCAGACATAATGACAATCTTCGTTGGATTGTAGCAGGAGCAGATTGATGTGATGCGATTTTTCTTGCTTTGCGATATGATATGGACCGATAACTTTTCTTAACTCTTCATCGTATCCAAATAAGTTAACACTGATTGATTGGTTTAATTCCTCAAATTTGTCAATATCTTGCACCTGTAGCGGAAACTTGAGTCCCCGAAAATTCAATACTATACCATTTTGAAGATGTATAACGCTGTCTGCAATGTCATCAATTCGGTATAATGTAGTTCTCTCTGAATTATGATCTATCGGACACATTGCGGAAATTATGCACCATTTAAAACAATAACTGTCGCGGTTCTTAATATTAATGCAAGCATTCTTATTTGCCAATTGTCTTGGTAGCGGAATATAACTTGTTCCTCTCAATGGTTTAAAATCGTTTATATTTAACTCACAGTGCGTAATTCTAAGGAGAGCCCATCCACTGTCTTTCTCCTGGAATTCCTCCATTTTGATTCGAATTTCATTAGCCATATTATCGAAAGCTAATTTCAACTCACTTTTTTTAATTATCGCTTGCATTTTTGTATGGAAAGACTTAATGCTTATTATGCAATCGTTTTCATCATCATCATTCATTTTAATGAATTCAGCAAAGAGTTCAATGTTGAATTTGAGTGTCACGCGTTCATCTAGTGCACTCATCAGATAATTCACTAACGGATCTTCCATCATCTTTAAAAACTCCGCCGAATTTAAAAGACCCTCATCTTTGTTTTCAAAAACAAGAGTTTCCATTCGCTGCCCAAAATAACTTTTTACCCTTTTAAAATGTTCGTTGAGGGGCTCTATAGATTTATTTTTGTGAGCATTGGTTCGCACATGATAGTTCCAACAAGCACTATTGACTTCGATATTACAAAATTCACAAAACATTTTAAGGAATACAATTCACTTCGTGTTTTTTCACTGAGCTCAAAATAAAAAACTTTCCTAAATTGAGATGCAAAGTGAAAGCAGAGGATTGGATATCTGACAGATTCAATTCTTCCTTTTCCACTTTAAATAAAAACTTAGTTATTTTATATTTAAAACAAACTTTTTAAATTTTAATCACTTTTTATCTTTTGCAATTTTTTATATTTTTTCGACAAGGTATAAAAATTCACTTTGAATGAATACTGGTTTACAACGCAGAATAGCAACTGGAATGATTCCTGTTGGGGTCTTGTCTTTTTATATAATTCTATTGTTTATTTTATAAATTCCTTAAGGGTAACCTAATATTATAACTACTATAATTTTGTATTTAGCCCATCGCTAATCTTTATTTATTATTTCCCTCTTTTATCTTTATCTTTCAAATAAGGGCAATTGTTTACGTTATGCCGATCCGATTTGCAACTGGTGCAGTAATACGATCTTTTGTGTTCCACCTTATCAGTGAAATTTCCGGTGATTGGCATTTTCGTTTCTGGGAAGTTATTGGATTTCAAGTGGATGTTTATTATTTTTGTGGTTATGGGAATATTATGTGCAGGATGTTTATGTAGATGATTCAAGGTTTAGGTATTTGGGGTAATGTGTTTCAGATATGACTCAGAATATTGCATTTTGTTGCGAAATCAGAATATTGCGTGTTGTTGTGAAATTGAAGATGATGTCATAGGTGTTTCCTGGGATATGACTCAGAATTGAGATATGACTCAGAATATTGCATTTTGTTGCGAAATCAGAATATTGCGTGTTGTTGCGAAATTGAAGATGATGTCATAGGTGTTTCCTGGGATATGACTCAGAATTGAGATATGACTCAGAATATTGCATTTTGTTGCGAAATCAGAATATTGCGTGTTGTTGCGAAATTGAAGATGGTGTCATAGGTGTTTCCTGGGATATGACTCTCACCGCGGTTGGGAAAACTCCTTTGACCTTGAACTTTGACCCTTGACCTTTGACCTTGACTTCTTATCACACCTATTCATCAGCATGACTCATCGCGGTTGGGAAACACCTGGCCGTGGGAAAACACCTTGACACCGACCTTGACTTCTTATCACACCTATTCATCAGCATGACTCATCGCGGTTGGGAAACACCTGGCCGTGGGAAACACCTGCCCGTGGGAAACACCCCAGACAGCGATAAGAAATGGCGCCCCAGACAGCGATAAGAAATGGCGCCCCAGACAGCGATAAGAAATGGCGCCACCGGAAGCGATAACAGGTGACGTCATGCGGGGGCGGTAATCCGATACCCGTGGGGGCGGTAATCCGATACCCGTGGGAAAAAAATGGGGACCGTGGGAAAAAGTGTGCCTGGCGCCACCGGAAGCGATAACAGGTGACGTCATGCGGGGGGGGTAATCCGATACCCGTGGGGCGGTAATCCGATACCCGTGGGGGAAAATGGGGACCGTGGGAAAAAGTGAGCCAGAGTCCCCACATCCATACTACTACTGTGCACCTCTTCCTTCGCCAGTTTGCTAAACTACAGGGTGACATGAATGTGTTGGTACAACTTTTTCCATACAAATGGCATGTATGTACGTGTAAGGACTAAACCAGTTCTTGGTGGCATGAATACAAGTCCTACTGTACGGCAAATCCTAATTCAGAAACTTATTATCAGTTGCCTGGTTTACCTGTAATGAGCATGTCGGACTTAAGAAAAATTATTGTTGCTCAATTAAAAAGTGGTAAGACTAGAAGTGACATTTTTCGGCAAATGAAAAAAACCTTGGCGTAATGCGTAACTATGTGTATCGTACTGTAACTAGATTCCTTGAGACTGGATCTAATGAAAATGAAAAGAAAACGGGAAGAAAAAGAACTGTGCGCACCGTCAATAACATTTAACTTATTCGTGAACGAGTTCGTAGAAATTGTGAACGTTCCGCAAGAAAAATATTAATCTGGAGTGTGTGCGAAAAATTCTACGAGAAGATTTGAAGCGTTCGGCTTTTAAAAAAAAGTTCATAGACTTACGGATGCAACAAAATTAAAAAGACTTGAAAGGAGTAAAGTGTCACTGTCGTGGCACGCTGGTGATGACATCATTTTGTCGGATGAAAAAGTTTTTATTTTGGAGAGTATTCTCAATTTCCAAAATAATCGTTTGTGGGCTGTTTCTATGGAGGATATTCTACATTGCAAAAGGCACGTACCAAGGTATCAAAACGCCTCATGGTCTGGGGTGCAATATCGCGAAAAGGAACCCTTCCATTGGTATTCATCGAAAAAGGTGTCAAAATTAATGCTGGCTACTTCCTGGAAGAGGTATTGACAAAAAATTTACTTTCTTCAGTTTATAATATTTATGGCGACGACTATTATTGCTTTCAACAAGACGGTGCCCCATCGCACGCAGCCAAAATTGTGCAAGCATGGTGTGAGCATAATTGAACGGCAAAAGATGAATGGCCATCAGGTTCACCAGACTTAAACCCCTTGGATTTTTCTATTTGGGGATAAATGCAGCAGCAGCTAAAGAATTACAAATATCGAAATTTGACAGAATTTAAAAGCGTTATTTTGAGAATATGGGACTCAATACCTCTTGAGGTCGTGCGTGCCGCACATAACACTTTTGAGAGAAGATTGCGGCTAATCATTAAGGCAAATAGTGGGATTATCGAATGATTTATATATTTTCGGAAAGGACTACTTGTATAAGTTAAATAAATAATTAACCAAATAATTTTTGAGTTTTAATTACATAGCTCCAACAAATTCTTTTTGTACCCACACATTCATGTCACACTGTATATGTGCAGACATAAGGGTGGCATAAAATGTCATCCACTATACACAAAATTATAATACATGGTTCTGTTGTAATTTTAAACTTTATATTGCCAATTGGGGAGCTCTCAAAAGAAGCTATCGAAGCTAGGAATAAACACTTCAGGCGCTATAGACGATATTTCTCTCGTAAATTTTCACGAGTTACATGCAACAGAAATTCCGAAAGCAGCAGACGACGAAGAGTAAGCCACTTTCTGAAATCATAAGCTTTCTGGTTGCTGAAATGCAATATGCGCGAATTGAAAGCAACGACGAAGAACAGGATGATGAAAACCACTAATCAGATTTTCCTAACTAATTTTGTATTATAAAAATGTGTTTTTTCTCTATTTTATTAAAAAAAACACTGAAAAAATCTTATAAATAAATTACATACAATAATTTTGGCCAGGTTTTTGGTGCAAATACTTCTCTGAACAACGGTAGAATCCTGATAGGCAAGTGCGAACGGGTTGAAGCCGCCGTTCAGGGCTGCCTCTGTGCAAAAGCGAAGGTGGTTATGTACGCAGATGACACTGTGCTTGTATACTCAGGTAAAACTAATCTCGAAATTGAACAAAAAGTAAATACTGACCTGAACAAGTATTGGTATTGGCTTCTACAAAGTAGATTGGCAATAAACGGGGGGGGGAAACAAAATATATTATTTTCAAACAAAAGAACAAGACTGACATATAACCACACGTAAAAATCAATGACACAAGCCTCCAGAGAGTAGAACAAATAAAATATCTAGGACTTCTTATAGACGAGAAACTAACATGGACTCCACACATAAATGATCTAAGGAAAAAACTGGCTGTCTTCATTGGTCTTCTACGTCGCTTCTACTTCTTTTCAAAGAAAAACAAAATCCAAATTATGTATGCGCATCTCCTTTCCAAAATTTCCTACGGCATCTTGAATTGGAGCCAAACTTCTAAAGGTAACCTCATGATCATCTCCAGACTAGTAACGAAGGCGTATAAAACCATTTATAATCTCCCTATGCTAACTCCAACGAACCCAACAATTGAATTTGCAAGGCATGATTTTCATGGAAAGAGCTAAATTCATACATCAGAATTTACACCGTAATGAGTATATCGCTGTGAAATTAGATAGGGAAAAACACTTACAGAATGAGAAACATGAATAATTTAGCTATAGCATTTGTCAGAACTGATCGGCTAAAAGAAGACCCCTTCAACAAAGCAGCCAACTTTTACAATACACTACCGGACAAAATTAAAAACATAGCGAACCCAACTTCCTTTAAAACGACACTAAAAAAATATCTCCTTCAGGACCAACTTTCGCAGTAAGTCACAAGTACAATCAGCTCCACTAAACTTTGAGTTTGGTTTGATTTTGAACCAAACATGTAATCAACAGAAAATAATTCATAAACATATAGTCTGAATATTAATCTAAATAAAAGGACACTAAAATTTACAGATTTGGTACTATCCCTTATACCGATTCTTATCGTCTGGGAATTACTATGTCCTTAAAATTTTAAATACGGATAATTACTAACTTTTGATGGAGAGAGTGATTGAAGGAAACGGAGGTGGTTTTAGTCGGTAGAAATCCGGCATGCCGAGAGGCAGGAGCTGATCGGTATCTTTTGAAGATTTTCACCTCCCAACGTTGAAAAAAAAAATTTAAAGTTAGTTTAGAAAAAAACTTATTGAAAATTTCGTCGCCGACGACTGTTCCAAGAGCAGTCATGTCTGAGACGCAGTGCTCAAGGGCAAATATCCTTTGTATGATTCGAACTCAAATGTTGCAAACCCTCGCCTAGATCGGAACTCCTCAATCAAATTTAGTTCCATGCGTGCTCGGAATAGCTTCAGTTCGTGGTATTTTAGTCCCGTTCTAGGATCTTTTAGTACGTTGCGTAGCAAAGCATAATAATTCTCTCGGAAGCATTAACCTCAAGTTAATATATGACTGTATAATTGTGCGTAATCCTAAGGCTTGTATGAGCTCCTTGTAGACCAAGGATCAGAACTGAGGCCTATTTTCCGACATGTCCTGTTCAGCGACATCGAATAAATGAAACACACGTTTTTCTAGAATATGCTCAATGAAAGGTGCGGTCACATTGAGCAAGGCCTCCAACAGGACGAATTTGTGACTATAATCCAACACAACGAGGATGCAGATGTTATCGGATGTCGAATGACGACAAGGATTAACCAGGTCTTTGTGTGTGATTGAATTTTTGCGACATGTAAGTTTCCAGCTGTTTTATCGCCAGTTTCTGCATTAGCACTACGTCGACGCCATGTTGACTTGTGTCACAGTGGATGGTGAACGTACGAGTTAAGTCTGAACTTGAGGGTCTCTAACGATGTGAGTGTGGTCGCAATTCGGCGAAGTTTGGCACGAACCTACGACTCCATCTACACATTCCTAAAAATCTTCGCAGCTGCTTTGCCGATTTCGGGCTCGAAATGATGTCTTCGACTTTACCCAGGTCGGTGCGTATCGTGCCATTTCCAAATATGTGGTGAGCATTCTGTTCAGCTCTGCAAACAATATTTTTTCACCGCAACCGATATGGAAAAGTGCCACTGTTATATCAATTTGTTGCTTCCGACCTCAATTATATAGGAAATTAATGTGTTACACCCCAACTCCTTCTCTGCTATATTTCGGGCATTTCACGTGAAGCGGACAACGAAAATGTGAGGTTCTGAAATTTCTTTATATATGGCATATTTGTACATCTAGGGTATATGAACATAATATTTTTATTATTTTTAGTTTAGTTGGTAAGATATGGGATTCTATAGAATTCACCTGATTCACGGAAGAGGTTCTTTGAAATTTTATTTTCATATTGACGTAAATTATAATTAAATAGTAAATGTAGTGTTTTGTATAGACAATTTACTGTTATTTTTGATTTTCAAATGTGTTCCCAAATTTGTATTTTTTTTATAATTTTAAACCGGAATTAATTATTTCAAATATTTTTTCAATAACTTCTATAAATTTTACCATAAAAATTGCAGAATGAGATCTAAATTAGTTTATGAGATACATCAGCAGAGTAAGTACATATCGCTCTGAGCGTGATACCTGTCGGTTGGTTAAGCCGGTTGGTGATGCAAAAACACATTAAAACAGGAATTATTTTTCAATAATATTGATTATGTATTATTGTCTTACATGTTTGTGTTATTCTTAGGTTATTTAATACCTAAATTTAAAAAAAGTATTATTTTGAATAAAAATATGTGCAGAAAGCATTTTAAGTTTCATAAACTTTTATTTTTACAGCGCTTTCATAAAATTTGGGACATTTCACCGTACTAAATCAACTCTTGTTGTGTTTCTTATAAATGATTTTTATCATTCTTTCTTTTTTAACCATACCATATATAAGCATACTTTTCATCGGTGTATGGGTGTATGTAAACACAACACATTTATAAATGGGTATAAAAAAAAATCCGATGTTCATTTTCGATGCGTCGTAAAATATTGATCTACAGGTTTGCGATGGATCGGAAAAACATAGATGTATTTTAAGAGTGGCCATCATTAATCTATCTTCCTTCTGTGTATGAATTTATTGGGATCCAAGTAGAACATGATGTATTTATGGTTAGAGAAGGAGCGTTCTTTTGATGCATGCCATCCTTTGATAAGTTGGGTGCAATGTCTGGCAGCATACATTCAAACATCGATCTTGCTAATAAGTTTATTCAGTATATACACCTTTTGGAAATTGCTATAATCAATTTGATTTAGTATTTGATATAGTAGCTGTGCGAATTTTATTTACTAGATGATTTTTACGTCATTAAAAGATAAAATTCGATCTTTAATGTATAATTTGATTAATACATAATTAAAAAGTTTTGACTTCAAATTATCAATATTGTAAAAATAAATATATAAATAATGTTTCATTATGTGATATTAAAAAGGATGGAAGGAGGTGCATTTAGTAAAAGTTCCTATGTTGAAATTAGAAACTATACCGCTATATATTAAACTGTGTCTTATCTATTATGCTAACTGGTACATGTTCTGTTATGTTAAACCACGTTAAAACACTTCTTTGCAGTGCTGAAATCGATCATACATTCAATAGAACATAAAAAGTTTCATACAAATTTTATATCCATTTTCAATAAAACCTCGTAATTCCGCTAGGGACAACCGCAACATCTTCAGTGGTTGATAATATAATTTTGAAAAGGTAACCACACGCTTAACTCTTTATCGCTAAACACCATTGCGCAAAAAGATTTTGTTTGTGAATATTGCTTTAGAAAAAATACAATAAAAATCTTTAGTGGAAAAAATATTATTTATTTGCAATATTTAAAAAAAACGTCGATTTACCTGCAGAATTAAAGGAACACTACCTTAAGCAATCCATAACAACAAACAACGACAAAATACAATATAAAAGCTATATATAAAATTTGCGCTGCACAATTTGGTGTCTACTAAATGCTGATAAAACAAGCCTTTGTAAAAATGTATTGTAATAATAAATCAGTGTTAACAAAACAATTTTCGGCACTGGCTTTGAAATTTAACCTAATTCCAAACATGTCTTAACAAATTGCATGTAAGTGAATGTATAATTTTCGAAATATAGAATGACAAATAATTTAGATTTTTGAAAATGTTCAATGGCTAATATTATTATTAGCAAAGATAAACTGAAAGCTAATTCCTATATTTTCTGATTTCTTCCAGCCTCCAGACAAATTTTTCAAAGAATCTCGTTCTTGTTCACGGGAAACATATCGCAAAACCGATTGAGAAATTGAAAAATGCAAATTTCTGTGATGAAGTACACCAGGAGCTGGAAAATATGCGGTAATTTTTCTGTTGCAAGAATCGAAAACTGACGAGTTTTTCTGTAGATGCAAAATTTTTGATATAATTGCTTGATTTTCAAACTATGTGCGAATGAACGAGATACACACTTTCGTAACTAATTATAGCACTTTATACTTTTACTACTCAAAACAGATGCAACTCATGAAACACAGCTTGTTATGATTGGCTAACTCACACCTTAACCAATTGTATTTCATCACTTTTTTTAGTTATCAGAAAGTTTTATAAGAAAATTTAATTTAAGTTGGGAAGTGTATAAGCCTGGAAACAAGAACCTCCATTAATGTGTAATAATAGTGTTAGCAGAGTTGCGAACCAATAAAAAAAACACGCTAGTGGGCAGGAGTTTGTCGACTAGACACTGAGGTTCGAAAACCCTAATATGTATTAATTTAAATGTCAATTTTCTGCAAGTTTGGAATGAAAATGATTATAAATTCATATATTAAAACTACAAAATTTTATACTTTTCTTAATATGTTAACATTGAGCTATTTTTCCATTCTTTGAAACTACCTATTTACTTCTATTATGCCTTTTTTAATTCAGTTGTTTCTTTGTTTTGCCAAACAGCCATCTACACATAATTGGCAAACTATGATTTCCCCCCGGACGAGTCTTAAACTTGAATTTCACGTACACTCAGTTGCTTTTTAGTCGTCTTGAAGATATGAATTGCTGCATTGTATCGCTTAAAAAGTAGGTTTAATCGAATGATGTGTAGCGTAGTTGTTTGAATTTGTTCACAGGGAGAAGGCACCACCTTGAACTCAGATCGAGATGAAATTCGGCATTTAAACAGCAGACGTTAAGGGTACACAACCCCTAAAATATTAGACCACAACATTCCCCTGATTTAATAAAAAAGCCTTGTTTTTAGAGTTTGTAATGAATTAGTAAGTTTTGACTCCAGACGAAATCGATGCAGTGTAGAGAACAGCGCACCTAATTCAAGATCGTTTTTCAACAGTTGTAGAATAAGAACTGTTTTAATCGATTTAAAACCATAGCTGATGATAATATCGTCCCTTACTCTAAGAATCTAGCCTTTATCGTTTCCAAAGATGATTTAATCAAACATTTGTTCATTTGCACAACCAAATTGTAGAAAAATGGAAATTTCATAGTGATATAATATATATGAGTTTTTATTAAACAATTTCGTGTAGGTGTTCTGATTCACAAATATTGGATTTTGCATTGATTGAATTATGGTTATGATTCTTTTTTTCTAGCAAGAGTCCTATTGTAAATGGATTGGCATTGGTAATCTGTAAAGCGATAATGACATGAGATATACTCCATGGTCAAGTGTAAAAGTTGATTATTCAAAGTTTATAAAGTCATACCTCGAAATGTCGTTTGTAAATTTCTTATATAAAGTAAATAGTGCCTTAATAAGTGTTTTATGTTGAACCCAGTGAAAATTTTACGTGGTGTGCAAAAACGGAAAGTGACATTGAAACATTGAATGGAAAAAGCAAAGTTGTATGTATGCTTTGACTAATCCTCATAGAAAACTTACCATTTATTATTACTACGACATGTGTTTTCATTTCATATTCATTTGACTTACCACACCAACGGCAAAGAGCGCTCTGCATTTGGTTGGCTGAAATCAAAAAAAAAAATTCAACCGTTGAAAGATGAGTTTTAGTACAATTCACAAATATAAATGAACAGCTAGATAATTTATGGAAAAAAGTGTTGATATTTGCACATTTTTGATTTACCCTAAAATTAATAACCTAAAAAGTTTCTTTTAAAAAAATCTTCGTCAAACTGGACTAGTGTTCTATTTTGCCCTTATGGGTTCGTGGATCGACCGCGCTGCGTGGCGAACGTAACATCATCCCCCCCTTCTGAAAAATCCCAAAATCCACTCCAAAACGTGCCCCAAATAACCGGAACGGCAACATTCGACACGAGGACACTCTCGAGAGGCCACCCGACGTCACGTTCGCTGGAGCTTGAAACGAAATTTATGCCACGCTCACGAAACCAACGCAGTAACCTACCGAATTTAACACCAAACCAACCCACAACCGCACTAGCTAGAAAATGACCGCACTATATACTAAAAGAAAGGAAGGATATGGAAAAAGTAGGGAGAAAGGGCCAAGAAAGGGAAAAGCCTAGAGAGAGGTGGGAAATATCCTTCAAAATCTCAGGAGCAGGAGCGCAGGAAAAGAAGAGGAACGCGGAAGAGGGGACGAAGTACTGAACAAGCCAGCCTGTAGCAGCCTACACTTGGTCGTATGACTACTCATATGGTACTCTTCTCGTCCACTAAGCGGTAGGTGGCCGTAGACACCTTTTCCCTCACTACAAAAGGGCGTATATATTCGGGTGCTAGTTTTGCAGAAAAATACTGTGCTGCATCTGAGAGGACGAAGTTCCTTGTCAACACCCGGTCATTTGGGTAGAATGGTTCTTATCGCTTTCGGAGGGTATACCATGCATGTGCTGTTTCCGTCGCCGTGCTTAATCATGCAGCTTTTTCGTTGCGAACCCTGTTCATCGCATTGGTTCGATCCTGGGGGTCAATTTCACGTTTGTCTCCACTTGGAGGCATGGGTTCCCCGAGTTATATTACTTGAAATATTAAATAACAAAAAATATACATAATTACCACACTTGGTTTTTAAATGAAACACTGTATTTAATATTTATTATGAACACTTTATTTCACTTTAACTAAGGACAACTGACTTGTCTACTTAATAATAACTATTGATGACTGACAACTGATTGACTTGTGATCTGATTAATAACTGAATAATAACTTATGGTAACTGATTGACTTGTGATCTGTATAACGACTGAATAATAAGTAACTTGACCTAGATGATCAATACGTTTTTATATGGTTGAAGACAAAGACCCCAAAATCGCTTAGTTGCAATTTTGTCTGTGGGAAATAAAAGATAAGCTGATCAGCATTTAATGAAATTGGATACGAAAGCTATGTCAGCATAAACAATGAGAGGATGCAGCTGTATAAATATTCAGTAGAAGTTATGAATCATAATGGATGCAGCTGTGTGAACAATTAGTGGAATTTATGAGTCATAATAAAATTATGATTTCGGATAGTTTATGTTAATGAATGATATTGATTTTAGCAAACGGATGTTTAGAAGAAACGTAAGCTGTTTGCTTGGTTATCTATTGTAACTCCTCCATCCTTAAATTCTTTGTTGTCCTCAACAATTTTTATCACAGGTAATTCGATATTTTCGTTCGGTTTGTTTATGAACTGTTTTTCGGTTTTCACAATATTTAGAATACTTGAAGATAAGACACTTATTGATGATATTAGTAACTTTATGGGTGATCTAGAAATGATTGAGTTGAAATTCTATTTCATCAATTCGATTCAAATTGTTTATATTATCCAATTGTACAGTTTCAATTTTTAATTGATGATTATAATTGGAAATATTTTGGATCAGTTCTAACGTCAATAATTGTTGAAATTCTTTTATTTCATTTGTATATAATTTTCCATTAATTTCAATTTTACAGTTACTAAATCTAATTATATATGTTCCACTTAGTTTATGTGTCTTTTCGTCACATTTTTGGTTTATTTTATTATTTATACTTGTTAACAAAAGTTGACCTTTCTCTATTTCTGCAATTTTAGTTTTATTTTCTATTTGAATAATACAATTTGTCGTTTTACATGTTAATTGATTTTTTAGTAGACATACATATTTTTCGCTTTCATAGTAATTTCCATTATATAGTACAACATTTTTATATCTGAAGTTTCTGACTTTATATTTGGTATTTTGCCTGACGTAATATGATAACAAAGGTTGGGTAAGTATTGGGATATTGATCACAAATACAATTATTTCGTTTTTAGTTAAAACATTTATTGATATTTCTCGAAGCTCGTCAAAAGATAAGTTATAAAAATCTATTTCGTCGTAAGTTAAAAGGAACCTGGTCATTATTTCAGTTTGAGCAGCGTTTACATTATCGATTATTTCTTCTAACTCATCTTTTATTAGATCTAAGTTATGATTTATTTGCATTTTTGCTATAAATTTATTTATTTGATTAGTAGTGTTATTAATGTTATCAGCAAACATGTTATTGGTTTGATTAATGTTTTGTATTATTTTATTAAAGTTATTTTGAAATACATCATTGATTTGTATTTGTTTATTCATTGTTTTATGATCGCATGGTTATTAGTGTCAATTATTTTCATATGTTCTGTTATTTCTTGATAATCGTCATTATTCATAAGTCCAAACAACCATTTATAAACGTTACCAATTTGATTGATGAGACCTTTTTTATTTCGAGTTATGATTTTAAATTTATTATTTTCAAAAGATTGATTATTGTCGACAGCTGATAATACTGTTTGTTGTGGTAAATTAATTTTTAAAGAAATGTTTTTTTTGATGTTTCATGGTTAAAATGTAATATTTTAAGATCTCCCTTAGTTTACTTTTTATACTTTTGATTGTGTATTGATCTGGGTATATATGTTATTGTTATTTCGTTTAACACTGTTCCATATTGTTTTAAATCTGTTTTATGATAAATTCTGTAGTGGTTTTTTATTAGTCTGATGGTATCCTTTTTGATAGGAATAATTCTTGATTCGGGGCTAAGACTCTATTTGTAGGGTTGTTAACAGGATAAGGGGTATGTGTATTTGAAATATGGATGATATTGTCTGTAATTTTAATATGAAGGTAATTAGTCCAATAGTTTTCCATTAGTTATTTCGATCATCGTGTTTTGTTTAAAATTGGGAATAATTTGTGTGAAATTTAAATTTCTATTTGTTGATAGATATTTCGCAGCTATAGAAGTAAAGACTCCACAATCAAAGTTATTTTCTTGTTGGGGACTTGGTTTGACATTTTCTGTGGTGAAAGCTATAGGTTTGAGTAATTTATCCAATCATTCATTTTTCAAATATTCAAGGAGTGTATTTAATATTTGAATATAAGGTTGCTGGAATGAATCGTAATATTTTATTGTTTAATCGCGAAAGTTTATAATTGCAAGCGTGCAATGTGATTTATTCATATGTATTGGTATTAGAATCTAGTCAAATATATATACTCGTATATCCATTATCTAGCCCAACGACTGACTGAGCTGTATCCGGTTTTTTCGAGACATTGTTTGAAGAAAGTATTCATACAGTATGATTTTGGTGAATTTAATTGAAGTTTACTATGTTCTGAAATTAAGTTAAAAAAGAAAATGATTGTTTGATCATTTAACCAAGAGTTTCCATTTAATGTATGGATGTCACTTCGTGTAAAATTTAGACCACATTTGGAAATAAGGACTTCGTTTAGTGTTCCTTCGAGAATGAATTGTATTGTAAAATTCGGTTGCTTTGAGAACATTTTCTTCGATGTTCAATTCAGATTCGGTTAATGTTAATATTCTAATTTGTTCAAGTAAGGATCTATGACAACTTTTCATATCTGCGTTATTGAGTTTTTGGTGAGATGAAATGAGTTTCGATGTTTTCTTTTCTTAGATAGTCTTTTACGTTAATCATGTTGAATTCATTATCAGTAATTATTTTGTAAGGTTTACCGAGAATTACGTTTCTTTCTCTCAAAAGGTTAATGAATGTACTAGCATTTCGATCTAGTGTTCCCTTAGTGTAGAGGTGTTTAGAAAACTTATCGATAGCTGTGAAGAATTGTTTTTTGCCAATAAGGAATATATCAATATGTATGATTTTATTAATATGGTAAGGTGTTTCGGAAAGTTTAAATTCTGGTTTTACTGGATTTCAATCATATTTAGCACGATTGCATAGAATTATTTAAGAATTTATTTATTAATTTCATTAATCCATTGTAGTAATATTTATTTTTGATTTCTTCATAGTTTTCAAGTATACCACGATGATTGCTTTTTGTATGTACTTCTTTTATTTTTTCAAAGCATTGATCTTCACTTAATAAATAAATAGCAAGATTAGTAGTAAGGACAAGGGATTTCTTATACAATTCTGAGTCACCATGGCCATTTGACGTCATTCTTATTACTTTAAGGTCGTGTGAGGTCATTTTAATTCATTTCAAGGCCATTTGACGTCATTCTTATCACAAGGGGATTCCTTTTCGACTTTTGATGAGGGATTGCGTGAAGGCTATTCGAAATATCTGGTATGGTTTGTCTGGTGATGGCCATTTGACGTCATTTTTATCACTTCATGGTCATATGAGGTCATTCTAATTCACTTCAAGGCCATTTGACGTCATTCTTATCCCTTCCGGCTTTTGATGAGGGATTGTGTCACAATCCCGACTAAGCGCTTAAACCCGAGGATCCGAGACCGAGTGCCCCACCACTATGGACGCTCCTCGACCCCGGATGGCTCGTGTGTACACGCGCCGCCGGGACTGGCACAAAGTCGACCGCATAGTGGCGGTCCCGATTTAACATTTTATTTCCGTGGCTAGCTCACCGAGTCGTGGGTTTTAGAGAAAGAGAAACACCGGAACCCATCCTCACACGCGTCACCAATGAAATAAATCACATCACGTGTTTTTTCTCTACTTATTCCATTTTTTTATATAAATAACCATATCTTATTGGTTATAATTATTAATGAAAAAAAAAAACAATTTACAACTATCGGAACATTATTTTAACGTCTTACATTCACTATTTCACAAATTCTATAAATAATAACGAAATACAATTTCACAAAGTCGATAATTAATCAAGAAGTACAATTTTTTCAAAGTCGATAATTAATCAAGAAGTACAATTTCACAAATTCGATAATTAATAAAGAAGTACAATTTCACAAATTCGATCAATATGACCTACGGCTGGCTGCTGCGTGAGCCATGAGTGGCTGTGCAGCCTGCTGCGTTTCCATCACTCGACACTTTCCTTGAAGCACCTTGCTAGAATCAAAAATGTTATACTTATCTACTTGGTTGCAATCGAATGCTGGATTTTCAAGCTCCAATGATGAAATTGCAATATCCGGACGCCGTATCGACCTCGACTCGGAAAAGCGCCGTATTAGGTAGGCTCCGTAACACGACCGTGACTCCGTTATTGCCATCAGCCGCTGCTTTTCCGACTCCTTCAATTTCACGAGGAAGCGGGCGGTGTTGGTTGTGATATGACAAGTGGCTTTTGATAAGGATTTGATGATGGGCATTTGAAAAGACATGTATTGCCTGTGATAAGAATGGCGCGTAAATAATTACACCTTGAAAGTCAAATAATAACTAACCTTTATTCGAGTTCACTACGCTAATTTATACAAATCAAAAACTGCATATGCGATGTAAGCGTCAGCAGGTTTGATACAATTTACTGCTATATGAGATAACAGCGTGAACTAAGCAGTGTGAACAATAGAAAGAGTATCCAATTTGAAAGGTAAGCAATTTGAGAGGTAAATAATCTAAAATCATAGAGCATAATCAGCAAGTCAGAAAATTACGTTAGATTTATGCTTATTTAAAGTAGACAATCAATGATCTCAATTGGGTTAACTCTTAGCAAATTAATTAGACTATTTCTTAAATTAGATCAATTCTTAACATTCTGGCCGCCAAGAACCATTGGTTCTTAAAACGCTTGACGGTTATTCTGGAGGCACAGGATACCATGTTGTAGCGGGCGCCTGAGAGCGTGGTTTTCGTCAATGCTGCGGTACCATGACGACATTTCGGCGATGGAATCAGAGATGCTGTTGACCTTGTTGATGGCGTGATTAAGTTTCGTAGTGAGGACATTTCGAGTATCATTCATCATGGTCGTAGTAGTTAGTAGCAAATTTCTTTGGTGTTCCATTGTTTCAATTATACGCTTTTGATTCTCATCCAAATCATTTATGGCTGCGTAAACTTCGTCGTTTACGCCAAAAATTCCTTGTAAAAATTTCCCAGCATACCTCATCGTTGCCTCGATTTAGTCCATGTACGTGCCATATATACGGTAGTCTCTGCATCTTGTCTCAATTGCTCGACTAACGCCATGCATTTGACCCCCTGGTGTAGTTTCAGGCTTTCTTCGCATATGAATGACTTGTTTTTATAAATGCCTATAGCATTGATCATATCGGCTGGTCTCCTTGATAGGAATATTGATGTCCAATCGCAACTGTCCCCTCACAAATTGAACTTCTCCTACATGTTCAATATAGATGCTACCTTTCGGGTTTGTTATTTTATACGTTGCCTTTATTGGGTTAATGCAAACAAGAAGAGCCAAAAGACAGATTGTTAACTTGCCTAGTTATGATGCGCCTATGTTGTTGTTATTGGTTCTGGTTTGCGAGTGCAATACGTCAGTTGCTGTCGTTATTCATTCATTGGTAGGAAGTGGACATATTTCAGTGACTGCACGGTCAGTTTCCTTGTCTTCGGTTTTTAGTGTTACAGCTCGAACCAAACCATCTCTTCCTGGATGCACAGCAGTTATTCTTCCTAGTGGCCACTTTGTTGGCTTGCAGTTATCTAATTTGATTAGAACCAGATCACCAACCTGTATATTAGGGCGCTCACTGAACCATTTTGCTCTCTCTTGTAGCTTAGTTATTTATTCTACACTTTCTGTCTGTGGTAAAGACTTACTAACTCATAAGAGACTTAAAATTTCAAAAGCTTTTTTCTCAAATCAGGTGGATGTTGCAGTCTAATATTTAAGGGATTGAGTATCCTTAACATCTACTTATGTGCCGAATTTCATCCCGATCTGAGAGTACGAGGTCCTGCCTTCGTATTAGTGCCGATGAAACAAATCGAGGTCCTTCCGAAATAACAAATTGCTGCACTAATCATCAAAGATCTGCCATCGAAATTTCAACTGAGCATTATGTCGTGCGTTTGTAACGAAATGTGCGGAAGCCCATGTATTTTCTTCCACATTTGAATGGATTTGTAATAAGTTGGGGCTTTATTCCTGATCTCTGTTTCCTGTTTTTCCAAACAAAAATATTGAAATCCTTGGAACTCGTATATCCGCAAGCAGAAGATTCAACTGCGTATTTATCTAAGCAGAAGCTCGCGCACGAGATTAATTTCATTTCGAAAAGTTATCTAAACATGCGATTGATGCTTCGATACCGATGACCGCGAGATGAGTTTTACATTTCAAAGTCGAAATAACTGCACATTAAAGTATATTTTTGTTCTTTTTTTGGTTTAAAAGTTTTTGGCAGAACGCGGTGTAGGCAGCGGATTATCGAGAAGGAGAAACCGAGACCCAATCTCGTAGCTGCGAAATGGGCTTAATCAAATGCGGAAATTGAGAAGATGCGTAAAGAGATACTGCAGCTGAAGCAAACCATCCGCGATTTGGTGGATGCAGCTTAGCAAACGGTAATAGCTAATAGCAGTAATCATAGCGAAAAATTTGCTGAATCACTGTAAAATGACGGTAACATTGGACTAAAAAATGACAAAGCTAATGTGAAGGAACTGACGAAGAAGAATTTGTGCAAGTGTTGCGTAGGAAAAACGCGAAACAGCTGCCAAATGCAGAAAAATAGAAACAGGAAATTTGAACTCTGGAAAAGCAGCAGCGAAACAAACGGTCGTACAGCAGCTAGCAAAAGCTAACGCCAACACTGCAAATAAAAAGACTAAAGCCCCGCCAATTAACTATTTTGGTCAAAATGGCAGTGATTTGGAAATTATTAAACGTGAGTAGTGGAACTAAGGATTTCAACCAGTGACAAAGTCGTAATCCAGACGACGAGCCTAGATGACTACAAAACTGTCAGAGTAGCGCTCAAGCAAGTCAACGCGCCGTTCTTCACTTACACTCCGAAAACAGAAAAACTCCAAACCTTCCTTCTCAAAGGACTGGGCAGTGAAGAGCAGCCTGAAAATATTCTGGCGTCATTGCGTGAATCAAATCACATTCGTAAATGTGATCCGCTTCACCACGAGGAGATCCGTTATTGAAAAGCGTACGTTACGACTATTCATTGTTCAAATCGCTGGTGACAGTAACGCCGACGAACTGTATCAAATTCGGTGTATAAATTTCCAAGCAGTCCGGTGGGAGAAACTGCAAAGAAAAGAAATCACGCAATGCTTCAGGTGCCAACGGTTTGGCCACGCTGCAGCTAACTGCAGAATGCAACCACGCTGTGTCAAATGTGGTGACACACACGAGCCGAACAAGTGCAGCATCCAAGAAACAGATGAGAAAGCTAAGATATGTAGGATCAAAATCACCGGGCAAAGGATAATTATTTTTATAACGGAAAAAGAGTCTTTATAATTCTACGAAAAATTATTGATTCGTCTCCAAAGCCACTTGACGTACTTATCCTTTTGTTTTTCCGACGTGAACTCCCTGACTCCTCGCCTACTTATTAATTCACTGATTCCACAATTATGTTCGCCTACTCATTAATTCACTGATTCTACAACCTGCCATCCTGCCCTGGTATCGTCCTCGATACCGCATTTTCACTCAGTGTCGTTTTTTCCGATGCCATTATCGTCGTCATCTACGAACCACTCGTTGTAATCTTCAGTAGACTTTACCCAAGGCTTCATAAAGTCTGCTGCCGAAGTCGTGCGATTGGAACCTTCGTGGTCTCCGACCTTTTCGACAACATAACGATTATTTCTCATGACCGTGACAATCTTGTACGGTCCCAAAAACTTAGGGTATAACTTTAGACCACCACCATACTGCGTTCTTTGAATGGAGACTAAATCCCCCACTTCGTATTTTCCAGCCGATTTTCTCTTCCGGTTGAATGTCCTCCTATTTTCCTCCTGTATTTTTAAGATGTTCTTTCTTGCATCATCACGGAGATTTGTACGTTGCTCCTCAAATAATTTGATGAATTCGTTTTCCACCAGTTGTCTCAACATTTGATCATTTGTTAATTTCATTTTTTTCGCCAATCAACAATTCGAAAGGCGTATTCTTGGTACTTCTGCTGAGCGTAGAATTCATGAACTGTTGCACCTGACCAACACATTTCCACCACTCCATGGGAATGTCTGCTGCCAATTTTGCCAAAATTGGAATAATCACGCGGTTCATCCTTTCCACCTGACCATTCGGTCTTGGTACACTTGTCGTGATTAGAACGTGTTCGATGTTCTCAGCTTTACAAAAATCATCGAAGGTGTTAGCGGTAAATGCTGCACCTCGATCGGAGATAATGCGCCTGGGATTTCCAAAAGTCACCGCCTGCAACTTGATTCGATTAATTGCTTCGTCTGTGGTCGTCGATTTCGTTGGGTATAACCATACAAACTTTGTGAATGCATCAACGATGACAAACAAATGCGACACTCTTAAAGACAAGTCTTTCTTTTTCATCGTTAACACAAATGCTTTACAGTCTGCCACAATCTTGAAGTCAATGTTCAACAAATACACTCGAAATTTTTTCAACGCTTTTACCACTTCACAATGTATCCCAAGTAATCAACCCTTCTCACCAGCAATTCACATTTCTTCCAGTTAATCACCAAACCGTATTCACTCGCCGTTTTCAATACAATTTTTAATTTCCCCAGATTTTCCTTCTCGTCCTTAGCAGGAACAATCAAGTCATCAAGGTACACAAGCACAACGCCACTTGTAATTAGCGATCGAAAAATTGCTCTAATATGTCTTTCGAAAACCGCCGGTGAGTTACAAAGTCCGAAAGGAACTTTTAGAAATTCATAGTGCCCATCTGGCACCACAAACGCCGTATACTTGACACTTTCTTCCTCAACAGGCACGTGGAAGAATCCATCTTTTAAATCCAATGTAGAAAACACTCGCGCATCTTGCAATCGATCCAATTGATCCTCGATCAATGGCAAAGGATTTCTGTCTTTAATAATTTTTTTGTTCAGTGACCGATAATCACAACAAAGTCTCATGTCCATTTTTCTTCTTAGTTAATACTACGGGGCTACCGTAATCGGATACACTTGGTCGTACGACACCGTCTTCAATCGTTTTGTTCACTTGTTTTTTCTGTTCTTCCGAGAGTCGTCGTGGATTCTGAAATACAGGCATCTCGTCTTGCAACATAATACGCATTTTCACTCCTTTATCTTTAGTTTTATCCGGTACATAGTTCTCAACTAATTCTCGCAGTTCGTCTTTAATTTCTGGATCAATCAAATGCCGGATTGAAACGTCATAGTCGTTTTCCGTCACTTGGCCCACGTTGTTATTCAACACTTCGTTCCAGGCAGCGTCATTGCTCTCCACTATATTCTCAATCGACTCGATTTTCTTTACTCGTACTTCAGCATGGTCGGATAATTCACCACCCACTAACAAATCGTGTCCGAGAACCGAGAATCCGGAACTACGTCAAAATTAAATGTGAATGTCAAATTATCGATAATTATTTCCGCCTCGAAACGTCCAAGGGTGCGTTGGTTCAACGCACCGACACAATCGAAAGGAATTATTTTTGCCTCGAGCTTCGGGGCTCCGAGCCGCACGTAGCAACTGGATCGCACCAGATGTAAGTCGCTACCTGAGTCCAACACAGCTGTAACATCTCGACCCAATATTTTGACATGCTTATATGTTTTCTTGTCCCCCGTCTTCAGTGCGTCACATCGAGTTTTCTCCTTTTTCTCATCTTTCCCTCTTTCGCCCCTATGATTCTTCTTTGGTCTTAGGTACCTCGTAGAAAGATGCCCGAATTCCTCACAGTTAAAACACTTCGGCCCTTTCCCTGTGTCCGGACAATTGACACTCAAATGCGCCTTACTACCGCAGTTAAAGCAATGCTTAGACTTGGCATCATATCGTGTGGGATTCGTCTTTTTCATCCCGTCATTTTTATCACTCTTCTGGCCTTGTTTTCCATGCGTTTTCATCCTAGTATTTTTTCTTTGCCTTTCGTATTGCTTCATTTTCCTTTTTAAGTCTTTCACCGTTGTTGCACCATATAAAACTGACTTGTTCACTTCGTCATCGTGAATGCCTTCGATAATGTACTGCAACTTTGCATCCAACTCAATATCAACGTGACTTGCCATCTCTAGCACACGATAAACATAGTCCTCATAAGATTCCTCACTTTTTTTCATAACTGCAGCCAATGCTTCATGCACTTGTTTACTATTCATTGTTTCAGAGAATTCTTTAATTATGTATGTCTTCAATTTACCCCACGTCTTAGCGTGACACTCATAATTCACTTTTGCTGGTCCGTCTAGCAACTTTTTCATATAAATCACCTTCTGTGCCTCTGACCATGAGCACATTTCCACGGTTTCTTCAAATTTGGAAAACCACCGTCGAACATTCTGGTGTCCATCACCGCTGAATCGTTCCAAGGCATCGTCAACATCTTTGAACGTCACAATATTGCACGGATAATCGGCAAAACGATCTCTTTCATCACTCTTGCCTGAGCTGCGTCTCTTGAGAACACCACGTGCATGCTTCACACCCGCACCGGTGTTTGCATATTCTTCATCGTCACTGTTTTCACTGTCCAAACTACTTTCGTCATCACTGCTCAAATTACTCTTCTCTTTTTCTCTCAGAGCCGTCTTCAGTCTTTCGAGTAGTTCGGCCTTTTTACCCGTCGTCTTTAATCCCAAATCAATGAGTCGTGCCTTTAACTCTTTGCTTCTTAACGTATCAAGATCACTATCTTCGTCTTCGAGATGATTATCAATATTTTTTTATCTTTTCCGACACTAGTTTCACCATTCACACCTGTGTCGCCCTTCGTCATTGCCTCTGATAACCTCAAGCGTTCGATCAGCGCCGCCTTTTTACCCGTAACCTTGAGTTGCAATGCACGTAATCTAGCTTTCAGTTCACCCACATTCAGAGTATTCAAATCATCTTCGTTGTCACTTTCATCTTCTTCTTCTTCGTCACTTACGTTTCTCGCCAGATCAACTTTTCTCAGCCGTTCAATTAAGACAGACTTAGATCCTTTCATCGATAGGCCAAGCACTTGGAGTCTACTACGTAATTCCTCCATGTCCAATTCGTCATAAGTCACATTTTCCGTAGAACCCGGCATTTTAACACCTTATGTACGTTACACAAAAATCGTCAATTGGCCGTCTGCCTATTGTGTACCGCACGCACCTATCGAATTCTCAGGTATGGACTGTCACCGTTTAATTCACCACTAACGACTTTGATACCGTACCGAAATATCTCTGTTGCCGCGAAATGATCCCGGTTGAGCCCCCACTTTGTAGGATCAAAATCACCGGGCAAAGGATAATTATTTTTATTACGGAAAAATAGTCTTTATAATGCTACGAAAAATTATTGATTCGTCTCCAAAGCCGCTTGACGTACTTATCCTTTTGTTTTTCCGACGTGAACTCTCTGACTCCTCGCCTACTTATTAATTCACTGATTCCACAATTATGTTCGCCTACTCATTAATTCACTGATTCTACAGATATTCTGCGTTGACTGCAGCGCATTTGGACATCCGGCTTCATTTCGAGGATGTCCAGCCTACAAAAATCGGGAACAGCAAGAGAGTTAAACCAAATACAGCAGCTATACCACATGCAGCTCCCCAACCATCTGCCGCTTTTATCCAGCCAGGAGTGTCTTTCGTAGCGAACCAGCCGTGCCACCAACCGTCACAGCACAACCAGACAATTGTTAATAAGCTTGATATTTAAAATAACGCGGTAAGAAATAATACCAATAACATAAATTTACTTTTTAGCCACTCAGTTCTGAACCATGTCGAACACTAATCGCGGCGCATCGTTTCTAGCGATTGATGAGCTTAAGCTTAAGCTTCAACTAAAGCCGCACAATGTTCTTCTCACAGAAACCCGCCTCAATTCTGCCACATTCAAAGATTTTGAATTCGAATTCAAAGTCTTCGAATATCTGGAAGTCTCCGTTATCAAGTTTCCTCTGCTGGGCGGCGATTACCTGTTTGTTATCTCTGCCTATGATGCCGGAAACAATAACTCCAAGTTTCGCGACGAATTCCATTCCCTGTTCCAGATATTCGAACTGGATCAAATCATACAATTTGTATGTGCTTGCCGGTGACTTAAATGCCTGGCATAAATTGTGGCTGAACGCCACCACTCGAGAGGTGTGTTCCTGGAATCGTGGGTAACACGGCGCCAGGTGGAGTACAGGTGTCGACTCTACGGGCCGGAGAGTGCGACCCTTCACAGGGCAAACTCCTATCTGGATCTGTGCATAGCTGATGCGCGACTCTTCTTCAAAAGATTGAATCCTCAACGGAGACTGCAAACACTTCCTTATGATAGCGATCATAATGCTATCGTAATGGTAGTGCAGCATGAAAGAGATGAGGTTTTTCTTCTTCTAGCGCAAGTTCGAGGTCACAAGTTGAACTTAAAGAAAACCGATTGGAAGAAACTCCAGACGAGGTTTGATGTGCCCAATGACAGAAACCAGAGTGTTGATGAGATAGAAAGCTATCTCTCAAAGTTGGACAATTTGACGCTAGGTGCCGAATATCAATCCTCGGAACAACATGGAAGGATATGATACCCCAGTCACCAAACGACTGAAAAAATTAAAAAGGCTCCTAACGCGCATCAACACGATTTATCGGCGATTTCAGGAATACAACCATCCGACTTTAGGCCTGTTGAAATCGCTCCTGAGCAATGTTCGGAACTTAGTCCGACAGAACTACAGGAACGAGGTCAACAGCCAATGGTCGGATAAACTGCAGGGCATCTCGCACAAGGACCCGAACCAGATGTACGCACAGGTGAACAGCCTGTTCCGGAAAAAATCTCGCGCCAACGTGCCGGCCCTCACCTTCTCGGCAGAGGAAGTAGATCTCCAGGTTGGAGTAGGAATCGACGCACAAGCAGCGATTGTGGACGCGCAAGGCAACCGCGTCGTGAGTGACAACGCTCAGAAGCTGGAGCTGATTGGAGCCCATTTTGAATCGGTCCATCGGCCACACCCGAAACGTGGGAGCAAACGACTATCCGAAATCGTTGAAGCCAAGGTTTCCGACTTCATGGCAAGCCTAAACGGCACGCCACTTCTCCATTTCGATGACACAATTAATGCCGACTCGATGCCCGATGATTTCTTAAATGGATACTTCATCTCTTATGAAGACTTGGTCATCATACTCAGATCGGTAGATTCCAAGATATCATCTGGCCTAGATGGCATTCCCAGTGTTGTTCTTCGACGCATGTCCGACGTTGCAATCCGAAGCTATTACATCTTGTTCAACAACATGTTGAACAAGTCGTACTTTCCTGAGAGGTGGAAGCGAGCCAAAGTCTTTCCGATTTTGAAAAAAGGCAAGGCCGCGTCCAGCGCGAAGAGCTACCGCCCAATCAGTTTGCTCCCAAATGTCAGCAAGGTGTTTAAGGTGGTACTCAATCTAGCACTGAATTTGCATCTCACGAGGAACGACCTGGTGGCAACTTGCCAGTTCGGTTTTAGAACTGGCCATTCGACCATCCATGCAAAACCCAAGGTCACGTCGGACATGTGTTTTAGGCTCAACGGCAGAGAATGTGCCGGAGCGTGTCTCATCGACATGGAAAAGGCTTTCGATTCCGTGTGGCTAGATGGACTGATTTTTCGGCTTCTTCAGGCCAAGTTTCCGCGCCCACTCGTTACCACGATGTGCAGTATGTTGTATGGCAAATAATTTGCCATCACAAACGGAAACCTGATAACAAGCGCGACTTCAAAGTCTCGAATGGTCTGCAGCAGGGAACAGTCACTGCGCCGACATTGTTTTGGATCTTCATTAGCCGCCTCCTGAGCTTATTCGACTTCAATAAGTCACCCAATAGATCGTTGGTAGCTTTCGCTGACGATCTCATAGCCTACACGGCAGACAAGAAGGCCGCAGTGGTTCAGGAGAATCTTCAAGGGATTTTTAACGATACCCAGTTCTATACGAACAACTGACGGATGAAGATCAACGCACAGAAGTGCGAAACAATTCTCTTCCGACGTACCCTGCAGCATGCCAATCCAGACCTGAGACGCAGTTGGAAGGATTTCCACATCGTGGCGAACGAGGGCGAGGAAAGCTCTGAGCCCGTTCCACACAAAATGTGGGTGCGATACCTGTGTACCTGGATCATCGAAATGACCGCAACCGTTATCGATATTGGTGGTTTGATGAGTGATATAAGAGTCCGACATGGTTCAGGCTTTCAATGATATGCACATATTTCTTGTTTTAAATACACTCTGTTAGTTTTAAAGAAACATAAATAGAATTAAGTATATCTACAATGTGGGTCTATGTCTGCTGGCAGACATGGACTCACACTTAGTCTTAAGGTTGAATTAGGTACATTCGGGGGAGCCAGCCATCTGCCAGCAGATACAACCTCGCATAGGTCAAGTTAGGTTAAGGTGTGACGATAAATTGTTATTTTCTGTTTTTCCAATTTAAATTTAATAATAGTACTGACAAGTTAGAAAATAAGCGACATATGTTAAATGCATATTAATAAATGAGTGCCTTAGTGGCCATTTAGTTTTTTTAAGTTAGATGATAGTTCGTAGGCTTAAGAATTTGTTAATTGTGCAAATCAATGATATCAATAAAGCCATTTTTAAAACTAAAACAATGAACTCTATTTACATGCGTAACGAAGGAGGTGGTAAGCTGTTCAGCAGCATATATGACAGTAATTCTGGGTTTATCGGAACACCCATCGTCTCCAATTGCGCTGTGATGTCGAAGAATTCCATTAGCTGCGTTCGGAAATCATCGCCCTCGGCCGTCTTGAACGTTGATATGCGCTTCAGCAAGCTCGCCCTCTTGACAGGGTCCGTTAATGCAAATTTTGATTTTAATCTGCACCATACTTCCGCTGCTGTGCTCAACCCTTTGCCCAATCGCAACAAGCTCGTGTCAATTGCAATTATCAAATTTGCCCTTGCTTTGGCGACCTCGTTAGTGATGTATCGGTCGCGACCGATTCGTTCATATAGACCGAGTCAGTTACTATAACCGAAATGATTCGGTCCCGTAGTTTAGTATTAGTCGTTCAATTGTTCATTGCACGAAAGCTGTATAGACTCATTTATACTACCAACCAACATGATATGTTGGGCGATGGTTTCTCGATAATCGGCAGGGTGATATCCATTGAACGTTTGAGTCAATGAAATATTTACATGTTTATAGCTTTAGCTTGCAAACTTGCGCACATGAGGATGCCTGCCGCTCGTTATCAATTAGCGAAGCGGTTCGTTTGCACATAAATTCAATGGCACTGTACTCCTGACTTGCATTTTTTTAAACTCATTTGTTTCGGTGCAAAGATTATTTCGTTGTTGTTTTTCTAGAGTCTCTGTCAAAAAGAAGTTATTAATCCAAAGGTAAAGTATCTTTATTTTCCTTTGGTTGAAAGGTTTTTATCACAACAAGCTGAATCAGTGAATCATTGAACTTGAAAAGAAAAAAAATTACTTCCGGTTGTTTAATTAACGCGTTCGAAACGAATCTTTCATTTTGATGACTTGTAAGGTTTGTTGATTAAGATGAAAAACCCTTTCGTAGACGTTAAAATTTACATAGTGTATATTTACGTATTTTCATTAGACATACATATATGAAAAATACACGAAAAAGGAGCGCAGTATGGAACTGCTTTGGTGAAATTGCTGGCGAAAAGCCGAAATGTGAATTTTGCCCAGCAGTAATTTCATTTAAAGGTGGCTCAACAAGAAATTTTTTGAGGCACCGGGAAACAAATCATCCTGGTATACATGATTCCAGGATTAAAAATAAGGACACGACAGCAAATGAAAAAAAACTCAGCGAATGAACATTTGGTTGTTATCAGTTGTCAAAGCGAAAATACAGAAAAAGGTCCATCTTGTCAAAATCCTGGCTCTGATGTTTCTACTGAAAGCTTTTTAAAGCCTCAGGCATCAATAAAAGAATATTTGAAGAAGCCGCTGCCTATCAGCGTATAAAAAAATAGACACAGCTGGTGAAGATGATGGCGAAAGAATATCAGCCATTTTCGATACAACTCATGGCTCTCAGCGCAATATTTATTTCACGATACATGATTCTCTGATTGCGGACAGGGTTTGTTGCAATTATGGACCTTACAGCTTTGATGGCTTGTGGCTTACGAGCCGAGCAAGGTCTGCCAGATCTTTTACGGTCTGTTACATCTCCAGTATCAATGAATAACGCTATAATTCGATACACGAAAACACGCGTGATTTTTAATGGCTTTAGTGTTTCGAAAATTCGTCCTTTCTCCATTCCACATTTCTGTAAAGCAAACGCAGCGGTGCGGTTCTCTTTGCTAGACCACTCCATCGTAACGGCTCAAGCTACAATGACATGATTTGGCGCGTTTTTAGAGCATATGTCAAGAAGCAGAACTACTAACATAGCAATTAGCTATCTGAAACCGATGATCCGCAAGGGCCGCATATACAGTTATATCAATATTTATGGCACGACAAGGTATTCACACACACACACACACACATATATATATATATATATATATATATATATATATATATATATATATATATATCCAATTTGTCAATGAATCTTCCGATATAGCTCATTCGCCTTAGGTTTGTTTTTTACATGATTCGATGGCAATTGAGGGAGGCAAAAACTTGGCCGATGCAACCTCTATACGGACGACAAAGTCTTGGAGCGAATACATAATAAAAAACACTCTTTTGTACTAGGATGGATGAAATTTGGACGAATTCATGGAGAAGCAGCAGATGCAAACTTAGTTGCCGCTATGGATTGGATTCGTGATGAGTGGTCCCTGATTAGACAATGGGGACATTTTTAACGCAGACGAGACGGGACTTTTTTTCATAATGTTGCCTAACAAAACCCTTAAATTTCGTGGTGAAAAGTGTGTACGTGGGAAGCATTCCAAAGAAAGAATTACCGTGTTAGTTTATTCAAATTTATCTTTCACCGAAAAAATAAAAATGCTCGCTATTGGCAAATTCAAAAAGCCCAGGTGTGTGAAAAATGTTGCCTGCAAATTACACCTCAAACGGTCCGGCTTGCATGACGTCAGACATTTTCACCAATGAGTTGTGATCCTGGGACGAGCAGCTGAGTAGAGAAAAAAAAATATTTTGTTTATTGTAGACAACTGTGCCGCTCACCCAAATGTTCTAAATTTCAGCAATATTGAAATTTTTTCCTCCTAACTGCACTTCAATTTTGCAACCGGAAGTTTTATCCTCCTAACTACACTTCAATTCTGCAACACATCTGCAAAATGAAAAACTGCAGATAACAAAAAGGCAGTGCAAGATAACTGATTTCATGAGACAAACGTAAGAATAGCTAGGAAATAAACCGGAAAAGTTTAATCCACCTTGCAGAATGTATATATAAATTTATATAACGCTATGTTAGAGACGATGAAGTATTTGACTTGGAAGTCTACGCTTTTATATTATGAAATTATAAACACTCTATTCTTTAATAAAAATAATACATATACCTAAACTGATAGAACTTTTTTATATGCGGATTATCTCGTGCTCTCAAATCAGGTGAAAAACTTAGGGATGGTATAGGATCATAAGCTCACCTGGAAATTAAATTCGGAGAAGAGGCTGGAGTAAGCTACAGTAGCCTTCTTTATTAGCAAGGCGCTCTTTGGAATTAAATTGGGGCTACGCCACGAATGGTACACAGCTATAGTCAGGCTAATCTTGACTTATGGTGCTATAGTGTGACGGGAGGCATTGCGTAGGAAACGCAGCATGGCTCAGCTGACAAGAATCCAAAGAGTGGCGTGCTTGGAAATAATAGGTGCATTGCGCACTACCCCCACAGCTGTCCTAGAAATAGTTTTGAATTTATTGGCATTAGACATACACTGCAAAGATATGGCAGCCACTACTGCTGCGCGTCTTAAGGGTGGGGGTTTCTGAAGGAAGGGACCCTACAAGCAGTTCATCATACTGAAAAGCCTCGGTGGGACATATAAAAATGTTAACATAAAGTATAGAGTGCCAACTTTCAATTTTGGCACAAACTTCGTTACTGTTTTCTCCAAAAGAAGAATGGGAAAACAGGGGTTCAAAAACGATGACAGGTAAAGGTGCCAGTATATTTTCCGAGAACTAGACCCTGAGCAAATCGTTGAAGCTTCTCGAGTACTGCACCGTTATGCAGACAAAGTTATGGACAATATTGCGAGCGGAAGAGGAAGTCAGCAGGAGAGACATCACTTTCTTTTTAGACAGTCAGGCGGCCATAAGAATCCTGGAATCAGTCGTAGTGTCCTCCAAGTTAGTGGAAATCTGTAGGTCTGAACTGAGAAGGATTTCAAGAGAGCAAGAACAAACTAGTCCTGTGTTAAGTTCCTAGGAACAGTGAAGTGCAAAGAGATGTCAAAGTGAAAAAGAATCAGTTCGCGAGGGAGGGATCCCGTGGCGAACAAACGCACGAGGTGGTGAGTATAGGAGTCTCGATGCAGGAACTAAAGCAGGATATAATGGAATCGACCTACGAACTAGCATTAAGGCGATGGAAAAATTTGGGCACATGTTGCACTGCTAGGCTTGTGGTTCAAATATGACTCGAAACGCACTCTTAGTCTGTTAACTCTTGCCGGGCCATAGGGCTTTCGGTGAACACGCAAGGACAATCGGGCTCCCAGCTAGCGACCTATGTCGGAGTTGCCGCGACACTAATAAACAAGTAAGACATACACTGATTGTTTATTAGTTTTGTTCATTAGTTTTGCAATTGTTCACGTGTAGTTTAACCATGCTGATGATGTTTTTCTAGCAGTAACGTTGTCTTAATTTTAGCAATGTTATACGAATTTTCGAATTAACCTCCATGTATTGTATTATGACATTCCGCAATTGTTTTCTTTTGTTCGATTTTATCTGTTGATATTGTGGGTGAGCTGTAAATCATTATTCTCAATTTTGTACGCAAACTTTCCTTTTGTTACAACATGGTAAATATAGTCTTCAACTTTTCTTTGTTAATAACTTATAACTTTAACTTATGTCATCATTCAACAGTGAGAGTTTGCTAATGTTTTCTTATTGAGTGAAATTCAATAGTTTCTCTAGGATTGAAACGAGTTTGGAACTTAGGTTATCACTATTTTTCTTATTATAATTTCAGGTACCATGCATATCATAGTTTATTGCCAGCTTTTCTTTGATAAAAACGAACTTCTTGTCAGCTATATCGCTACAATATACTTTTTCTCTTATTACGTGCGATGTTTATATATTTTAATCATTGTTGTATAAACTTTGATGTTGTTATACATAGCGCAATCCCAGCAATAGAGTTGATCAGAACCTATTTTTGTGAGGGTGTATTCGTTGCCGACTTGTTTCTTTACATCATTTTTATCTTTTTTTTCATTTGCCTTGCCGCGTGCAATTGTTGAAAATTTTCGTTTTACATTAATATCGGTTCCTGGAGGAATCATTGCTTTTAAAATGTCAGCATCTAACTTAATTCTGGACATGGTATCTGCGTTGGTGTCTAAGCTGCCTCTTTGTAAATTATATTGAAATCATAGTCCGATCTACACGTATTCTTGGTATAAAAGAAAGTGTTTTCTTAGTAAAGAATTTAAACTTTTACCTATTTCAGCAAAATTTGGAAATAAACGCCTGTATTAGTTATAAAACTCTACAAATCAGCGTATATAGTCCATACTTTTGAATTCTGGGAAAGTTTTACTTGTTTGGTATTTGTATGGATCTTTTTTGATATCTTTACTAGTTATGAAAATCCCAAATATAGTACTTCCGATTTTACGAATTGATATTTTCTCGGATTTGGTTTTAAATGGTGTAACGTAGTTTTTATAGTACTTCGAACACGTTGTCGTTGAAATGTTTAATACTACATCCGGAACATAAAAAAAAGCTTCATGACTCAAACCACAGTGATATCAACATTCTCATTTTCACTTAACTATTTGATGAAATATTCAAATCAAACTGTAACCTTTTAAAATGGTAATGCCCATCGCTGGTAGAAAATGCAAATGTCCAAAATGTCTTCTAACCTTATCAAAAGAAACTTACCATTTACAATTTTGTCTTCAAGTTTACGAAAATGTACTATCAATCACCACTTATTGTTGTCGTCTGTACTATTTTTTAGTACTACCAATACCAATAGTGTTCAATTGAAAGGACTATTGGATGGCTCAAATATATTTGAGCCATATTTCTCCAAACGCTTCCATTTACAATTCTGTTTTGCCGCCTTATAGATGCTTTAATCTCCTTACGGTTTAATTTCTGCGTTCTTTATTGCGACTTCTTCGTGGTTGGTGTTCAAAATTTCGACGTGGCGTACTCTTTTTTGCATGTGCAATGGCTTTTTTTTCTATTAAAACACTTTTCTCAATTTTCCCATTCAGCACAGCACAGAGAGGCTAGTACCAATAAATGTTTTCATTCATTAATATCCAAATTTATTGGTATTATCGCCTCTGTTCTGACGAGTATTTTAATTTGTGCTAAGTGTTCTCGTGTTTGTTGCTAATATTGTTTCCTTATCATTAACGTGAAATATGATGGCATACTAGGTGGGGTGAAAAGTAACCTCCTTGGGAATGAAAAAAAAAATTTTTAAATGTTTTTTATTTCATTCAACATAGTCCCCTTTTAGCTAGATACGATTTTCCAACTTCTTGATCCCGAAAAGTGATTTTCCGGAAGGTCTGCAAAATACTTCTCTGCGGCGTGGATGATTTCCTCGCGTGAGTTAGTTATTTTGCTTTTGTGCAAAATATCTATCGTAAAAAAAAAATAATAATAAGTCCTTTTATTTTCCTGGCAAAATTCTTCATTTTAAATCATTAAACACGGATTTACGTTTGACCGCCGTTCTCGACTCTAAGTTCTTCCCGACTGTCACCTTTCTGCACATTCCATTTTTCTCGAGTTTTTCTGGCGTCAGCGTTTTTACAAATTGGAAATGCTGTCGGTGCAGCGTAAAGTGTGAGAACTTGATGTTTTTAATGAATTTATGAAATGCTGTCGGTGCAGCGTAGAATGTGAGAACTTGTTGTTTTTAATAAATTTATGAAATGCTGTCGGTGCAGCGTAGAATGTGAGAACTTGTTGTTTTTGTGCAACTTATACCTTACCAAGCCAGTGGTTTGGGTTTCTCAGGAATTTTACCCGTTCCCGGTAAATCGTGAGAATTACGATATGTAACTCCTCCCCGCTTTAAGTCAGAAGTCTCCGGCTTCGGAGTGGTAATAGTTATATTATTTCTCTTAATCTTCAATGTTATAAACAAAGCTAGACTCGATAAACCTATAGTCATCACGACGGTCAAACTTACACTTGTTCCATACATAATATTTTTATGGTATTTTAATTCTTGTATTTCTTCCAGGTTTTGTATATTTGTTAACATAATTTTTTCGAAATTTATGGGCTTTATAAACAATTTATTTATTTATTTCGACGGATAATAGTATTTATCTAAAAATGATATTTTCTTATTGTAAATTTTTTTATCTTTGATGCCTAAAGAACAATTATTAAAATTGATTAAAAAATTTCCTGTGAGTGTCAATTTTCTCTTATCACAATTATGCCATAAAGTTTCGTTACACATATTCTTAACTAAAACACTTTCATCATCTATTTCTTCTATGCTAGTTATATTACTATATCTTAATTTACAAGTATTTTGCACAATACAGTTCTTGCTAATCTTTAAATCTTTCAATAATTTTTGTTCTTCATAATGATATATTTTATTATTTATTTCCACAATCGCTTCATCATCTTCATCGATTTCTAAATACTCAGAATTTGGAATTGGCTTAATTAACTGAAGCTCTTGAAGTACAGAACTTTTAGGAATTTTAATTGCAAAGACCAGAAGCTGATCGTTATATCTCATAACACCTGCCTTTAAAAGTTTTAACTTATGAAAATCAATCTGATATGCATCTAGCTCCTCTAACGTTAACATACTAGGATGTATTATTTTTTTTTTTGCTGCCATTATATTATCTAATATTTGATTTACTTTATTTTCGAAAAATCGAAGTTTGGTCTCTTGATCTAAAAATAAAACTTTATAATTTAACTCCTGCATATTGATTAGTTGCATTAAATGAATCTAAAAATTTTACTCGGTCTTTTTCGATTAGCATTTTCAAATCTGTTAATGTTTTGTTATAATGTTCGTTTATTTTAATTTGTTTGTTTAAATTCTGAATAGCATTATGATTATTTGCCTCAACAACTTTAAGGTGCTCTGTAATTTCTTTCCTATCATCCTCATCCATGGTACCAAATAACCATCTATGTGCGTTACCTACAATATTGATTAAACCTTTCTTTTGTCTACTAGGGTTTTGAACTGTTTTGAGTTTCCTCTTAATGAGATTTATTTCTGTATATAATGCTTCTCTATCTTCGATTTTAAGATATTCTGTATTTCGTTCTAATTTACTTAAAATCATTAACATTTCCTTTGGATCTATTATATGCAAAATTGTGTCGGTATCGTTTGCTATTTCTACTGGTCCTATTTTGATTTTTACGTATCCATTCTCCTCATTAATATGATGAACCTGCAGTAGCCCTTGCACTGGTGTTGTCATCGTTAGAATTATTGTGATTACCTGAAAATTTTGTTGGTCTCTTAATATTGGAGGGATGCACATTTTCTAGAAGATATTTTCTAAAATAGGGTTGATCTTCATGCCTTAGTCTTTTATAGTTCTTAATGTAGCCTTCCTTCCTATTTTCGTTGTATTCTTCTCTACTTTTATTTAGTTTATTTATATATCCTGTCTTCTTTTTATTTATCCTTTCTATTGATGGAGCTGTGTCTGTTAGGTTACTGGCTTCTCTGGGAGTCATTTCAATGGTACAATGGTACCTATCATTATAATTACCTACAGCTTTTTGAATTTTCTGCTCAACTGAAATATCACCCTCAATGGCTTGTACCTTCTCAATTATTGTTGAGTGTAACCTTTCTACATCAGCGTTGCCGGTATGACTGTTAGGTTTCGTCCAATGGACTCCTATACCTTGTTCCTGTAAGAACCTTGTCAGCTGCTCAGATTTGAATTCATTATCCATTATAATAGTTTTAGGTTTACCAAATATAGCCAAATATCCTTCTAAAATAGCGATCTTCTTTACCCAATTTCTATCCGTTATTGAATAAGCAACTTCGAATTTTGTTAGTTTATCTAAAACAGTTATGAATGCTTGTTTTTTGTAATGAAATGTGTCTAGATGAATAACGTCATTTTTGTTTGTAGGTGTTTCTGTAATACTTAATTTTGGTTTAATTGGGCTCCTATCGTATTTGATTTCTTGACACTTATCGCAATTATTTATTTTGAATTGTATATGCTCTTGTAATTTAGGGTAATAGATTTTGTCTTTAAGAGTTTGATAAGTTTCGTTGATTCCGCTGTGTAAAGACTCTTTCGTATGGTATAATGAAATTTGTTTGTGACATTCTTCTTCGTGTTTCATTTCTTGAGCTCTCTTTGTAAGTTTCATAAACTTGATATTTGCATTTCCAGTGAACAACTGGATTATACATTGCTGGACTTTCTTATAATCGCTATCCTGAACTTCAGAATATATTCCTGTATGTCCTGGTTTAATATACTTCTTCAATATTTCGTTAATTTTTTCTTCTGAATACTGCGGGTTAATTTCAATTATTCTTCTGCCAAATATTATATTTAACTCGTTATTTGGATTGTATGTTAGTATTAGTTGTGTCTTATATTTGTTTATGATTTCCTCTTTAATGCCTATATGATCTAATAATTGCTCACTTACAGAGTGTGCAGTGCCAGACAGGTCCATATTAGATTCACTGCTGTTCTGCTCATTTATTTGTGGACTATTGTCAATTCTGCTGAAAAAGTCAGCCACTTTGTTTTCTTTGCCTTGCAAATATTCGATATCATACTCTTGCAATTTCAGTATCCATCTTTGGTTTCTCTGGGAGAATTCTTTCCCTTTATATTTCGTGTTCAAATATTTTATTGGAGCATGATCAGTTATAATTCTAAATTTCCTACCGTACAAATAAGGTCTGAAATAAGTAACAGAATAAACTATAGCCAGAAATTCCTTATCTGTGACGCTGTAATTTTTCTCATGGTTATTTAACGATCGAGAGACATAGCAGACCGGATGACCGTCTTTTGAAAGAACCGCTCCGATTGCGTACTCACTTGCATCGGTAGTTACTGTAAACTCTTTTTCATAATCAGGAAATTTCAGAATCGGATGTGACATAATTAAAAGCTTCAGCTTTTCAAAGGCTTCAACGTACTGTGGGTCATTTATATTTATTTTGGCATGTTTCATTAAGTACTTTATTAGAGGTTGAGCTACTTTGGTATAGTCTCTCATAAACTTTCTATAGAATCCTGTCATTCCTAAAAAGCTCTTATGCTCTTTTTCGGTATGAGGCAATTTGACTTTCTTTATATCCTCTATTTTATCAGGATTTGGTAGAATACCTTCTTTGGTTAAAATATATCCAAGAAATTGAGTTTCCCTTTTTACAAAACTACATTTGTCGGCTTGAATTTTTAAATTGTACTCTGCTAGTTTTTTGAAGATTTTTTCTAATGACACAAAATGTTCTGCTAAAGTGGTGGAAAATATTAAAATATCATCCAAATAAACAACGCATATTTAGTTGATATAATCTCGCAATATTTCATTGATAAGACGTTGAAAAGTAGCAGGAGCATTTTTCAAACCAAATGGCATCCTGACATACTCGTATAGACCACAGGGTGTCACAAAAGCGGTCTTTTCAATATCTTTTCGAGCTACTAAAATTTGATGGTAACCTTTTGCAAGGTCTAATGAACTGAAGTATTGGGCTTTACCCAATTTATCTAGTATGCTATCAATATTTGGTAAGGGATATTTGTCGTCTATGGTAATTGAATTTAATTTTCTATAGTCTACAACAATTCTATATTTTTGAATCCCCGAATTATCTTTTTTCTTGGGTATCACTATAATGGGTGAGCTATATTTACTCTTACTTTTTCTCACGATACCTTGAGTTTCCATTTCGTTTATCTGTTTTCTTACTTCCTCTTCATGTTGTGGAGGATATCTGTACAATTTAGCATTTGTTTGCTCTGAAGTAGTGGTTTTAATTTCATGTACAATGCTTGTGGTATTTGTTAATTTATCCCCTTCTTTATAAAATAGCATTTTATATTTCTCCAATAATTCGTTTATCCCTTCCTTCTCTTCGTGGTTCAAATGATCTAACTTTATACTTCCCAATCTACTCTCTTCTAATACATTTACTTCTTCTTCCATTTTATTTATGAATAATTTCCCTATTTTCAATATCAATCAATTTTACATTATTTTGAACCCAATCCATTCCTATCAAAAGATGATATGTTTTCTCTAAATTAATTTTAACCCATTTCATTCGGGCGTTATTTGGTTCTTGGAATTCAATAGGACATTTTGTTTTGACATACTCTGTATCTTTCCGTATTTCTCCTTCTATAGTACTAATACTTATCTTTTCTCCTAACATCACTTCATAAATTTCATTCGGGACATTTTTCGAATTTAATAGGCTTATAGTAGAGCCAGTATCTAATAAAACGATAAACTGTCGATCATTGATTGTTAGAATAATACGTATTTCCTTCATGTCCGAGGCTAGTTTATAAAAAACTCGCATTGCTCGACCTGATTAACATTTTGTCTCGCACTAATTTCATCAACTTCCATCGGTTGGATGTTAACTGTATTATGGTTTGCATTATTATAATTATTATGATTACGATTTTTCTGATGTGAGATTTTCCACTGAGCGCTATTATTTGGTAGGAAGTTTCTTCTCGGATAACTGGAGTTATTATTTCGAAACTGACCGGAGTTATTAGCATTGCTATTATGAAATAGTCCGGAATTATTATTGAAATTAAAATTTCTTGCTCGTCGGTGATTATTAAAATTTTGTTGGACGTTACTAGAATTATATCGCTGTGTAGGCCTATGGTTATCTCTTTCTTTTGGTATTTGGTGGAATTTACAAAATTTTAGATTAAATTGATCTTGACCAATATATTTATTCAGAACTGTTCTAATTTCTGCTAATCTGAATACATTATTCAATTCTGCAGCTAAAGCGCCAGCTGTTATCTCTTTTATTTTCAACACTAATACACTGCTTAATTGATTAGCTATTTCACTCTGGTAATTACTAAAAATTGCGCATTCTGATATATCGTTAACAAATATTGAAATTTTATCTAGTAAATCTGAGACCGTACTTACTGTTAACATACTTATGTCTTGCATTATTTGACCTTGTTCTTTTGATGGTTTATAATGTAATTTCAGTCGCCGCTTACATTCTTTCCATGAATCCGGTGGTGAAATCTCCAAGTAATTCCTTGCTGAACCCAATATCTTCTAATTATAGACGACGGTGTACACTTGGTGTGCTTGTTGTGGATATTCCAATAACGCTCTATCAACAGCTGATATAAAGGATGGTAAAGTTCCTGGTTTCCCATCAAAAGGAGGTAAATAGCGGAGTTCCTTCTCCATTCTGCTTCTAAGAGATGGTTGTTGAGCCTGTCTGCCTAGGATCTCCGGCAATGCAACTAAACATTGCTCCATTATATTTGGTTGAGCCGGTTGTGCCATTCCTCTGTTGTGGTCAATCGCTGTGTTTCTATGATTTCTTCTCTCCAGTATTTTGTGTTAAGTTAGTGGTCGTTTCTTCGTGATCTAGTAAATTTTGCTTTAGATCGCTGCGTTTCACACTTTATTATTTTAGCACATGGAAAACAAACTGTTATTCTAAATTTTCATTTTCGTTCACTATCAACTTTCGATAAGTTCGAATCACTGGATCCTTGTTCTACAGAAAAGGATCCTACCGACTGCGCCAGTTAGTTATTTTGCTTTTGTGCAAAATATCTATCGTAAAAATAATAATAATAAGTCCTTTTATTTTCCTGGCATAATTCTTCATTTTAAATCATTAAACACGGATTTACGTTTGACCGCCGTTCTCGACTCTAAGCTCTTCCCGACTGCCACTTTTCTGCACATTCCATTTTTCTCGAATTTATCTGGCGTCAGCGTTTTTACAAATTGGAAATGCTGTCGGTGCAGCGTAAAGTGTGAGAACTTGATGTTTTTAATAAATTTATGAAATGCTGTCGGTGCAGCGTAGAATGTGAGAACTTGTTGTTTTTGTGCAACTTATACCTTACCAAGCCAGTGGTTTGGGTTTCTTAGGAATTTTACCCGTTCCCGGTAAATCGTGAGAATTACGATATGTAACTCGTGAGCTGAATTTTTTATTGATGAGCCATTTTTTCAGGTTTGGGAAGAGATAATAGTCCGAGGGAGCCAAATCGGGCAACAGCAATTGGAGCCGTAAGTCATTGATTTTAGCCGTGGTTGCGATGCTCAATCGCTCCAGTAATGTAAAGTAATACTCGCTGTTGATGGTTTTTCCTTTTTCGAGGTAGTCCACGAAGAGTATGCCATGACAATCACAGAAAATTGACGCCATAACCTTTTCGTCCCATCGAGCCTCCCTCGGCCGCTTCAGAGCACTCGTGCCGGCTTCAGTCCATTGCCGGGCACTCATTCTGTTCTGTGGTGTGTAATAGTGGATCCAGGTTTCATGAACAGTTACCAATCGACATCAAAAGTCCGCCCGATTCCGCATCAGCAAGTCTAAACACTCTTTCGAAGTGCGCTCGCGTTCGTGTTTTTGGTCAGGAGTGAGCATGCGCGGCACCCAGCGGCTAAATATGGCGTGTGCGCTCAGGACTAATCTTTGTGATATCTGCTAGCTCGCGCACCTTCACTTTCCAGTCAGCCAACACCATTTCACGTATTTTTTTGACATTGTCCTCTGTAATCGCATCGGAGGGCCTGCCGCTGCGGACTTGATCGGTAGTGAGGTTGCGGCCACAACGAAACTCTCGAAACCAATATTTGATGGTGTAATCTGACGGAGCATTAGCCCCATAATATTTATCCAACCTTTCTTTTGTTTCCTTCGCCGTTTTGCCTCTCAAAAAATAATGTTTTATGAGAGCTAAAATCGCCACACACGTCAACAACAATCAGCTGTCAAAACAAAACTAAAGACAGTATCGCACTGAAATTGGGCATGTCTGCCTAAATATGAACGGACTTCAAGGCACCATAACCTTTTTTGCAGTAGCAGCGCATTCTGGCGGTCAAGGAGGTTACTTTTCACCCCACCTAGTATGTCTCGTATAGTCGTAAGTTTATTTATTTGTCGTCAAACTTTCATTAACAACATGAAGAGAATCAGTTATTAACGATTCTCCTATTCGTAATTTCAGAATTGAAGTTCCTGTCGAAAGTAACTTCATTTTTAATTCTCTTATTATTACTTACTCATACTCTAAGTTGCTGCAAATATGCAAATATTGACTTCACAAATTGTCACACCGGCTCCTGTGACTACAAAAAAATCTAAATATTTGTTAGCATTATAGCAATCAATATCAATATGAAATTGGTGCAAGTATCTATTCTATAAATCTTGTGTTCTTTATGTTAATTTCTTTATTTCTTATTCTGGAAAGTCTTCTTGGTCCTCGTCGAAACCCTGTAAGTTTGCCTGGTCCGCGATTTTATTTATTTGGAAAATTTATTTATTTATTTCGCCAAAGCAAGGCAATCACAGTCAACATATAAAAATATAAATATTTAATATAATTTGACGTCGTATAGTTATTTTGTTGATTATTCATGTTATTATTGTAATTATGTACAATTGATTTTCTCTATTCTCAAGTTGTTCTTTTATATCTTTCTATTTCTCATTCACTAGCTTAAATCTATATAAAAATTAATGATTACGCCTATAGTGACAATGCACTGGCTTAATCCAAATCTACATAAATTTCACTAATTTTGTGGTCACGTTGCAGTATTGTATTAAGAAGTCGTCAAATAAAGCTTTGGATTTTTTTAAAAATGCTTCCACATAACGAATCAGTAAATAAAAAAAAGTGTATCTCAGCTCGTAGTACTCGGTACTAAATTCAGGAGACAATAAATACTTTAGTAGTTTCGTGCAAAATCTTAATAGATGCTGCATTTTCATATCTATCAGGCGATTTGCATAATATTTATTGATCAATACATTAATAGTAATCGAGGGTTCTCGTAGCGTTCGCACATGATGCTCAAAGCAATATAGTAATTGGCATTGAATATGGTTAGATGGCGTATCAAATTTTCTACCTCACTCGATATACTTCATTTTTTGACATTGCGGTATTTGCTGGCTATACAGATTCAGATAATCACCGCTGAACCTCGCTAATTATATATTTTTTAAAAATTATATGACATTGTTTCCTATGTTGCCTGAAGGATCTGTTGGAGTAGGTAGCTATATGGCTCGTCTCTGTAACTGAACAATCATGCCGTTGATTTGTTCTACAGTTTCAAAATAACCATCAATATGGTATACCAGTGGCATTGATTGCTGGAAGCGCATCTCAAATTTGTTGATGCAAACGTTGAACCGATTCCCAATGATGGTGTATGCTTTTTGTATAGACAATTGTGGACCGTGGAACAATGGCTTGCAATGTCTACATCAAGGAATTGCAGACATTACCTACGATTAGATTTGCTTCTCACGTAAACTTGACTAATTTGTTTGCACTTTCACTGCAGATTTCGGCATTCCATATCCGAGTGGATGAGTAGCGATGCGCTCAAAAATATCAATGAACGATCGAGTTAACCTCAGTTGCGTTCGTGTTTTAAAGATTGCGAGCTTGGAATTCTACTATTTGTCAACCGTGGCATACAAATCCTTGCTGAAATATGAATGTTCGATTTAATCTTCAAACTTGGTGCAAATAGTGGCATCTTGTTTTTCGAAATTCGTTCAGATTAAACGAGTTAGTTTAATTTTCTTGATTAATGTGGTGTAAAAAATTGACATTACCAACCTCTCATTTAATGTTGAGCAAATATCAAGAAAACTTAACAAAAATAATTGTCAAAAGTAAAAACATCTACATATTTACATTAAAAACTTCAAAAAATAATTGTATTCGTGTGAAAAGACTCAATCGCCAAGATTTAAGAGACGATAAAACCAAAAGCTCTAAATAAAGTTACAATAAAAAAAAGATAACACGAATTTCGGAAACTAACAGGTGGTTAACTTTTCTCAAAGAAGTTATGAAAGGATAGTACGATTTCGCTCTAAATCAATGTATTGACAACGTAATCATGCAAATTTTAAGAAAAGGATTCGACTATGAATTGGCACAATTAGTAAAACAAAACAAAAGTAGAAATATTAATTGAACATAAATTGATATAAATTAATAGGAATATTAAACACCCAACCGCAGATTTACTTAATTTTATAGTCAAAGTCAATGGTCTTTGTATGTATCTATAAGACTTATTTATGCATTTTGTAGCTTCACCGACGAAAAGCTTCTCATCAAGAAGAAAAATGTAATTTTTTCCATTTTTATTTTTGCGTTATATTTTCTTGCTCTGTTTTCAAAATTAGTTATTATCAATTGGATATTATTATTATCTCTTTTTAAAAACTAAAATATATGATTTTCTTGAATTCTAAGTAGAAGACAAAACCAAAAATCTTATTTAGTTTTCAGCAGTAAGAATTCTAACCCCACCTGAAGCTTTATTCGAGTCGTCTAACTCGCTTAATATTCGCGAAAACGTAAGCGGTAGAGCAGAATAGGCCCAGGTAGCGATATCGGCGCCTGGCGAGCACTGAAGCTCGTCAGCCTTGCGGGAGAGATTGTTGGCTCGTGCGGTGTCCTAATCATCTGTTAAGCCATTCAATAGTTTTGGAATTTATTCCGGGTTTTGATTTGAATGAGTAATGAGCACAGTTAACTTATTTTAATTTACTACAATAAACACAGTCAAGTAAGTCAGCCGATTTTGCAAATTACGTGAAATGGGTATTTTGGTATATTGAATGCTGATTTAATGAAACACATAAAAAAAATACATGTGTGCAGTTCACACAAGATAGAAGTGAAACCTTCAAAAATATCAACTTCAAGATAATAAGACGAATGTAAAATTTCAAGAATAGGATAATTTTAGGGTTTAGTAATGATAATATTGATTCCAAGTTTGAAAATTATTTTACATTTTATTCACATGTATATTTACATATATATTACAAAAAATTTATTCAGACTCCGAGTTTGCATTTTCGATAAATGAAATGAGAGGCTTATGGTAACTGAAGTATGAAATAAATACTTTAGTTTATATTTGATCAATATATCTTTGGAATACTGCGCCAATTACTGTTTTTGATTTTGTTGTTGATACAGTGCGAGAGCTGCACATTTTTAAATTAAATTTGGTGTCCAGAAACTCCATCAAAGGGATCGCTGTATCTAAAGCAAAATTAACAATAAAATCTACACTTAAAATCATTGGAATTTTACTGTAATTTTTTTTAAAATTCGCGATACCTCTGGTGTGTATTTTATTAAATTTTCATGGATGAATTCAACAATTGTATTTATTTATTGGTTAGGAGAAATGCAAATAGCCACAATTAATAAGGAACTACTATCAACCAATTTGGTTTGACAAGCACATATTTCTCCCACTTTAGAAAGTTGAACAGATAATGATTCCATTTGCTGTGCATTGACATCCATTTGTGGAGTAACAATACGGGCTTCGTCATTTTGATTATGGTAAATTGCAACTCCGCCGGCTCTCGAATGTGGCCTTCTATATTTAACTACAATATCAAAATTAGGAACATCTACAATGTTTTCATCATTCATCCACGTCTCGGAGAGAAAAACAAAAACATATCATCAGCGTAGATTTGAAACCACGACCGCTTGCGCCGCGGCCTAGTGTTCTACCACGCGCTACACAACTGCCGGACGCATTTAACGATAAATTCTATAGATTCATGTGTTTGTCTCTTTTTACTGTCGCTTTTCGTTTCATCGAGTTTGATTTTACACCGATCATAAAGAAGTTTTCACTTCAAAAAATTATAAATAGTTTAAAAATTATTCCCATTGAAGCAACTTCATCAACTAAACATAAAAACAATTTTCCTCATTTATAAATTAGCCCGCCACTACCTAATACAGTGGTTCTTAACCCTTTTGACTGGCGACCTAAAGTACGAATATATTTGAAGTACGCGACCTTAATCTTATTTTTTATTTTGTGAGACTCATTCTGGGAAATCTCTCTTTTAAAACTGCATCACCTTGCATTTCGAGCAATTCTTGTAATCCAGCTGAATCGTTTTCAACGCCCATTACATCTACTTCATATGGATTTCTTACCCAACTGTATTTCACGAAATGGACATTTTGTGGAATATATCTTTCCATTTCATTTTCAAGTTTTCTCAAATGTTTAAAAAAAATAGGCATGGTCGCCACAAAAATACGGTTGCCATTAAGATTAAGATCTTCCAAAAACAAGTTTAATGTTGGAAACGCTGCCAATTGACATTGAGCAATTTTATTTTGCCAAAGTTTCGTTTTGTTTTTAAAAACAGTAATTTTTTCATAAATGTCTACTACAGTGCGATTTTGACCTTGCATTTCTGTGTTCAACTGATTCAAGTGGTGGAAAATATCACCCAAATATGCCAATTTAGCCATCCATTTGTTGTCACTGAAGCGATCAGCACATTCGTGTCTTTTATCTGTCAAAAATATTTCTATTTTTGTTTTAAGAGAAAGAACTCTACTAGAATCTTTCCGCGGGATAGCCAGCGGATATCTGAATGGTATAATAAATTCTGGTGTTCTGAACCCATTTCTGCGCACATCAGTCGAAATATCCAAGAGTTCATAGCGCGCGCCTTTATGAAATTTTAAATTTGTATTACGTTCTTTACCACCTGATGTAGATCTGGTGGTAAAGAACGTGTTGCCAAGTTTTCTCGATGTAAAAAGCAGTGTATTAAAACAACCTCTGGATTTCGTTCTTTGATTTTGGCACAAAACCCGATGCGACTCCCTATCATTGCCGGTGCTCCATCTGTACAGACTACAAGGCAATTGTCCCACAGTAATTGGTGTTCCACAAAGAACTTGTCTATTAAAAGAAATATATCAGCCCCAGTTGTAGTTTCAGAGAGCTTTTCATAAAGCAGGAACTCTCCATTGAAATTTTGTGGAGTTCTGTATCTTACGTACACCAACAGCTGTGGGAAATCTTCAATATCAACTGATTCGTCGATTTGAATTGAAAACTCGATGGCTTTTTTTGAGATCCGTTATTTATTGTTCTAAAATATCTAATGACATTAAATCTATTCTCTTTTTCACAGTATCGTTTGAAATTGGCACCATTTCCAGCTCCTTCGCAATTTCATCTCCACAGACAGTTCTTGCCATGGCTATTGCAGCTGGTTTAATCAACTGCTCAATAATACTATGGTTTTTTTACATTGAGCTACTTTTAAAGCTACTTCGAAAGAAGCGTAAGTCGTTTTCTCTAACGAAACTGTTGCTGAACTTGATGGTGCATCAAGTCTCATGCGCTTTGCGTGTGTTTTTTTCTATCCAAAAAGCAAGCGGTTTATTTGCGTACGTTGGATGGACTTTTTGGGGATGTCTCTTCAATTTGTTTATTTTGTTTTTTTTTTATTTGAAAAAAGTTGCACACAAACCACGCATTGTGGACTTGGCACACCAGAGCGATTTTTTATTTTTAATAAATCCTAAGGCTAAAAATTCTTGTTTGTATGTTAACATCCTTTTCGCCATGACTGTTCACCATTCGAAAGACTTACTTACTGAAACAAAACGACAAATTATAGTAAACTATAATTATTACAACACCTCGAATATCAAATATACAATTCTATTCGTTCATCGACGAATTGTAGGCTAACAATGTCATTTATTGGAAAAATATTTTACCTTCTTTCGATAACAGCAATCGCGAGTTGCACAATTGATTAACACAGTTTTGTAGTACTGTTTATTTGTAGTTGTCAACAAAGAGTGTATTGCAGTCGAAGAAGAAGAGAGCGTGCAATCGTAAAAAAACTCGCTAGCAAACTGACTGAGACGAGACCGATCGACCGGCGGGCGCGGCGCAATTAAAAACGTGAAGTTTTACCACTTTTTTAAGGTCGTTTGGGGGATTTCCGCGACCCAACCCAATACCGCTCGCGACCCGAGGTTAAGAATCGCTGACCTAATACGTCGTCACTTCACATGTCGATGGCAAACTTAACGGAAGGGCTCAGTTAACTGAAGAGAGATTGCAAATTTTAAAAACCAAATTCTTACCATTAAGGTACTAGCACACTTCTCAATTTTCGAAAAATCAATTTTTTTTACGGATTTCGATTCCTGAGTCCTTCAAAAATAACTCACTAAAATTTCATAAAGAAATTCGAAACCAATCCCGAGATATAGTCTCTTTAGTGAGCGCGCGCTCTCGGCTCACCGCAGGTGTAGTACGCAGCTGTCGGTCGCGCGGATTAAAATATTTCCCTTTTACACATAAACCAGCTTTAAGTTTAGAAGTTCAGGAGCTCGTCAAGCCTGTATTCGAAAAGTTAACAAACGACGAATTACTTGCACGTTGTATGGGGCGAAATACACAAAATAAAAACGAATGTTATAATAGCACTCTTTGGGCGGTCGTTCCTAAACATACGTTTGCAGGCAAAGAAGTGGTCGAAGTGGCTGTACAAATAACCCTATCAATCTTCAATGAAGGACGTATAACACTCCTAAAAATGGTAGAAATAATGGGCTGCACCATAGGAAATTTCGCTTACCAATATGCAGAGAGAAAAGACGAGCAGAGAATTTCGATGGCTGACAAAGCTAGCAAGGCAGCAACGAAGGAGGGACGCTTAGAGAGAAAAAAGGACCAATTACAACAACAGCAGGCATTTGAGGATGAAAGTTTACTTTTATATGGTCCAGGCATTGGTGACTAACTAATTGTAAGCCATAAAAATCAATTGTTTAAAAATTATGTACAAAAAAAGATTAAAATAAACTTCAAACGCGTTTTACTCGAAACTATGTTTTTCCAACTGGCGGACAGTTAATCTCCGAATCTACTCAATGGATTTGAATAAACTTGGATTCATTTTGTTTGTTGAAGCATTCTGCAAGACAATCGACCTCAATTAGACTGAAAAAATCAAAAATCGATTTTTACCATCAAAAAACGTTGAAAAAAAAGGTCAATTTTTGAACTTTTTTTTATTTTGTCCGCCATTTTTTTTTTCAAAATTTCCGATTTTTCTGGTCGATTGTCTTGTAAGAGGCCTTCCTTTACAAAACCCACTTTGAATTTTCTGTTTTAACGTTGCCGTTCTGGAGATTATCTGTCCGCCATAGAGCAGTCATTTTTTGAGGTCTTCATTTTGACGCCCTGTAAGAGGGGGAAATATTGTGCGATATAAACAAAAATTTTTTTGTACTCTTCAAGACTTGTATTATAATGTAGGTACAGTTTGATTGTCATATATAATAAACAAATACCAAAAAAAAATATTGAAAATGTGTCATTTTTGGCGCGCGAGAAATGTGCTAGTACCTTAACACGATTTTGTCTCAAAACAACGAATGAAAATTACCAGTGTGTTCTGTATAAAATTGGTATGACAAGAAAAAATATTTGTGTTGTCGGTTGGGTGCGCTTGATTGCGTAATTTGGAGCTATCAGTGTTGGTTGGTTATTGTAGCAGCCCTCTATCAAAAGATGGCTCACTTAGGCCACTATAGGCCTATTGTGATACCACATAAGATTGAGACGGCATTAGAACCTAGCTGCTTGGTGAAGAGAACCATTTCGATTCTCGTATGAATCCCTCTATGCGGCCAATGTTCAAATCAGCTACTTCCGTGAGACTGTCCAGGAAGGGTGAGCCTAAGGTCTTCATGCGTTTCCTGGACAGTGCTGGGCATTCACACAGAAAATGTTGGATTGTCTCTTCTTCTTCCGATCTGCAACTTCGACAGAAATCGTTGAAGGGAACGCCCAATCCTTCCGCATGTCTGCCAATTAGACAGTGCCTTGTCAGTATGGACACGATAGAACTCAAGGTTTCACGATTTGTGTTTAGAAGCTGCTTGGTGCGTCTGGGAATAATTGCACGCCAAGTTTGCCTGGTTGTCCTGCAGGTTTTCTTCAGCAACCAGGCTCTCTTTGCAGCCTTGATGTAATGCTGCTTAAATCCTAGCTTTATAGAAGCTAGAGGTTGGCCGACTTGGAGTGTGAGTGTATACTCCTGGAGCACAGTGCCAGCTCTCGCTAAGGCATCCGCTTGGCAATTTCCCGGTATATCACTATGTCACGGTACCCAGTGTAGAGTCACTTCACAGTGAAGTGACATCACGTTCAGCTGTGTACGGCTTTCCATTACCATCATGGATGAGGTGTACACGTTGGATAGTGCTTGGATAGCAGCTTGACTGTCAGAGAAAATATTCAGGTTTCTTACAGAAATTTTCTGATTTCTCAACCAGTCTTCTGCCTTGTATATTGCAATAACCTCTGCCTCAAAAACCCTCCGGTGATCCGGAACCCGGAAGGATAGTTTCAGGCCTAGCTGTTCTGAGAAAACGCCACAGCCAACCTTTGCATCCATTTTTGATCCATCAGTGTAGATGTCGACCGATTCCTGCATCCCACCACTTTCTATTGCCCAGTCATCCCTGCTAAGGATGACTGACTTGAAACTATGATGAAAGCAGGGAATCGGGGGCGCAAGGTCTACTTCCCCTAGCGTTGGTCCATCCCTCCGAAGTATGGTGGAGTGGCCAATATTTCCCCCTTGCGAGAGATTTAGAGCTTTCAGTCGAATCACAGAGCACTTGGCCTGCTGTCTCGTAAGGAGCTTCGTCAGGAGCCAATTCAGTAGCATGAACAGTGCCTTTGTCGAGGTAGCAAGTAAGGCCCCGGTGATTGCAATAGCTGCAATCATTCTGACCCTGTTTAGCAGGTTTGCATTGGATGTTTTTGCAATAGCGGGCCACCAAACAACTGCGCCGTACAGAAGAATTGTTTCCACTATCGCCGTATATCTTTAAAAGAAATTAATTCCATTACAATTTCACGATATTGTCAAAAATGAACCACTATGCTGTTTACTTCAATAATATATGCAATTCATTTAGTGTTCATTATGAAATCAAGAATATAAGAAAATCAGTTTGTCAGTCATTACAAATCGATAGTGAAAACGATGTTAGCACTTTTTTTTGAACAACGCAAATTCATTCATGTAAGTTTGTGAAAAAAAACTGTTCGATTATGGTACCTATTTTGTCATAATATGACTCAACCAGGACTTCATTACAAATTCAGAACCCCACGAAATAAAACAGAGTTAAATAATAGAAATGGTGTAAGATCAAGATCAATCTCCACTTTTTCCCAATAGCTCTTTTGCAGCAGTTGGTTGGTTGTAGTGACAGCCTCTTTTTATCCAAAGGTGGCTCACTTAGGCCACGAAAGGCCCATTGTGATACCACAGAATATAAGGGCGGCACTAGAACCTGCAGGATGACGAGAACCATCCAGATTCTCGAATAAAGCCGGCTATGCAGCCAATGTCCAAATCAGCTACTTCTACGTCTAGGAAGGGCGAACCCAAGGTTTGCATGCACTTCCCGGACAGCGTCGGACATTCGCACAGAAAGTGTTTGATAGTTTCTTCCTCTTCCTCCGATCTGCAACTTCGGCAGAAATCATTGAAAGGGACACCCAATGCGTGTCTGCCGATCAGACAGTGTCCCATCAGTACGGAAACGACGGAACTCAGGGTTTCGCGGCTTATATTGAGGAGCCGCTTGGCGCGTTTGGAGCACAGTGCGTGCCAAATTTGCCTGGTTGTGTTGCAGGTTTCTTCGAGCAGCCAGGCTCTATTCGCAGCCTCCACGTAGTGCTGCTTAAATCCTAGCTTTATGGAAGCTAGAGGTTGGCCGACTTCGGGGTTAAGTGTATATTCCTGAAGCTCGGGGCCAGCTCTCGCTAGGGCATCTGCTTCGCATATATCACTATGCCCCGGTATCCAGCAAAGAAGCACTTCACAGTGAAGCGACATCACGTTCAATTGTGAGCGGCATTCCATAGCAATTTTAGATGAGGTATGCACGACTGTCTTGAAAAGGTGTTTACTGTCAGAAAAGATGTTTAAATTTCTTATGGAAATTTTCTGACTTCTCAGCCAGTCAACTGCCTTATAAATCGCAATGACCTCTGCCTGAAAGACGCTTCAGTGGTCTGGTAATCGGAAGGATAGTTTCAGGCTTAGCTGTTCTGAGAACACGCCACAGCCAACTCTTCCCTCCATTTTTGATCCATCAGTGTAGATGTCGACCGATTCCTGTATCCCAACTCTTTCTAGTCATCCTTACTCGGGATGATTGACCTAAAACCATGGTGAAAACAGGGAATCGGAGATGCAAGATCCACTTTCCCTGACGTTGGCCCATCTCATCGTAGTATTGTGGAGTGACCAATGTTCTCCTCATGCCAGAGTCGCAGAGCTTTCAATCGAACAGCAGTGCAATTGGCCTGCTGTCCCGCTCTGTCGGAAGCCAATTTAATAGCATAAATAATGCCTTTGTCGGGGTAGTCCGTAGAGCCCCGCTGATTGCAATAGCCGCACTCCTTCTGACCTTGTTTAGCAGGTTTACATTTGATGACTTCGCCGTAGCTGGCCACCAAATAACTGCGCCATACAGAAGGAGTGGTTCCACTATCGCCGTATAGAGCCATGATACAATTTTGGGTTTCAATCCCCACCTTTTTCCAAAGGCTCTTTTGCAGCAGTAGATTGCGTATGTCGCTTTGCGCGCTCTTTCTTCTAGGTTCGCTTTCCACGCGAGTTCGGAGTCCAGAATTAGACCTAAATATTTAACTTGGTGAGACGGTATGAGGCTTATCTCATCGAGTTTGGGTGGGAGAAATCGTGGAATTTTGTACCTTGTGAAATTTTGTTGTAAACAAAAATTTCACAAATAATTCATTTTTTAAAATTGGTTTTAGAGATAGCTACAAGAAACTTTAATTCGAGATGGTGGCTAATGTAAACTCCTTCAACATCAACTTTTTATTTTTATACTAAACATTCACTTTTCCACTAAAACCAAATGCAAAATTTGAGTTTAGGATTTTGTGCATTGCATTCATCTTGATTTGATTGTACTGTTGATTCGCGTGATCAACGTACCTATCCACGAGGTTGGGCCTGGGTCGTGTGGAGGCTTGCTGTTCAGTTGAGCGAAATTGAGCCCCGGACTCAAGAATTATCAACCCCAACTAGCTCGACGTTTCCATTCACGGGTAAATTTATTGCGTCTCGGTTGCGGCCTGACCAATCTGCCTGAATTGCTCGCTTATGGATTGTGGGCTTCAGTCAATCTATCACGAAGAGTCGCTTTGTGATGGAGAGGAAGACCTTGGAGTATTTATGTGAACAAGCAGGACATCCTGATGCTACAGACGCACAAGATAAGAGATTGAAAAATACGCACCAAAAAAAGAAGTCGGCTAAAAAAGAAAGAATGAATTGGAGTGTTCTATTAAATTGATGCAGCCCCGTTCCTGGCACCGTGAACGCCGTGTATTGGCATGACGCTTCCGTCATGGGTACCTGACCTAATGTTTAATGACGGCAAGTACCTCGCGTCACGCAACTTATCCAGGGTAGCAGCTACGTAGGAAAGCCGATACGCATCCCACTCCGACACTTTGTTTGACACAGAACCGAAAGCTTACAGTCTTCTTCACTAAGAGGATCGACGACGACCAAGCACTCGACTATTGCCTCCAGCTGAAGCATTTCCTTCATCTCAGAGTCTGTGCTTTTGAACGGCAGAGAAAACCGGATAATAACGCTGCTTGATTGACAGTGCGTCAATCTTGATCACGTCCTTTACTATTGTCGTACATCCCAACCTTCTTCAGTGCCAGGACAGTTACTAGTTTTGTCTTGAACAATCCTCGCTTCCAGCGTGAATTGTTCAGCGCCTTTTTTGCACATGAATCAACTACGCTGCATGCTGCAGTTCGCCCCAGCGAACGTAACAAGAAGCGCTCTTCATCTGCATGATGTTTAAAAAATTGCAAAAGAAATGTAATGCTCAAATCGCAAAATACAATAAAGCAAGTTCCCAGAAACTCACTAGTAATTTATTTTTACAAATTATTGCCAATTTCAGAATTTACTAAGTTTCTTTGACTTTTTTACTCTCTTTTCCTCCATGTAGCTCTACGAAGTATCTGGACTTGCATATCGTGATATCGTTTTCGTTCTGATGTAACCGCACCGAAATCCGCGATCTCGAATGCGTCCCATTGGTATGTTCCGAATTAAGAAATTTCCTTCTTGTTCCGTGAGGTGACGAAAGGCTCCCTTCTCGACTTATCGCTTTTCACGCACCTTCCGATTTTTTGTCGCCTATTTGCGTCATATTTGGAGATCTTATATATGATACTTTTATGAACGTTTTTATATACTCTTGAAAAATTCTTTCCCCTAGGCCCAATTTTCGAAACGCTGAACGTTTTTTTGTTTAAATCTCAATTTCATCAAAACGTCGCTTATGCTTTTTGGCCTGTCAATCGTCTATAAGAAAATAGTCACGTAAATTCACGCTGATTCTTTTTCATTTCAATTTCAAAAACTACCAACATTTTATTGAAGATATTTTCTGTCCGAGTTGCTCCACGGCAAGCAGCTATTGATGTGATACATCATACATCTTTTTTTTTAGATTTATAAAACTCATTCGTTCGATGTGAATCTAAAAATTCAAATAAAAATGAAAGTTTGAACGTACGTGTTTTAAAGCAAGTTTAATTTTTCATGAAATTTTTACAATATTTTCTAAAGAAGAGAATGTTTTTAATAATTTCCACAGAATTATAAGTTTATATTGAAGATAATTCATTATATTATCTAAAATTATGCCAACTTTCAAAACGATCAACCCAAAAATTTTGCATTATCTCGTAAGAATTACCAAAAGCTGTTAATTCTCTCCACCATACCTTGCCTGTTTATATACTTGTTTTTCATTACACATACTGAAACTTTTTTACTTTTAATGCACTTTTCACTTTTGGGAACAGTGTAGTGGATCTACAGATATCTACACAATCAATCAGCATTTTACTATAAACTAAACCCACAAATCAATAGTCAACGAGCAGTCGTAGAATATACAAATGCATGAATGCATAATTTACGATCACTTTGTAATGCTCACTTTGCATACTCGTTTTGCATTACACATAATCTACTCACACGAAAGTCCAATTCATGTTGTCACTAAAAATAGACACATGAATGAATGTTTTTACTAACCCATCGCGATCGTGCCAGACTAAGCGGCGCTTAGCGTTGGCAGGTGCAATGTATTATATACTTACACACAAAGTGCATGTACCCTTTGTGAATAAATTTGAGTAGTCATTACTCATGGACTTTATGAGTGTTGCATTTTAAATTGGGTCATATGGAAAAATGCTGATCGATATTTTGATTGGTAGAATGAATTTACTATATTCAATTCTTCCAGTTTTAGAGTAGGGATTATGTATTAAGTAAAATAAAATATTAGAGTAGGAATTATATGTTAAGTTGTAAAAATTGTATAAAAGCAAATTGTAGAAAAGAAAATATAGTCATAGTCATAGTCGTACTTTTGACTCGTTTCAATTAATTCATTATTGCCGTAGTTTGGCAAAACGCTCGAGCCGTAACTTGGCTTTAGAAGCGCTTCAATTATAGCGTAACCAGTCGCTAAATAAAAAAGTAGTAAAAATATCGGCTAGCTTGGATCTTGAATTCTGCTCCAGACATGTGGCAATTAACTTGCCGGTAGGTACCCCAATATAACCCTGTTCCCTCACTAAAAGTGCGCTTTACTTATACAGCGCTAAATCACGGATCTCCCTCGAAGAATACAAGATCCGGCGTTCGGCGTCCAACACCGAGAAGGCAACAGAGAAGTCTCCTGCGACGAGCAATCTTTTACAACAGGAAGAAGTCATATGGACCGCGAATTGGGTAAAACCGTGGACATTCGGCCACAATAATTCAATAAGAACAGCTTCTAAGAGAGACGCACTGACGTGTTGCCCTTCTAAGAGTTTGTAGTGGGGAATGTTATTTGTCGCCTACTCACATTTCTTTTTGGTCGCATTAGTTTTTCCTTTGTGACGAGCGGCAACCCTGCAAATTATCGCTAGCTATCCTTGAACACGATTAAACTAGATACAATGGACTTTTTCATAGGCACTCACAGGCATCACTTGACCGGGTCAGTTTTACCGTCAGACCACCGGCGACAAGGTACGATAGAACAAAGGCGAGCAAAAGGATCTGAATTTTAGTCGGCAACGCGCGTGAACTGTTTCCGCAACTTAAAAGGGGTTTGATTTATTCATAGATGTTTGTATCTAAAGATTTCGGGAGTTTATTTCAAATGTGCAGTGCAGTAGGGTAGTACATCGGGCGTGTTTTGAAAAGTTGGCTTGCCACATATTCATTTCGGAGAACGGAGACAAGGTGGTTGAATCTCTGGAAATGAAATTCGAGACCAGAACTATGGAAACTTACCAACGACATTACGCGCCGAACTGAGCTGGCCCGCCAGCAGCCGTCGCACTTCTTGCTTTGCAGAGGCTAAAACCATTCCATTGATCTGGTCTTTTCGTCTTTGTCCCTTTTCTCAGCATGGTCAGGACCTCAATGTATTTTTTGTGGTTTACCAGTGGGTCTTAAGATACAGATTCAATATTCATGACACCCCCGTTATAAACGATGTTTTCATTTATGCTTGATGTCACAGGTCGAGCAGACAGTTCATCATCTTCAAACTAACTTTTCTTTAAACAAGTGAAAACGTTCCGTTGAAGGTTTTTTAATCATACAGGGAAGCAGCACTATCAAAAAACAACTTCTTAATTAAGCAAGCAATAACAAACCCCTAGACAAGATAAAGGGACGTATTCGCTATCTGTGCCGGAAGGATTAAGGACAAATACATCATCCTCCTTCCTCTTCACCTAAAACCTACGGCATGCGGGTAACAAGTGGCGCCTACAGCAATGTTTTTGGTATGTAACAATAAATACGACGAATCATTGAATATTGTTTAAGGGGTTATATCTACTTGTAATTTTGAAAAAAATCGAATTTCTTTTTTTGCATATTTTGAATGTAAATATATTTGAGAATATCGTCCGAAAATTTCACATTGATCCGGCAGATAGTTTCAGAGAAATTAGCGTATTTGTAAAGACGTCTCCGAGCGTTTGAAAGTAGGCGAAGCGTAAACCGGAATAGCAACTGCTTCTCATTACCCCTATGCCCTTGTCTCTGCTTTTCATAATGTTTTTATTCTTGGAATTAGAATATAAAAGGTTTATTTTATACCTGAAAGCTATATTTAGAAATTTTAGGTATAAAGTTAGTACATTTCGTCAGTTTAAAGTGAACTGCCATCATGTAAGTTGGAAAAAAAATTGGTTCCCAAAACTTTAAATGCGTTTTTCTCGAAACGGTGTGTTGCGGATCAGTTTTCATTTTTTTGTGCACATTTTTCAATTCTTCCAAATTTGGAATATATTTAAATTTCCCTCATTACACTGCCAAATAATCAGCATTGGCAGTACTAAATCCCAATTTAGTAATCCACCACACGCGCTGTCTCTCTCGAGAGGTGAGTTCAAGTGATCGAGCGCGAATCGGTACTCTTTGCATGCTGTCGCCCTCTGATTGGCCGAAAACATTTTTGCGAGTTACCATATATAGTAATAAATGAAGCAAAAATGCTTCGACTCGTGACCGCGGTGAAGTGAGTGTGGGAGAGTTGAGTTGAAAAAAAGTGCTGACCGAAGACGGTCACGGATTCGGCTCCGCGCGGCGAGAAAAAAAATTTTTTTTGGAGTGAAAAAAATCATCCGCGAATCTCGCTGGAAAAATGTTTTATCTGGTGGAAGGCAAAGCTGAAGTCCAAGGAAAAGTGCCAGCGGCTACCGACAAATTCATCGACGTGGATTTCATTGCAGCCTATTGCGAGCTATGCAAAATCAACAGTCCGAAACTCGAAGATGGTGACCAGGTTATTATATTGAAGGTTGATGTCAACGATTGCAAGGATTTGGACGGTGAGGTGTCGAGGAGATCAACATTTGGATTCATGAGAAACGGCGAAAACATCAACTCTTTTGTCGGGGCGAATGCTGAAGAATTGGAAACAAGGTTTGCCAAGCACTTGGAGGCTAGCTCCTAATAATTGAAAGTGAAATGCATTAATACTTGTTAATATTAATCGTACTGCTAGTACTGTTGTTCCGACAACCATAAGTTTTTCTTTGTATCATATCGTCATAAATTTCGGTTGCAATTGTTATGTCTACACTTTACTTAATTTTCATGTTTAAATCGATTTGAAATAAGTAGTATTGTTCTGTGATCTTAAAGAAAAGAAATTAAAATTAAATTCTTATTAAGTGTGAATAATATGAAGTGAGTTTTCATGGTTTCTCCCCTCCTCAGCGTGTGCGTGATTCGGTTTAGTCCGGTTCTTGATGGGTTTTTTCTCTCTATGTGATGTTGATTAGCCCACGACCCGGTGAGCTAGCCGGTTTCGAAAATTTTTATCTATGGTCGCCACTATGCGGCCACTGTTGGTGGGTGCTCCGCACGGGGCCTCCTCTCGGCAGTCACTTTCCATGTTGCGTCCGAAGTGGCGGGGCACATGGTGGATGATTGGCTGGGAGGGAGGTGAGTGAATGCGGGGCACGCAACAGGTGTTTTCAAAGTCGGTGAGGAAAATTTCTCCAAAACGGCTGAAACGATCGGCTTGAAATTTTCACACAATCTTCTAAGATACTTGTATCAGGTAATGATCGAAGGAATAAGGTTTCTGACAATAATTTTTTAAGCCCCTTTGAACTGTAAATTTTCTTTAAAAAAAAACGATTTTTTTCTTTGGGAAGCCGCCATTTTGCCAACAATCAAAATTTTGACTATTCCATCGATCATTACCTGTATTCATCTATCCTAAAAATAAATGTTTTGGTTTTTTTTTTATTTCCGATAATATGAATCAGAGATATCTTCCTCACCGCCTGACACCTTTTTGTGGAGGTCCTCTAGGAGATCTACTACAGGAACAACAGAACCGAATATTTTTTGTAATGCATCGCGAATCCTTAAAATACATTAACTTCGCTATATGTACATTTATTCTATGTATTTATTTAATAAAAAGCCTCTTTACAAAAAATGCACAAAAAACATGTTTTTTCGAACTTACAAGTGGATATAACCCCTTAATCTTTTTAGTGGCGGCTACATAAATTCAACAATTTATATTGTATTAAAAAGCTACGTGAAAAAGCCAAATATTTACTAACCAGTTATACTCGTACATCAGGTTGTGGAACAAGTTCTGCCGGTTTTTTCCTCTTAAAAATTTTCATATCCCCGGCAACACTGCACTTACTATTTATATCCTGAACTGTTATCCGCAGGCTAAAAGGTTTTTGAGTGTACGTAAACTTCATTGAATCTTTTAATTTAATCTTATTTGTTTTATAGATAAAACAAGTGATTAAATGGAAAAGATAAAGGTACATATTAGGCACGTTTTGTCGTTATTGTACAATAAAGGTGTGAAAAAGGCAACGGACGCCAAACGAGAGATATGCGCTGTGTACGGCGAGTAAGACGTTATTGAGGACATTTGTCAAAGGTGGTTTTCTCGCTTCCGTTTAGAAAAAACGGATTTAATCGACTCTCCCCGCACTGGTCGCCCTATAACCGTTGAAAACGTTGTAATATTAGACCTCATCAAACCTGACTGTATATGACAACTCGCGAGATCACAGAAAGGCTCAACATTGATCATTCAAACGTCGCAAAACGACTAAAGCAGCTTGGAGTCGTAAACAAGTCCAACGTGTGGGTACCCCATGAGTTGTCTGAGCGCAAATGTTAAACCGAATTTTGATCTGTGTATCTCTACTGAAATGGCATTTTTTGGAACAAATGGGTTTATTACAAGAACATCAAGCGGAAAAAATAGTGGCGCTCGCCCGGAGAATTATCCAAAAACGTTGCAAAGGAGGATTTGCATCCGAAAAAAGTGCTTTGCATTTGGTGTGATTACAAAGGTGAACTGTGAGCTTATTTCACGCGGTCTAACTATTGATTCGAGGAAGTATTGCACTCAGCTGGAAAATCTGCAACGTCCAGAATTCGCACACAGAAGAGGGGTCGTTTTTCATCACGACAACGCCAGACCCCATACTTCTGTGCAAACGAAACAAAAGCCACAGAGCTTCGGCTAGGCGGATCTTGCGCCGTCAGATTACCACCTTTTTCACGTCTCTTCATTTAATCATTTTAAGGGAACCGCTTTGAATCTGTGGAAGCCATCAAAAATGACCTTGATGCGTTTTTCCGCAATATACCACAGCGTTTTTATGAACATCATGCTCTTACCAGAATGTTGGCAGAAGGTTGTTGAAATAAAAAAAACAACATAATGGTAATATTGATAAAATCCATTTTGAAGTATAAAAATTTTTTATCTCATTTTTGGTGCAAAAAACCGCAAAACTTTTCCCGCTATCCAATAATATTTGAATATGACAGATCTTTTAAATGCAGAAGAAATAAAAAAACTTGTATCTTTTCATCCGAATGGAAGATAAAATAAAATAACTATGTTTTTGTGCAAATCTGGAAAGTATTTTTTTCTTTTTGTGTAAGTGTACAAGATTTTCGCAAATACTTAACTGCCAAATTGTGTGTTAGAGTTATTTCGTAAAAAAATCTAGAAAGCAGCTGAGAGAAAATAATAGAATTGTTGATAACATAGAAGGTGATTCGATTTACTTACCACATTTGTTTCTTTGAAAAACATGAATTTCTTCTCTTGATTTCGATCAAAATATAACCACTAAAAAGAAACTAAATTTCTTACTGTCTTTATACGAAAATATATTAAAAACCCCGTGTACTTGATAGACCAGGGCGGATCTGTAGAAAAACAACTAAATTTGGTCGTTGAGATGGGCACGCTGATTTTTGCAGAAAAAGTTGGGGAATAACTTGTATAACAATAATTGATTTATGCTCCCTCTCAAAAAAGTCGGGAAAAAATTGCTGAGACCGCCATAATTATCCGATTTTAATTTTGTAAAGTGCATGTGATCGGTGAAGTGCTCTTTTATATGTGAAAAAAAAATTCAAACTTTTACAAGTTTAAGTTTCTGACTTGCAAGCTTTACTTGGTAGCGAATTGGCCTTTTTTTTCTTGAAAAATCCTTATTTTGTTGAATCACTTAGTTTAATAATTTGGAAATCTGGTTGTTCATTACTGACGTAGGTGGAAGGCCGGTGGATTCGGATGAGCAAAATTGAGAGGAACAGAAAAGAGTCGGTATCTTGGATACCTCAAGAAGGCGAGGATTGAGAATCAGCAGCGAGCTAATTTAGGATTAAGGAAAAATGTGTAAGAAGATGTAACTTGAAAGACGCACACACAGCTCAACACGGCTATTTAAGAAAAAACACCAAATCGGCAGCATGGAATCCTTTTGCTGCGAGACAATGCCTTCCAGATTGCGTCGCGCGATAACCATTTGTAGTAGTTGCGTCCAAATTTCCATAAGTGCTAGACATTGGATTTGGACTATTGCACCATATTTTCTTCGAAAGATTAATAATCATTTCTTATTTTGCAGTTGATCTATGCAGTAAAATCTCGATGTAAGACATAAAATAATAATTTGTAAGACCTAAAAAAATATTAAGTAAGATAAAGTAACTCAAACATTACGAACCCTTATAAGGAATGAAGTCAAAAATTTGACATACGTGGCTTACGTAATTAATCGATTCATTATAAATATTCACTGTTTATTGTTTTTATTTTGAAGAGAGAAAAACCATGGTTTTTTATTTGATGAAAACAGTTTAAAACATTTGATTTTGTTAAGAATTGATTGGAAGAAGTAAAAACTAAATAGATCAAACCGCGAGGTGCGACCCTTGAGGTGCACGCGGTCAACTTCCCAGTAATATTTACATACAGTAATTGGAATGCGTTAATATTAATCATATCATCTACGGAAGCGTCCATTGATAACGTAAGGCTTTTGGTGGATTTGATTGAATATTCACACGGATCAATATGGTGGGAAGGGGAGATTTCAAAGCCTTTTCTACGTCATTTTTTATTTGCATATCAACGCTTGAAAGACAAAAGGGCGCTAGCAAAAAAAATGCAGTTTTTGTTATTACGCCGACTGAAGAGATTTTGTCGCGTGATGGCCATTTTGAATAGTTGCGTTGAAAATCACTGAATTTGTAATCACTGAATTTGTATTTTTTCACGATTTTACATCAATGAGACTAATAAATATTTATAATTTTGGTAGTTGGTTTTGAAAAACATTGAATATGCAGACAAAAATCGGTTTAATTGCATGTAAAAAATACAAAGTATCACAAAAGATTAGAGAGAAAGTAATTGAAATTTTACGAATACTAAAGAACAAAACTACTAAGAACTACAATTTATTGTTTGATGAAAGCTTTTCAAAGCACATGATCTTGCGAAGTATTGACTTCAAAACATTTTACCATTCAAAGCGTTGATTACCACAAATGCAAATGTATTTTTTTCTTTCAAAATTCAAGCAATTTTTTCATTAAAACAAAAACGAGGTTCAGTGAAAACTATTGAAAATATGCCCAAATTTTGCAAATATTAATAAGCATGATATCACGTAATATAATCCGTATGAATCCATATTACATGGTGACTTTTACTAATTTTTTATTTTTTATTTGATGTTTTTTACATTATTAAAAAAATTACTGGTTTTTCATAAAAACTATTTAAAGTATATAAATTTTATGAAAATTGACTACTTTCTTGTGCAAATCAGGTTAAAAATTTATTTTTTATGAAAAAAACCCTAATTTTTTACACTTTTTTTTTGTTAAGATACCAGTCCACTTAAGAAGGCAAAAAATACCATTTTTAAGACACTTTATTATGTATTGACATGAATCTTCTTTTAAAGTATTCATATATCAATAATACAAAATATATAATTTTGTTTTTTTATTTATTATTCTTTTTTATGGAGGGCGCTGAAATTAAGCTCTGAAAAAAAAACGCTACTCAACGGCAGACAGATAATCTATGGATTCAAAAGGCAAGGTCTCTTACATCGTAATCCACCACCTTTTTTAAAAAAAAATAGTTTAAAATACATGACGGACTTGTGAAAACAATGTCAAAAATCGACCCTTCTTTCGTAGTTTTTTTAAACGTCAAAATTTATTTTCTTCAATTTTTTGCTCATATTCTGGTGGATTACGGTGTAATATTCTCTAACAAATAAAACGTATCAGAGTTTTTGAAAATCGGTTCTGTAGATCCGAAGATTATCTGTCCGCCGTGTTAGAAAAACGTTGTTTTGCGAAAAACGTGTTTGAAGTGTTTGTTTCATTTTGCTGATACACATTGTTAAAAATGAAAAATCAGACATTTTCCAAAACCACACCATTGATATGTAGAAGTTTAAATAAGCACTAAGCACAGGTAAAAAGGCCGCAAATATAATGTATAAAGGACAAACCGGTATTTTAGAGAACGGGAATGAAAGAGACGCTACGCGACCGAACAGCTGAAAACGCGCACTCACTCAAAGTCGCTATTTATATATTAAACTTTCGAATTTCGAAAAAATATTTCTGGAGATCATGTTTGAAGTTCAAGGAGTCGAAAAATGCAACAAAAAAAATTCCGTTTCTTGAAATTTACAAAGTGGACTAGTACCTTAAATTGAGAAAACGGCTTCAGCAATTTTTTTAAAAATTTGATGGAATCATAAAAGTGTTAATACGCGTCGATTGACACCTTAATAATGCACATCCTAGATTTGGTTCGCGAAATATAGTGCATGAAAAAGTGAAACGGTCAAAACAAAAAAAAACCTACTGAAGTTTACGAAAAACTAATCAGCTCTTAAGATTGCAAAGATCGTAGCGTCTTTGTTTGTCAAAAACATTTAATAACATGCGGATTCCTGTAGACCTTTGGAGTTACACTTCGCAGCTTGTTAGCTTCCCTTTGTACTGGGAAGTTAACAAGCTGCGAAGTGCAACTCCTGAGGTCTACAGGAAAAATTTTTGAACTTGGTTCGAAAATCAAAATTTAACGTTTTAAAGTTTTAGAAGCAATTAACAAGTTGTTGCGACCACTGTGGATTGACACTGCGGCCACGAAAAATTTCTTTGGCATAGCCTTTCAACCCCTGGATGGCGCAACAATGACGGCTGAGGCTTAGTGCGTGGGGGTGGTTCTTGTGGGGATAAAGACTAGGTTCATGTCGATCCATCTTAAATATTTATTGAAGGAGAAATGAGGACATGGGATAGGAATCGGAATCGATTGAGAACCTGCTACATATATTCCAAACTAATTAAAATTAAAATAGTAAACGCAAAAATCCTACATATCAATAAATTCAATGAAAAATGACTTAATTCGAAAAAATAAATTTGATTTAAAACGCAAGAAGAAGGTGCGGGCAAAATAAATTAGAATCTTTCTTTCAAACAAAACAATTAAGGAATAAAAAGAATCAAACTTACATTGTCCGCTGATGATGAGCGCTCTTTATCTGCTTGGAAGCTGCCCTGGAAAAAGATACAAAAATTTTCTTTCAACTAGACACCTTCTTTTCCTTCCTTTGTTATTAAAAAACTAAAATTATCACTTATATTAGCGTTCACGACGACACTTTTATTCATCAATCAACAACAATTAGCAATATATCTAAGCCGTCGGTAGTGTTAAACCTCGAACAAATAAGCTACACGTGTTCTTTTTTCAGTACTACAACCCAGATACTCTCAAATCAAATGTCCTCAAAAAGAACGCACGATGCAGCTAGACTTTCCTGCATACACATTCACCTGCTTGTCAGGTTTAGTCTTCAGAGAGTGCAGTTTCTAAATTCCTGCATAGCAATGCTTAGCCGAAGCATGCTACTGTGGTTCCACCATATTTCTCAGGACCCGCCATGAATTTTAGCAATTCGCGCATGATTCCTTAATAAAGTCCTCAATTTTGAATTCATCTGCACCCACGATCTATAGCTGAAGACGTTTTTCACGATGTTCACTCACGTTAAAACCGCCATGAACACCAAATACGGTGGGAAAAAGAATCTCCAATTTCCAAACTCTCATCCTGCTCAAGCGTAGAGGGTATCTTTCAATTCATACCGTCAGTCAAATTATTTGCACTTAGCTTCACTTTGGCTCACGCTTCACAAAATATAATTCAATTTCACCGAAAAAATTCCAGTTCGGTACCAAAGCGATCTATGGAGATGCGGAACCTACCACTTCCAAAACTAGCCTCCTCTTTTGTTCTTTCAGACCGTCATGCATTTTCATCGTTTTGGGCCGGATGCAAAAGTTCCAGTTGTAAGCGAATTCCAAATTTTCCTAGTTGCTAAGTCGCGGAGATCCGCGACTTGACATTGACTTTTCATCCGCATTTCAACTGAAAGCTGCAACCGGAGCAGGGAAGAAAAATAACAGAAAAAAAGAGAAAAAATCGCGACTGGCCTGAAATTCCAACCGACCTCCCTATGAATGGGATGCAGCAACGCTCCCTATAGCCTATATAACTGCTGCGGACTTTCGTTGCAGTTATTATACTTATATTAGTAGATGCATGTTGCAAATTATTCGCAACAAACTTTTTCTAGAAGAAAGTTTGTATATGTGTTTACGTAGGTATATTCAGATCATTTCTTTCTAGAACGATAGCTCACGCCAGCAAAGTCTTATAGACTTGATTGAGGTGTTTTTAGAAACGTCTTAGCTAGTACCTGAGCTGATTAGATTTTGGTAAGATTAGGTCGAACAGTTTTCTTTTATTTTAACACATCCAAGATCATTTCGGCCCGCATGATATCTCACGAACGTAACATAGTATTAACGACGTTGTGGTTTCAATCGTGACAGTAAATCTGGCCAGTCTGATGTTGGTTGGTTGGTTGTAGTGGCAGCCCTCTATCAAAAAGATGGCTCACTTAGGACAAGATAGGCCCATTGTGATACCACAAAAAGATAAGGGCGGTACTAGAACCTTTGAGATGACGAAACCATTTCGATTCTCGTATACGTCTCGTACGTCTAGGAAGGGCGAACCCAAGGTTTGCATGCGCTTCCCGGACAGCGCCGGACATTCGCACAGAAAGTGTTTGATAGTTTCTTCCTCTTCCTCCGATCTGCAACTTCGGCAGAAATCATTGAAAGGGACACCCAATCTTTCTGCGTGTCTGCCGATCAGACAGTGTCCCATCAGTACGGAAACGACGGAACTCAGGGTTTCGCGGCTTATATTGAGGAGCCGCTTGGCGCGTTTGGAGCACAGTGCGTGCCAAATTTGCCTGGTTGTGTTGCAGGTTTCTTCGAGCAGCCAGGCTCTATTCGCAGCCTCCACGTAGTGCTGCTTAAATCCTAGCTTTATGGAAGCTAGAGGTTGGCCGACTTCGGGGTTAAGTGTATATTCCTGAAGCTCGGGGCCAGCTCTCGCTAGGGCATCTGCTTCGCATATATCACTATGCCCCCCGGTATCCAGCAAAGAAGCACTTCACAGTGAAGCGACATCACGTTCAATTGTGAGCGGCATTCCATAGCAATTTTAGATGAGGTATGCACGACTGTCTTGAAAAGGTGTTTACTGTCAGAAAAGATGTTTAAATTTCTTATGGAAATTTTCTGACTTCTCAGCCAGTCAACTGCCTTATAAATCGCAATGACCTCTGCCAGAAAGACGCTTCAGTGGTCTGGTAATCGGAAGGATAGTTTCAGGCTTAGCTGTTCTGAGAACACGCCACAGCCAACTCTTCCCTTCATTTTTGATCCATCAGTGTAGATGTCGACCGATTCCTGTATCCCAACTCTTTCTAGTCATCCTTACTCGGGATGATTGACCTAAAACCATGGTGAAAACAGGGAATCGGAGATGCAAGGTCCACTTTCCCTGACGTTGGCCCATCTCATCGTAGTATTGTGGAGTGACCAATGTTCTCCTCATGCCAGAGTCGCAGAGCTTTCAATCGAACAGCAGTGCACTTGGCCTGCTGTCTCGCTCTGTCGGAAGCCAATTTAATAGCATAAATAATGCCTTTGTCGGGGTAGTCCGTAGAGCCCCGGTGATTGCAATAGCCGCACTCCTTCTGACCTTGTTTAGCAGGTTTACATTTGATGACTTCGCCGTAGCTGGCCACCAAATAACTGCGCCATACAGAAGGAGTGGTTCCACTATCGCCGTATAGAGCCATGATACAATTTTGGGTTTCAATCCCCACCTTTTTCCAAAGGCTCTTTTGCAGCAGTAGATTGCGTATGTCGCTTTGCGCGCTCTTTCTTCTAGGTTCGCTTTCCACGCGAGTTCGGAGTCCAGAATTAGACCTAAATATTTAACTTGGTGAGACGGTATGAGGCTTATCTCATCGAGTTTGGGTGGGAGAAATCGTGGAATTTTGTACCTTATTGTGAAGAGCACAAATTCCGTTTTCTACAGATTAATCTTTCGACCGCACTCTTTGCCCCACTGGGTAAGAATACCCATGGCAAAGTTTAGTCTTTCAGATAGGTTGTTAACAAATTTGCTCGATATTGCTATTGCAACATCATCGGCATAGGCTACGACTTTGCAGCCAGTCGCTTCTATTTTTGACAGGAGTTTGTCCACCACTAAGTTCCACAGAAGGGGTGCCTCTGAAAGTCCGCCTTCTTAAGATGCTGTTTCCTAGTGTGGAGTTGATGTTCCTGCTGCTTAGCAATTGTCCGATGAACCCTATCAGGTTGTCATCGACATTGCTTTTTCCGATTGCTTTCCCAATAGACTTATGGCTGACATTATTGAAAACCCCTTCGATGTCTAGAAAAACCGCCTGCGTATATTCTTTGACGCTTAGCGATTTTTCGATGTAGCTGGTGAGCGAGTGAAGAGCTGTTTCAACCGATCTCCCTTTTGTGTTTGCGTGCTGCGCATTAGAGAGTGGTTTCAGAGTAGCTCTCAAATGAATTTTTATCAGCCGTTCCAGAGTTTTCAGCAGAAAAGCGGTGAGGCTGATAGGTCTATAGTCCTTAGGTGAGGAGTGGGATGTCTTGCCTGCTTTAGGTATGAAGACTACTCTATCTTCTTTTCACCGCTGTGGAATGTAAGCCATCTGTTGCCATGCATTGAAAATGGCATTAAAGGGGGGGATAAAGTATTAAAAGGCATTTTTTTTTAAATTTAACTGAATGTATAATATGTTAAGAATATTGTGTCAAAATTCAAAGTCGATTGAAGCAAAATTGACGAAGTTATGAGTTATGATAAAGTTCACTTATGAACGTTTTATACCAGATTTTTTAGTGTCCAAAACTTTAAAGCGTTTTCTTCACAACTCACGTTTTCAAAGTCGGTGCCCCTCATAACTTCAAAACTACAGCACCGATCCTTTTGAAATTAAACATTATCTCTGTACATAATTTACGAGGTAACGCTGGAAGGCTTTTTTAAAATTTGCTAATAATTTTCATTTTACAATAACAAATTAGCCGATTTTTTTCGCAAAAAATCGCGTTTTTCCCTTCAAATTATTCCAAAAAATTGAAATTTCAAAAAACCCTCCCAGGTTTACCTGGGGAAAACTATTATCTAACGAAAAAACTTTTATTTTTTGATTTCAATTAATCCAGCACGAAGTTAAGAGGGGCACCGCAATTCTACTTTTATCCGAGACACGTCCGAATAATTGCTGCCATTGTCATATTTTTTAATATTTCTTCGTGAAAGTTTTATACAATATTCTTCAAATGTGATGCTTCAATGTACCATTGATTTGAATACAACGATTTTAACTGTGTCGTCACAAAAAAATTCACAAAAACATGCCTGTTTTGTACGAATTAACCTTACCCCTTCCTTAAGCCATGGCAGTGCCGTATTGATTCCCTACTTGTGAGATATTGTCCATGTCAGGAGATTTAAAAGGTTGAAATGAGCTCATTTCCCAGCGTAGGAGCCTTTCATTTACAGGCACATTGGTTGACAGAAAGCCCGGGTGCGTATGTGAATCTGTTTTGTCAGCCACATCCTCACTACCCGGGAAGTGCGTATCCGCGAGAACGTTTGCGTCTTTGACAGTCCCTAAAAATGAGGAACAGCTCGTCATGACTTTTCTCAGACGACCGACATCCTTGGAGTTTTCTATTTCTGCACAGAAACTTCTCCAAGAGGTGCGTTCAGCCTTTCTGATGGAGCATTTAAACTCCTTCAGTTTGAGTTTATAATAAGACCAGTCATTGGATTATTAAGCCCGATTAAAGGACCTCCTACATTCCTTCCGCAGCTCCGCAATGTCATTGTTCTACCAGAGGGGCTTATACTACATGCATACCGAGTCAATTTGTCAAAATTATCTAAATATTTTTTATTTAGAGAGTATGAAAAAACAACTAGAAAGTTATTGTAATGGGACCAAAAATTTAACTCAAAATTGTCTGTTTCAAAATCACTGGAGTGTTTTTACAGTATTTTTGAAACTATATGTTTGTGATTTATTTACAAAAAATTGCACAATATGAATTAAATTCTTTCTTGAAAAATGTTTATTCTAACTTATACTTATGGCAATTGGTACGTTGAGATATCAGTTTAGCTTCTCGCTTTTTAACAATACCATAGTTTTTTTCAATACCATAAAATTCCAATAATGGTTAGGAGGAATAATTCCATAATTTTTTAAAACTTTTTACAAAGCATATATCCTCACCATCACTATACAATTATTAACATTTATCTTATACTGGAAACTGAACGCCTACACCTGAAAGCATAGAATTGACTGCAAGTGTATTGGAAAGGGAAATATTTTTCATTGTGCTTGGGTCAGTATGTTTTTTTATTGAAATCGATTATTGTAAATATATTGACGACTATCGTGTTCTTAGATTTTTTTTTGATTTTTTCGTTTAGGTTGACTCTAATATACAGAATACAATCGTACACCTGGCCCCACATAATGCGAGGCAATTCGTCAGTTGTTATCAGCAGTGCCCGAACAGGAAGAACGCTTTCATATCTTCCAGCAATATGCAGTCTCATCAAAGTAAGTTATGTGTACATTGCTTGTTTGGTTGAAAATGCTAAAATCTAGTTTTTAGATGGAAGTAGATGAGTGTCTTGTGCCAGACGCCGTAGGACCCATCGCAATAATCGTAACTCATTCGGCGGTAGAAGTTGAAAAAATTAAAAAATTGTGTCATCGATTCTTGCACAGAAGTCATAAAAAAATTTTAATTGTTGAGTCATACGGACTTCGAAAATCAGCAAAAATAATAGTTTGTTGAGATTATAAATGAAATATATTTTCATACACGTTAATTTTGCAGCGATGCTTATTGAATGGTTGCGATATACTCGTTACCACGCCGCCAAGTTTATTAAGGTTGCTTAGAAACGAATTAAAGATTTTCGATAGCAAACGCTTGAGGCATTTAGTCATTGATAATGTTGAATTCACGCAAGTGGAAATAAAGCATGATTTGCGAGAAATACTAAAAAACTTTTACAATGCTAAATTGGCAGCAAAAATACAGGTACGCTTTTAATTTATCTCGATCCAAACCCACATCTAAAGCCATGTAAATAATAGCTTGTTATGATATCAAAACATTGGAGCCCAATGTTTTCCGGGTTCCTTAGAATAGGCCATAACACACAGCTATGCATCGGAGCGTATATTGAAGCTGCAGTTTACGCTCGTTCAAAGATAAAATTGAAGCTAGTTAAGAGGACGGCCAAAGCGAAAGAAGTCATAAGTATATGATTATATATTGTTTTCAAACATTCACATTATATTTGGACGGCAAGAGTTCGAAAATTCTTTATCCAAAAATTCTAGGAATTGATTTTATTTATGATTGCATTGCATTTTTTTTAGAATTCATCTCTGTTCATTCATACTTGACTGAACCACTTATAATTGTATGCAATGTGGACGAAGAGGTTGAGGAAGTAGTTGAAATTTTGAAAAGCAATTCCTGTTTTCATATATCGTGCTGCAGTCGCTCAACTTCAGACGAAATCGGTTTGTGTACCATTATGTTTAATTCTTTGTTACAATGATGCTCATTTAAGATTTAGCAAAAGCTTGGTATGAACGACAAATAGGAGATATGGGTGTGCTCGTTTGCACAGATGATGTTCTACCTGAAATCAAAATCACTGCTGCCAAAAACATAATTCACTATTCTCTACCGAATTCATGGACAAGATTTTCATATCGATTTTCTTGCTTGTTCGCTTCGTTCCATGATTTCGTTAAATCAGATGTAAGCTGAACCCACACGTATATATATATATATATACATATATATATATACATACATATATATATATATATATATATATATATATATATATAACGCATTTTATTTCAGATTCCTATTGAAACTCATCCGGGTTGCCTGATTTTATTAGATGAAAGTAATAATTCTCAACTACCGAAATTGGTACATTTCTTAGGAATTCATAATGTTGGAGATATACCGAAGGAAATTTTTTCCGTGTGTAATGTATGTAAGCTGTTTGAGTGAATATTTCATTACATCTGCAGCAACTTTTTTTTCCAGAACATAAAAATACGAAGAGAAAAAGAGCGTATTTCTGAAAATCGCGAATTTTGCCAATCTCTTATGGAATTTGGAAAATGCCCCGATATCGATGATTGTTGTTTTAGACATGAGCTAACAGCTTTTGATAAGCCCAGAAACAATCTAGAAGAAGAAGACTATGTTCGATATTGATAATTTATTCGTTTTATTTTACTATCTTGGCATCTCGTAGGTTGTTTTTAAAGTATTGGAGGTTATTTCGCCAACCCATTACACAGTCAGACTTTTAGATCATAAGCCAATGGATGGTAAAATTTGGAATAAAATAGAAGGTTCGAGCGAGTATTTAAAGTTTAATATTCGATTCGCACAATACTTTTCTTGCCTTGAAAATCATCAATTGTATTGGCCAATAGAAGTAGGTAACGTGTGTGTTGTTTCCGAGACCGAAACATTTCATCGAGGGAGAATTTTATCTGTAACTAAAAGGTACTGATAATCATTTCGTTAAGGAAAAATACATTTTGCTACCAAAATATATTGAGTATTTGTCGATAAGAAATTATTCAGCTCATGTAAAATTTACGATATTGAAGCCATGGAAAATCAATTTGCTGCACTTGTTTAGAAGCATGGGTATTTACATTTGTTGCATTAATTAAATATAAACTCATGATTAAATTGTATTTCATTAGATTATAAGTTAACTAATAATACTACAATTATTGAAATTGCAATTACAAGTTGAAACTAATGGCATAAGCATAAAAAACTTATTACTGCAACTTTTTGTAAATTTTTTGCTCTATAAGCCTTCTCTTTTCCAATTTAACTTACGGTCGCAATAGAACTGCGTATAAAGTATTCAGTTTATATAATCATATATTTGAATATTGGTATTATAAATAGTAATCAATTTTGAAGTAATTAATATTCATATTTTTTATTGAAATTGTGTTCAATCCGCATATGATTTTTTTCAATTATGTTATAGCGTTGATTTTATTCTTATGACGTATAAATTTATAATTGCATATGCTACTCATTTTACAACCCAAGGTTAAGTTTCTTAATTTGCGGATGCACAAATGTATCAATTTACTTTTGTTCGTCTTACGCATGTGAAATCCCGACTGGTAAATATGTTACAACGGATTCAATATCTGCCAGTTAAACCCCACAAACGTTGAGAAGATTCAGATGACGTTGATATCAAATCGCTGCTAAGATTTTGAAATTTGAGGGCACTGCAGTTGGACGGATACAAACTAGGACTGCATTACGGAAAAGAGCAATGGGCCAGATACGAAACTAGCCAAAAATAACTTAGTTTAATCGTACTTTCGAGCCGTTACTTCAAATTTGGGCGTTCGTCATATGATACGCAAATATCAATGGAACCGCTAGTAGCATTGATGAAATTTTCCATGGATATTTCATCACAAAATCAGATTGACGAACATTCATCACATTTTTCATTTCTATCGACACTTCGGAAATCAGCGCGATTCCTGTGATTAAGTATGGACGATGATTTGGGTTAAAAAAATTCTTTCTATCTATATTTTTTAGTTGTTCAGAAAACATGCAAGTGTATTAATTATCGAACGAGCCTTTGCTTAGCAAATTGGCAACTGAAAATAAGTTGGTGCAAATAATGAAAACTGAGTGTTGAGGGTAATTTTCTGATATTTCAAATGCTGTGAAATTATTCATTGTATATGATAAACATATTTCAACAATTTGTTGTAGAATCAATTCAATATCATATTAATCATTTGAAAGTACAAAACGAACTACAGCTTAAATGAAAAATTATATCGTGAACAGAAATAAAAATAGTAACCCTCAAACCATAGCTTCGTATACGTAAACCGTACCTGGCACGAAATAAACTTATACACGATTCTCCTTATACACGATTTCAAAATTCTTTATTTATTACAAATATATATTTCGGACATTAGTTGTATCCTTCTTCAGTGTTACACTGTGTCTGAAGATGAATGTGGCATAATCTATCTTAAATATCCTAAACTTATTGCTAATTAGGTCCCCAGATCTGAGAGGCGAACAATTCTTCGCACTCAGAAGTGACCCACTACCAGACTCAATTAAAAGAACTGAAGTGTGTTGAAAGAGTGTAAATCCTTGATTGGAAACCTTGCGTCCCTAAGAGTTCAGAATCCGAACCTCCCAAGAATCAGATGCCTTCCTAAATTACATAAAGAAGGTAATGAGCTACGAGAAATTGTGACGGCAAACAGCTCGCCCACATAAAAAATAGCCAGATGGCTCGTAGAAGAATTTCAAAAACTGGAAACACTTTCAAAGAACAGATCTGCAAAAAACTCGTTTGAGTTAACGAATATACTACAACTAGAGACAATCGACGGAAACGAGATCATGACATCATTCGACGTGAAAGCCTTGTTTCCCAGTATACCGATCAGAAAATCACTACACCTCTTGGAGGTATGGTTACTGGATCAGAAGAAGTTTCAGAATGGAAAAGCAAAGTGAAATGTTACATGAAAATGGCGGACCTTTGCATGAAGAAGAATTATTTCACGTTTAGAGGGAAATACTTCAAGACGACCCCAGGTGTAGCAATGGGGAAACCACTTTCCCCTTTCATCAGCGAACTCATCATGAGCTCGATCGAAGAGAGGATTAAAGAAAAAGGACTGTTACCAAGGATCTGGATACGGTATGTAGATGACGTATTTGCGGTAGTCAAGCAAGAAAAGCTGAAGGAGGTATTTGGAGGAATCAACAATATCCACAGAAACATAGTATTCCCTATGGAAAAGAACAACTGCACGTGATCGCATATTTAGACATAAGAATCATCAGGACAGGCAACCAATTTGAGTTTGACATACATAAGAAACCAACTCACACTCAAAGGACGATACCAAATAAATCTTATCACCCATTTACTCATAAAATGGCAGCGTATAATTCCATGATCTACCGGATGTTCAAGGTCCCTTTAAGTACTGAACGCGGTTTGAAGGAAAAGAAGTAAATCTTAGAAAGAGGCAAAATAAACGGCTTTGACCTGACAATCATCGAAAATCGGATCAAGAATAAGGAGCAATAAATGAGAGTAAAAGAACTACCGACCGAAGCGAAAATAATCGGGAACTCATGAAACGGGCAGGAATAAGCGGAAAATTGAAAAGGATTTTAACAAGATTCAATATAGATGCGACAACAACAAGCCACAAATTCAAAACTTAAACATTGCCAGGCACAACTAAGGATCCACGAACCTCGACGGAAAAAAGCGGTATATACGAGGTTTCTTGTGAGGATTGTGACAAGGTCTACATCGGACAGACTATTAGGCCGATCCAAAAAAGAATGCAGGTGCACATCAGAGAAGCTGAACTAGCCATCAAAAATAAAAGGACGAAGGTCAAATCATCGGTGGCAAAACATAAAATTGAGGAGGGTCACACGATCACATTGTCAAACTCAAAATGTTTGAAAATTGTACACAAACGGTCTAAACTGGATGCGTATGAGAGTTTGATGATAGCAAGAATCCCAGTATCGAAACGCTTGAATCATGATCTTGGGAACGGTTTTTCGGAGCTAATTAAATATATATTTGTAATAAATAAAGAATTTTGAAATCGTGTATAAGGAGTAGTGTCTGTTATTTATTATAGAAACACGGTTTAGTATAACTCGTCGAAACTTTATTGATAAATTGTATGCTTTTTGCATACTTTTGAAAATTTCTTGCTTTTTCATAAGTGCGTTGAAAGATTTGACAATGACTGCATAATTGGGAATGAAGCGTCTGTAATAGTTGCAAAATGCAACAAATCTACAAACATTTTCTTCTTTGGAAATTTCTTGCTTTTTCATAAGTGCGTTGAAAGATTTGGCAATGACTGCATAATTGGGAATAAAGCGTCTGTAATAGTTGCAAAATGCAACAAATCTACAAACATTTTCTTCTGGGTACAGGATAGTCTCTTACTGTTCAATATTTGGGTGGATATGTTTTTATGGCATCTTTTATGATAACGTAACATATATGCCTTCTGTTTTGGAAACTGGCTTTTATTTCGATTGAGTTTGGAGTTTAATCGTTTGAAAACTTTTCTCCAGTTTTCGTTGTGTTCAGCGCTACATCCGAAGACAATAATGTCATCGACGTATATAAAAGGTTCAGAGTCTAGACCGCATACCGCAGTTGTAAGCCATGTCTGAAAGCTACTCGTGAAGATCTTTAAACTGAAAGATTATCTTCTAAGTTATAGTGTCCAACAGTATCAGAAACAGCTGTAAGTGGTCTTCAATCTTCACCCAGTTGAATCTAACAAACTTGTCATTTCCAGAATATGGAGATATTTAGTTCTTCCCAGTTTTTCCAAAATATCTTCAATCTAGATATTGTGGGAATTTATCGTTGACTATTTTGGTATTTAGTCTTTTGAAATTGACAACTTAACGCTATTTCTGTTCGCTACCTTCGCTTTGTTTTTGGTGCGATGAGTACTGGAGAGTTAGGGTTTTTTGAAGTTATACTTCTTTACGCAGGGTAGTGAAAATTTTTTTGGTCACGTGACGTTACGTTTGAGTGTTCGTTCGTTCGTTCGTGCCAGATAGTGTAGAAGCTGCAATGGAGTAAGGGGGCAGGGCACTAGAGTGAAGGCAGCAAGCGGAACATTCTCTGTATCTAATCTTCCTTTGCATATAGGCTGTGCGAGCGAAAGAGTGTCATATGTTTCCATACCTTTCCCCGTCGGGCCATTTACCACCCTGACGCTTCGCTTCGCCGGGTCCCCCATCTAAGTACGCATTGCGCCCCGCAATGCTTGACTTTCATGATAGACCGGGACGACGCCTCACAGCTCCCCTGCGATCACCGTTTGACTTGTCTATTGATTTCGATGAGATGTTCCATCACCGGGCAGAGCAGTATCTCCATCTAATGGCATGAATCGTTCGGATTGACGAATCGAGGAACCACCATTAAATTATAATAAATTCTGTGCAGCGCTTGCGGGAAACTGGGAAAGAGTTTTATATGAAAGTTTTGTGTAAGTGCGTGAGATAGAAAAAGAAATAAACTAATGTGTATACAACTGTCTGTTGTTTGTGAATTTAATGCAAAATGCATAATTTCGTATTAATTGGTAAGTACAATGTTAACTCAATGTTGATAATTATTTATTTAGCAAATGGTAATTAAATATTTATAATAAATTATAATAATACAGTAAAAGTTTTATTAGACATTTTGTTGTAAGTTAAATGAACTTTGTGCGTGAGGGAATCAGATAAAAAGCTGGACAAATGGCATACGTACTGATCGTCTTAAGGTAACTTTAGAGATTTGTGAAAAGTGTATGGGTTTGTCATCGTCCCACATAATTTGTGTGAGCAAGTGAAGGGGTTTATGAAAGTGTGGTCACAAACCCCTACAGTTACCTTACTGGAAATTATTTTGTATAAGTAATCATATTAAATAATCAATTACACAAAACAACAATATTAATCAAATTAATTGAATAATAGTTAACTAAATGATAATAACATATAATTTAATAATTATTAATAAATAATATATATCAAATTAATAATTGAATAATAACTAACTAAATACATTCACAGACTTGCTTATTTTGGTAAAAATACATACATACATATGTACATAAGCGCATGGTACAGAAAAATAGGAATTCTATCACAAAAACAACCCGACCTTTAGATCAACAAAGCTAAAAAATGGAATTGCCAACTAAAAACATTTCCAGAGATGATTTTAACCAACAGTTTATTCAAAACACATGTAATTCAATTGAAATTTCACCGAAAACTCATCAGCCGAATTCTTCTGTTGAAAATAAAAAAAATAAAAAATAATTGATGAAATAACAGTTGAAAATGAACACAATAACATTGTGGTTGTAGCTAAAATTCATCAGCCGTGATCTAATGTTGAAAACACCTTAAAAGAATAATATTAATTAAATAATTATAAAAATGATGAAAATGGAAAAATAATGCTGTTTTATAATGTTGTTTTAGTTTGTCATTTAATTTTTGATTTCAGTATTACATATTAAATTCCACGAATCCAACAACTGCGAAAGAAGTATCACTTCCCCGCGCGTACTTGTTACACACACACACTTTTTTTACTCACGTCACGTCACTTGATTTTCTCTATTTGAGAATGCGGTAGTCAACAGTTTTTTGTGTAGACTGATGTTTTATCAGTTACTTCTAAATTTTGCCTGTAAAAGTTGTCAACGCATAGTTTTTCATGTTTCAAATGGAAATTATCGTGTTATTCTTCCACAATTTTTAAAAGGCCGTTTCTTGCCAATGGGCCAACCGTTTAAATATTTTTATATTTTGGGACAGCATTAAACCTTTCATTTAGTTGACACTTTCTAATTTCTTAGTCTTTTATGGGTACAATGCGATAGCTTTTATTGTTATATCAGCGTTCTTTGAGCATAAAATTATACTGTGTTTTATGATGTTGGCCTGTATAATAGTATTTAGAAATTTCTTCTTGAATTTTTAGCAAAATGTTGATCAGTGTTGGAAAAAATGTTATTATAAAAATAGTTATAAGCAAAAACAAGATTCATTTATAGAATTCCAAATTTATATATTTATATATATATATATATATATATATATATATATATATATATATATATATATATATTTGGGAGAATGGCAGTAGTGGCGCTAATGCATCTAATAAGAAAATATTTTTATAAAATAACTAATAATAAAAACAAATCATTGCTTCTTCATTCATACCACTGGAAAGTTAGTCGTGTGGACCTTAAGGGTCGCACCTATATTTTTTTTTATAAATTGTACAGTAGAATCTCGAAAAAGTTAACTCTCGTAAAAGTTAATCGCTCAGTTAAGTTAACCGAATTTCAGCTTCCACGTGCCGCTCTGAAAAGTTAACTTTTCAGTTAACTTTTCTGAGCGTATGAATTTTTCAAACCAACCTCTTTTTTCGGTCACTAAAGGGGCAATTTGGCTCCTATCAATACGATAGTGAAGACGACATTCCGTTGTCTAAATTGATTAAATCAAATAGTGCTTACGACGATACACTTCGAGAAGTTCAATTGTTGATGTCGAAGCTGGGTGATAATGTTGACTTCAGCATTGATGTCATTGAAAATTGGAACAAGGATCAAATTGCGGTAGATGACGATGATTTCGAAGTTTTCGATAATGATAACGACGGGTCAATTATCGAAAGCAGTTGAAAGCATCAATATCTTGATAAAATTGTTTGAAAACAATAACGATGCAAATCAGATGGCAGACCTTGTCCATATGCGTACGAAAATGATCAAGAGCTATTACACATAAGAAAAGAAACAAACAAGTCTCGACTGCTTCTTCAAACGACTCCACAAAAATTAATTAATATATCGCACGAAAATGATCAAGAGTGACTGAGAACCATAAACCAGCCGGTACAATTTTTTTTTGTAATGATGAAAACCAAGTCATTGAAATAAATTTAGCGCGTTATTTACGAAAAATCTATACTTATTATTGTATTTTTTTTTTCAATTTTGAAAACCACTTAGAAAAGTTAATAATTCGAAAAAGTTAATTACCCTTGGGACATTTCGGTTAACTTTTTCGAGATTCTACTGTAATACTATGAGCCAATTGATTATCCCAAATTTGCCATAAATCAATCGACCCCTTTTAGATGAATTGATTTGCTATCACTTTACAAAAACCATATATGTATGTTGCATTTCTTGTAATGATTCAATTTATTTATGAAAAAAGGTAGTTAGACACTTGACTTGTCGCATGTTCATCTGTTCATATGATGGCTACACAGCTCATGAAATACGTCACGCACTTAAAGAGCAATATGTCTTTAGTAACACTTGTTAATGGCAATAAATATAGCGATTTGTGAATGGTATTTTTGGATAAACGATTTGGCTTAATATTTTTTGTACATGAGACTCGTTGGGAATGTGTGCTGACCTAAAGGTTTGTTTGAGTTTGAAATGAATTAATATTTGTAGACTACTGCAAATTATCGGGGAAGGCTACTAAATATTTTATTAAAACAAAATCTTCAATATGAAGATTTTTTTCATCGACATGAACCCTTAGAAGGCAGACGCAATTCTCACTATAAGGAAATCTACAGGAGACTGACAAGAAAATATTTACTAGAACTTATCCTAACTACCTAATATCCTAACTATACTAATAATAAAATATTGAGTATATGATTTGGGCTTGCAGATGTTATATATTTTAATTTATTTTCTATTTGCTCTCGAGAGAAGTAATATTTTCTGTCAATGTGTTTTGATATTTTATGACTGGTAGGATTGTTAGCAATACTGATACATCCATTGATATCTTCATATATTATTATGGGTTCTAAAAATTTAATATTTATACTATTAACTAAAGATCTCAACCACATTGCCTTTCTAACAGCCTCGAAAAGAGGTTTGTGTTTTTGTCTTCCATGTGATCGTACAACGTTCAAATAATTTAAACAAATAACCAGTTGTACTTTTCCTATCGTTTGTATCAAAACCAACCAAAAGGGTGTGACAGATGTTTTACACTGCCCGAAACTGTTCCTCTAAGATGTATGGAACGCGTTAAAACAATTGTTAAGTTTATTGTAGCATAATGCAACGCCACATTTCTCACAAATTTTGTGTCGTTTTTGTATTTTTTTCGTATTTTATCTACTTCATCCACGAACAAATGCCACAAAGTGGCGCAAAGATGAAGTCAAGAATTTAAGTGCCTTCCCCAGAATTAACTAAGACACGGACGTCCTTACGTCTGGGTAACTAATTGGAGCAAGTACCAACGCCCCCATAAGCGTACTAGTCAATAGTCCATATCAAGTATGGGTACTGCTTTTCCGAATACAGGTTCCAGATTCATTTCAAAGCATTGCAAGGTACTTATCCGTAACCCTTGGTTTGGATTTGGACCTATCAAAATTCCTTGCCGTTATTTGGGCAACGGCCCCCCTGTCGTAAACGCAACAACACGCCAATGCACCACATATAGAAGGATCCTATACCTTAGTATTCGGTTCCAAGCTATATTATAATGAAAGTACCCGCTTATGGGTGTTCAACCACAGCCCCTAAGTTTCAGCCTCCACAGGCTCCTCACCGACACCGGCAGGGACTAGGTCTCTGGGGCCCCGGATCCCTTAGTACCAGTATACCCCTGGTAAGGTTTCGAGGAAGCACAGAAACAACCTCTTCAATTGAGCCCCCAGCAAAGCTCCGGATTGATCGCCGCACTTATAGATAACTCAACATACATTCAGAATGCCACCTGTGTATTCGTCATACCTTTAACTCAGCAGTCTATGTTTACCTGAGAATCAGTCAGAATTCCTTCCTCCTTTACACTGGCTTAGGACAGTTCTCTTTTCGGAAAGCGGAGTTAAAGTGGCGCAAAGTAAATTTCGCACGAATTTTGATACACGTAGCGCCATACAGTTCACAAGAACTGCATGAATAATACATAGAGTTATGGGTTACCGCCGTTTTACAGTGACTTAAAATGGGATAAAATGTAAGAATTGGAATTTGTAAGAAATTATTTAGTATGTCACAGTAATGTCAATGTAAAGGGTTAAAATATTTACAGCTGCACTTAGATCTGGTCTTGTGCAAAACATTACATACATTAGACAACCCACAAGATTACGACAGAATTTAGTGCTATAAAATCTACTTTACTTTCGAGTGGAGTACTAACAGATTTACAGTCTTACATATTAAACGTACTTAAAACTGTCTTTATATATTGACTTTGATCTGACGCTATTGTATTTTCATTTCTTTGAATTTTTATTCCCAAAAAGAGTTTAATTTCATTCAATTCAGTCATACAAAATTTCTGCATTAAATAATTTTTGAAGCTATTCATTGTTTCTAAATTTGCAGTAGCAATTACAAGATCATCTACATAAAGTACTAAATGTATATTTTTCGATACATTTCCCTTATCTCATATGTATATACACAGATCAACAGCTGAATTCTTAAAACCTTCTTCAATTGAAGATTGTTCGAATGTTTCGAACCAATACCTTGCAGTCTGTTTTAATCCATACAAGGTTTTATGTAATTTACAAACTTAGTTTTTACTACTTTTAACCCCATCAGGGACTCTCATATAAATCTCCTCTTTTAATACACCGTTTAAGAAAGCTGTTTTCACGTCGATATGATGAATAAGTAAATTGAATTGATTTGCAAAGGCTGCTATAATTTTAAAACTAGAAATTCTAGCTACTGGCGCGAATGTCGCATTATAATCTATTAAATATTTTTGACTAAATCCACGAGCTAGGTACAAGTCGAGCCTTATATTTTAATGGTTTTCCAAATTCATTGTTTTTAATTGTAAACACCCATTTACAATCTACAATATTTTTATTCGGAAGCTTTGATACTAAAGACCATGCCTTGTTTATCTGAAGAGAATTAATTTCATCTGATATAGCTAATTTCCATTGAGCCCTATCATCTCTACTTTTAATTTCTTCATATGGAGTTGGAATTTTACAGACAAGAGATTGAGCAATTAATAAATATTAATCTAACACATCATTCTCATTCTATGAAATAGCAGGACGACCTTTAATTCTTTCACTCCCTGGCTCAAATGACAAACCTTCCTCGTGTTTATCATTATTGTGACAATTCTGAGAATCCTGAGATGCAGGATCTACCTTCATATCTGTTTCAACTACAGATTTACTAGACTCACTATTTAATTTGACATTTTTAATACTAGATTTAAATTTATCTGATTTACTACCATCAGATTTATCAAGTGAGTCAACTACTGAGTTTGGCAATATGTCAGATGCATCAGTTTTATTTTGGGTGTCTTTTAAATTAACCCCTTCAGTCTTTGCTGCTGGTCTAGTTTTTAAAAAACGAACTTCGTCTATAACTTCATCTCTAGCTACTATAAACTTGTCAGTTTTCACATCCCATACTTTGTAACCATTCGGTAACCAGTGCACCTTTTATTGATTTTTCATCAAACTTTGATTTTCTGGTTTTATTGTGAATGTAAATAGTAGAACCAAATACCTTCAAGTATTTTAACTGTAACTTCTTACCATGCCACATTTCATATGGTGTATTGAACTGTTTCCGATCTCTTGTTGGTGTTAAATTAATTAAGTATGTACTCGTTAGAAAAGCTTCCCCCAAAAAACTCTTATCTAAACTAGTTTCTGCAATCATTGCACGAGCCTTTTCAGTAATTGTTCTAACCATTCGCTCTGAAACGCCACTCCATTGAGGGATGTAATGCCTTTTTAATACAGTAATTCTGATCTCATTTGATAAATACTCTCTACCATTGTCACAATATAAACTTAAAAATTTCAAATTAAAATGAGCCTCACTTTTTGCCACAAAATCTTGAAAAACTGTAAAGACTTCAGACTTATGAACACTCAAGTATGTGACACAATGGTGAGTATATTGATCAATAAAAAGAATAAAATAATTTTTATCATTAACCGTAGAAGGAGTGATAGGACCACAAACATCCGAATGTAATACATACATATAATGGTCGTTTTACATGGTTTTTATCTTTGATTTTATTAAATGACAATCTTGCTAATTTGTCATTCATGCATGCCTCACATAATCTATTATCAAGTGGAATATTTTCGATCTGCCCTATGTCTTCGATCATGCATTTATTTGTTAATTCTAAAAACTTTGTTTTACTAATATGGCCCAAACGCTGATGCCATAATTCATAGTTTTCTTGTTTAACTGTATTCACCTGAACATGTATATTAACCATAAACTTAATACCAATCAAATTGTTTAACAACTCACCTGTCATGATGACCTTATTATTTCTACTTATTTCAACTCCTTTTTGGTTGAAAATAGTTACCATACCAGCTTCTTGGATTTTTTTACTGATAATGAGTTGTATGGAATGTCCGGACAATAACAGACCAAGGTCCAATGTTCCTGGTATTCCTATGTTGGTGGTGATATACAATGTGCCCTTCTTGGTGATTGTTTTGTACTATCCTTTCTTCGTAATTAATGCTTTTATTGGTTTCTCCAATTCAATAAAATTTTCAACTAGATCGAATCTGTTGATTATATGATCAGATGCATCCGACTCCAGAATAAATTCAATACTGTTATTATTATAGCTATCTTGATTACGAAGTTGCTGATTTGCAACCATAAATGCAAATCTTGAAACATTGTTTGATGCTTGATTGATTTGTGCTGTTTGGGTATTATTATTTTTTTAGTTTGTTGATATTGAGTGGTCTTCTTAGAATAATGACAATCATTCTTAAAATTTCTTTTTTATCGCAGTGATAACATTTAATTTTAGTGTTCATTTTATTAGTTTAATAAAATTGTTTTTCTTTACATTATTTCGATTTTTAACATGAAGCACTTTTGCACTAGTATTACGATTTTCTGTTTTCAGTTTAGTTTCATGGTCTAAGAGTCTAGTTTTCACGAAAGCTAAAGTTATATTATCCTCAGTTAATGTTTCGTTTGCAGTTATTATACTGTTATTCGAAGATGGAAGTGTCAATAATAAATGAGATATCTTATCAGCTTCGTCTAATTTTCCACCTGACACTACTAAGTCTGTAACTAAATCATCAAAATTCCTAAAATGCTCCATCAAAGACACATCACCTTTTAACTAAGTTCCAATAATCTTTTTCGTGGAACCACTCTGGTTGCAACACTTTTACGTTCATATATCGCATCTAATTTTTGAAAAATTTCTCTTGAGGTGTTTGTTGAATCGACAAAGCCAAGAAAAGAATCACTCAAATATTCAATAATTACACTTTTTACGATACGAATCACCTATGAATCAAATTTAGATTATACATGATTAAATATTCCACCTTATTGTTGTATTTTACATGAGAATCGATCGAATTCTTTTACGTTTCTATAAAGGATTTTTATGAGTAAAAAGAGACACAAGGGGTCTACGGTCTGTCTATGTCTTTCGATGGTGGGTTCGTCGGTGTCGTGTTTCGCTAATGACTTACTCGCGTAAGAAATTGGTGGGTCCGAGCATATTTCCCCTTGGGATTATAGTGCACTTAAAGCGTAGTACATGCATCGAATTTTAATATAAAATGTTTCTATAAATTAGGGTATTGAAAAAAAGGGTAGCTTTATCAGTTCTCTTTTTAAGGTTTCGTATGCTTTTTGATAATCTTCGGTCCAGACGAAAGCTATATTCGTTTTTAATAAGAAATTTTTTTGCAATCCCAGCGAAATTTGGAATAAAACGCCCATTGTAAGCCTCCATGGTGGAACAGTGACACTGCGTAGCTAATGAAGGAATGTAGGAAGTCCTTTAATCGGACTAAAAAATCCAATGACTGGTCTTATAAACTCAAACTGAAGGACTTCAAATGCTCCATGAGAAAAAGAGAAACTTCTGTGAAGAAATATATATTAGTCAGCTGCGAAAAATCATGACGAGCTTCACCTCTTTATATGGGTCTGTTAAAGATGCAGATGGGATTTGGACGAAATCCAGTTTCGGAACGCTGGCCGTCTTCATGGACATGTACTTCCCGGGTAGCGAGGATGCGGCTAACAAAGTAGATCCATATACGCTTCCGTACTGTCTGTCAATCACTGTACCTGTAAATGACAGGCTCTTATGCTGGACAATCAGTTCATTACAACCCTTTAAATCCCCTGGCATGAACAAAATTTCGTCAGTTGAGATCCAGCAGGGAGATGGCTTACATTCCACAGCGGTGGAAAGAAGCTAAAATAGTCTTTATACCCAAAGCGGGTAAGCTATCCCACTTCTTACCTAAGGATTCTAGGCCTATTGGCCTCACCTCTTTTCGCTGAAAACACTGAAACGACTGGTAGAGAACCATCAGAGAGTTGCTCTGAAAGCACTCTCCAATGCGCAGCACGTATACACAAAAGGGAGATCGGTTGAAACAGCTGTTACGTTCGCCACGCAACGTGGTCGACCCACACTCCATAAGGGCAAAATGGGGATCTGCCCGATTCTTGAAGACCCCAAACCACCGTGCGGGTAAACGCTGTTTTTTTTAAAGAATTGATAATGTTACGTTTGCAACTTCACACAATCAAGCTTATTAATGAATTATATTGTTGTTAATGAATTATATTGGTATTAATGAATTATATTGTAGGTAGTAGAGGTTTGAATTATATAAATATAGAGGAGATTGGTATGTAAGGATATTGGACTAGATAAACAAGTAGGTAGTAAGGTTGTTATGGAGGGTGTTCCTGATCGTGCCCGCGAGGCTGTGTAATTGAAGTATCTTCAACAGCTAAATGCATTACAGTCAACGTCACAGACCGTGCAGATAAGTTGCCAGCAATCACGGCAACAAACGACGCTCACGCAACAGATCCAAATCCAGGCTCCGCCCGGTCTACGATGCGCCAATGGAGTCCCCTATGCGCCTGTGATACCCACAACCATTGGTACATATTTGCAATCCACCATGGTTAACGACTGCCACGATTATTTCACCGCGCTCCAATCGCATCTCACAGGCAGCAGTCACAGCATTTTCCCCGCACCGATGTACAACGCTATGGCCAAACCAACGAAGCTTCAATCGCCAGCTGATGTGCATCGCCAAAAACCGGTCCCAAAGCGAGGAAGCTTTGATGAGGTCAACAAACTCGTGGACCGTCGAGGTAGCAACGGAATCGGGGTTTCGAATAAATAGGATTGCGGGAGCAGCTGACTTTTTTTTACGGCGATCTCTTGTACGGTGCGAAGCACAAGGGTCGAAGACGAGTGCGTCTTGGGTGTCGACCTTCTCTTTTTACGGCGATCTCTTTTACGGTGCGAAGCTCAAGGGTCGGAGACGAGTGCGTCTTGGGCTTCGACCTCCGCTTGTCGGTGCGGAGTTTGAGCGGTGGGCATTTTTCGAGTTCTTCGGGTAATAATAGCGCGGTGTGTGCTGTCGAGACCGCGCAAATCGTACAGTGGAAACTTTTATACAGTAATTTCCCAGTGTTGGTTATGAACATATATAGAGAAAGTAAAGACAAGTGCTGAGACCGAGAAACGGAATTTTGTAAAGCATCTAGACGAAGTGAACTGTTCAAGAATTGATGCTCAGCAATTTGGAAACATACTAAGTGCCAGAAGATCACTCAGATAGTATCAGTGAAAGGGAGTTTCCTGTAAAATAGTGTGTACGCGTGTCTCCAACAGCGAGACGAGCAGCCGGACGAGGTACCCAACGAGCGCTTTTAGATCAGGAGTCAGGAAGCAGTCACCGGAGTAGAATAAGGAAGAATTGTGGGTAAAATTAAGTACGTAGATAGAAGTAGATAGGTAGGTTAAAAGAAAAAGAAGAAAATAGTTAGTGCTCGGATTAGATTGGTGATTTTGAGTGAAGTGGCGAAGCAGGAATCGCGTCTCCGGCATTTGGGTCCTTTGTTTCAGGTCACCCTTGTTGGTGGTTTTGGGTCGTCGCGGATCCTATTCCCGTTTCAGGATTCGCGGACAGGGCAGTCTCGGCGCAGAAATGGGTGGCGCCCTTTCTATAAAAATATATTCCCACACACCTCTTCGCGGGGTTAAGCCGGGTGGGATTGCCCAAATCGTGGCCAGGGTCGGCTGCGGTGTAGTGGAAATGGTTGCGCAAAATATAGCCGTAAGACAGCTCTTCACTCGCTCACCAGCTACATTGAAAAATCGCTAAGCCACAAAGAATAAAAGCAACCAGGTTTTCTATACATTGAAAGTGTTTTCAACAATGTCAGCCATAAGCCTACTGGTGAAGCAATCGAGGAAAACAGTGTTGATGACAACCTGATAGGGTTCATCGAACAACTGCTAAGCAGCAGAAACATCAACTCCACACTACAGTCCCTGGCCATATTATTAGACCTATGCTGAAAAATGAATATTTCATTGCATTTTTTGTAGTTTCATTGCAAGACTCTTAAAGTTCGTTGGAAAAACCTCTAGTTTAATACTTATGGTAAAATTTTATGGGAAGTGTGGTTTCGGCGTAACGAGTGGCTCCTCTTCAGGTGCTGCCTTTTAGCCACTCGGTACGAGACAGCACTACCACCGCTGGCTTGTTGATGGATCAAGCTCGCTATATTTCAACTATTTATAATTTTTACATGTGCGAATTATAACGACTGTCAATGTGTTTCGTATGTCTGCCTACGTAGCTTTTTCATTATTTAAGTTTTTATCATGGGTGCAACAATAGTGTTAGCAAGTCGTTAACCAAAAAGCACACTAAGAGACAAAAGTTGTCGAATAGACCAGGAGGTTCTAACCCATGATAAAAACTTAAATAATGAAAATTTTATGTAATTGTTCATACAGTTACCACGTTCAAATTTGGATGGCAGCAGTTCTGTAATAAAAACTTAAAGTAAATAAATAAACGTCAAATACAGTGCAACAGGCTCTATTGTGTAAAATACCCATTTCCATTGCGTGAAGTATACAAACATTGCTGAAATAAGTTGATTGATGCTATTTATGAAAATAGTGTAAAACTCTTGCGACTTGTGATAGTTATGTAATTTTCAGAATGGGTAAACGGCGTGATTTGTCTCCTACTAGAATTGGCCAAATTGCCGGTATGTTGAAAGCTAAAAACATGAGCCAGTATGAAATAGCTAAAAATTTTAAATGTTTCACGAAGTTCAGTGAAGCATATAAAAAAAAAGATTGACCTTGGCGAAGATTTAAAGGTCAAACGCAAAGTTGCGTCTGGTCGTCCTAGAATAACTTTCGAGAGGACAGACAGAAAAATTCGTGATATATGCATCCGAAATCGAAAAATGGCCTTGAATCTTTTGGAAAAACAGATTACTGAAGCAGGAATACAAGTTTCTGAAAGAACACTACGACGAAGGTCAGCTGAAGACGGTCTTGTCTAGGGATGGTATGCTCTTTCACAATCTGTGATTTTTTCACTGTGATTAAAAAGTAGCAGTCGCATGGTGCGATTTGAAATCAAAAAGAGCTGCGATATGAAAGAGCAGAGTCAGCTTCAGTCGCAGGAAGGCTTGACTTTCGCTGCTCTTAATTTTTTACAGTCGCTGCTCGTTCGTGTTTTCTGCTCATTACCACTGCTTTGTCGTCTGCTCTGTATTTAGAAGAACTTGTAGGAAATTCAACAATATAAAACTGAAAGAGTGTGGCTCTTCAAGATAAAGTATGATGTGACAAATGCGATATTGGCTGCTACAGTGGCGGACATAACTATAAGTTCATTCACAAAATTGCACTTAAAATGTGGAGGCAAGTTTGAATGCTTTTTTATTTAGTGCGTACTGTAAAATACATTTCCAAGAAATTTACCGTTTTCCATAGAAAAATGCCACGAGAAATGGTATTATCGATGGAGGAAAGGGCAAAAATTGATGCCTACAAAGAAAACTGTTTCTCCAAGCGGGAAATTGCAAGAAGGCTTACTAGAGCTGTATGTGTAATTAATAATTATATAAAATTGAAAGAAAGGTACAACGCTTCAAGACGTCAAAAACGGCTAATACGGCAGAAAGCCATAAACAAAAGTATGAATGCGTCTCAAGTTCGAGCAGATTTAGACTTGCCTGTAACGGTGCGGCACGTAAGAAGAATCCTGAGTACATATATTATTAAGTTTTTCTTGACATTTGGTTCGTAATAAATATAATGAATTAGATGAGAATTTTATTTGATTTTTTTTTGTGAATTTATAATTATGTCCTTCACTGTATGTCTCGTGGCAAACAAAATAATTTTATGCTCATCAATTGAGAGAGACATACACTGCTTACCATTGCTCGCTTAAGCTAAGAATGTGCTCATCGCGTAGCTTCTGTTTGCTGGATTTGAATATGACATATGATATAAGAGCATATTCAAATCACTGCGATTGTAGAGCTGCTCTTTATCACAGTTATTGAAAAAGAGCAATCGCAGTCCACCACTGTGATTAAAAAGTAGCAGAGTCTGCCATCTCTAGTCTTGTCTCCCCAAGACCGGCACGCAAGCCTAGGCTCACACCAGCCATGATTACAAAACTTTACAAATGGGCCCAAAAGTATAAGAATTTCACAAAGGATGACTGGAAAAAGTAATTTTACAATATATTTCTATTATAAATTCAATTTTTAAGTAAAATTTGTGACAATCCTCGGTAGTTTTGATATGTTACAGGTTAATTTCTCAGATGAATCCATTTTTCAAGTATTGGTCGAAAAGGCTCAGTTTGTTAGGCGTCGATCGGATGAGAAATACAAGAAAGATTGTATTGTTCCAACAATAAAACATCCCCTTTCGGTTATGGTATGGTCTGTAATAAGTATGAAAGGTCCAGGGCCCCTGTACATCGTGGAAGGTACAATGAATTCAGAACAATACGAGAAAGTTTTGCAAAAACAGCTACTTCCAACGATGAAAAAATGATACAAAAAACGCGAGAAGCCTATTTTTATGCACGATGGTGCACCGTGCCTCCGTTCTCAACGTATATAAACGTCCTTAGAGAAGAAAAAAGTCACCGTTCTTGACTGGCCTGGAAATTCTTCAGACATTAATCCTATAGAGAATGTTTGGGACTTTATGCAACGTGAAGTTTCTAAGCACGCTTCTACAACCAAGCAGGATCTGATTCGTGTACTCAATGACACCTGGAAAAATAACGTAGAGATCAGGTAAAAGATTGAGAATTGCATTGACAGCATGCTCCGTCGTATAGCAGCCGTGTTGGCTGCTAAAAGTGGCCATACAAAATACTGATTTTGGCGAAAAATCGTGTTTCATTAACATAAATGCTTTAATCTAATGTAAATCACTACTTTTTCAATAAAACTCATTGTATAATATATGCTTTCTCATAATTTAACTAAAACTGTCTTAGAATGAACGTGATGTGTAGTTAAAATGGCAGAAAGGTGATTTTTCAGCATGGGTCTAATAATATGGCCAGGGACTGTAGGAAACAGCACATTAAGAAGGAGGACTTGCAGAGACCCCACCCTGTCAAAATAGAAGGAACTGGCTGCAAGGTCGTAGCCTATGTCGACGATGTTTGCAATTGCAATATCGGGCAAATTCATCAATACGCTTTCGGAAAGACTAAACTTTGTCCTAGATATTCGCACCATATGGGGCGAAGATTGTGCTCTAAAGATTAATTCGCAGTAAACGGAACTTGTGCTTTTCACAAGAAGATATAAAATTCCGCGATTTGTCCCACCTAAATTTGATCAGATAAGTCTCACCTCATCTCATCAGGTGAAATATCTAGGTCTTATTCTGGATTCCAAACTCGAGTGGAAGGCGAACATAGCAGAAAGAGCGCGAAAAGCGGCATGCTCAATCTACTGCTGCAAAAGAGCCATAAGTAGATAAAAAATTCGGTTGAAAGTTTGCCTCGAGGAAGGCTAGACACCATCTTGGATGAGAAGTTGAACGGGATACAAATGTGTCTATTGGGTGCGTAGCAGCGAAGCTGGAAATATATATTGCGACAATAAGTCGCCGCTTTCGAGCTATCGGAATGGTAAAAAAATCGTAGATGAGTACATCTCAACCACCCCAGCGAACACTTTTGACGACTTAAAAATATTAATTAGCTTTTCAACAAAAATAGAGAAGATTCAGGATGGTCACTTCCGATGACAACTAGAGACTCTATGATAACCGCCACGGATCTGGACTGCGGCTAGATGCTGACGAATGACCTAGAAAGGCTCCTAAACTACCGCTTCAACTGAGTGATACTATGGTCACAATATGATTGATTAGCGAGAAGATAGTGCGCTACAACTTTCTAGAGCGTGGCGAAACAATTATAGCCGTGTTGAATTGTCCTGAAATTAAGATAATACACCAGAGATTGCTACGAAAACACCCGAGATTGGTGAACAGGCGTGGTTCCATTTTGCTTCATGATAATGCACGATTACATGACCTCCCACGAGCAAGTTGAGCTAGGGTATTCAGTTTGGCCTAATCCACGGTACTCTTTTAACCTTTGATCTGCACATTATCATTTTTCTGAAACATGGAAAATAGCATCAACGTTTTTCATAAGAGATATATCAGCATTTAAAAATCATTGGCAACAAACCAAGAAAGAAAATAAAAATTATTTCGAACAATAAAATTAGTTATTAAAAATACAAGTACTCATTTTTTTACGATTCACGCCGATTTGATATTTTTTACTATTTTCTGATAACTTCAAACACTAGGTGGCAGTCAGTTTTGGAGAGAAAAGCTTGTAGACAAGTCGCTTGGTGCGTTTCCTTACTCGACTCTCTTCTCTGCTTCTACAAACTTTGCGTGAAATCTCTGCCTACGCTCAATCGCTGTTCTATTTTCATCTGACGGATATATTTCTTATAGACCAGGGCGGAACTGTAAAAAATGACTTAATTTGGCCGTTGAGAGGGGGCACACTGATTTTTGCGGGAAAAGTTGAGTAATAACTTATCAATAATTGACTTATGCTCCTTCTCAAAAAAGTCGGGAACATTTAAAAAAAAATCGAAATGTTTAAAAAAAATTTAAAAAATCATTTTTCCCCTACTTTTCTGACTCCTAACGTTAAAACGGTTCATTTTAGGTGAAAGTTGTGTGTCAATAAAAGTTGCGTAATAAAATTTTCTATAAGGTAGGATTGTTTAAAAATCCTCAAACATTTAACCTTGTCGCAAATTGCAATAAATATTAAACAAAGGGAAAAGTCTTTTTTATTTCATTTTTTTCACCACTTAAAATGCACTTAGGACCTTCATATTTCGCCTAAAAAATTGTTACAATATCATAAAATAGCAAACAAATTTTCATCTTTTTCCCGCAAATTTCAGTGTGCCCCCTTTCAACGGCCAACTGAAAACAGATCCGCCATGGTCTATTAATGTTTAGTCGATAATAACGGCTTGAATTTTCTACATATTTCTTCTCTGAATGTTCCAGGAAAGTGACAAATAGAAACCATTACATCTTTATTAGAGCCGTCTGTCAATGCATTGCATCAATTGTACAACATAAGCGTTATTAGAAAGCGGGAAGGCTTGAGAACCATTTTAGAAAAAAGTAGTTTCGAAAATTAATTACCAGTTATTGTAAAAATTGTAAATCATAGTCTATGATAGAAATGTTTCCAATACTCATTCCACTCAAATGCGTTGCATCTAAAAATCAGGTTGCATAATTCGATCACTCTTGAGACCGTCGTCGTATCAAACAAAAATATCTTTAAACAAATACGGAAAATATATCATATCTTATTTATGCTTTTTATAAGAAACGGGGTGTTGCCAGGTCAATTTTGAATTGATTGTACAATACCCCTCTTCATACGAGCAAATTTTTTAATTTGTAAACAAAAGATCATTACAATTAGCGTCAGAATTTTGCACTCAACATGTTTTTCATAACGGAGTGCAAGGAGAGTCCATGACGTTATAAGACGCGTGCCTTCCATTGAGGCATTATCTGACACCTTGTTTATGTTGAGCCGGTGCGGGGCAAAATGTTCTTGAACTAAAGCAAAACAATGGGGTGTGAATATTGACAATTTACATATGTAGCGAACATATTGATTTACAGTTTTTTTTGTGGGTAGCTTAAGTTATGTCAATAACATTTCTGAAACGTAAGCATATGCATAGGAACGTGCCTGCATGGGAAAGCATTCATACATTACAAATTTAATTTTGTATAATCTGAAGATGAACAAGTACGTAACTTAAACTTTACACATCATTAAAGAACTGATAATATCTGCAGAATATCAAAAATATGAACTTATTCATGCAAATATTCACTTGTATTCACAAAAGTAACTTTAAAAAAATGGATATTTGCAAACTACCAATAGATTGCCGAGCTTACATAAAATGTGCTAAGTTTTGTGGTTAATGTTAGAGGCCGATTTCATAATGCTTTGAAGCTGCTTAGAAATATAATATTAAGCGTCGAAACAATTTCAGGAAAAGTACGAATGGAATTGTTGATGCTAGTTATCGGGTAAAATTAGTTGACATTGGAAGAGTCATTACTTGCAAATCTTCGCGCTTGCTATATTTACCAGAGGAATTCAAACAGTTTCCCTATCAGGTAATTTATTACATGGGCATTATAACATTTTTATAGTTTCTTTCTTCATAGGCTGTCAACTTGCGACTGTCTGGTATCATTCCTTATGATCGTGAGCAGAATTGGAGCTTAAATGCAGTAGAAACCGTTAAATGCTGGTTTCGAAAATACTCAACAGGAAATCTTAAAGTGATCGCAAAAATTAATTTTTCACTAATGGACACTTTATGGGTTGACAATGTCAAAATTATAGAAAAGTTAGAATCGATTAAAACGTACGTTACGGTTGTTGACATTAAAAATTCCCTACTTGAAAAACAATTCGGAACTATAAGTACTGACGCCGAGGAATTGTTGAAACAAAAGGCCATCGGATGTGGTGAGATTTTTTTAAATGAATCGAAGCTTTTATGTTTCAAATTATGCTTAGGTATCTTCAAAATCGTATCAGTGACCAATGACAACCTTAAATTTACCATAAAGAACAAAGGCTTTGTTTCATGTGACATACCCAAAAAACACTTATTGCAAAATGATTCTGAAACAAACAGTGGTGATATTGCATCTTACAGCTCTATAAATACGATCAAAAAATGCGAAACAGAAACCAAATTGGGTGGACCGGAAGAGAAATGGGAAAATTTAATTGAGCAGCAATATTCCAGAGTTTTAGTTGGCGCATTCTACAGCCCAAATTATTTCTTCGTGCAACACTCAATTGCTTTAAATAGGTCAGATAATGTGCAAAAACATTGAATTTATGGATGGACGAATGAATGAATGGATAGGTTGACTGGTAGATAGAGACATCATTTTGGTACCTTACTTCCAGTATAATTTTGCAGTATTGAGAACCTTCAATCTGTACATTTGTACATATAAATAAAATTAAAGTGCTTGTCTGTCTGTATGTTTGTCCAGAATAGGCTCCGAAACGACTGGATAGATTTTGATACTAATTTTAGCGAGCATGTATGAATTTTTATTTAAAATATCTTTGTTTCTTCTCGATATCTTAATTTTTTGGAATATATTTGCAATTGTTATGACAGTTGAGTAAGGAAACACCGTTAATTTTGTATTGGGTCACTACGTTAGTGAATAGAAACAAGAAACGATAATGTCTTCGCCGTGGTCTTATGTCTTGATTTTAGTAATTTTGGATTCATAGTGTCTTATTTAATAATTTGCTGACGGATTTTTGTGCATTTACAAAACAATTTAAAGAAAATCATTGGAAATGGTTACACGCTAATCGTTCGGAAGTAGCAGTCCCGCACACTTTCTCCAGCACTTGCAAATCACACTTGTACCGGTCCTACCCTGGAATGTGTCAGCTATGTAAACCCACGAGCGACCTTTGCTTGACCTGGGTATGCTCGGAGCAAAGCTTGACCTTGGATGAGGATCCGTTAGAGATTCAGCTGACCGTCGACCGATGAACAAGGCAACGCGGTCGGAATTTAAACCTGGAGTCAAATAGACAAAAATTAAAGTGTTAGCTAAATCAAGCAGAAATTTAGTCTTTGTCCGCTACTTTAGCTTTTTTCAACATCAGTGTGTGAGCGAGTTTTTTCGATTCTCTTGATGTTTTCTTTGCTGCGATCGTTTAATGGAAATACAATTCGAGACAGTGTAGAAGAAGTCGTAAAGTATGGAAAAGCAAACATCTAACCAACCACGCCGATCATAGTCTCACCTCGGTGAAAAAAAGCTCAGATCCAGTGCCATCAGCAAAAGTGGGAGCCAACAATTCCGCGCCTGTATATTCGATGTCCGATCTCCGAAGAAATCTGCTTCAATGGTTTTTCCAGCACTATCGAAGTTGCGGCGCCCGGATTCTGCTGAGCCACGCCGCATCTCGAATTTCCAGTAAAGTTCGAACTGGCGATCAGTTTCTTAGTCGATGCCGGAAGCAGGGCGCCATCACCGCAGTCAACAGTGTCCACCAGAGTCCTACACAGAAAGGTCGCGCATGAATATTCGGCACGCTGATTGTGTGTTTGGCGACATAAGAGTGATCCATCCTCCCTCGCGGAGAAATTCGAGTGTGGCGACATGGTAAAGCAATTGGCAATTGTCGGCAGTCAAGTTTTTGAACTTCCAACTGTTCTATGATCACGTACGTGTGATTGGAACGTATCGTGCGGGTCATAAATAACTGAGCTCCAAAGACCAATATCTAATATATTTTTGAAGTAAATTACAAAATACCTAAACGAATTGAGACCACCTTAAAAGGTGTTCAAGATTGACCGGTGACTGATTTGGTTGAAAAATATCCCAGAGTCAACTAGAGTAGTATATGACATAAGGCAAGTTATTTAGCACTGAAGACCCACACTCAATTTTTTTCTTGACTTGACGGTGAATCGTCAAATGTGATTATCCGCTATATGAAAAATTGAAGCCAAATGATTGCAACAATAATTTCACGGAAATAAAAGCAAAGTACCGTTTCTTAAAAACAAATTTGACTTTTATTGGTGATAAATGTGATCGATTAAGATATTTCAATTTTCGTATGGCGCAAATGAGTCACCCGAGCTGAGCGTTTGGTTTTTGGCGTCGGAGCACTTGCGCCTCTTGGAATTTTTCAATTGGCGTAAAAGTGTGCGCGGTTGTCGTAATTGTAATTTGATGCATATTGTCCGTGATCAAAATACAGACATCGAAAATTGAATTTGAAGAATTTTTACAGAAAACACGAACGAGTACAGAAAAATTGCAAGCAAGTTTCCGAGAAGGAATCTTTACCCAAACTCATTATCATAAGTTTTCCTCCTTTTTTTAACTATCTCTTCTAATCAGCAATTGTACGTAAAGAAGAATGAAACGATTCTAGTTATCGGACACAATAGTTTTATATTGTATATCTTCCGATCTATGATATATTTTTCTGTAATGTATGTTTATATTCAAAGATGGAGAAAAAAAGAAAAATATTTACAGAACTGGTTTTTTATAGGCACAGTTTTTTTATTGTTTTAGTTTCTTCTAAACTGATTCCTTTTTTTTGGGGCCATATAACGTTTATTATTATATTATATTTATTACTATTACTAATAGCGTTTTTCGTTTATATTTTTATTTGTTTTCATCTTCTTTTTTGTTTCTTTATAAGTATTTGATTTTTCTTTCGCCTGCAAAAGTTTTGAATTAAAAATATCTATACAAAAAATCATTTATGAAAATAATAAAAGAAATGAATTCATTCTAGAAAGATCAAAGAGATTTTCCTTGAGGGTCCTACTTCTTTTAGCGCTGTAACTTTCAGCAAGTATAGTAGTAGCCTCGACTGTAGTGAGTGTAGGCGTAGCACGCTAATCACATACGCTAGGCCATGGTTGGGCGGTCCCAGGAAACGACATTTGCGTCTGGCGAGCTCCGCTGAAGCTCGTCTTCATGTTGAGATATTCACGGTCGCCCGAGAGAACAGTTTGCTCGCGCGGTAACCGTTTTTTGCCGTTTGTCAAGTTCGGTACATAGTCCTTTTTTTCTCGTTTGGAAGTAGTTTCGATTTATAGCTGTCGGGTTGGCTTTGCTTGCGGTCTCTTTTCAACATGTGCGCGAGAGTATTATAAGATAAACTAACGTAAGACATATTGCCTCAGGAATGTGTTATTTGAATTTTTAAATTGTTTGCTTTTTGGTCGAATTTCTTAAGGGGGGAAGTACCTTTAGACACTTCAAAAAATTGATTTTTTTAAAATTGTTTTAATCGATAGATATATCGCCTAAGAATATCATGTCAAAGTTTCAAAAGCTGATTCTCAAAATTGTGGAAGAGGTGCATCCCGGAAGTGCCTGGCGCCGAACTTTTTTCTCTTGACCACAAACTTTAAACGGCCTTTTCTCGAAACCATGTTTTTTAAAATTGCGTAAGTGATAATAAAAAAACTAGTGAATCGATTTGCATCATATAGCATTCATTTTAAAGAGCATAAAAAACTGTTCTATATAGACTAAAGATTAAAACAACAAATTATTTTGGGACTATTTTTGACTGGAAGTACAACGAAATTTTTCGTCAAAATCGTATTTTTTTTTTGAGCCTGTTTTGAAGGGTTAATTTTCGAATTTCGCAAATATTTTAGTCTATCTACTAAAAAGTACCCTCTTGAGTAAGAAAATGTTTGGTTTGTGGATTTCAGATGAAAATTGCAGCCAGCATCGCTTACGCAATTAACGATGTCAGCGACGACATGGCTTTCAAGATCCTTGAAAAATTTGTTAATTTTCAACTTTCACTTTTTTAGAATATGTTTTTTTTTCAACCTCAAACATCGCCTAAAATAAATATTATACTGATTTAATAAGAACTATCTTCATTTCCCCACAAATCAGTTGCAAAAAAGACCTTTTTTCGGCCTCTAAAGGTACTTCCCCCCTTAAACGGGCATCTAGTTGGCTGAATTTCGGGAAATAAGATTGCGCGATTTGTCCCACCTAAACTCGATGAGATTCAATTCACCTCATCAGGTCAAATATCTAGGTCTAATTCTGGACTCCAAGCTCGCGTGGAAAGCGAACATAGAAGAAAGAACGCGAAAAGCGGCATGCGCAATCTACTGCTGCAAAAGAGCCACTGGGAAAAAGTGGGGATTGAAACCCAAAATCGTATCATGGCTCTATACGGCGATAGTGGAACCAATTCTTCTGTATGGCGCAGCTATTTGATGTCCAGCTATTGCGAAAACATCTGATGTAAATCTGTTAAACAACGTCGGAAGGATTCCAGCTATTGCAATCACCAGGGCCTTACGCGCTACCCCGACAAAGTCACTGTGTATGCTGTTAAATTGTCTCCCAACTGAGCGATTGAAAGTTCTAGATATCTGGCATGAGGGAAATATTGGCCACTCCACCATTCTACGGAGGGGGGAAATATTGGCCACTCCACCATTCTACGGAGGGATGGACCAACGCCAGGGAAATTAGACCTCGCTTCTGCGATTCCCTGCTTCCATTATGGCTTTAAGTCCCTACTTGGGATGACTGGGCCATAGAAAGAAGTGAGATACAGGAATCGGTCGACATCTACACTGATGGATCAAAAAGGGATGGGAAAGTTGGCTGTGGCGTTTTCTCAGAACAGCTAGGTCTGAAACTATTCTTCCGGCTTCCAGTCCACTGCTCTTGTCGTTGCAATATACATGACAGTAGACTGGTTGAGAAACCAGAAAATTTCCAAAGGGACCTAAATATTATCTCTGACAGTCAAGCTGCTTTCCAATCACTATCCAGCGTGCATACCTCATCTAAAATTGTAATGGAATGACGCACACAACTGAACGTGATTTCGCTTCACTGTGAAGTGATCCTTTGCTGGGTACCGTGGCATAGTGATATACCTGGAAATTGCAAAGCTGAAGTTTATGGATTACGATCCACAAAAGCCAAGGCTACGCACCACAGCCTCGAGTCACCGCTAATTTGTTTGGGCTATTGACCGAAAACAAAGGGGCTAGTTTCAGTGCCAATTGCGTGCGCCCGTAAAAAGCGGTATCCCACACCGAGCTTTGAGTTTCCTCTTTTTGTCCACGTACCACGTCGATGGTAGTCACGGCAGAAGGAACTTGGGCGAGTTTTTGAATTGTCGCGAACGACAGTCGACAGTAACCGCAACGGAACAAGAAATGAGCGAAGGTGGCTCATTTGAACATCAGCGGCGTCGTGTTACTACGTGCAGCTAGCGAAACTCGACGACGGCGTGTGGTCAACGAACGAGTAGTATGCGAAGACGGCTCAGCGCGACGTGCGATCGTCTAAGTGCAGCGAGCGCACAAGAACAAGGTAGTGAGGGATGTCGGTTGAGAGAAACTCAATGACGGCATGTGGTCATCGAACGAGAAGCCTGCAAATGTAGATCAGCGGATATCAGTGGCAAAGGATGATTACTAATCAATTGTCTACGTGCATCGAGCACTCAAAAACAAGGAATCGGATGAAGATAGTTGAGCAACTCCCAATGAAGGCGTGTGGTCAACGAACGGAAAGCGCGCGAAAGCGACTCAACGCATATCAGTGACGGCATGTGTGTCTTATAAGTAAAAAAAGGGGGGGCCCTCTAATTAGCTTTTATTCGTACTTAGTTATTTTCTTTCTATTAGCAACTTGAATTGCCTCCTTTTTATGTTTGATACTAGTTGTAGAAGTGGCTCATGACTGAGAACGCGGTAATTTTTGTAAATATGGTAGCTCGAGAACGCGAAATAAGAATCCGAATACAAACCTAAAGCTTTACTAAGCGTTCGTAAAGAGCCGCGTTAATTGGCAGAAGTGGTAATCCCATATATGCACGGAAAGTGCGATGGAGGTCTTCTCTCGGAAGTATCGTTTGATTAGTTTCGGTGATCCAGATTCTCGTCCGACGGCTCATAGCGGCCCGTTAGAGTGGGCGTGTGACGTTCATGACCCGTTTTCGACGGGCTAACCGGCAATTAAAGCCCTTGGCGAATATTCAGGACTCAATTTCCTCTTCGCCCGGGAGCAGTAACAATGTCGATTCTACCCCAATTAGTTGTGATTGTTGTGAATGCTGAATTAATGATCAAACTTTATACAAATGGTATGCTTAATCCTCCTGAAAGTTTATGTGGAGCCGACAATCACGATTGGATCCTAAATTAAAAAATGGCTCAAACGATTTTTTTATATATTTAAAAACATCACAAAAATGTATGTTAACACACGTCGATTGAAACTTCAATGATGCAAATATTATATTTGGTTCGCGAGATATAGTGAATGGCATAAATGACCTTGAAGTTCATGATGACTTTGAATGATTTTTTAATTTTAATTTTAATTTTTTTTGGAATCATTTGTAATCATCATTTTTTTTTACAAAAACTGTCGTATATAAATTTTATAAACATTGATTACTGCGTTTAGAAAATCAAGTTAAATGTTTATTGCTTATGAAAAACCCCAATTTTTTGCACTTTTTTTTAATAAATTAAAAAACGGCTACAACATTTTTTTAAAAAATTGGATAGAATCACGATGCGTCGATTGACACTTTTTTTAACGTTGGGTTGTGGAAATCTTCAAAAGATACCGATCAGCTCCTGCCTCTCGACATGCCGGATTTCTACCGACTAAAACCACCTCCGTTTTCTTCAATCACTCTCTCCATCAAAATTAGCAATTTTCCATATTTAAAATTTTAGGACACAGTACTTCCCAGACGATAGGAATCGGTATAAGGGATAGTACCAGATCTGTAAGTTTTAGTGTCATTTTAGTTAGATTAATAGTTCAGACTCTATGTTTATGAATTATTTCCTGGTGATTACATGTATGGTTTTGAGTTTAGTGGAGCTGATTGTACTTGTAACTTACTTCGAAAGTTGATCCTGAAGGAGATATTTTTTCAGTGTCGTGTTAAAGAAAGTTGGGTTCGCTTTGTTTTTAATTTTGTCTGGTAGTGTATTGTAAAAGTTAGCTGTTTTGTTAAAGGGGTCTTCTTTTAGCCGATCAGTTCTGGCAAATGCTATAGTGTAATGATACACTACAATGAATCAACAAATGATACAATTGCATGCACTCATTGCAATCCATAGAGCACGCTTACAATGAATCATAAACAAACATAAACAAGCGATCAAATTGCATCACTGTTCCCAATTCATTCAGAACGATACACGGTACGTAGTATTTGAGTCTGCATAAATGACCCGTGCCTCAGGTCGAATTACATATGGGCAATGAGGAATGCAAATCATTGTTGTGAACATATGTAATTCGATTAGTATGAGGTCATGAAAAAATGATTGATTGATATTTTATGATGACTAAGGGATGGTCTATGTGTGTCCTAGTTTTAAGCATTGTAAAAATAGTATTTAAGCGCTAGCTTGTAAGAAATTTGTACAGTCTTTACTCGAAGATTAAAGACGAGAGTGCTAGAACTATTGGCACCTTTTTCAATTAATAAAAGAGTTTTTCTGTCAATTAGAAATTGCGGCACAGGTTGGTATATCCATCCGATGCCATTAATTCGAGCAAGTATTAACTTGCTCGGTTTAGGTGGTTATGGTTCCTCTTAGCTAATTCTAGTTAGGGCGTTTTTTTAATAACTCTGCTGTGCTTCTCTTCCACATTCTTGATTGGACCACTACATAACGCAAATCACAATATGGTGATCCTGCTCCCACCGATCCTGCACAGTCAGATACAGTCATGGACAAAGAAGCGAAAGCAGAATTGGACAGGCTATTCAGGAAACTGTTGAACAATGCTGAAAACTTCGTGAAGGAAGAGTACAGCCCAGTAGCACCAGATCCAGCAGCGCCCAAATTTACACCGACCCCGAAGGAAGAACAGAAATATATCGGCCCGAAGCGCTTGAACATCGAAGAGTACAGAGCCAGGTACTCAGGCAAGAAGCGAGAACCAGTAACAACACAGCCCACAGAAAAACGAAAACGAAGAGGTGGACGAAAAGTGAAGCTAAGACGTGAACGGAAGGAGCTACACCGTCTAATTTCCATTTCTTGTGGAAAAAATCAGAAAAATTTGTATGAAAAATTAAAAAAGTTAGCGGAATAAATATTGTAAAACAAAATCAAAATGGGAACTTGTTCATCTAACGTACAACAGACTTTTGTTGAAGAATATTTTCAAACAATAGCAACTTCCACATTTTTTTGTATTATTATTGCTATATTTTATTTATATCAGAGACATAATAAAACTTATGTAAGGAAACACATAAACAGAACAATAAATGTCTAAAGTATAAAATTATAAATAGTGTAAAAATTATTTTTGTAAATGAGGATACAAAATTTATTAGATGAAGTTGAGAACATTTTTCAAAATTTAAAGAAAAAAGGAAAAGATAAGCCGTACACTAAGAATAACTTATTATTAAAACTTGGACGAGTAAAAGAAATACGCGTCGAAATCAATAAGCATTTGGAAAAATACACTTCAAGCGATTTTGACATTGCTAAATTTATTAGAGTCTCAACTGAGGTCGAAAAAATAATACATAGTCAATTGGCAACAGTAGAATCAAGATCAGAACCAAAAATGGCAGAATTTAACTTAGAAATAGCCATCAAAATAATTCCATCTTTTAATGGGAATTATAAAGAGTTAGAATCTTTTCTAAAAATTATAGAAATAATAAATAATTCATTAACTAATGCGGCCAAAACACAATTAATAGATTTTGTATACCACATAAAGTTAGCTACAAATGTAAAAACAATAATTTGTAATATTGGGATACCATCTACATATGACGATTTAAAAGCAAAATTGTCTAAAACTTACAGAAATACGAATACAGTACCTCAATTACACACGATACTAGGTAATTTGTCACAGAAAAATTCAAATATTAACTCATATAAGGACAGACTGATTAATATTATAAACGATTTAAATCAACTACAAATATCTGATTTAGGTGCAACGGCAACGCAAGCTGAGAAAGACACTATAGTCAAACTAAACGACACATATGCTTTAACTATTTTCAAAAATGGTCTGAACGATCAACTGAAAAGCACAGTATTCGCAGCTAGACCAAAAAATTTGGCAGAAGCAATAGATTTGAGTTTAGAATTAGAGAAGGGTGACGTTTTCAAAACAAATAATGTCCTATATTAAAGAAAATGATTCCAGCTGAGATAGACAATACCGCAAAAAGAACTTTAGCTATTACAAGGAGCATGAACAACAAGAATAATAAAACTGACACTAAAAATAATAGTAAAAATAATAATAACCAAAATGATTGCAATCATTCAAAGAAGCCTGATCAACTTCACATTTGGGATTGTACATCAATATCTGATATCAGAAACGTTAACAAATTAAAATTCGAAATAGCGCGTAATATGAAACCCATGGGTATGGATAATAAACGAGGTATAGAAACTAAAAGAGGTATAAATGAAAAAGCAAGTTTAAATATAAAAGTCGTACGTACGCCAAAAGAAATAATTGTATGTTGTGATAGCGATAAATTTCCCAGAGAATACGTTCCTGATGGAAAAAAGCTACCAACTGTTAGGCATAAAATCAACAGTGATAATCCCAATAGAAATCTAGATTTCATTGTGGAAAAGCTGATTGAAACAATGCATATATGGAAAATAAACGAGCTAGCATTGTCAGAAAATGACGAAATATTTAAATGTGTACACAAAGAACAATTAATAAAATTATATAATACGCTGCAGCAAAATAATAAAAATCGCGCTCCATTAAAAATACTAATAAAGGGTTTTCCAATAGGGACTTGACAACTTTGAATTCAATTTGTGAACGCACCCTTTCACTAATCATCGAACTGTCACTGTCAATTTATTCAGTAAACTTAACATTTTTATCATGGTAAAGTACACGAAGGAACAACGTCTGCAAATTATAAAAATTTACTACAGAAATTCGGACTCGGTGACCGCTACTTTAAGAGCGTTAACTCCGATTTTCGGTTGTAATTCTCGCCATAGTAGACAGGCAGTAACAAGTTTAGTGCAAAAATTTGAGTCTACATATTCGTTGTGTGATGTTGCCGTGCCAGTGAGACAACGGGTTGGTCAAAGTGATAAAATATCGCTGCCGTTGAAACGTCCGTAGCAAATGATCCAAATCAGTCAATTCCACGTCGTCCTCAAGAGTTGTGCATCGCCCAGACCACGTTATGGCGAATTTTGCGTAAGGATCTTGGTTTACACCCATACAAGATCAAGCTGACTCAAGAATTGAAGCCGACGGACCATTTGAAGCGACGTACGTTCTCCGATTGGGCTCTGGAAAAGATGCGCCAAGATGATCAATTTCATCGCAAAATAATCTTCAGTGACGAAGCTCATTTTTGGCTCAGTGGATTCGTCAATAAGCAAAATATGCGTTATTGGTCTGGTGAAGATCCACATGTGCTTCATGAAAGACCACTTCATCCACAAAAAATAACTGTTTGGTGCGGTTTGCATGCCGGCGGCGTCATAGGGCCATATTTTTTCGTCGACGATAATGATCGTCACGTTACTGTGAATTGTAATCGTTATCGCGCCATGATTACCGATTATTTTTGGCCCGAATTGGAAGATATGGACTTGGACAACATGTGGTTTCAACAGGACGGTGCCACAAGCCACACAGCACACGTTACAATCGATTTATTGAAGAGTAAGTTTGATGAGCGTGTTATCTCAAGAAATGGACCAGTCGATTGGCCGCCTCGTTCGTGCGATTTAACGCCTCTGGACTTTTTTCTTTGGGGCCACGTCAAGTCGTTGGTCTATGTCAACAAGCCGACGACGTTGGAAGAGCTCAGAGCCAACATTGAACACGAAATAGCAGCCGTTTCGGCCGAAATGTGTGGCCGAGTCATCGAAAATTGGGTCCAACGAATCGACCGCTGCAAACGTGCCCGCGGTGGCCATATGAACGAAGTCGAGTTCCATTCATAAATGTTTTGATTGTACTTCAACCCGATAATAAAGTTTTTTAAATATCTCAAATGGTTTGCATTTTATTTTGAAAAAAATTGTCAAGTCCTTATTGGAAAACCCTTTATATAAACCACCAGAAAGAATCTTGAGTAAGTCAGTCCAAGAAAAATTAATAAACGAATATCATAATTCACCCCTTGCAGGACATCTAGGCGTTAGGAAAACAGTCCTGAAATTAAAGCAAAAGTTTTGTTGGAAAAATATGAGTAACATGGTCAAGAAATTTATAACTAACTGCAAATCCTGTGCAAGAAATAAACAAGTTAGGCATGCAAAAGAAAAAGCTGTAAAAACAAATACAACATCAACTACTTTCGAAATTTTACAAATTGATACGGTTGGACCATTAAGAATATCAAATCACTTTAGATATATACTAACTATGCAATGTGAACTTTCTAAGTTTGTCGTAGCCACACCGATTGAAACTAAAGACGCGAAAACAGTCGCTTCAGCTTTAGTAAAAGATTTTGTACTTAAATATGGCCAGTTTAAAATTCTAAAATCTGACAGAGGAACTGAATTCACTAATGAACTGATGAAGGAGATTTGTAACTTATTAGAAATAAAACAAATATTTTCCACTCCTTATCACCACGAAACACTAGGCATGGTAGAAAGAAACCATCGTGTTCTCAATGAATTCATGTTATCTTTCGCGGAAGAATCGGAATGGGATGTTTGGCTCCCATATTATACATTCGCGTATAATACCTCACCGAATATCGATACAGGATATTCACCATATGAGTTAGTATTTGGGAAATTACCATATTTACCGAGTGACAAGATTAACAACGCGAACACTGTATATAATTTAGACAATTTTGCGAATGAATTTAAAGCAAGAATGAAAAGAACATTAGAGAAAGCTAAAGATATCATAGAAATAGTAAAAAATAAAAGAACATTAACACACTCAAATGTGAATACATTAAACTGTAAAGTAGGAGATAAAGTATTAATTAAGGTAACTAATAGAAAAAAATATCAAAAACCCTACCAAGGTCCATATGTTATTTTAAGACAAAACGGAGTGAACTCTACCATAAATATAAATGGAACAATGAAAGAATTCCATAATAATTTGCTTAAACCTTGGAAATGTTATTAATGTATTTTTATTATAGCATGATTTATTTAAGAAATTTATTCGACAATAATGTAGTTAAATTACAACTCAGCAAGTAGAACATTTACAAAATATGTATTAAGTATGTACGGGCACACGTTTTCCTACCATTTAGCTTCGCCTTTTCATTATTTCTAACCAATATAAAGAAAAGGCTCAGCACAAAAAACCGTAGGGGTGTAATGATACACTACAATGAATCAACAAATGATACAATTGCATGCACTCATTGCAATCCATAGAGCAAACATAAACAAGCGATCAAATTGCATCACTGTTCCCAATTCATTCAGAACGATACACGGTACGTAGTATTTGAGTCTGCATAAATGACCCGTGCCTCAGGTCGAATTACATATGGGCAATGAGGAATGCAAATCATTGCTGTGAACATATGTAATTCGATTAGTATGAGGTCATGAAAAAATGATTGATTGATATTTTATGATGACTAAGGGATGGTCTATGTGTGTCCTAGTTTTAAGCATTGTAAAAATAGTATTTAAGCGCTAGCTTGTAAGAAATTTGTACAGTCTTTACTCGAAGATTAAAGACGAGAGTGCTAGAACTATTGGCACCTTGTTCAATTAATAAAAGAGTTTTTCTGTCAATTAGAAATTGCGGCACAGGTTGGTATATCCATCCGATGCCATTAATTCGAGCAAGTATTAACTTGCTCGGTTTAGGTGGTTATGGTTCCTCTTAGCTAATTCTAGTTAGGGCGTTTTTTTAATAACTCTGCTGTGCTTCTCTTCCACATTCTTGATTGGACCACTACATAACGCAAATCACAATAATAGCTATGTTATTCATGTTTCTCATTCTGTAAGTGTTTCGCCCCCCCCCCCCCCCCTCAATTTTATCTAATTTCACGTTGGTGTGTTCATTACGGTGTAAATTCTTATGTATGAATTTAGCTCTTTCATGGAAATCATACTTTGAAAATTCAATTCTTGGACTGTTTTGTAAACTAAGCTCGTTGGAGTTGACACAGGGATATTGTTAATGGTATTATACGCCTTGGTTACTAATCTGGAGATGATCATGAGGTTACCTTTAGAGGTTTGGCTCCAATTCAAGATGCCGTAGGAAATTTTGGAAAGGAGATTCGCCTACATAATTTGGATTTTTTTCTTCGGAAAGAAGTAGAAGCGACGTAGAAGACCAATGAAGACAGCCAATTTTTTTCCTTAGATCATTTATGTGTGGAGTCCATGTGAGTTTCTCGTCTATTAGAAGTCCTAAATAGTTTATTTGTTCTACTGTTTGGAGGTTTGTGTCATTGATTTTTACGTGTGGTTGTATGTCAGTCTTGTTCTTTTGTTTGAAAATAATATATTTTGTTTTCCCTACGTTTATTGCAAATTAACAATGCAAATTCTGCGTTTGGTTCGCGAAACAGAAATAACCTTCAAAGTGTCAAAACAACAAATCCCCCCGACGGAAGTTTTCCAAAAACTAATCAGCTATTAAGATTGAAAAGACGCTTCGATTGACACTTCAACAAAGTCGATACGACTATCTTCACGTAAGTAATGCTCGTAGAAAAAACTGTCCACGAACGCACATACGTACACACACACACACACATATGAGGTGTGTTCAAAAAGTAAGATGACTTCAAATTTCGCGGGCAACGTACATTCGATTATCGATTTTTTATTTTTTTAATGTTGGTACACTCGTCACGAATATATATTTACAGTTTCAGCTATATAATATGTTTAGTTTGTTTGTGAGAGGCATAACGGTTAGAAGTGTTTTGCATGCTCAGCGATTTTTTGCTATCGAAAAAATGTACCAAAGAATTTGCATCAAATTTTGTGTAAAAAATGAAATTTAATGCTCCGAAACATTTGAAATGTTGACAGTGGCATACGGTGGAACTGTTCGTTTTCGAGCCCGTGTACGATCATGCTCCAGTCCGTTTAATCGCTAAGCCACTGTTCATATTGAAACAACCTTTCTGTAATAATCTTCAATACATATAACCCCTAAAGAACAATATAGATCTTGTTTTTCTTGATTGCGTCTTGATTGGAATGTTTTTGTTTGATTTGTGCTGAGATTGAGAATTATTAAACCAAATATTTTTAGCATCCTAGGAAAAAAGCAGACGTTAGAGACATTTTAAGCATCATAAATGTGTGAGCACTGTTAAAGATGATTAAAAACTAAACATATTCATTTTCCACTGCAAGAATTATGTGTTTGTATAGTTTTTTTTCTTCAATAAATCGTTCTATGTTGATGTTTGTGTAAATTTTTGTGATGTTTTAAATTGGAGACTAAATTGTCTACAAAATTGCATCATTTATTTGATCGAAAAATCATCTCCAGTGATGAGGCACATTTCTGAATAAATGGTATGTACAAACAAAATTGTTGAATTTAGGACGATACCAATCCACATGAGATCCAAGAGTGTCCAATACATCCGGAAAAACTCACTATTCAGTGTGTGTTTTGGGCTGGCGGGGTCATCGGTCCATTCTTCTTTGAGAATGACGTTGGCCAGGCCATCACCGTCAACGCTCGCGCTATAGGCCGATGATTACCAACTTCTTTTGGCTCGAATTTAATGATATGGACACCAACAACAACTGCTTTCAACAGGACAGTGCTACGTGACACACAGCTCATGCCACATTGGACATTCTGCATGAGCGATTTGTGGGCATGGTCATCTCACGTAGATGTGATGTGAACTGACCACCAAGATCGTACAATTTGACCCCGTTAGCATTTTCTTGTGGGGTATTCTTAAGTCTTTGCAAATAAGCCACAAATCACAGCGGCCCTCAAAATCAACATAATCTATGCCATCGGTCAAACTCAACCTGATTCATGCGCCAGAGGAGCCGCGGCGGACATTTGAACGATGTAATATTTCGTACTTAATGACATCGATAAGCCTTTCAAACGAATGAAAAATTTCGATAATACACACTTTGTTTTATTTAAATTTAAAGATAGGAAGTGTCTAGTGAAAGACGTTACACACATACAAACACACACACACACACACACATATATATATATATATATATATATTCATCTTTCCTATCTTTAAATTTAAATACAGTAAAACCTGTCAATAACGGAATCCCGTGGGGAATTTATTTTTTCCACTATTGACACGAATTCCACTATTAACAGGTTCCATTATTGACAGGTATTTGAGTCGATCCAAAATGATTTTCCATTATTGAGAGTAAAATTGAATAAAAAACCAATGCATATTTTCATGGCCATTTAATGATCAAATCAAGTGATATAATGAACGTGAAAAGGAAATATGTACTGAGATAAAACTATTTTTTGATAAATGAATGAAGGAAAAACTGAAAATGAAAAAAGGAGCGAATGACAAACATTATTATTTAAAGTAATCAGTAATCGAAGACTGTTTTGTTTTGCTTGCAATCAAATAATCCTGTACTAAATTATCGAGTAAAAATGTATTTTAACATTTTGCGATGAAAGGTATTCGTCGATAATTTCTTTTCTTTTCTTTAATAACCATGTACACAGCAGACTTGCCACATTTGTATTTTTCTTTCAAAACTTCGATTCCAAATTTTGGCTTCATGATCTTTTATCAAATTGTACTTTTGTTTTAACGTGAGACGTGAACGTTGTATTAGTTTATTATCCTCTTTTTTACGATTCATTTTCAATAGCGACGGAAAAATGTGAGAGTAATGAAGTTTTAATTGTGTGGTCAAAGTGTTTTTCGCTCAAGTGCAATTGACGAACTGAACAATCTATGGTCGCACACACAAAGACAGTGCATAATTCATTGCTATCGCATCTGCAAAAAACTGATTCTCGATTTCTTAAAAGTTTTGATTACACGATGCTGTCTAAACTATAAAGAAGTCTAAACAATAACTCGAAGTGAGAAAGTAAACGATACATTTTTTTGCGATACCAAATTGTCGCAACAGAAGCGATAAATTTTGCATTTTACGAAATGAAACAGTGATTTCGAAACGATTTTTATAATCATTGGTTGTGAAATTGGAAAAAATATATTTTCAAATGAAAAAAAAGACGAAAAATTTTTTGTTTCCAAGAATTTTTTTCCACTATCCGGAGTTTCGATTTTCCGTTATTGACAGGTCAATTTGTATGGAAGAGCTCAACGGCCAAATTTTTTTCCCACTATTGACACGAATTCCACTATTAACGGGTTCCGTTATTGACAGGTTGTGGTGTCCTTTAAGAACATCTTTTAAACATTAAAGTGATGTATTTATCACCAATAAATACATCACTTCAATTCCATGAAAGGCTATCCTTCCAACATCAAAGTGATGTATTTATCACCAATAAATACATTGCTTCATGAATGTACCGATAGTGCTTATCACCTCGTGATCCTTGCACGCATGGACATCGCCTTTTGGTTGTGAGTGCCATGTGGAACGATTAGAGATAAGTTATTGAAATACATAAATTAGAATATTTTATTAGGCCATTAGAGTTTGATTTAGTGTTAAGAATTTGTATAAATAGCAAGTAAGCATTGAAGAAAATATAGTCTTTGGAGAACTATCGAACTAGTTTTACTTGTGCCTTACTTACTCGGCACTGCAGGTAATGCCTACAATCGGCATTTACCTTGGCCAGTGGCATCAAAATTGTGCCGGCGTTTCCTCAATTATAATTTCCTTTTTTTTACTTTTCTTTTCCGGATTTCTTCACTATGGAAATCTGTAGTTCCGATGGAAAAGAACTTTTCATCAAAGGACCATCACTTGGCGATCCAGAAACCATACATGGCGATCCTGAACCATTACATGGCGATCCTGCCTTCTGAGAAGCTTCATCAAGAATACATACCGGAGCCTAAACTTAAATCGACGTGAGCGACAAATACACCAAAATATACCCCTACGAAAATCGGACCAAAACCTATCAGTTTAGAAGATTACCGTGCAAGGCTCGCACTAAGAAAGGATGAGCCATTGTACCATTCTTAAAATAACAAAGCAAAAAAAAACGTAGAGGAGGAATACAAGGTAAAACCAGACGATTAATTGCAACGCTAAAAAGAAAACTAAAGGAATCAAAACAACCCCCAAGCTGGGAAGTAGCGACCACAACGTACCAACGGATTTCAGAGCTAGAACAACAAATATATAAGAAAAAAGAAAAAAAACGAACGAGCATGCATCAACGACTATAGCAATAATAATATAAAAATATATATACATATATACATAAATTCAACGTCAATATAAAAATATATTTCCAAAAATTGTCGAAAATTTTAAATGAATTAGATAGACTCTTCGCTACTTAAACGCATAGGTGCATTAATGCAAGCAATATTAAATGAGGTCGACAAAATTCTTTTGAGTATAACTAAAAACCCCAACCGAATTTATACAAAAAAAAAATAATTCTTCTAAAATTAGAAAGTTTGGCAAATTTAAAAACAAAATTCCAGAACCTAAAGAAAAACGCGGAAACAACCAATCTCGAACTTGAATTCAAGAAAAAAATAATTAAAGCCAATTATCTTTTGAAAAAGCAACTAGAGTCGTACAAAATGGCAAATTTTAATATCGATACTGCTCTTAAAGATATTCCGATATTTTCAGGTAACTACAAAGAACTGGACTCATTTCTGAAAATAGTAGAAATCCTTAGCCTAGGTTTAGAGCCAACTGAGCACACAAAATTAATTGAATTTACTTATCATGTCAAATTAAATTCTTCTGTGAAAACATCAATCGGATCAGTAAGCAAACCCAAAACTCTTGCTGAACTTTCAAAAACATTGAATGAGAGATGCAAAAGCACATTAACAATCCCGAAAATACACAACATCCTATCAAATATAATGCAAAAACACTTAACCGTAAACATTTATAAAGAAAAAATCCTATCACTTATTTCGGAACTAAATAATCTTCAAATAACAGCATTAGGAAACACTACCACGGAAGCTGAGAGGACAGTCGTTACAAAAATGAACGACACACACGCATTAAACATATTCAAAAACGGACTAAACGAACAACTGAAGAATACAATTTTTGCTGCACAACCAAAATCGTTCACTGAAGCATCTAATCTTGCATCAGAACTGGAGAAAAACGAAATAAACAGCAAAATAATGTACTTTAACAAAAATCAGAATAATTACCAAAATAATTGCGGAAGACCAAATTATAGCAATAGGATTCCACACAGTAACAACAATAACAACCATAACGGACACTACAATAATCATAATAACAATCATAGAGTACAACATAATAACAATCATAGAGATCAATATAATAACAGCAATGGCAATTACAGAGGATATCATAACAATAACAGACAAAACAACAATTATAGGATGCAAAACAAAAATAGAAATAATAATCGCCAGCAAAATCAAGCTTGGAATAGAAGTAGGAACAACAACCCGAGAAATAATATGAATATAATTTACGACCAGGGAAACGAAAACACCCCGGAGGTCGAAACATAAGTAAAAATAAACCGTTTCACTCCGGATTAAAAACAAAAATTAAGATATACAATATTACCGAAAAACTATCGAATTATATCACTTTTAAAGGAAGAAACACGAACAACGTATTCACATTTTTAATTGACACTGGTGCAGACATATCGATATGCAAAGAAATAATACCGTTAAAAATCAACGAGGATAATAGATGCAAACTATCAGGAATTACTACGGAAAAAATCATCTCTTTAGGAACTGCTGATATAAATTTTTCAATACAAAACTATAAACTGAAACATCGATTTCATATCGTAGATCCTGACTTTCCCATAACTACAGATGGCATACTTGGAAGAGACTTTCTAATTAAATATTTGTGCAAAATTGATTATGAAACATTTACAATATCAATTATCATCAACGATGATGAATTAACATTACCACTAGAGACAAAACCATTAAATATTCTTCAAATAAAATTACCACCGAGATCCGAAATCATACATCCAATAAATCTTAAACTTGTAGAGGATAGCGTCATTCTAAACAAAGAAATCCAAAAAGGAGTTTATATAGCTAATTCAATAGTGCCTTCAAAGGGCGATTGTCACATTAAGATCCTGAATACAAACAATACCGAAGTAACTATATCCACCATAAAGATAAGCACAGAACCACTTAAAAATTATCACGTTGCTAAAACTTCGCAACAATATTCTAATGCCAACTCTAGATTTGAAAATATTTTGAAACTCCTCAATTTAGAAATAAAAGACGAATTCGAAAAATTCACTCATTGAAATATTCAGAGATTATCAAGAAATATTTCACATAGAAGATGAAACTCTTTTGACAAACAATTTTTCTAAAGAAAATATTTCAAACATAAAAAACTATAGACTTCCACAAACTCAACAGGAAGAAATTAATAAACAAGTTCAAAAACTACTTAACGATGATATCATAGTACATTCAATTAGCCCATACAATTCACCTTTATTACTAGTTCCCAAAAAAGGATCGAATGATACAAAAAAATGGCGACTAGTAGTTGATTATACAAAGTTAAATACAAAAATAATTAATGACAAATTCCCTCTAACTCGCATTGAAGACGTATTAGACAAATTAGGTCATCAAATAAACCTTAACAAAAAATCAAGACCTCTGACAGCATTTTCAACTTCAAATGGACATTTTCAATTCAAAAAACTACCCTTTGGTCTTAAAATCTCATCCAATACTTTCCAACGCATGCTCACAATAGCACTTTGTGGTTTAGATAGTGACGCATTTCTATATGTCGATGACATAATAGTGTTTGGCTGTAGCCTACAAAATCATAATGAGAATTTAATCAAAGTATTCAAACGATTACAACAATACAACCTTAAATTAAATCCAAACAAATGTTGTTTTCTAAGACCAGAAGTAGTATATCTTGGACATCTAATAACCAAAGATGGAATTAAAACAGATCCATCGAAATTCCATACTATTAGTAATTATCCAACACCACGAAATGCAGACGAAGTTAGACGATTTATTGCATTCTGCAACTACTACCGTCGATTCATACATAACTTCGCGCAAATTGCAAAATGTTTGAACAACTTGCTAAAAAATAACCAACCTTTCATCTGGTCAGAAGAATGTAACACAGCATTCAGAACTCTAAAACAAAAACTAATGAAACCACCCATTTTGTAATATACAGATTTTGATAAAACATTCATTATAACTACAGATGCATCTGATCAAGCACTAGGAGCAATACTTTCACAAGGTGAAATAGGTTTTGATCTACCAATTTCATACGCTAGTAAATCGCTGAACAAACATGATATCAACAAACCCGTAATTGAAAAAGAACTTTTAGCCATACATTGGGCAATAAATTTTTTTAAACCCTACATATTTGGTCGAAAATTCATAGTCGTAACTGACCACAGACCATTAGTGTCGCTCTTTACCCACAAAAACCCTTTCTCTAAATTAACTAAGAATAAGATTGGATCTAGCTGATTATGATTTCGAGATCGTATACAAACAAGGAAAAAGTAACACTAACGCGGATGCATTATCAAGAATCAAAATAGACTCTAACATATTGAAAGAAATGATTCCCACATCGATAGACAATACAACTCCAAAATCACTTGACATATTGGCAATTACACGAAATATGTCCAAAAAACGCACACAATCTAAAGGTCCTGACGGAGACATTAACCAAACGAAGCGTCATGAACTTCATACTTGGGAATGTACGTCCCTCACGGACATAAGAAATATTAAGAAACTTGACATTTTACTAGAACGCAATGGCCAAATTAAAGATAATATGAAAACCGCAAGATATAGTGATAATTCGTATAACTCAGGTTATCGATCGAAGAAACTATCATCGAATATGCGATTTGAAGTAAACGAATACGAGGTAATCGTAAGATACAGTGATAATCCTCACAATCCAGATTGTCTGATGGAGAAACTGATACTACAAATGCGAAAACTCGGTATATCAGAGCTTGCACTAAACGAAAATAATGAAATTTTCAAGCTCATAACGAAAGAAGAATTTAAAAATAAATTCAATAATCTGTAGAAAGCAAACGTCGACAAATATATCAAAGGCCTAAATAATGTGAAAAATGCACAAGAAAATATTGAAAAATTTAAGCGTTCTCAATTAAAAATTATTATATATAAACCACCCATAAAAATAACCGATAGCGAAACACAACAAAAGCTTATCGAATAATTTCACAACACACCAGATGGAGGACATTTCGGAGTTAGAAAAACTATATTAAAGCTGAAACAAAGATATGTGTGGAAAAATATGTCAAAATTGGTAAAATAATTTGTATCAAATTGTCTCTTATGCCAAAAGAATAAACAAACAAAATACATTAAAGAAAAACTAACCATAACTGAAACATCAAGCTCAAGCTTTGAAATTATCTCGATTGACACAGTCGGATCATTAAGAATCTCAAATGGTTACCGCTATATACTCACAATACAATGTGAACTAACTAAATTTATCGTTGCATACCCTATTGAAACAAAAGAAGCGAACCAAATAGCTACCACTTTAGTCGAACAATTCATTTTAAAATACGGTTGTTTTAAAATCCTCAAATCAGACAGAGGAACTGAATTTCTAAATGAAACTCTAAAGAATGTTTGTGAGCTACTCAAAATTAAACAAATATTTTCAACCCCTTACCATCACCAGACTTTAGGTAGCGTAGAAAGAAACCACAGAGTTCTAAATGAGAGTTCAACTGTGAATGCTGTGTGGTGAGGGTTTTTAGTCAAGAAATGCTCTACAGCATTAGTAGGACTGACCACTACATCGTCATAAGTGTTGGTAAATATTAAATCCAACCAATGAACGTTTTGGTTGGAACTGGGAGTGGTTTACTGTAAGTCATTGCCATAAAAAGCACTCATTAGATTCAAATCACAAGAGTCGTTAACATTTGTAGGGAGAAGACTGTTAGCATCTCCGTCCGTCATAAACAATAGATTGGGGCGGTTGAAATCACCTAACAAAATTTGTCATCTTCATTTAAGGATGCGGATAAAGAAGAGATTATAATGAAAAGGTCGTTGTAAGCGGCTTCGTCAGATCTGGGAGGAATGTAGAAAATGGGGATGTATAGGTAGTTTCTCTCGAAAGGAACCCTGATGATTGTATGTTGGAAACTCTCGTGAGGAGTAGTGTGGACAATTTACTCGACATACTGGAATTAACTGCAATAAAAACACCTCCCCCTCGACTTTGCGTAGTAATGCGATAATCACGGTCGTCTCTATATATTGCCCAATTTTCGTCGAGAATTTCTTCGTTTTTATAAGAATCAGTCAACCAATTCTCAGTGAACGCTATGATATTAAACAGGCAAGATTTCGCGTCAAGAACGAGCTTATTTAATTTGCCGGTCATTCCACCACAATTATGGTAGAAAAGTTTGAGGCTGACTCGCGAGGATGAATTGCTAGGAAAAATACTTATTGTGCTCCACTCTCGACTTTTGAAGCATAGAAATGTGTTTAGACCTAACACAGGAACTGAAAGTATTTAGTTCTTGTTCGACTTGACTTGCAGAGACTCCTATTTGCTCATGATATTTTATAAACAGCAGGATTAACGCATCGTAGTCAACTGGAAGGCCCTTTTTATGGATAAGAACTTTCAGACTTGTTTTAGTTTTACCCTCAAAACAAGCCGAGTCTGAAGCATTATGCATATATGCTAGGAACAAACGGATATTTCCGTAAATTCTGTGATCCCAAATTGTTGAGAGGGTATATCTTGGTTGGTTGGTTGTAGTGTCAGACCTCTTTGTCAAAAAGTTGATTCACTTAGGCCAAGATAGGCCCATTGTAATACCACAAAAAGACGAGTGCGGCACTAGAACCTGTGAGATGACGAGAACCATTTCGATTCTCGTATGAAGCCGGCTATGCAGCCGATATTTAAATCAGCTACTTCCGTGAGGCTGTCCAGGAATGGTGAGCCTAAGGTTTTCATGCGTTTCCTGGACAGTGTCGGGCATTCACACAGAAAGTGTTGGACTGTCTCTTCCTCTTCTTCCGATCTGCAACTCCGGCAGAAATCGTTAAAGGGAACGCCCAACCTTTCTGCGTGTCTGCCAATTAGACTGTGCCCCGTCAGTATGGACACGATAGAATTCAAGGTTTCACGACTCGTGTTCAGGAGCTGCTTGGTGCGTCTGGAACTCAGTACACGCCAAGTTTGCCTGGTTGTCCTGCAGGTTTCCTCCAACAACCAGGCTCTATTTGCAGCCTTGATGTAATGCTGCTTAAATCCTAGCTTTATAGAAGCTAGAGGTTGACCAACTTGGGGTGTGAGTGTATACTCCTGGAGCACAGTGCCAGCTCTCGCTAAGGCATCCGCTTGGCAATTTCCCGGTATATCACTATGTCCCGGTACCCAGTGTAGAGTCACTTCACAGTGAAGTGACATCACGTTCAGCTGTGTACGGCATTCCATCACCATCATGGATGAGGTGTACACGTTGGATACTGCTTGGATAGCAGCTTGACTGTCAGAGAAAATGTTGAAATTTCTTATGGAAATATTCTGATTTCTCAGCCAGTCCACTGCCTGTATTTCAATGACCTCTGCCTGAAAAACACTGCAGTGGTCTGGAAGCCGGAAGGATAGTTTCAGGCCTAGCTGTTCTGAGAAAACGCCACAGCCAACTTTTGCATCCATTTTGGTGCCATCAGTGTAGATGTCGACCGATTCCTGCATCCCACCACTTTCTATTGCCCAGTCATCCCTGCTTAGGATGACTGACCTGAAACTATGATGAAAGCAGGGAATCGGGGGCGCAAGGTCTACTTCCCCTAGCGTTGGTCCATCCCTCCGAAGTATAGTGGAGTGGCCAACATTTCTCTCTTGCCAGAGATGTAGTGCTTTTAATCGAATCGCAGAGCACTTGGCCTGCTGTCTCGTAAGGAGCTCCGTCAGGAGCCAATTCAGTAGCATAAACAGTGCCTTTGTTGGGTAGTGCGTAGAGCCCCTGTTTAGCAGGTTTGTGTTGGATGTTTTTGCAATAGCTGGCCACCAAACAACTGCGCCATACAGAAGAATTGATTCCACTATCGCCGTATAGAGCCATGATACGATTTTGGGTTTCAATCCCCACTTTTTAGCAATGGCTCTTTTGCAGCAGTAGATTGCGCATGCCGCTTTTCGCGTTCTTTCTTCTATGTTCGCTTTCCACGCGAGCTTGGAGTCCAGAATTAGACCCAAATACTTAACTTGCTGAGACAGTATGAGGCTTATGTCATCGAGTTTGGGTGCGAGAAATCGTGGAATTTTGTACCTTTTTGTGAACAGCACAAATTCCGTTTTCTGCGGATTAATCTTCAGACCGCACTCTTTGCCCCACTTGGTAAGAATACTCAGGGCAAAGTTAAGTCTTTCAGATAGGGTGTTTACGAATTTTTCTGATATTGCTATTGCAATATCGTCTGCATAGGCTACGACTTTGCAGCCAGTTGCTTCTATTGTTGACAGGAGTTTGTCCACCACTACGTTCCATAGAAGGTGTGATAGCACCCCACCTTGCGGGATGCCTCTGCACGTCCGCCTTCTTAGGATACTGTCTCCTAGTGTGGAGTTAATGCTCCTGCTGCTTAGCAGTTGTACGATAAACCTAATCAGGTTACCATCCACATTGTTTTCCTCGAGTGCCTTCTCAATAGCCTTGTGGCTGATATTGTTGAAAGCCCCTTCGATGTCTATAAAAACAGCCTGCGTGTATTCTTTGACGCTTAGCGACTTTTCAATGTAGCTGGTGAGCGAGTGAAGAGCTGTTTCAACCGATCTCCCTTTTGTACAATATATGCGTGCTGCGCATTAGAGAGGGGTATCAGAGTAGCTCTCAAATGAATCTCTATCAGCCGTTCCAGAGTTTTCAGCAGAAAAGAGGTGAGGCTGATAGGTCTATAGTCCTTAGGTGAGGAGTGGGATGTCTTGCCCGCTTTCGGTATGAAGACTATTTTAGCTTCTTTCCACCGCCGTGGAATATAAGCCATCCGTAGACTTGCCTTAAAGATGGCTGTGAGCCACGGTAGCGCTGTATTGATTCCCTGCTGGATCTCAACAGGTGAGATGTTGTCCATTCCAGGGGATTTAAAAGGTTCAAATGAGCTGATTGCCCAGCGTATGAGCCTGTCATCTACAGGCACAGCGGATGACAGGCAATTCGGGCCGTATGTGGATCAGCTTCATCAGCCACATCCTCACTGCCCGGGAAGTGCGTGTCCATGAGAATGGCTAGCGTCTGAGAGCTGGATTTAGTCCAGACCCCATTCGCATCTTTGACAGACCCCAAAAATAAGGGGGTGGTCATCATAACCTTTCGCAGACGACTGACATCCTTGGAGTGTTCTATTTCTGCACAGAAACTTCTCTCTCCTTCAGTTTCAGTCTACATGAAGACCAGTCATTGGATTCTTTAGCCCGATTGAAGGACTTCCTACATTCCTTCCGCAGCTCGCAATGTCACTATTCCACCATGGGGGCTTATATTTCCCTCTAGGCGTCGTTGGACTACATGCAGATCTTGCTGCTTCTTTGAAGGCAAATGTAAGGGTCCCAACGGCTTCCTCCAGACCACCTATGTCTTGAATCTTTGGAGGTCCACCTTCTAGTGTAGATTCGAATACTGATTGGTACTTGACCCAATCCATCCTCCTTTTGTTGATGAAGTTTGGATTTTTCGGAGGGTCAAAAGCCACATCGAACATTATATATAAATGATCGGAGAACGAGCACTCTTGTGATACATGCCATCCATTGATAGCGTGATACAAGTGCTCGTTCGTTAGAGTGATATCCAAAATTTCCCTACGGCTTGCCGTAATGAAGGTAGGATCCTCACCTTTGTTAGCTAGGGCTAAGTCATGTAATAAGATGAATTCAAATAGTGACTCACCCCGTTTATTCGTGTCGGTGCTACCCCAGATGCGATGGTGGGCATTGGCGTCCGCTCTGACTATTAAAGGGATGCGTCTTGCAGTGGCTTCCCTTGTGATCCTCTGCAGGCTAGTTGGAGGTGGCAGAACATCATGCGCCATATAGCAGAAGACAGCCCAAAGGGGTTTGGACTGTCTTTCCACTGCTATCGCAACGGTGTCCTGGTCACTGAAATTATACAAGGTTAAAAACTTCAAGCCTTCCTTTACAATTATGCAAGCTCTCGGTTTACCTGCTGTGTTGAAGGATATTGTGTTGTATCCTTTCAAGTTGAGCCCGCAAACCCGGTTTCCAACAACCCAAGGTTTCTGGGCTAGTATTAGCGCCTCTCCTTTTTGGGCCAGGTGGAGGAGCAGTGCAGCGGATGCCGCCTTAGAGTGCTTTAGGTTAATCTGCAGAAACCTCAACATCGCGACACAATGTTTTATCCGCCTCCTCGTCAGATAAGGACATCTCCTCCTCCTCGAACAGGTCGAGGGATCTGAGAAGGTCCCCAGCCAACCCCGCAGTGGAGGTGGTGCTTCTTCCGTCATCGGAGAGAAGATCTGACTGAGAGAGGTCCACGGTCGGGTCTACGGATGCTTCCACAGTTCCCTCGCTTCCACTCTCCTTGCTTGGTTCCCGTACTGCCTTCCCAGTACGGTCCTTGCGATATACTCGCAGGGTGATAGCCGAGAAACCGTAGCTGATCACCCCGCTTTTCGACTCCAATGGAGCTAGCGACTCCTCGTTCAGAATTATTAGAGCCTCTCGCTGTCCATTGCTGGGCTCGCTTACCTTAGCTACCTTCCAATTTTCCACCGGGAGGTCAGCATTACTGAGCTTGATTAGCTCAACAATTTCCTCCGGTGTGGATGGCTCCGCTGGTATCCACGCCCTGGACCGAGGCCTGTTCGGGATATCTTCCCTGGAGACAGCGTCCAGCTTTGCTCCAGGCCATACTTCTCCCAATCTGCCTATAGCCTGCTTGTAAAGATCCGCTGAACGTTGATCTGTACAGGCTATCAATTTAACGTGACTTTGGTACCAGCCAGCATCACGACAACTAGGTGGAGGGCCTTGGTTTGCCTCCAGTATGGGTTTGTACACCCGAAGAAGGAGGGTATATCTTCCTTCAATATCATCGCAGTAGTTAACAGTTGCTTTGACTACAGAGGGAATGAGTGGATTAAGGAAGCCTGGATCAGCATTCGCCGGCTTCCTAGACGTTGAAGTAGTTGGAAGGATTATTCACCACTCCGTAACTGGAACCAGGTCATCACCACGGACAAAGTTACTGTAAAGAGTAAGATTTGTCTGAATTAAGAAAACTGTTTAAAGAAGAATTCGGGAAATGAATAGGAACAGGAGTCTTGGATGTGTCGTTGTTGAGTAGAGTAGTAGGATTTGTTTGTGGAGGTCCGTTTGAAGAACTGTCTTTGTCTGTCTGTATGATTTCAACTTGAGTCAATATAGTCGAATTACATTTTCTACCTAGACTAGTAATATTATAGTTTATGTTCTTATTTTTACATATTTTGGTTGTACTTCTCCATTTCCTAAACGTCATACCATTCCACGTTTGGTTCGATTTGAATCCTTTCGAGTTGGTTAATAGCCACGCATATCGTGATGGAACGGAAACTTTGAAGATGTTGCCGGAACTCTTCTTATTGCTGCATCGATGTTTTAATGATTCGACGATGCAGACATCCAGGAAAAGCTTGGTCACTAAGTACTGATGCATCCATTTAACATCAGCAGTCCTCGGAGCTCCCTTGACAAAAAACTCTTGCATTTGAGAGTCCTTTTGATGTGTGGCAGTGGAATGTTGTTTTATATTAGAGTTAAAACTTCTAATTTTATCAATTCGTCTATCCCATTCCTCTTCTGGCCAGTAGGTTCCGAATCTGAAGAGTTTCTTCGTACAAGTAGCTGGACTTTTTGGGGAAGATGCAGACATTTGTACATTTGGTTTGTTGAGAAACTTTTTTATGGGAGATGTGGCCATATCCTTCGTAAGGTTGAGAGTACTTTGATTCAAGTTGATTATTGCACTTCTAATCTCGCCAAGCAACAGTTCGTTATGTAACGACAACTCAGAATTTACAGGTATGCGAAAGTTTTTACATTATAATATTTCTCACAAACAGTAGTAAGTCTGCTCTCGAAGTTGTCTATAACACAATGAAATTAGGCTACAGCAGAATTTAATAAAGCAGAGTTTTGCTTTAAAACCTTTTTTCCATCTCCGCTAGAGCTTTTTCCATGTTACGTAGGCGATCGTTATCATGACCACTCAGTGATGAACCTTTAGCGGCAAGAGTTTCATTAATGGATGATAAATTGAGTTTTATCTCATCCAGAGCTCTATCAATTTTATTTGAATTTGAATTCGTGCTGCTTTTGTTGATTTTTGAAGCCAATCCATCGAAACAGCTAGCCATTTCAGTAAAGCTTTCAGTGTTCAATTTCGTCAATGAAATTATATTTGTCCAAGTTGAGCTTATCGATATGGTCTACTATGCTGTCATACATGCATTTTAGTAAGCCTTCTAAATTTTGGCAATCAGAACATATAAAGTGCTTGTCCAAAAAAGCATTGTGCCAATTTCTAGGCGCATCAATGCGAGCTCCATGAATCTTTCGTTGACAGAAAGCTCGAAAGGGTTACAAAGTTGAACGTGTTGTCATACGCGCTGCAATTTGCGAACAATTAGAAATCAAAAACCGATAAACTCACACAGAGTTTATGATGTTGCCAAAAAAATAAGGTCAATGTGGCCTAGAAAAACGATGGGGCACACTAAGTCAAACAGAAAATTGATAGGAATGCACTGCTAGGGTTGCCCCTTTACTAGGTAACTAGGTCAATTAGGGAAATCCAAGGTTCGCGATTCGAATTGATGACTATCAAAAAAGGGTGTCAGTAAGAAATAAAATTATTTTGCGGAACGACTCCAACACACGTCTGCAAGCCACGACGATCGAATTAGAATTTGAAAATATGAAATCTAATGCAATCTAATGTAACGAAATTTTTGGTATGAAGAAATTTTAATGAAATTTTTGCAAGTTTATTTTGAATTTGATCAATAGTGGCTGATTCGCAAAGTTATGCATTGACAACGTTTGGATTCACGATTCCTTTAAGGGGGGAAGTATCTTTAGACACTTTTTAAAATCGATTTTTTTTTAAATTGTTTTAATCGATAGATATATCGCCTAAGAATATCATGTCAAAATTTCAAAAGCCAATTCTCAAAATTGTGGAAGATATGCATCCCGGAAGTGCCTGGCGCCGAGTTCTTTTTCTCTTGACCACAAACTTTAAACGGCCTTTTCTCGAAACCATGTTTTTTAACACTGCGTAAGTGATAATAAAAAAACTAGTGAATCGATTTTCATCATCTAGCATTCATTTTAAAGAGCATAAAAAAATTTTCTATATAGACTAAAGATTAAAAAAAAATATTTTGGGACTATTTTTGACTGGAAGTACAACGAAATTTTTCGTCAAAATCGTAGTTTTTTTTGAGCCTGTTTTGAAGGGTTAATTTTCGAATTTTGCAAATATTTTAGTCTATCTACTAAAAAAAACCCTCTCGAGTAAGAAAATGTTTGGTTTGTTGATTTCAGATGAAAATTGCAGCCAGCATCGCTTACGCAATTTACGACGTCAGCGACGACATGGCTTTCAAGATCCTTGAAAAATTTGTTAATTTTCAACTTTCACTTTTGTAGAATATGTTTTTTTTTAACCTCAAACATCGCCTAAAATAAATATTATACTGATTTAATAAGAACTATCTTCATTTCCCCACAAATCAGTTGCAAAAAAGACCTTTTTTCGGCCTCTTAAGGTACTTCCCCCCTTAAGGCTTTTCTAGTGTATTCCTGGTTCCAAATCCAGGACTAGCCTATACACAACTACCAGAACCCAGAAGCTCCCAAAATATAATGTCCCACAGCTCATCCGCAATTATCTTTTAGCAAAGATCTTAACCTCCATTCGGTATTGCAGTTTTTTTCCTTGCTCACAACCGTGTGAAACTCTAGAGGATCACTGAACCTAGAGTAAACAAAAACATAATTGGGACAACGCAAAGTGCATTAATGTAAGCAATATTGCAATCTTGCAAGTAAGCGAATTCCGTGAGAATTAATTTGAATCGCGATCGATTGGTTAGGGTAAATAGATTTAAGACTAGAGTAGGGATTTTTATATGATAAGCAATTTAATGTACATAACAGTAAGCAAAATTTTACAATAAAAGAACTGACTGAGCTGAGGCTCAGAAGAATTAGTGTTCTCACAGTACAACGAGTTGGTTGTTATTTTAGAATACGTTGCCTACTATTCGGCAACTCAACTGCCTGATACTTTGGCAATTCCCTCTATAGAAATATCGGCTGCCTGTCCACTCGGACTGCGCCAAATATGTGGCAACCTAAGGGATGCCTGTAGGTGAATCGAAACTTTTATTTTTCTGCTCTCTATTGACGAAATCGTATCTTTAGAAGAGTGAAGTCCATCACATTAGAGGAGTATCGACTCAGAAGACAACGTGAGTCCTCACTCGGCGATCCTGATTTATTACTTGGCGTTCCAGCATCTTTACATGGCGATCCTGCGACCCACGAACCTGCGATACGCGATCCTGCAGCCCACGTACTCGATCAACTGGCAGAGGATTTAGAAGAAGGCGAAATTAATGAAATCCAGACGGACGAAGAATTTCATAGGGTGTTCGAAAGATGTCTGATCCGCAACGCGAAATTTAACAGGACAGAAGAGCGACGTGAAGAGTATGTGCCTATGCCGGTATCCAAGGCACCCAACTACAATCCAACACCGCTACCCGGACCACGAATAAGACACATTGGGGAATTTATAAAAAAACAACCTGAAGATCGTCCAAAAATTATCAAACTAAAGCGAAGGCGACGAGGAGGAAAAATCTTCAATCAACGACGCGAAAAAGCGATACTACATCGATTGATATCAATATCAGCAGGCGAAAATAAAATAAAATTCTCAAATAGGTTAAATAGCCTAAAAAATAAATAATTTAAATATAATCTGAACAAAAAAAAAATTATAGTAATACAAAATAAAGTGGGATCATAAATAATAAAAATTAAATAAATAAATGTAAAAATGGGCAATACTTGTAGTAATAATTCCAATATACTTATAGAAGTGTAAAGATACTTTTATAAAAGCCATGGCGATTTTTAAATACTATTGTGTGCCTGATCTGTTTCTTAAAAATAATCTAAGTTGCTCTACTTAGTTCGGATTACTCTTCCAAAACTAACGGATTCCTAAAACAGTTCAATAATTCGGTAATATAGGTATGATGCAGGTAAAAGACCCTGGATCCATCCCTAGGCGCAGTTGTACTGCTTGCTTCTGTAAAAGCCAGCAATGAATTTATATGTTGTCATGATAAGGCGTCTATCTCATGATTTTCTTTCCCAGGTTTATAGAAACACCTGAGCGCAAACTTTTCTACATACGCTCGTCATCTTTTGGTTTTTGCGTTCGCATTTCCGTCTGACACTGCAAAGGTGAGTGGGTGGAGATCCGTGAAAATATTAAGTCGCCTTACTCTATATAGTCAGTTGCGATTTTTTGCAGGGACCAAACGATTGCTTGAAGATTACGTTCATTTGCCGCGTAGTGTTCCTAAAAGGAAGACAAAATTCTTGAAATCATCATTATTGATATTTTCTCTGAGATAAAACCGATCGTAGCCATGTGAGCATACGTAGGTTTTTAAGTCAAAAGGTGTCTCGGTAACAGTACGTTTTCTAAAGCTAAAATATTTTTTATTCGGTCAAAGACCAGCAATGCTTCTTCTAATTGTATCTTTACTAGAGAAAGAGAGGTCTAAATTTCTATTTTCGCCACGCAAATATTTCGTGAAAGGTTTCGTGACTTGAGCGTGATCCTTCAAGGAACGCCTTGAGCTTGAAAAGCTTGAGAAAGGAACAAGGACCGTCAAGCGTTTTGGAAACTTTATAGTTGATTTGTCTAACCTTGGCTGGGTAGGTTTTTATGACTGTGGTAAAAACCAAGAATTCCAGGAACTCGACTTCTCTTCAACTTTGATTTTTTGGGATTCTTGTCGTCGTTTGATTTTATAGAGCTCTGACAGGATACGTTCTGAACGTGTTAGGACCTAGTTTCTCAAGAAAATTATAACATTGTCAATTCGCCATTTTCGTCGCTAAGCACGTCGTCTGTAACTCGCTAAAAAGTGCTGGATGCGTTTTTCGGCAACAAAGAAAAAACTCTCTCTGTTAATTATAGGAATTAAGAATTCTGCAGAATTAAATGTGCAATTTTCGCTGATTCTTAATTCTGCATAATTCTTAATTCCTATAATTAACAGAGAATACTGTTTTTCTTTGTTGCGTTCTGCTTATTATATCTGAGGAAACCCGGACCTCAAATCTACTGTCTAAAAAAACGAGACTGTTCTCAAGTTAGCCAAGGTATCCGGGGTACTTGTCGCTCACAGTCCGATCATCGAACTTCCTGAAATCTAGCACCAGCCGCATTTTTCAGTTATGCAACTGGTCGATCCTCTTCTTATTGGCAATTCTTATATGGTTGTTGTAAGGAGACCGCGATGGTCTATTAATCCTACTCGAATGCAAACTTGCAATGTCCGTGTTAATGAATTTGTAGGCAGCAGCTGGATACGAAAAAGCCTTTGAGTAGATTGGATCAAGATTCTTGATCCTGATGGTAGCAAAAATGCTCGTATTGTAAGCCAAGGACTCAATGGAATCAGCGAAAATTGCACATTTTGCTTAATTATTGAAAATAATTTCTTCTCTATGACAGCCGTTTATTGTCTGCTATTGGAAAATAAGATGCCTGATTAAAATGAAGTTTTGCGTGAATGTTTAAAACTGATAATTCCTTCGAATGTCCCCAAGTCTGGAAGAATATAGAATTGAGGATTTTTATTGAAAATATTGATGATGGATTCCAATTTAGCTGTGCTATGATTAGATTTCATTTTTTACTTTGGGAAACTATAAACTACCTTTGAAATGCTAGAGTTTGCCAAAAGTATTTCTACAATTATAGTCGATTGATTAATAATTTCAAAAAAAATTATTGGGTGATAGAGGGATAATATGAATGTGGATTTTATTTAAAAGTGCTAAACTGAAGCTTTTATAAAAACATAAGTGAAGCCATTCAAGCATCCTTATATTTCGATGATACAGCGCCAGAGAAAGTGTAATTTGTATTTTTGAATAGAAAACCGGATGCCAGGAACATTGTTCAAAGTCTTCTTCTGGAATGTCTCTCAGGAATAGAAGCAGGGAAATGTGTATTGAAAAGTACGCCGCAGTGTTCAGACTACAGAAAAAAGGCATTTAGAGTCAAGAAATAGTAAGAAAAATCGACGTTACTCAGACTGCAGTGGTATGGACTTGTCAAAAACGTGCTGAATTCGTTTTGGGCAACCGAAAGTGTCGACACTCCATTACGGTCACGAGTAAGCGTTCCAGGTTGAAAACTGCACCAACATGGACATACAACTATATATTCTATTTAAAGTGCCTCCGGCCAAATCGTATTTACAATTGTTAGCTGTCCGTGTAATATGTGATTTGAATCTATTCTGCCGTTGCACATAAATTAATCTTAAATTAGAAAGTGTGAATAATTTACAATGAGCATAAACAATTTTAATTGCTTAAATTTATGCCGGTTTTTAATAAATGCTTGTGTTTCGGCTGTAAATCTTGATTTTTAATTTTTCTACAATTATTGTTATTTAATAGTAAAGAAAAACTCTACAAGGCCATAGACGAATTTATCGCAAAAAATCCAGCTCCTGTTACCGATCCAAAAATTGGTTTGAATTGTTTAGCAAAGTTTGAAGGCGAATACAACAGAGCTAAAATAACAAAAGTGTTGTGTGATGAGAAATGTAAAGAACTTGCCGTTGGATTATTCTTTTGTGATATTGGAATAAGTAGTACGCATAAATTATCACACATTTTCCATTCAAGTTTGGAACTGGTCAATATGCTGCCATTTCAGGTAGGTTATGGTAGTGAATATATGTGTATTTTAAAATAAATGATTAAATTTTTTAGGCTATACGTTGTAACATTATGGGAATTGCATCCACTACCTATGGTTTTTGGACTGAAGAATGTTGTGATCGTATTTATGATGAAATATTGGATCCTGCCCAATTCCTATATGCACGTCCTGTGAAAGTTGTGAGGCCTAGTGAAAAATCTGTTTTGAAATATTGGTGCTACGAAGTTGACTTATTGGACTGCTCAACTGAAAAGGATATAAGAGTGAACCAGCGAATTATAGAACTAGGTACTTATAATAAAACTTAATGCACAACCAAACAATTTCTTAAAAGTAAGTAGTCAAGTAACTTTTATTTGGAAAGCGGGATGTTCATTATAGGTAACATAAAGTTATCCTTTGAAATTTTTATTAAAGTTTTAAAAATGAGATCTGAAATCGAATCAGCATTAATGAAATTATTTTGATAAATGTATAATAAATATGAAATATGCATATCTACATCAACGAAAAATGGGAGCCCACGCATTATATATCAAAGATTAATTAGTCTATGTGGTAAACCAGCAAAAGTCACTTTGTATCTGTTTGTCAATTAAATTGGTAATACAGTTTTGCACAGAAACATATGAGTGAATCAGTTTTCACACTGTAATGAACAAAGTAACATTGGTCAGTAATATATAATCATAAGGGGATGGCACAATTTGATTCCCTCAAATCGAAGTGAAACTTAGCATGTAAATAGTCGACTTTAAATGCGTCCGCTTCTTATATTGGAGCACACAAGTCCATCTATTTCAAAGAAAAGCTTGCAAAGTTTTGAGCATTGTATTTAATCTATGAAGTTTTGCATCATTTAAACCAGCATAGCATCATAGAAAATAGTGCATGACGTTTGTAGGTAATTAATTTACTTGAAAAAAATTCAAATACCGTGAGTTCGTTTTTAAAGTGTTAACTTTATTAATATCGCTCAATTACTGACTGTACAATGTATAATTCTTCAACTTAACAACTACCTGACCTCGATAATACAATCTGCAAAAGTGCTTGCAAGAACAAATGATCAGCATAAAAATATTTCATAATGGAAACAATGCAGTTCGAATGTGGATCAATGCAATTGAATGTGCAATTGCATTGATAGGCAATATTACGAAAGTAAATTAATTAATTGGGTTATTCAAGTATCTTCACCTTTAGGTTCATTGAATTTTTATGCTGACCAATCTATGTTAATTGGGATTGATGAATCTTGTATTGGTGGTGGAAGTGGTGGCGACGATGATATCGACATGACCCACGTGCATCATTATCTACATGTTTGGGGGTCAATGTTGTTTCCTAAGTGTTTTAATTTATAATTTAACTATAACGCAACTGTTGCAAAATAGGAGTAGTTGAAATAGCCGGCTCTTCAATATTTTAAGAAATCAACACCCCAAACGTCTTCTACTCTCTTTTCGTGTCATTTCGATCTGAGGGTACTAGGTTATGCCGACGCCGTTAGTTTGTTAACGTGATTTTAGATCAAAATAAAAATAAAATAATTCAAGGCTAAAATAAAATTATATGCAGCCAATAATATTACTTATTGATATATTTTTCGAAACATTGTGAAACATGGACACAAAGGGATTTAGCGTTGTTCGCATTGCCAAGGAGTCTATCTTTTTATGCTTGTGGGTACACGTGATCTTTTGATAGTATTTATTCAGTTGGGATTCAATGAACATATCAAAACTAATATCGTATTCATTTAAAGACTTATACCAGTAGCTTCTAAAAAAATATTTTTCCGGAATTTTTTTTTTGCCAAACTCCTTTTAGGGATAATGGATTCTTTCTTCCAGAATCTTCAATATAGTCATTTATAAGACGATTAACACTTTTTCGAATTCTTTGGTTGGGCTATACTGCCGGAAATAATTATATATCCTTCAGTTTATACTTTTACTACTTGAAAGAAAATTTGTTGATTGGTTTATAACTCACAACCTTATTAATTGTATTTTTTTAATATTGAGTACTTTTCCATCCTTAGAAATTAGCTCATATTTTGTCTACCATTTCTTCTATTAAATTTTTAATTCAGTTATCTCTATATTTTGCCTAACTTCATCAATGGCTCCTCTGAACTCGATAACATCCTCGTAAACTTTCCCATTTATTTTCTATGGGGTTTAAATTCGGGTGTCAACACATTAACTAACTATGGTGCTCCTTCGATTTCTTTTAAACACATTACTTAAGAAAATAAGAAATATCTTGTGAATAGATTTGTGGCGAAGCGTTTTATATCATACCTATCAACTTATTCTCTTTGACTATTTCCAAAAGCAATAATTATATCTCTTAAGTCTTTTTAGGTCGATTCTTTATAACCATTCCAAACCAATAGTTTCTTCTGTAAATTCTTTTAAATCATTTTTTTCGTTATGAGGATAATTAGATTGCTTATAACTGGTAAATTATAACAAAAATTTCGATATTGTACTAATCTTGTGCATGGTTAAACATGTCATACTTTTAATTCCATGACGTGTATCTATAATTCGAACTCCAGAGTTTTTCATCAAAAGCTCGTGACGAGTTTAGCTTGCCATTGTAGCATTAGGGGATAAAACATTATTTTGCTATTTGAATCCTATCAGCTTACAAGAATAAGAGAAAAAAAGCCGCAAACTATTATCACATTAAATAAAGATGTCTTATGTATATGATAATTATGTCTATAGATGTCTCATTAACAGTTAATTCCGTGATGAGAACAAATCTATTTGATTTGGATCGAATATATTTAGACAGCCTATTTAGCATGTTTTTTATAAGAGTAGCTCAAGAACATCAGCAACAACATCTTGAATGGTATCCTCATTAATTTTATCGAATCTTCATAAAGAATAGGGTTTTTTAAAGGTACCGAACTTTCGATAGGATTTACATCCGCGTATACTCTATTAGACAAAGTTCACCAACACGAGCTTCTACAGTGTCACTGTTTAGAAGTTAGTGTGACTGACTTGTCCTCTTTCTGTCGACTACATGCTGAAGTTGTAAGTCGAACCGCATTTTTAGCGTCAAATCATTTTCAGCTCATTTCTGGCTTAATGAATTCGTAATAATCAAAATTGGCGCCAATAGGATGCCGCAATACGCCATACAGTTCGTGCAAATATTACTTTATTGGGCCGAGCCTTTGGTGAACGAATCATCTCAAGAAATGGATTTCCGGCCAGATCATGTGATTTGACTCCATTTGACTACTTTTTGTGGAAGTTCATAAAGTCAATTGTCTACGCTGATAAAGCAGCAACTATAGATAGTAATAGATTATTCGACGCGTTTTTGGCGAAATAATGCCGGTTATACTGGAAAAACTGGTGCAAAAACGGACCGATAGGATGGTCTTCCTAAGCCGATGTCGCGGGAGTCATATGCCGGAAACTATTTTTAATCACTAAATGCCAGAAAATTTGCAAGCTATTAAAGCCAAAAATGGTCATTCCAATAATTTAACTGTGTTTTATTTGTTTCTTCTTGAATACAGATCAAATCTATGCTGCTTTGTTTATCGCTATTATTCTATCTGAATTTGTTCTGCCTTTCTGCTTAGTACATTTTCTATTTTCGCTGGATCGCCGTTAACTCTCAATTCCATTCCCTCGTGCTAAGTTCGACGAGCTGAAATGAGTTGTGGACGTTAGTGTATCAACATCAGCAATTGCTCCTCTAACTTTGTTGTTTTAAAATCGGACCTAGTGCTGTCTTTGCAGGCCATTGAATTCGTTTAGTTAGTAATACAATGTACAATGGATGAGTTTAAATCCCTTGTGCACGAGGCTGAGATAAGCTATAACTGATTTCGAGGCTACATTTTCCCTTTCGGGATCACATCCGAATTAACAACCAGTTTGCATTTGTATCTATTTCATTTTACAATTGAATGTATAATGAATCATATTCTTCTGAATTGCACACGTACTTAGTCTCAATGATCATACTACATTATGATGATAATTTAATAATTTTTTCAATAATAATTATAATTTAAAATATTTTGTTTAACTTCAGTTCTTGTGTTTTCAAGCACATCTTTTATGGCAGTTTTGTCCTTCCACGTGTTCCTCTGAAAAGAGTCACTTTTCTAGTTTTAAGTACATCATCGATTGAAGCAGAAAACCTTATATAAATGAGCGTATTTCTTTACGCACTATTGAATTTAGATTGCAATTTTTATCATAAGAAATAAGGTTTTTCTCTAAATTGATCGGGAAAATCAAACTGTAATGAATACGTATTCCTAGAAGAACTCTTGTAAACTTTAGTAGTTCAATAAATTTGCCTTGAAACTAATGCGTTTTTCGTATTTCAGTTATATTAGTTGGCTGGTTGGTTGTAGTGGTAGCCCCCTTTGTCAAAAGGCGGCTCACTTAGGCCAAGATAGGCCCATTGTGATACCACCTTGAGATAGGGTGCGGCACTAAAACCTGTGGGGTGACGACAACCATTTAGATTCTCGTATGAAGTCGGCTATGCAGCTTATATTTAAACTGGCTACTTCCGTGGGGCTGTCCAGCTGGGCATTCACACAGGAAGTGTTAAATCGTTTCCTCCTCCATATAGGGGCATAGGGAGATTATAAATGGTTTTATACGCCTTCGTTACTAGTCTGGAGATGATCATGAGGTTACCTTTAGAAGTTTGGCTCCAATTCAAGATGCCGTAGGAAATTTTGGAAAGGAGATGCGCATACATAATTTGGATTTTGTTTTTCTTTGGAAAGAAGTAGAAGCGACGTAGAAGACCAATGAAGACAGCCAGTTTTTTCCTTAGATCATTTATGTGTGGAGTCCATGTGAGTTTCTCGTCTATTAGAAGTCCTAAATAGTTTATTTGTTCTACTGTTTGGAGGCTTGTGTCATTGATTTTTACGTGTGGTTGTATGTCAGTCTTGTTCTTTTGTTTGAAAATAATATATTTTGTGTTCTCCTCGTTTATTGCCAATCTACTTTGTAGAAGCCAATACCAATACTTGTTCAGGTCAGTATTTACTTTTTGTTCAATTTCGAGATTAGTTTTACCTGAGTACATGAGCACAGTGTCATCTGCGTACATAACCACTTTCGCAACCAGGTCTGTTTTTTTATGGAGTTGATATAAAGTAGAAATAGCGTTGGTCCTAGGATCGAGCCCTGCGGAACACCTATGCTAAATTCAGCAGTTTAACTTTTGACACCTCCAATTAGTGTATTTTGAAATGTATCCGTCAAGTAACTGCGTATAAATTTATTTGCTTTTCCAACAATTCCTTATTCACCGAGCCTGTTGATTAAAGTTTCATGTGTAACTGTGTCGAAGACTTTAAGTCCACGAAAACTGCTGCAACGTAATGGTCCTTATCCAAGTATTCATTTACATATCTAATTACATCAGGAATGGCATCTGTTATAGCTTTGCCCACCTAGAATCCGTACTGGTTTCTATCCAAGATTTCGTTTTGCACTAAGAATTTTTTGATTCAGGAATCTAGAATTTTTCGAGGATTTTACTTAAGGAATTCAAGAGTGAGATTGGTCTGTAATTGTTTGGGTCAGTTTCATCATCTCCTTTGAAAATTGGTATAACTGCAGGGATTTTCAAATATCCCGGGAATACTGCCTGCTTGATACATTTATTTATTAATTTCACGAGAGTATCAGCAATGTTTTCTTTGATTAATTTGAGGTCATCAACGGAGATGTCAAGATGTTTCCAGGGGAAAATGAAACGGGAGGGCCAATATACTTCCTCTTAGCTCGACCTGCGCAATCATCGAAAGGTTCACGATTTGGCTTGTGCAGTCAGCTTGTACGGTATAATTTGTGCATGTGGACGATCTTCTAGCCGCGCCTTCAGTCTGGTGCTGATGAGGTTAATGTGGATTGCACCCTGTGGACGGCCGTTGATTTTTCGTAAAATTTTGCGCATTTTTTCCCATACAAGTCAGGCTTGGGCGTTTGGAATAGCCATAAAGGTTTACTGCTCTATCTTCCCCCTCTGATTGATAACACTGTGGATCTTCCTCATCTAGACGAAATAGATGCTTTGAGATTAGGGCAGATGCAACCCCTTATACGCTATGAGAAATATGTGACAAATCAGGCGACAAATGACGCAACCAGTAAGGTCATTTGAGTTAACTGCTGATCAAATTTTAAACAAATTCAGCCATGTAAGGACCTACACTATAAGAGAAGACTACAGCCTACAGAAAATCATCAGTGCGTTGGAAAATGACTATAATCAAGGAGACATTTCGGGGCGAAGCAAGACTGTGCATTCAATGTCTTGGTAACAAACTCACCTGGGAATCAGTCAAGGACGAGCTCAAAACACACTTTAGGCCAAGGAAGAGTTACACCAAACTTATGGACGAATGTAGGTAGATAAAAGTACATAATCTTAGAGAATTATTTGATAGAATAAGAGACATAAACTGTCAGCTATACGAGCAATATGTGGTCGACGGGAGCAAACCACTTAATTATAATCCCAAAATTAACGACAGAAACTTAGTAGACATTGCAACGGACATGATTATGGGTAGCTATCGAATGAACATTCGTAAAAACATGTCATTAGTTAATGTATTTAATGAATTCGATGGTTTAGGCGTCTTAGATGATCCAAATGTAAAAAATTATAATTACAAAAAGACATACTTTTTAAAAAATATGAAAAGAGATCATAGGAACAATTTCCACAAAATTGTTCAATCATATCCTCTATATATCAGAAATCTAAATGTAAGAAACAATCTGCAATATGAAAACAATTATTTCGGATATGTTTATCGAAATAGTTTTGCCAGAAATAGACAGATTGAGAATTCTTTTCAACCTCGAATTTTTGTTTTTAATGCAATTTTGGTGCCTCCCGGGAAAATACCGAAACAATTTCGAAAAATAAGACAAAATAATCCAAATCAGTTTGTATATTACAGACAAAGTAAATATAATAATACTTCAGGTCCGAATCTGCCCATTTTTTCTTCGAAGAATTAAGTAAATTTATGCTGCTTAAAGGCGATTCAAATGGAGAAAATATTGCGTCAAAACTAGTGTTGATGGATATTCATCAGGCAAACGGACTTCATTTTGCTGAAAAGTATAAAACTTTCGGCGAAATGTGGAAAATTGCGATGTTTTCCGATGAGAAGACGTTCAATTTAGCTTACCATTGTTTTAAATTCTACTGGTACAATATGACAAAACAAAAGGTTAGGGCACAAATGTAATTCAGGTGACATTTTCGTTTTATGATACCCTCTTGCTGGCTGAAACCCAAAATGACTTGTAGAAACTAAGTTGAATTACATGAAGAATTTCTCAATGTCTGCGAAACGCAACGAATAACAGAGATGAACTTTCGAACAGTCTTCATTTGGCACCGATTGAAATGGACTCGTTATCCACTAAGCAAATAGGACTCGCAATATGTCTCGACGTAGCCCTTCTGACAATAACCAAAAGCTTCGACGTTGTTCCATAACCTGGGTAAAGCTGTATCCGCGATAGATTTAATCTATTGCATAACGTGTCCGCTATTCTTATGTTTATTTTGATTTTTTTGGTGTGACATCACCTTATACTAGAACTCATGATGCCCGCCAGTATCATTAAAGACATCAAGATGCAATCCAAATATACTTATCCTATTTTATTACTATGAGCAGTTTCTGCACTTGCATATATGACACAGGACTCCTAATTTGTTCCGTGAAATCGTGTAATCACCTTTTATAACAATTTATCGTGTCCGCTAGTATCATACAGGACATACAGATCAAGTGAAAATTTACTTACCCTGTTATTTCATCATCTACACAGTATGTCTGCGCATGCATATATTACAAAGCATTGTTTCGAAACTTTATTGTCGCAATTTCAACTTTGAGCTAATCCTTAGCTGAAGAATCTAAAAGTGGTAAAAAATAAACAGTCTATCCGCTGCGGATGTGCAACATAAAGTTCAATTTAAAGTGAAATGTCGCATCCTGTTTGTTTCCTTTTGAATTTTATTTGTGTAATAAGTTGATTGCCATGGCGAAATTTAAAGGCACTGGTCTTCGAATTTTTGACGAGTCGATTCGATCTTTTTTGTTAGTTGGTTTACCCATACTGAGATACTTGAAGTACGATTAAGGGGTATATTTTCTGAACCAAATTACATGATTCTGACAAAGGTGAAATACTTGAATCAACATTTGCAAGAAAACGAGTTGCCAAATTCAAGAAATGTTCGCGAATTGGTCATACGCAATCACGATGTTCGGTCAAAGTTCAATAGCAATGCCAACAAAGTCAACAAATCAAAAAAAAAAAACGCTTTGAAACCAAATGTGTATTTTCTGCATGCATAGTAAATTAAACTGTACATGAAGATTGGCTCAGCAAAAACAAATTTTAATATCGATGCAATAAAGTTGGCATACGACTCAAATCGTCGATTGAATGTGTGGGGAACATTAATATTCAAACAAGTGTTGGTGAGAAAATATGCAATGTAACTGTCGATGATGTAATATTGGTGCCAAATTTAACAACTAATTTGTTGTCGGTCAGCCAGCTGATTTAAAATGGAAACAGTTTTCGTTCGATAACAATGGTTGTAGGATCTATATCGATTGCCGCATGTATATAAGATCATCACTTGAGAACAGCTCGACAGATTTAGCTGATTTTTTTGATGTGTTTGTAATTGCCAGGACAGGAAATTTCGGAAATTTGGATGGTATTTTTATATGAAATTCTCAAAAAAGGAAATATCAGTTTGTTAGTGCTTCTGTCACATGTTTCAACAAGTGTCAACAAATTTTGCATTGTATATTGATATTATGCGAAATAGAATAGAATTGAAAGCGATATTTCAATGTGTTTCGGTGGTGAATCATCTTTGGTGCAATCAAAGCCGTAAAACTCACCAATTTGGAGTGTTGCAAATATTGAGTTGATGTAGTTTGTGATTATTTTAATGTGTTGCAAACATTGAATTGCTTTCAGCTCGTGGTTTATTTCTTTGGAAAAAAATACCACCAGTGACGCGTTGAAATTTTGGTCGGCGTACGTGCAATGCAAGCCAACTACATGATCGTCAAATCAATGAGACTGACGAAAAGCGTAAACACTTTTTCGACTGCAACACATCACATACACAAACAAACATGAACAACATCGTGCACTTAAGTGAGAGATTATTGCGCAACTGCAAGAGCGCTTACATAAAACAATCAATTGGTCAAATTGTTCAAGACTGCACTAGAAAATATTATCACGAAATAGTAATCAGAGCAGACAAGCGACCAGCAGATGAACACAAAAGACGTTTCAATGCACCGACGTGGAATGAAATTGACATTGTAGTTATTGGCATGAATTTGGTGTCTCGCAACATTGTGGTTAGTGGTGATAACCTTCAGAGTATCTGCGAAACCCATCGTGCGTATGATGCATAAGAATACCCGCTAATATTTTGCCAAGGAGTGGGTGGATAAAATTGATCAAACAATTGATGATTAATCCATTAACCGTAGCAATGTGGTTGATCGTTTTTCAATTCGATTCCCAACAAAAGTTCACTCAGTCAAGAAAGAAACAAAAAGGTCAGGTCAATGATTTTTTATGCCAACCATTTGATGATTCGTCGAAACGAGGACAATCTGAAATTGGATTGCCGCAGATTGCTTCATCAGTTCGCAGTTGATATGTACATATGTCAAAATCGGAGCGAAACGTCGGACATGTATAAGTTAAAATCAGCGAAAATTGCGTCCGGAAGAAGATATTCAGCTGCGTGATACCACGAATGTAGAAGGAAATGCAAACAATGTCGGCAGACATACCATTTTGCCAGCGAAGCACATGCATGAATACGCGTACGATGCGATGATTTACTTGAGCTAAAACGGTCAACCAGACTTATTCATCACTTTCACTTGCAACCCAAAATGGATGGAAATCACGTCGCTGTTACTACCCGGTCAATCATCTAGTGATCGCCAAGCCATTACAGCACAAGTATTCAAGCAAAATTTCAAGACGCTAATGGACTTCATTGTGAAGTATCATGCCTTCGTAGACGTGCGATGTTTTGGAGTTGCAGAAAAGGGGACTGCCTCATGCGCATATTCTACTGTTGATGATGGAGAAAATAAGAACGTATGAAATTGACGTCCTCATTCGCGCAGAAATTTCTTAACCATAAACAGATCCAAAGTTCATACAACGAAGTAAATATGATTCATGGACCCTGTGGCTATCACAACCGGAAATCACCGTGCATGATCGAAAACAAATGCTCGAAACGTTACCCGCGTGCTGTGTTGGATGTCACAGGCAATGACGATTACCTCCTGTATCGTCGTCGTTCTGCAAAGGATAACGGCAGAACGATAACGTTGAAAGTCAGAAAAAAAGACGTTGCAGTCGACAACAGCTGTATTGTTCCGTACTCGCCGCTGCTATTCAAAACATTCGGAACACATTGGTGTTGAGTACTGTAATTATGTCAAGTCCATCAAATACGTTTGCAAGTACGTCACGAAAGAAAGCGACATGTTATTGCAGCACCTGATGCCAACGATGCAGTTTCGCAATATCAGATGAGAAGATATATTTGGAGAATCTTTTTACTCCCCATACACGAACGTCATCTCACTGCGGTTCATTTAACTGTACACATAGAGAATGGACAATGAGTTTATTTCATGTCAGAAAAAGCGGAGAGCGAAACGATCAGCGATAAGCCGACTTGCGCAAGTGCTAAGATATTTCACATGGAACTCATCATCAAAAAAATTTCAACGTCGGAAACATGGAAACCCTGTTCCTGGGTACATAAATGCTGTTATGTGCTTTCGCTACCGCTTTCAATAAAAATACACTTTTCTTCTAGTTGTGTAGATTTATTTTATAGATTACACTCTTTGTAATAATGCAATAACTCTAAACTATGACTACTAAAATAATATTTAAGATTTAATTTATAATATATAACGTGATGTCGTTGAAATCGCGATTTAAGATGACGATTTAAGATGTAAGATACCGGACGACAGAATAGACAGTATCGACAGTGACCATTTTATTCCCAGATCTTGGTTTTTATCCTTTCCTACTTTATTTAGTCAAGAGCAAATTCGTTGAGTTTAATGAATCACTTTGTTCAGTCTAGAGTAAATTGGTTGAGTTTAATGGATCAATTTTAGTGTGCACTTGAAAAGATTCTTTACGAAATTGGCCACGATCATACGAGTGATTTACGATTATCGGTCGGCGACGGACTTTATTTTGTTGGGCATTTTGGAAGTGTTTCATTACATAATTGGATTTGTAGATCGAGCAATATTCTTAGGAATTCAAAAGCGGTAAAACGTGGTTGTTTGGAGAAAAACGATTAGGCATGTTTATGTGACATGAAATATTGGTGGCACATAACAACTCCCCCCTGAAAAGAACGATGAATTATGAATGGTCTTAGCTTAATTTTCTCACGGAAGATCTGAATCTGGATTTTTGCAATTTCTGTTGTCGAAATGGAGTTGTATAGTTGATATCTGGATTTGTGCGCCCGGAAGAAATTGGCATGGGATTTGGTAGTAATGCACTTAATTCGTTGAATTATATTGATTTATATTAATTTCTTTGCAGCAAGATTTGTGGTTATCTATCGGGAATTTGGTAATATAGGTTTCAAGCAGTTTTAAAATTTTTAGAATACAAAAGATATAATGTGGCAATAGTTATACTGTAAGAGAGGTTAGTTTTAATTGATTGGTGTAAACTTTTAGTTGTTTGTTTTTATTTAATCTGATAATTATGTTTTTGTTATTATCACAAATTCTTACTATTCTGTATGGACCTTTCCAATTGGATGAAAGTTTTTTCGTAATACCGGTTTTATTGGCATGATTTTTCATTAAGACGTTTGATATTTAGGATTATTGATTTTTCTATCGTAGTATTTTTTACTTGTTTCCTTGGATTTGTTAATGTTCTCCTTAGCTATTTCGAAGGATTTATTGAGTTTGTATTTAAGCTGATAAACGTAGGAATCATAGATGTACCTGAATTCATGGGTACTTGTTATCGCACTTGGTAGAGTAGGCCTTGTTCCAAAAATAAGCTCATACAGAGCATATTTCGTGATTGTGTGAATAGCACTGTTATATGCAAACATGGCAAGAGGAACATATTCATCCCAATCATTTTGTTAACTGTTGATGTAATGTTTGAGGTAATCTTTTAAGGTAAAATGAGACCTTTCAAGTGCGCCATTTGATTGTGGGTGATATATGGTTGTATTTAGTTTAATTTAGTTTAATTTACTTTAATTTGGAAGAGTTTGGCTACTTCTTTAATGCGAGTTGAAGTGAAATCAGAGCCTTGATCCATAAGGATTTGTTTTGGAATACCAAATCGGGTAATAATCCGTAACAGTTCATTGGCTACAGTTTTTGCTTCGTGGTTTGGTATAGGATATGCATCGGAGTACTTCGTCAAGTCATCTTGAAATGTTAAGATAAATCGATTACCTTGTTCTGTAATAGGTAGAGGACCTATAATGTCTAAGCTAATTTTTTCGAAAGGAGTACTAGCTCTGGATGTAATTTTCATAGGAGCTTTAGATAATCTCCTGGAGGTTTTATTTAATTGATATAATTGACACATTTTTACGTAAGCTTTAATCTGTTTCTTCATAGGTTTCCATTTATAATATTGTTTAATTTTATTGTATGTTTTGTGGAAACCGTTATGACCTGAACTTGGGGAATCATGAAATAGCTTTAAGATATCTTGGATTTCGTCTTCCTTTGGAATGCGGATTTTGTTATGGTATATATTTAGTTTTATTCTTTCATTGCGAAGAATAAATTGCATGATGTCTCTTAGTTTATTGTGTTTGAATTGATTTATCTGATCGACAGGATTAGGGATATTAATTTCGCTTACTTTGTCTTGTTTTAGCTTCGTTTTGAGATTTAGGATACAATAAAACAAATCTCTGTAAGTAGATTTTTCGAAAAAGGAATGTTTTATGAAACAATGGTATATATTTTGCTTATGCTTTGTAGTAGATTTTGCTTATGTTTTGTAGTAGATTTTGTAATATCGTAAATGGAATAGTTGTTGTTGAATATAATTTCTTTATTTGTGCTTCTATCAAGGAATAGGGTTGTATGCTCATCTTTATCAAGAGCAGTGAAATAAGCAACGTGTAGTTTGGTTATATCAATGTTGTCATAAATTTCATTGAAATCATAAACGTTTGGGGTCATCGAATTGTAATAAAATTTGATATAGTCATCGTAAGTATCTTCGACTGAATTTAGTTGAAACATATTCCGGCAGGTATTATTTTCAGCTATTATTGTTTGATTCGAATTATCTATTACCATCTCGATTCGTGAAAGTGCATCGGCATTTGCATTAGCTCGTCCTTGCTTGTAAACGATTTGGTAATCGAATTCCTCGAGTTTTAATTTCCATCGGATAAGTTTACCACCAGGATCTTTGCAATCTGAAAGCCATATCAGAGGTCTATGGTCGGTGACAATTTTGAACTTCCTACCATATAGGTAAGGACGAAAAGTTTGTACTGCCCAGACAACGGCCAGTAATTCTCGCTCGGTGGTGTCGTAGTTTGATTCTGCCTTGTTAAGGGTACGACTTGCATATGAAATGGGCAAGTTTATGTTTTGGTCCCCCATTTGACTCAACACGGCACCAATAGCGAAGCTTGATGCGTATGTAGTAAGGATGAACTCTCTTGAGAAATCAGGATATTGAAGAATAGGGGCGGATGTCAATTATGATTTCAAAGTTTCAAATGCTTCAGTTTGTTCGGCTGACCAGTCGAATTTTACGTCTTTTCGAAGAAGTTTAGTTAGTGGCTTAGTGATCTTGGAAGAATTCTCAATGAATCGTCGATAGTAACCACATAACCCTAAGAATGATTTAATTGCTTTTTGGTTCTTAGGAATGGGAAACTCTTGAACGACTCGAAGTTTTTCGGGATTTAGTTGAACACCACTTTGTGAAATGACATGACCCAGATACACAACTTCGTGACGTATGAACTCACATTTGAAAGGTTTCAGTTTTAGACCACTATGTCTTAATCTTTTGAATACTTCTCTCAATTTATTCTCATGGAATAGAACTGGCGTAAATAACAATGTCGTCCAAATAGACGAAATACTGAATTCCATGTAGATCCGACAAAACCGTATTCATTAAACGCTGAAATGTCGCGGGAGCATTTTCTAATCCAAAGGGCATCCTCACGTATTCGTAGTGACCCAAAGGTGCCGTGAAAGCTGTTTTAGCACGATCTTCTGTCCTCATATTGATCTGATGGAAACCACTAGCGAGGTTTAGAGTTGTAAAGTATTTAGCATGCCCCAGTTGATTTAGGATTTCTGTGATATTTGGAATGGGGAATACATCTGATTCTGTGACGCTGTTTAATTTCCGATAATCAATAACTACTCTCCATATAACATCCCCAGAAGCACTTTGCTTTTTGGGAACCACCCACAAGGGTTCAGACCATGGGGAATTTGAAGGCTGAATTATATTTTGATCAAGCATTTGATGAATTTGTTTGTTAACTTCATCTTTATGGGTCTCAAGATATCTATATGTTTTTGCATAAATAGGTTCACCTTCCGTTGGGTTTATTTCATGTTGGGCTATAGGTGTACTTGATAATTCATCACCTTCTAGATAGAAAATATCTGAAAATTCGTTTGTAACTTCAGAGATTGATTCCCTTTCTTCTACATTTAGGTGGTCCAATCTCAAAGATTGCTGCAATTTACTTGTGCGATTTATTTTTGAATTTATAGACTTTTGAATAGTGTTAATAGAATGGTTAATGAGTTTTTCGATGTTTTCCATTGGTTCAAGACGAACTATTGTTTCATTCAATATCCTATCCTGTTCAGTGGTATTAAGAATTGATGCCACGGCTTGACCTTTGTCATCGATTCTAGTTATGCATTCACCTAAATAGATTCCATAGCTTAACTCTTTTCGTCTAATTATACCTTCCTTGATTTCAGGGTTTTGGATTTTGAGTTTAAAGTAAGTAATCGATCTTGCTTTAATGGTTTGGTTATTGCGTTTTGCATTTTCAGATTTATATGAATCGGTTTCTATTGAAGACAACCGGTGTTGATTTTCTATGATACGATGTTCAACGTGGGAGCTATCGTTTTGATATCGATTATATGCCCATTCATTTGGGTTGGTATTTGAGGTATGTAAAGGAATTTTGTCTTTATTTGTAGACAGGATTTTATGAGCGAAATTTATGCTACTAGCATGATTCAGAAGGAAATCGTTCCCTGATACTCCATCATATGGAATATTTGAGGGTTTCATTAGAACGTGGAAAGTATGTTGCAATGTTTGATTTGGTAATATTAGATTTAGTTTAGTTGTTCCTACCGTTGAGGTGAAGGAACAGATTCCTTGCAAATTAATTTTGTCCGTAGTGTCTACAAGTGGTTTCTCGGTTAGTGATTGTCGTAGTAGGCTTAAAGTTTTGGTTTTGGATTCTGGGCTTTTTACATGTAAGAATAGGTTATTCTCTTCTGATAGGTAAGCGATATGATATGTCTTTATAGCTCCAGGTGTACGAATTCCGATATTTCCCTCATGCCACCTGAAGGTGCTGAATCATTTTTTGAATGAGTGTAATTAACTTTAGCCTCATTTTCATGTGCAGAATTTACGGAATTTGGATTAGGATTGTATTTGTTCTGAATATTGTTGTAGGCTCTTTTTCTACATTCTTGTATTGTGTGCCCCTTGTTTTTGCAGTATTTGCAGATCTCCTCGAAAGATACTGTATTTATTTTAAAGATATCTTTCGGTTTATTATTGCGGAAACAATCAGCCATATTATGGTTTTTCATTTTACAGATTTTGCAAAATTTTAAAGGACCACTGCTACTAGTACTAGGAGATGCATTTTTCTTCACAAGGTTTGAAATTTTTTCTTCCTCGATAGCCACTTGCATTGCCTCGAACAAAGATTTCACGTTACGAGCTCGAAGGATGTGGCTTATTGCTGGGTCAATATTAAAGATAAATGTATGCAAAATTAAATCGTCCATAGTGGCTACACGACCCTTTAGTTCCTGTTCGTCCTCGACGGATTGAATAACGCAAATAATTAAATTCTTCGCGGTGGTTTCTATTCTTAAAATAAATTGAGACACTATTGTCTTTATATGACTGCCGACACTGTTGAAGTTCGATAAGGAGATGACTATACTGTTTTTTGTCGCCGTTTATTAATTTTAAAAAGTCACTTAGTTCGCGCCAGGTGTGGAACGTATGATTTGAAACAGTAATTTCATCTTTTCCTTATAGTTGTGTAATCGCGTAATCTAGAAGGATTGGCTCTTGTTCCGGATATGCTCATTTAAAAGCGCTATTGCAACCGGTCATTCCAAGATCATTGCTGCTGAAATAAACGCTACCTTAAAGTCATCGAATTTGTGGAGATACGTGAAAATTCTCTGGTAAACATCGTATATACCTGTTGCATTACAAAATGACGAATCGGCGGAAGTGTTTTTCAAGCAACTATTTGACTTTGGCAATGAAAAAATTCCGTTTGACGCCTCCGCTGGGCTCGTTTCGTTTCCACCGTTTTTTGTCAATTCACAATGTCGAACGCAGAAGTTATCACGAACGTGTTCCCGAATAGCAAAAACCATGTTTGGTTGAGCGAATGAGTTACTTTGGCAGGGACAAATAAGGATGTACACGATTGGAACATAAAAGTTCAAAGTTAAATCGGTGGCCAATTGTATTCATTTTCCATTCCATTACCGATTCAGATGAAGTCGTCAATTATCCAATTGAATTCCTGAATTCATTGGATTTGCCAAGAATACCACCGCACAATATGCAGCTGCAGCAGGTCAACTCGTAGATAATCTCATTACGCAATCAGAACCAACTGAAAATATGCAATAGAACAACACTTGCTGTTAAGAAGCTGATGAACAACGACAATCGTAGGATGGTTCAAAGGCAAGGATGATTCCAATAGTTCCACTGATTCCAACCGACTTATTTCAATTTAAGCGTGTCCAATACAATTGATAAACCATATGGCCAATTGTTGAAATTGTGCGGAATTAATTTTGAATTGCTATGTTTTTCTAATGGCTAGTTGTACGTGGCGTGTGCGACAGTTGGTAAACCATCGGCGCTATTCATTTTCTCTCCGGACGAAACGACAAAAATATCGTTCATCATCAAGCGTTGCGATGAACGCATTCAAAACACCAACAAATGATTGTCAAAGAAATGAATGCAGATTTATTTCATTTCAATAAATTCATTAACGCACTGAAATCGTTTTGTTTCAATTCATACAAATTCAAGGAAAGACTCGGTTGGATGAATCCTTTCTCCAAGAATTGACTGACTGACAAACAATGCACAGCCTAAACCACTGAGAAATATGGAGAAATGTTACTAAATGAACATACTTAATATTTTTTTGCTAAGCATATTTCTCATTTTCTTCAGTAGTAACTTGCACCCGTGTGTCGCTAGGTTATAATAATGATGGAGGATAAATCGATTGACAGTGCGAGATTTTTTTATGCCTGCAGATTAAAAAAAATACGTACGCAAAAAGGTATTTTTTGCAACGAAAATTTTAAGGACATGTTATAGTTGAATGGTATTTTGCATCCGAACAAAATGCCTTAGTAGTACAGGAAATGAAGCTCAAAAATGGCAAAACCCCGCAATTTTCCATCCAGCATCGATTTGCATAAAAATGGGATTAGGCTCATATCACCCTCTAGTTCATTTTCTATATTGTACCGTTGTACGCTTTTTGTTTTTTAAGGCTGAAAACTACCCCTAATTCTAAAAAAATATAAAATAACATTTTAAACCTTAATATGGGTAAAGTTTGGATTGGTCAAATCATGATTGTTTTATGCTTTAGGATGTAATAGCATAATATTTCAACCCTTGTTAGAGCTTAATGAAAAAATAATTTTTTTCCCAAAACAAAGATTAATTATGATAGAATCTGTTGTTAACTTCCCAGTATATGGGAAGTTCTTGTAATCGCCTCGAAAATCGAAATTGAAATTTTCAACATTTTTTTACGTTTTACGGTCTATAGAGTATAAATAAAGTGTTTTTAGAAAGAAATATGTATGTGTGTGTGTGTGCGTACGTACGTGCGTTCGTGGACAGTTTTTTCTACGAGCACAACCCACGTAAACAAAGTCGTATCGACTTCGTTAAAGTGTCAATCGAAGCGTCTTCGCAATTTTAAGAGTTGATTAGTTTTTGGGATACTTCGGCCGAGGGGGTTTGCTGTTTTGACCCTTTGAAGGTCATTTCTGTCATGCGTTATATCTCGCGAACCAAACATAAGATTCGCATGGTTAAGGTGTCAATCGACGGGTATTGACATTTGTATGATTCTATCAAATTTTTAAAAAATCGTTTTTTCCATAAACAATAAATTTTTAACCTGATTTGCAAAACACAGTGATCAATGTTTATAAAATTTGTATACTAGAATTTTAGTACAAAAACCAGCAAAACTTTTTTTAATGATTACGTAAAAAATTAAATTAAAAATAAAAATGCATTAAAAGTCATCATGACCTTCAAGGTAATTTTTATCATTCACTATATCTCACGAACCATATATGACATTTGCATCATTAAAGTGTCAATCGACGTGTATTAACATTTTTTGTGATGTTTTTAATTTAAAAAAAAATCCGTTCAGCCGTTTTTTTAATTTAATAAATGAAAATGGGAAAATTTAGAGTTTTTTCATAAAAAATAAATTTTTAACCTAATTTATACACCTCAGCAATAAGGGTTTATATAATTTATACATTCCTATCAGTTTTTGAAGAGAAACTGGCCAAATTTTTTGCATGATTCTGAAAATAAAACTAAATAAAAAATAAAAAAACATTCAAAGTTGCCATGTAAAAACGGCTCATACGAATGAAATTACCTTATATCTTTTATTCTAAAGACTTTATTTTAATGTCAATCAAAGTTTTATAATATTTGCATAATTTGAGCCGATTTTGAATAGTTTTCAATGTTTTAATTTTAATAAAAAAAAACTGCTTAAATTTTGAAAACCAACAAACTTTCAATCATTTGTGGTAATCAACGCTTTGAATGGTAAAATGTTTTTTAGTCAATACTTTGCAAGATCATACGCTTTAAAAAGCTTTCTCCAAATAAAACATTGCAGTTTTTAGTAGTTTTGGTCTTTGTGTTTGTAAGATTTCAATTACTTTCTCCATCGTTATATGTAAAACACTTTACTTTTTACATGCAATTAAATATATTATTGACATTGCATATTCCAGGTTTTTCCAAATCAACTGAAAATAAGCAATAATTATTAGTCTCATTGATGAAAAATCGAAAAAAATACAAATTCAATGATTATGCCGGTCATGGCAATTTTGAAAAAAACTATACAAAATGGCCACCTCGCGAGAAAATATCTTCAGTGGGCGTAATAACAAAAAGCGCATTCATTTTTGCTAGTGCTCTTTTGTCCTTCAAGCATCGATATAAAAATAACAAATTACGTAAAAAAGGCTTTATAGCCTGCCCCCTTCCGATTTATCCGCGTGAATAGTCAATCAAACCAATCCAACCGCCCATCCACCAAAAGCCTTACGTAATCAATGGACGCTACAGTAGATGATATGATTGATATTAACTCATATCAATTACTGTTATGAGTACCTCTCATTATTATTTTTCAAAGTAGTACTATTTTCATAAATATTTTTGTGTTTAATATTTTTAATATTTATGTATATATTACTGGGGCGTGCGGACCTCAAGGGTCGCACCTCGTGGCTTGTTTAAAATATGTATTATGTTCATTTTGCAACTTCTCAACCCTTAAAAACCACCCTTGATAACATTGCAATTTTTATAAACTAGTTTAATAGATATAAATAGAAAAAAAGTAGAATTACTTGCAAGACAATTTATTAACACAAAAATACACCGCATATTCACATACATTTACATACATAGACGACCAAATTTACAAATCCAGATAAAAATACTAATACGTTTTTTAAATGTCTGTCTCATTGATTCGATCTTCATCGTGGTCGATGCCATCTGCGTCTTCTTCGATCACTGGTGGACTATTATTACAGTCATCACCCGAGCACCCAGAACAAGTGGTATTACAATACAACCCATTTTTTCTGCAGCCGCACCCTTTTTTGCATTGGCGAAAAATCATTTTTTAAAGTTCATCGGATGCAGGCGGTTTGTTCATGCGCGCGGGGTGTAATGAACCAAATTGCCATCTAAATCGTGAGAACTCTACTTCCACTAGCTTGCTCGATAAATGAAACCTTATATTTTTAAGATGAACTCTGAAAATACGATAAAATAAAAGTTAAACGAATCAATATTAAAATGGAAAACCACTATTTTGACAATGTAAAGGAAGGGGTGGTAATTTGGAACCTGCTGATAATTTGGAACCCCTTAACATCTCGATAACAGGCAGTGACTTCTATCAAAAAACTATATAACTACGTTGTACTGATACCATAGAGCATATTTGCTACCAATAGCGCCGATTTTGCATCGAATTTTATCTGTCCACGCAGTTGAAATTTAACGGCAAACGCAGATGTTTTTTTCGTTCCCTTTGAAAAATTGTAAAAAGTTTTTGTTTTAGTTTAAAACAGAGTCAGTGGGTGTTATTGGAAGTCTATATGCACAAGTTCAGATTGTCATAGGTAAGTTTTAATGTATCTTTTAACTAGCTTTGATTTTCTTGATTATTTGTTAATTGAGTAAGGTTTTGAATTTGGAACCCCATAGGTGCGGGTAATATGGAACCGGGCTCCAAATTACCCGCAATGTATTCATCTTCATTTTTTTCTGGTTCCAGTCATGCCTCGAGCTCAATTGTCACCAAAGCCAGAGGCGAGAAGAAAACAATGGACCAGCAATAATATGATTGAAGCTGTAAAAGCAGTAAGAGAAAAGAAAATGGGTTTGAAAAAAGCGGTTAAACTTTATAATGTCCCAAAAACTACTCTGCAAAGGTTTGTGCACAGTGACCAGCTTCCCGATGAGGTTGTAAAAACTACTATAGGAAGAAAACCTGTCCTGCCATCTCATCTTGAAGAAAGCCTTGTGTCATACCTTTTCATTATGGAAAGCAAATTCTATCGCTTGACCCGTCAAGATGTTCGGAAAATGGCCTATCAGTTGGCTTCAAAAAATAATATCGAACATCCGTTTAGAGATAACATAGCAGGTCGAGCTTGGCTTGATCATTTCTTATTACGCCACAAAGATAAACTTTCCATTCGATCACCAACAGGAACTTCGAATGCTCGGGCTCAAGGTTTCAATAAAGAAGCAGTGGACAAGTTCTTTGATATCCTTGAAGAAGAATTTCAAAAACATAATTTTCCTCCCGAGAGAATTTTTAACGTTGACGAAACTGGGCTGTCTATCGTACAGAGTAAAGTGGTTAAAGTGATTGGTATGCGAGAGAAAAGACAAGTAGGAAGCATAACTGCGGCTGAACGTGGATCATTGGTATCAGTGGTATCAGCAATGAGCGCTAGTGGCATATTTATTCCACCATTGCTGATATTTCCCCGCAAAACAATGACGCAAACGTTAATGAAAGGAGCTCCGCTCTGTTCTATAGGAAGATGCCACTCATCAGGATGGATTCAGGCAAACCTGTTTACGGACTGGTTCCAACATTTCGTTGAAAAGGCCCACCCAACCGAAGCCTCAACTGTTCTATTGATTCTTGATGGTCATTATTCACACACACGCAATTTGGACATTTTGATGGCAGCTAGAGCTAATAATGTCATAATTATTAATTTTCCTCCACATTCAACGCACAAGATGCAACCTCTTGACAGGTCTTTCATGGGTACCTTGAAAACCTACTACAGTGAGGAAATTAGATAGTGGTTACTCACCTCCAATCGGATGTTGACTCCATACGAAATAGCCGAATTGCTGGGACGTGCTTATTTTAGGTGCCAAACAGGAACTATTGCTGTGAATGGGTTCAGAGTAAAGTAACTGGTATTTACCCGATGAATAGAAGTGTATTTACTGAAGCCGACTACATAGCAAGCTCAGATGGGAGTGATGGGACCACTCTTCAACCTCAAGCTACTGCTGATGACCTTCATCTACCGTCTACAAGCACGCATGTTGCTGTTTAATTGCCACATCCAGAACCTAAACCAGGCCCCAGTGAACAGGCAAATCGAAGCGATTGATAGCAATCCTGTTGTTCTTCCGGAAGATATCTTACCGGTGCCAACACCCCAGCCCACAAACCAAGATGACACTTATTGCATTTTTTATTCTAAATGATACTCCAACGATCAACGGGATGAAACTTGGATTCAGTGCCAATCATGTGGGTTGTGGGCACATATTGATTGCTCAGGATGCGACAGAGAATTTGTGATTTTTGCAAATAAGTTTGTTTCATACATGTAATTTGGAACCCGGGTTCCATAACACCAAAACTCAAAACACATTTTTTTCATTTTGTCAATAAAGCTAATTATTTCCTATAATGAGTGGTTTTCTTTTGTTAATCCGTTCCAAAATAAAAGTTAATAAGTTTTGAAGTATATAAAGCCATTTTTCAAGATGATTAATGAAATCGTTTTCTTACAATATTCAAAAAACTAAGTAGGGTTCCAAATTACCACCCCTTTCTCTAATATCACAAAATTTTAAAATTGTTTAATTTTTTTTTCAACAAGTGCGTTAAGGGGGATAGCCACTGTGATGGGTCAAAAAAAATTAAATTTTTTTTTGTTTTAAATCAAAGTTTATATGTTCAAAAATATGTGTACAAAATTGCAAGTCAAAATTTCGAAAGTTGACTAAGTTACAATGATTGTAGTGAGGCCGATCAGCTGCTCAGTATCGCATCGAAAAAGTTAATAAAAAAATTAAGAAAGTCAACAAGACCCCTGGAGATGAAGAGGAAGAACCGTCATATGGTCCAGGTCTCGATAGTTTAATATATGTATGAAAATTTTAAATTTTTTTATACATGATTTCACTACGAGAGAAATTGACTAAAACCTTTAACCGCATTTTTCTCGTAACGACTTTTTTTGAACTGGTCGCATCAATAACTCGAACAATTATTAACCGATGTCTAATTTTTTGTTTTTGTTTTGTTCGTCTTAGTAGTGGTTAAGGTTAAGCGTAGCCGATTTGAAAATTTTTGTGTTTTACTATTTTTTAAACTATTTGAAAACCAAAAAAACAGTCGAAAAAATTAAAATATTGTCAATCGGTCACCATTTTGTGAAAAATCAAAATAAAAAATAACGGCTACGTACAATATTCATACGTTCATACAGATTACAAAAAAAAATTTTTTTGTTTTTTTTAGAGTACCGGCCTTTAAAAAATCGATGCGACCATGGAGGGGGTATTTTTTTCAGGCGCTACGGCATCGTTTATATTGTTAAAACTATTTAATTTTTTTAATACAAATTTGTGGAAAAATTATTAGATGTGTACTTAATAAAATAAAAAAAAAACCGATCCAAAAATTCCTATACTTACTCGGTCGAAAAAAAAACATTTAAATCACTAATTTTTCGGCCGTCACAGTGGCTATCCCCCTTAAATTATCGAAATTTTACAATATAACTAAAACTCACCAATATAACATGGGATAGTATTCCCATTAATACAATAAGTGCAAGTGTGTTGGAAGCTCCACAATAATATGTACGAATAAATCCTTTAATTATAAAAGTATATACAAAAGAATTATAAAACTCAGGCAATTGAAATAAAAAATGTAATAATGAATTTTGTATGCACTAAACGATTTATTTTCATAACTATAAAAAAACACAATTGAATAATTCTAAAAAAAATTGTCAGAGCACGTGCTTTTTCTTTCGAACTTGAGAATACACTGGTGAGGAATCAACGAAATATACACTCCCAAACGCAAACACGTGCAGATGTTTCTTTTCTTTGTATTTCGATTTGAATGGAAAAAGTGTTGAACGTGTAACGCACTACTGCCAAATATACCGGTTATGTAGATTATTATGCTCCGAAGTAGGCTACTCGAATTTTTCGAGAAAAAAATTGATTGGTTTTTTAAACATAGCTCCTTCATTTTTAGTGATAGAAACGATCAGGGGTTTTCAAGATTTATAAGACTATGTGAATTAAATTCTCTGCAATTTTTTTGATAAAATGCATATTTTTCGAGTTATTCGGGAAAACCCCACTATAAACGTCGATTTTTTTGTCGAAAAACTTTCAACCGCGAATAGGTCGAAAAATATTAGTTTTACGAAAAAATGTATAGAACATTTTTTTACTTAGAATTAATTTTTCCATCGGTTCTTGTAGTTAAAACGTAATAACAAATTCCCCCCCCCCCCCCCGAGATGGGGTGGCAACCACCCTAAGGTTTTAACGTACAGCGGCATTGTATAGAAAATGATCCTTGGGCCATTTCAGGAAACTATTGGAAGCATTCTGCACCTGTCACAGAGAACGCGCCCAGTATCGCGTTTGTAGTAAATACTGGATTGCAGTTAAGCGTATTTTATGATATTACAATGGTGCATCAAAAGCCAAATTGAAATGATGTAACACCCGTCGTCAACAAAAGTGATTTTTCATTGAACATGGGGACAAAGTTTTGATCAATGTATTATTAGAATTGAAGTCTTAAAATCTAATTTAATTTAAAGCCTAGTCTTCGTTGAATTGGAAATAATTTTTCAAAATGATAAAGTTTTCCAAATGAATTTTGATGAATTGCCAGGCACTTGGTTGGAGACTGAGCCGACACTGTTCGAAATTTTGCTGCTATATGTTTACTTTTACGGCCAATGTGTATTTATACGCATCTTTCACTATTCTTAAATCCAAAACACACGAGTATATTACTAGTATAAAGTCGGTGCAAATATATTACCTTTTAATAATGAAATTTTTATTACTTTTAGTAAAAGTAAAATAGACCTAAGTGTTGAGCTCACTCAGGCAATTGAAAATGCCATGATGATATAAACCGAGTTAGCGCTTCGTTAAAAAAAATTGGAATTTTTTGATATCCTCTGAAGAATACAAATATTTTTTCAATGAGTTGTTTTTATTACATGCCAGGAAACATACTAATGGCAAAAAATAATTTCATATGGCCTGGTCTATGGACTTAAAAGTCCCTTATCTACCCGTGTCCTTTTACTATAATAGATTTGTAAAAACAAATGGTCATTTTTTACAAGTACATTCGATTGATTGTATAATAAAATGATACTATCAAATTTATAAGAGGGAGAGTAGCCAAAAATATTAACGAAAATAGTAAAAATCATTGCCGGAAGCAAAAACAGAAAACATATTAACGACAACAAAAACGTACAAAAGTTTCCGTAACAACACGAGATAAATTAAACAACAACAAAAATATTAGATAACCAAAGATAAATAAATATACAATACAATACAATAATAAAACAAACACGTTGATGTCATAGACAATTAAGAGACAAAGAAACCCCGAAATAAGCGAGAAAAATACAAATTTTGACCTAGCCAAATAATACCGGTTACAACTAGTAGATTTCGAAAATTGCATAGCCTCAATAGTTGAAGCAAAAAGAAACTAAGCTGTAAATATATTGATCGACGTCGTGGTAGATGTTGGTCAATCTATTATTTAGTATTTATTGTTGATGGTCGAATTGACTCGTGTCTTAATTTATTTGCTGGCATTTTCCTAATTCAGACTGTATCGAGTCATATGATTGCAAACCGAAGGATTAAAAAAATCAAAAAATGACTGTTCAATTGTCATGCACAATAAGCGACACGTAGTATGTCACTATCTCTTCAGAACGATGGTACAATGTCTTTGATTGGCTAAAGGAGGGAAGCGCGCAAATATTCAAACTTGAAATATGCAAACACAACATTCCTTCTCCCCTCAGAATCTCTTTTTTTAGTTCAATGGTGCATTGAGATTCACTTGCTAACTTGGGGAGCAACGTAATGGGGGTTTTCTGGCAAGTGATGATCTACTCGGCGTGTCCAGGAGAGCCGCGTTCCAGTGAGGCGGTGAATCTCGCGGTGACGGTGCATCTCGCGCTGGCGGTGCTGTTTGTTGCTCGGGCCTGACTCCTGGCGGGAAAGCGTTCCGCGTCGGTCGTGGACTCCCGGGTGTTGATGTTTTGGCCCGGTTTGCTACTGCTGGGGTAGTTTCGGGGGGGGGGGGGGTGGCAGCGCTCTCTCCATAATAGGACGATCGATGTTGATGCCCCGGCTGTTCGATGTTGCGGTTTTCTTGTGGACGTGTTGGCTCGTCACTTGGTTGCTGCAATGGCTTAGATTCTAGGTGCCCTCGAATTTGGTTAGCATTTTTTTTTGAAGCGTTTTCCGAAAATTTCAATGTCATAGTGGAGATCACCAAGTCGAGATAAAATGGTACCGGGAACCCACTTGTCCATTCGCGGAATCCCCGAAAGAAAATAAACCGCTTGTGCTGGGTAGAATACTCGAAAAGAGGATTCAAAATTTGCTCGCTGCTTCTCAGTAATTTTTGTGTACAGGTTTTTTGGCTTGAGTAGGTCCAGGCAAGTGCGTAAAGGACGTCCGAGTAAAAGTTGCGCTGGAGATTGACCTGTAGTCGAGTGTGGAGCTTTCCGGTACTGGCGTAGAAATTCGTCCAAGTTTCGCTGCAGGGATCCGGGTGCATTAGACATGATTTTGAGGTAATCCTTGACGGTTTGGATATTTCTCTCGGTCTGTCCATTGGTCGAAGGGTGGTAGGAAGCGGTGAATTTGTGGTATTTGACACTGCTGTACCTTAAGAAATCTCTGAATTTAGTAGAGGCGAATTGGGTGCCATTATCAGAGACAACGGTTTGGGACGATCCATACGACGTGAAGAGGTCGTCAAGAAGCGTGATTGTGACAGCTGCAGTTGTCGTGTTTGTAATTTTTACCTCTAGCCATTTACTGTAGGCGTCAGAGACGATGAGCAGCATTTTTACAGCACAGGGGCCCGCGTAATCAATGTGAATTCACTTCCAAGGCTCATGCGGGTATTACCAATGGTGCTCACGAAATTTCGGCGGTGCGTATGCGTGTTTGGCGCAATCGTCACACCCGCGTCGATGCCAGGCCAATACACGAAAGAGCGCGACATGCCCTTCATTTTTACAATGCCCAAGTGCGCTGCATGTAAATCATTGAGGACAGCTTGGCGCAGTTTCTGGGGGACAATCACTCGATGTTCAAAAACGAGGCAGTTGGCAGCAATTTTGTATTCTGCTTCGGGTGCCTTGTACCCGGCGCAAATGAGGTTTTGTTCTGATTGTAGATTTTTCGGGGTGCATGATCTGCGAGAGTGGTTTGTTATCAGTAAAGAGCGTACAGATAGAACAAAAAATGTACCGCATAAACTATGGCAAGTGCCTGCTTTTGCTGGCGTCCGTTGCCGAAATCAAAAGGAGTGATGGGTCGTATGGCATTAATATTTGAGGTGACATCAAAGCATTTTTAATGTCTTCAAATATTTTGTTCGGCTTCTGGTGTCCCCTCGAAAGGTCCCTTGAGGAGCATGTTGCGTAGAGGTCGGTTTCTTGTTGACAACTCTGAGATGAAGGAACTTTCAAAAGTGGCTTTTCCGAGAAAAAGCTGTAGTTCTTCTGGTGAAGTTGCTTTCGGTGCATAGCGAATAGCTTCAATGTGTTTTTCTGATTTTTGTATATTTTGAGCAACGATTTTGTGTCCCAAAAACTCGACTGAGGTTATTGTAAAGACATATTTTTCTCGGTATAGTCGAAGCCCATGGAATTTCATTTGTTTCAAGGTCAATAAATCCGAATGCGAATTTGTTCTGGTTCTGGAAAAAGTTCAGGTAAATTTATTTCTGCAACGAAATGAGCGATCCATTCTTGGCCTAGTAGGACATCAAAATCGCCTTTCACAACATAAAGGTTAAGTCTTTGTATTTTGTTTCCGAACAGGTAACCGGCCTAGACAGCTGATTCTGTGACGTGTGTAACTGGCAAATTTTCTATCTGAATTTTGCACTAAAGACCTTAGTTTGTATGATCGCAAAGTTTTCTCACTGATAATGGCACACAGCGCACCCGTGTCGAGTTCCATTTTCACTGGGTGCCCGTCAATTTGCACCTCAACCATGCGACGATCTGCTGCTTTGGCGCCGCCAATGACGTTGATCTTACCGAAATACTTAACAAAATCGAGACTGTCACGTTCTATGTTGTCTACCGACTGTTCAGAGTCAGAAATTTGTGCCGTGGTTTGTTGCTGCCTCGATCTGCAAACTCGACTTATGTGACCTTTTTTCGCATGTTCTGCAGTTGTCAAAAAAGAAACATTGACTCCGTAAGTTTGCGCCCTCACAGCCGTTACAGGGAGATCGGCTTCCGTTGCTCTCGTCTTGCGGAGCTCCTTGAGTGTTGCTCTGCGTTGCTCTCTGAAAATCTCGGCGCGGTCCTGCTTGGGCATCTCGTTGCGGTGTTCGGCCCACAGGTGATGGTTTGAACGGATATGATCTACGGTCGTGTCGAGTCGGAGGTGTTGCGTATCCTAGTTCATTCGTCGTTCCTGGTGCGGATACGGCTGCCGATACTGTTACTTCGCTCGCTGTGTGGTGCGTCGCCTCGAGCTCGTGGACGATTGGGTTGGGTATGCCACTATGAAATTTTCAGGTTTTTTAGCAGTTACTTCATCGCACATTTCGCGGGACCGGAGTCCATGAAGGAGTTGTTCGACCAACATTCTGTCCAAGAAATCACCGTAATCACAATGGGCCGCGCCTTGTCTCAGACGGAGAGCGAATTGGGCCACTGTTTCATTTTCTTGCTGAGTTATTTGCCGAAATTTTATGATCTCCGCGTATTTATTTTTTGTTCGGTCGAAATGATTGGTAAGCGTATTTTTTTACCTCAGTATACAAGAGATTTTCGGGGAAGCAAGGGTTCACCAGAAATTTCAGTGTGTTGTTCAATTCTGTCCCATGTGCACACGCGCGAAATTTGTTCCTAGTCGGATGCGAAACTCGGGAAAATGAAAACAATATATTTTTCTCTTTTGTTTGTATGTTTACAACTGAACATTTATTGAATAGTTTGTTTTGCTTAGATACTAATCGTCTTAATGACTTGTCACTACATTCTTGTTTTCTCTAATTTCACTTATTTAGTAAAAGCAATTAGCGAAAGAATTTGTCGAGGTTTGAGTGCTCATTAGCTTCCTCGTAATTAGGTGCTAATGGTACTGGTTTATATTGCAAGTGTTGCAATTCGTTATGAGGGCATATATCTCCCCCATCGTTAAGCTTGGAACCTCCTGGTTGGAAAAATTTAATTGAAGTAAATTATGGAACGATCAACACGTCTTTCTAGTTTGACTTGTTCAATGGCTTGAATATTATCAATTTGTTTCAAATGTATTTCGGTTAAATTTACATGAATATTTAAAGGTTCCAGTATTTCATAATTAGGTAATATAATATTATTTTGAAACTTGCTCCAATTATTTGTATATTCAATTTTATGGATGTTAATGCTACATTGTTCAAATTTTATTAGGTAATTTCCAGAAATTTTGTACTTATAATTATTACAGTTTTGTACGATTTCGTCTTCGGTTTTAATCAAAACAATGGTGCCTTTTTCAAGTTCAATCACATGAGGTACTACGTTCTTGCTTGTTGTACAGTTTGTGTAAGTGTTATTAATGATAATATGCTTTAAACACATATTGGCTTTTCGGAGTTTCTTTTTTTCGAGAGTGTCTGATACAAAAACTTCATTATTTGCTATTATAATTTTTTGTCGTTCTTCACTTAATTGTACATTTTTATTATGAGGAATAGGTAAAAAATGATAAATTTGTGTTTCTTTTTCATCAAAGATTGGAATATTCATAACAAAAATGAGAGTATTATCGGAATATGTGACTAATGCAATTTTTAATTGTCCAAGTTTACTTAAGTCTATTCTTGCTCGTAATATTTCTTCCATTGTGAGAAAACTATGTATGCATAACCTGTTGACAGAGGTAAATTGCCAGTGGGACGAGAAATGAAAATGCGTCCGATTGGTTTCGCTGCTGATACAAGAAGAAGTATTTATTCACGTTTTGTTTGAAATTTCTTCGTTACAGTTTAGTAATGTAGCGCCAAGTGCACTACGCGTGAACTATATTTGTTAAGGTGTAGCTTACACCTGCTAGTTAGAATTTGCATTTAATTCCAACACTTTCCCTAAATACAAACTCTAACTTATGTATTCCTTTAAAGCATAAGGTAATTCAATTCAATTCAGAATAAATTAAATTGATGGAGAAAATGTTTGCATACAGTGAAAATAATTCAGACTAAGCCTAACAGTTTACTAAACATTGCCTGTTTATTGCTGACAACCGCTTTCGTGAAAATGTCTGCCACCATTTCATTCGTTTGCAAATATTTGATTTTGATTTGACCTCTCTCGATTTTCTCACGGATGAATTTCGATTTGATTTCTATGTGCTTTGTCCGTGAAGAATAAGCGAAATTCGATGCCAACTGAATTGCACTTTTGTTATCGCAGTGTATGACCATTTGTTTCGGTGAGTCGATAAAAAGTTCAGTTTCAAGTCTTTTCAACCATATCGACTCTTGAATTGTTGCGACCATCGCCATGAATTCAGCTTCCGTGGTTGACAACGCTATGGTCGGTTGCCGTTTCGTACACCATGATACTGCCGCACCCTGTGCAGTAAACACGTAGCCAGTTGTCGACTTTCGTTCGTCTAAATCGCTTGCCCAGTTAGCGTCACTAAATCCTGCAATTCTTCTCGACGAATTGTCGTAAATGAGTTTCCTTTCCACAGTTCCGTTAAGGTAGCGAAACACACGTTTTACCGCGGCCCGGTGTGCTTTCCCTGTATTGGTGCTGTAGCGACTCAGCAAATTCACAGCAAAGCAGATATCTGGCCGGGAAATCTGTGCCGAAAATAGAAGGCTGCCAATCGCTTGATTATATGGCACGTTTTCCATTTCACGCTTCTCTCTTTCACTGGATGGGCACATATTTCACGATACCTTTTGATTCAAGTCAAGTGGGGTTGTGACTGGATTGCAATCACTCATGCCAAAGCGCTCCAAAATGCTCCTGATGTATTTTGCTTGATCAATCGCAATCGTGCCGGCCGTTCTGTTTCGAGTGATGCGTATGCCAAGTACGGACGATGCATTTCCCAAATCTTTCATCTTGAAATTTCGTCTCAGTTTATCCTTCAACTGTTGTGTAAGCTCGTTATTATTTGAGAAAATTAGCACGTCGTCAACGTAAATTGCAACAATAAGCATCTTCTTACCATTGGCTAAGTGGTAAATGCATTGATCGGCCTCTGACCTTTTCAAGCCAAAATTGATTAGCACGTCATTGAGCTTTTGGTTCCACATTCGAATTGACTGCTTCAGCCCATACAATGATTTTTCTAACTTGCACACACGTTTCGAACCATCATCGAACCCTTCCGGTTGATTCATGTAGATATCTTCCTTCAGATCACCGTTGAAAAACGCAGTAACGGCGTCCATCTGCTGAATATTCAAATCGTACTTCGCCGACATTGCCAATAAGAAACGTATCGATGTATACTTTACGACTGGCGAAAACGTCTCTTCGTAATCGACACCTTCCTTCTGCGAATACCCTTTCACGACGAGTCTCGCTTTGTGTCGAATCACTTCACCACTAATATTTCGTTTGGCTTTAAACACCCATTTGCATCGAATAGCTTTTTTATCTTTCGGCAAATTGACCAATTCCATGCAACGATTTAATTTCGTCGTTCATTGCGCATTTCCACGATTCAGCATTCGGACTCGACATTGCAGCTCTGACGGTTTCTGGATCACTTTCTAGGCACTTTGCAGCGCTGAAATTTGAATGTGACATCTGCTGATTGGCAATTCGTTCAGATCGGCGCACATAATCTGGGATTTCGAGATCTTCATCTGGCACGTAGTTTGATGTATTATCAGTTCCATTGATGAGTGAATCACTGCTTCCAATGCTCGATGAGTCTGTACTAGATGCGATGATTTCGTTGACAATGGATAATTCATCTTTTCTCTCCACGCCCTCTGAATTGACATTGTCAACTTTCAATTCAACCTCATCATCGTTTTTGTAATCGCTTACTACCGGCAATTGAGAAGAATTAGTTTTATCTTTGTTGATATTAATTACCTGTGAACTTGGCTCTTCGATGAAGACAACATCACGGCTAATTACGATTTTCTTCGTTTGTTTGTCATACAATCGAAACGCTTTCGATTCACTACAAACACCAAGGAATATGCAAGTTATCGCGATTCTCCGGGAGATCGTTAAAAAAAAGACGCGTTATGTTTAACAATGTCTTTATTCATACAGCAACTGACCTACAATTAATTATTCACCTCTATTTATTACCTAAAAAATGCCTAATCAACATAGCAGCTAAATATTGACTAATCACCATGTTCAATGTGCAATGCATTTACCCAATTAGGTCAGGTAGCAATGATCGCAAATTAATGTGCTAGAAAATATTGATTGATCAGCGAATCAATTCGAGGCAATTGAAATTGGTGCGAAAATGTAAAGTGCTTGCGCGTAAATATACGTTGTTTATTGCGCAATGAGACACATGATGAACTAAGTGGGGTCGAGTAATGGCCAATGGACTCATACGTACCTTTGGAATAACATCTGGAAAAGGTAAGAGGAACGAACTGTGATAACTTGCATTCTGTTGATTTTGCATCCAATTTCTTGCGTTTTTATTTTGGCACATGAGCCATTGCTTTGCATCCGAAAATTCGCAAAACACTCAAATCCGGTGCTTCGTTTGACCAGATCTCCTCCGGCGATTTGAATCCAATTGATCGACAGGGAATTCGATTAATTATGTACGCTACGGTATTCACGGCTTCGGCCCAAGACTGTTTCGGCAAATCAGCATCAATCAGCATACAACGCACCTTTTCAACGATTGTGCGATTCATTCGCTCCGCCATTCCGTTTTGTTCTGGCGTGTACGGGGCTGTTGTTTGATGTTGAATCCCGCTTCGGACACAGAACTGACGAAAAGAACTGTTGACGTATTCTTTTCCATTGTCCGTACGAATCGTTTTAATCCGCATTCCAGTCTGACGTTGGACAAAGTTTTTAAATCGAATGAAACACCCGAAAGCTTCCGATTTCCGCTTCATTATAAACACGAACAATTTTTTTGAAAAATCATCCAAAAAGGTAATGAAAAATCGACCACCGCCGAAAGAATTGACCGACATTGGTCCGCAAACGTCTGTATGTACTAATTCCAATAAGCGTGTCGCACGCTTTCCTTCGTTTCTGGTCGTTTGTCTCGTTTGCTTTCCTTTAACGCACGTTTCACACACAACCGCCTCAGAAAAATTCATCTCGGGTATTGAATTTTTCTTTAAAATTTTCAACTTGTCGATTTCGACGTGCCCCAATCGGCGGTGCCAAATTTGCGAACACTCACTTGTTTTGAAGGCGATCAAATTTAATGAGTTTTTTTCGGCCGCATCACTCACGACACTCGAACTGGCAATTCGTACATGATTTAATTTAAACATGTTGTTTTCTAGCGATGCCGTAGCAACCAATATTCCATGGCGATTGAAAATCTTGCATCCGTTTTCGTTAAAATTCACTTTATTGCCATTTTTCACCATTTGGCTTACCGATAACAGATTTGCACACAATTTTGGCACATACTGCACGTCCTTTAGTGTTGCAGTTTTACCGTTCGGTAGGTTTAGCTGCGCTTGGCCAACATACTCAATTGGTACTGTTGCACTGTTCGCTACCACGATTTCTTTGTGTTTCGCTTCAGTTTTGTTGTTCAGAAACGATTTGCACATTGTCATGTGCGCTGAAGCACCCGAATCTATCAACCAATCGCGTGACGCTCGATCGTTTGCCAAAAACGATGAAAACATAACTGTATCGCTTTTGCTTCTCTTTTCTTTTCGTTTTTTGCAATACTTGGCAATATGGCCTTGCTCACCGCACTCGTAGCAACTGAATTTTTTCTTTGGTTTGAACTTCTGTTTGTTCACTTTTGTCACCATAACACTTTCACTCAGCTGCGGATTTAATTGCGTTTCTTGCAACAATATTGTTTTAATTGCATCGGCTCTCAATGAACCCCCAGAATTCTCGATTCCCATGACCATTGCACGATATTCTTCGGTCAAACCACCAAGCAACAAAGAACCAGCGACTTCGTCATCAATGTTGAATCCAGCGCGTTTTACTTTAGACCACAACAGCATTTTTCGGTTCACGTAGTCTTCCATCGACGTACAGTTACTTAGGTTGAGCGTAACGAGTTGATGTAGAATCGAAATTTTTCCCCGTGTGTTGTTATCTTCGAATGCAGTAGTTAAACTTGTCCACGCTTCTTTCGCTGTATTGGCATCACTAATGTACGAATATATTGCCGGATCCAACAACAATGTGATGTCAGACAAAGCCTTCAAATCGTTTTTCCTTTTCTCGGAGCTCGCGTCTGCTGCCAATTCCCATTCCGTGTACGACCACAAATCCTTTATCACCAGATTTGATTTCGCCGCTATTTTCCAAACATCAAAGTTTTCACGTTCTCGCAATTTCTCGATTGAAATCTGCTGAGTTGCCATAGCGGTTTCACCTTCTTGTTTATCAGTATACCTTTTGTATTTCTCGCCAAAAACGAATCCCTGGGCCCATAACCTGTTGACAGAGGTAAATTGCCAGTGGGACGAGAAATGAAAATGCGTCCGATTGGTTTCGCTGCTGATACAAGAAGAAGTATTTATTCACGTTTTGTTTGACATTTCTTCGTTACAGTTTAGTAACGTAGCGCCAAGTGCACTACGCGTGAACTATATTTGTTAAGGTGTAGCTTACAACAATTATACCTAATCTTGCAGCGTTTATATTGTCTATAATTTTAGAAATTTCAGATTCTAATTGTGTTATAACATTTGTGATTTGTAGATTATTAATTTGGATGAATATCTTTGCTTGATCTTTATTTAATTTAGAAATAGCGTGATTTGTATTATTAGAGTTAATTTTAATTGAATGTTGTAAAAGTTTCATATTTTCTTGAAGTTCATTATTAATGTGCATTTGCTTGTTCATTGTGGCTGTGATTTTGTTATTATTTATTTCTAGAGTGTTTAAATTTTTGAAAATTTCCTGCTTGTCATCGTTATCCATAGTACCAAACAAGATTTTATGTATTGTGCCTATGGGATTCAATAGACCTCTTTTTGTCTTTGATGTCGCGGTTTAATTGCTTCGATGGCAGTTTGTAGTGCCTTTAGTCTTGCATGGTTATGCATGGCTTCTGGCATTGGTAATGAATGGTTTAGCTTCTTCACAAGTGTTATAGTATTTTCGATTTCGGTTTTATTAATTATATGTAGGAACACATCGTTGCCTTCAATTAAATGTATTTTTTTTTTGTTTCTATAAGAGTAAGCCCGGATTGTGATTCGATTTTTTCAATTGTTATTTGTTTTGCCGCTATTACTTGCACTAGGATCGTAAGGCAAATTACTGTTGTTATTTTCGTTTGTTTTTTCTGTAAGAAATTTAAATTGGCTTTTAATTCTACTTGGGTGAATTTTTAGTTTAGTTTGAGGTTGTATTAGGTTATCATCTACTTTTGTAATGTTTATTGCTTTATATGCAGGTGCACTTTTATTTCTCTCTCGTTGAGGATTTTTAATGAATACGTTTGAATGAGCTTTTACTGTGATAGGTTTCTTAATCTTATTGTTAACTTTGTTGATCCGGTATTGCTTCTCGTTATCAATATTTTTTTTTATTTCTAAAGGGTTTTTCAATCCAAATAATGCTTCGTTAGGAGTGCATTTAATAGTTGAATGATGCGTATTATTGTAAAAATTAGTGGCTTTGGTTCCATTTTTTTAAAATATTTATTTTATTGTTTAGAGCGTTTAGTAGTTGAATGTGTTGCAGGAGTGTTGAATGAACAATATTTATGTCTGCACAACCATTGTGAGTTTTTGCATGTGTGAAATGTAATCCAATATTATTTACTCTACAAAAATCTTTTATAACAATGGTGTTGAACTAGTTAGCTAGAATAAGTTTTTTTGGGTTTTCCAAGTATTGATACTCTGGATTCTATTTCTCTAAGTAATGTTATACCATTTTTATCGGGTATGTGGTGGCAATATAAATGTTTTGAAAGTATGTCTAGGGTTGTAAAAAAATACCTTTTTTCGCATGTGAATATATCCCCTGTAACTATTTCGTTATTTCTGGACGGATTCTCTGTTAGTTTCTGAGGGTATTTAATTGGATTACGATCGTATTTAGCAATGTTGCAAATATCGCAATTGTTAATGTAACGTTGAATCAATTCCTTAAGTTTAGGGTAGTATACTTTAGTTTTTAGATTTTCGAAGTTTTCATTGATACCCCTATGGTTATTACGCAAGTGTTCTTGTTTTATTATTTTATAAACTTCCTCTTCGGAAGACGGCTCATTTGCAATATGTTGACATTTGGAGAACGAAATTGTTTTATTAGATGAGAATAATTGAATAAGTAACTTTTGGAATTTATTATATGCAGGAAAGTCTAAATCAGTGTAGATTCCGATTTTTCCCTTAGTGATATGTTGTCTTAAAGTGTCGACTATATGTTGACTGTTTAAGTTAGTCTCTGAAATATTGATCGCTATTCTATTGTGTGGTAAAGACTTAATAATTTGTTTAGAGCTATGTTGCGAGTAATGTATTTGTATTCTAAATGAGTTGATTATTATTGGTTTAATAGGGAAGTGATCATTTTGACCTTCTTCTTGCGTATGGATAGTAGCTAGGTCGTTACTTTCGTTATCTAGGATATTGATTTCGTCATTTTTAATTCTGGAAAGAAAATCTGCTACTGCGTTTTCTTTTCCTTTGATGTATTGTACATCAAAATCAAATTCATTTAATTTGATTTTCCAACGCTGCAATTTGCAGTTGGGTTCTTTTAATGAATGTAGCCAAGCCAGTGGCTTATGATCGGTTTGAATTGTAAATTTAGTGCCAAACAAATACGGTCTGAAGTATTTGGTTGCCCACACTATCGCCAATAGTTCTTTTTCTATTGTGCTATAGTTTTTCTCATGTTCATTGAGAGTTCTTGAGGCGAAAGAAATTGGGTGACCGTTTTGAGACAGTACTGCTCCAATGGCAAAATTGGAGGCGTCTGTAGTGAGTATAAATGATTTACTGAAATCGGGATATGTTAAAGTTGAATGGTTAGTTATCAAAGATTTCAATTTTTCGAAAGCATTTATATACTCTGATTTATTAAGGTCAATTTTTACGTTCTTCTTCAAGCATTCTGTAAGTGGTACTGCAATTTTTGAATAATCTCTTATAAATTTTCTGTAGTATCCAGTGATACCTAGAAATGATTTAATTTGTTTCTGCGTTTTAGGGATTTGTAAATCTTGAATAATTTTGATTTTGTCTGGATTTGGTCTTATACCCTCTGGAGTTAAGATGTGGCCAAGGTATTCTGTTTCCTTAGCGAAGAACTTGCATTTGTCAGGTTGAATTCTCTTAATTTCGTAAATATTTTATTTATTGACACTATATGTTCTTCTAAAGAAGTTGAAAATATTAATATGTCATCTAGGTATACAACGCATATTTTATTTATGTATTCTTGCAAAACGTAGTTTATGAGGCGTTGAAAAGTTGCAGGGGCATTTTTCAAACCAAACGGCATTCGAACAAATTCGTAATGGCCGTTACTTGTACTGAAAGTAGTTTTTTGTTGATCTGCTGGGTCTACCAGTATTTGATGGAAGCCCTTTGCAAGGTCCAACGTAGTGAAATATTGGGCTTTGCCTAGTTTGTCAAAGAGTGAATCAATGTTTGGAATAGGAAATTTGTCGTCCACGATTATTTCGTTTAATTTCCTATAATCTATGACAATTCTCCATTTTGTTTTGCCCGAGTGATCTGATTTTTTGAGCACTACCCAGAGTGGAGAGTTGTAGGGACTTTGAGAGGGTTTTATTATATTTTGCCTTAGCATGTCTTCTATTTGTTTACTCACTTCATCTTCATGAGCTTTAGGGAATCTATATATTTTGCTCAAGATTGGTTGGTGTTTGGAAGTATTATTTTGTGGGTAATTTCTCTGACCGAAGTTAAATTATCATGTTCCTTGTAAAATAAGTCTTTGTTATTTTTTAATATATTAAATGTTTCACTTTTTTCTTTCGGATTCAAGTGTTTTGTAGGAATTGTTTTTATTATTTCGGCAATACTAGTAAGTTTGGTATCTTCTATTTGATATACCTCTTGTATTGAAATTTCCTAATTTGTAAAATATAGTCTAGTATTGAACATTTCAATATATTTTTCGCCGAGATTAATAATCGATTTTGTTGGGATAAGAATGTTTTGTCCTATAATATCATCAAATTTTGGATTCTTTATGTGGAGTAACTTCCATTCTATAGTAGCACTATGGTTAAATTCGGAAGGAAATTCTGAGATGATTCCTTCCGAAATGAGTTCCGAATTATGTATACTATCGATTTTGATAGGAACTTCCAAGCGAATCCGTTTGTGCTCCGGAAAAAGATTTTTATTTAGAATTGACGTTGTGCATCCAGTATCCAGGAGACAACGTATTTTAGTTTTAAATAATGTGATTTCAACTATCGGTAATGTGTCCGATTTTCCGAGGCTAGTGCACGAAAATTTTCTGCATAATTATTACTTCGCAACGGTGCGGATTCAATATGTAAATTAATATCAATATCCATAGGATGTTGAGATCGAACAGTTCTCATGATAACTGCTGACTGAGGTATATTTGAATTATACCTCTGAGGATTCCGTGAAAAATTGTGCCTAGTATCGGGACTATTAACACGATTTTTCATGTTGATTGTCACTAAAGTTTCTTTGATTGTTACAGAAATTTCTACGATTATTACCGCCGTTATTTTGAAACCTAGCATTATAATTTCCCGCGTTTGTTTTTGGTACATGATCGTTAGAGCTATGAACAAAATTTGCACCAAAATTTTTATACCGATTATTATGGGGTTTTTAACTTCCCAGTATATGGGAAGTTCTTGTAATCCACTCGAAATTGAAATTTTCAACATATCTTTACGTTTTGATGTCTTTAGAGTATATTTTAAGTGTTTTTAGAAAGAAGTATGTATGTGTGTGTGTACGTACGTCCGTATGTGCGTTCGTGGACAGTTTTTTCAAAGAGCGTAACTCACGTAATCAAAGTCGTATCAACTTCGTTAAGGTGTCAATCGAAGCGTCTTTGCAATCTTAAGAGCTGATTAGTTTTTGGGTAACTTCGGTCGGGGGGGTTTGCTGTTTTGCCCGTTTGAAGGTCATTTCTGTCATGCGTTATATCTCGCGAACCAAACATACGATTTCCTTGATCAAGGTGTCAATCGACGCGTATTAACATTTATGTGATTCTATCAAGTTTTAAAAAAAATCGTTGGAGGTGTTTTTTAATTTTTTAAAAAAAAGTGCAAAAAAATGTGTTTTTTTTTCAAAAACAATAAATTTTCAACCTTATTTTGAAGTGCAAGTAATCAAAGTTTATATAATTTACATATTCCAAACAGTTTTTATAAAAATGTCATCAAAATTTTTACTCATGATTACAAAAAAAGTCAAATAAAAAATAAAAAATCATTAACAGTCATCATGCTCTTCAAAGTCATTTCTGTCATGCGTTATATCTCGCGAACCAAACATACGATTTGCATCGTCTAGGTGTCATTGTACGCGTATTAATATTTTTTGTAAATCTGTCGCATTTTTAATAAAATCTCTGGAGCCGTTTTATTAATTTAAGAAAAAAAAACTGCAAAAATTAGGTTTTTTTCATAAACAATAAATTTTTAAGCTGATTTGCGAAAAAGAGTAATCAATCTTTTTAAAATTTATATATTGCAAACAATAAGTGTAAAAAACCATCAAAACTTTTCCCCATGACGTGTATTAACATCTTTGTGAAGTTTTCAACAATATAAAAATTCGTTTCAGCCGTTTTTTTAATTTAATAGAAGAAAATGCGAAAAATTATGGTTTTTTTATAAAAAATATTTTTTAACCTGATTTGCACCGCACAGTGATACCAGTTTATAAAATTTATACATTCTCATTAGTTTTTGAAGAGACACCGGCAAAATTTTCTTCCATGATTATGAAAAAAACTAAATTAAAAATAAAAAATCATTCAAAGTTACCATGTAAAGAGGGTTCATACGAATGCTATTACTTTATATCCTTTATTCTAAAAAAATGTTGTAAATTCAATCAAAGTTTTAAAATGTTTGCATAATTGAGCAGCTTTTTAATAGTTTTTATAGTCTTTTAATTAAAAAAAAATGCTTAAATTTTGAAAACCAGCAAAAATTTTCAAGATCAAAAATGGCCCCCACCAATTGATCCACGTGAATATTCATCGACCAAAAACCTTACGTAATCAATGGACCCTCCCGTAGACGATATGATTCATATTAACTCATTCCTGTTACTGCTATGAATACCTCTCATTGTTGTAATGTTGTTGATGTTTATGTAGATATTACTGGGAAGTTGACCGTGTGGACCTCAAGGGTCGCACCTCGCGGCTTGTTTATAATGATTTTGTGCTGTGCCACTATGAACATTATTCACTTCTTTTATGAAATGTTCCAAGAAAATATATGTTTCTCGGAGAGTTCGAAATTTTTTTGTTAAACACAACGCCGTAAGGTGTTCCGGTAATAAATCAATAAACCTGTTCAACACAAACATTTCACTTTGTTCTACCGAATATAAAGGATTCGAGGGCGTACTTAAGTTTAAGTTTATCTAATATTTTTTCAAGTGTATAAAAATTAGTTATAATGTTAGAAGAGGTTGTTTCGTTTACCTTGGAATACAGCTGGTTGTATGTTTCCCGAATGCCAAATTTTTGTAGTAGCCTCGATTTTATGTTCGCCCAACTGTTCCCGGTTAGTCCTCGTAATGCTTGAAGAGCTCTTCCTTGTATCTTCTGAAACACTATGTTTGCAAATATATCTCTCGATGGCTCGTTGTCCTTTATTTAGTCTAAAACCCAGTCGACTGACTGCAGGAACGGCTGGAGATCATAGCTGTTGTCTCCTCTGAACACCGGAATTCCTTGCGTAAACTGCATCAGTTCCTTAATGTGGTGAGTTGCCATACTGTTTAGTCTGAGTTTTCCTAGGCGATCCGCTAGTTTTATTACTGCAGAGCTATCTTCCTATGTTGAGGATGCTCTGTAAGTTTGTTCCTCCAGCTTTAAAGAATCGAGATTCTCCCAGTAGTCCTTACTCTTTTGCGGAAAGTTTTGTCTTCTGGTGCTGAAGACTACCGACTGCGCCGAATTTGTTCCAAGTCGGATGCGACTCTTAAAAAAACTCGGGAAAATGAAAACAATATATTTTTCTCTTTTGTTTGTATGTTTACATCTGAACATTTATTGAATAGTTATTTTTGCTTATATACTAATCGTCTTAATGACTTGTCACTACATTCTTGTTTTCTCTAATTTCACTCATTTAGTAAAAGCAATTAGCGAAAGAATTTGTCGAGGTTTGAGTGCTCATTAGCTTCTTCGTAATTTGGTGCTAATGGTACTGGTTTATATTGCAAGTGTTGCAATTCGTTATGAGGGCATATATTTCGCGTAGTTACCGTAATCTTCCTCTGGAATTTTTAAGAGTTGCAACGCCCATTCGAATCGCTTGAAGTAGTCCTTAACCGTCGATTCCTCGGTGGCACGATACTCACCTATGGAAAACGCTGTGGGTTTTATTGGTGCATTGCCCGGAGTTCCGGGTGCACCCGTGGGAACGGCGTTAGCTGCTGTGGTCGCTGTTGCTGCTTGAATTGTGCTGGTCATAATGCTTGTGAGCGCTTGAAGAAGTTCCGGGGGGATTTCGTCTGCCATTGTGTCGTTGGATCCCACTTTTGTATCTTTGATTTTTATTTATTCAAAAATACTTCACTTTACTACACGTCATAACTTACTTAATCGACAATAATCAAAAAGTGACAGTTCAGTTGTCATGCACAATAAGCGGCACGTAGTGTGTCACTATCTCATTAGAACTATAGTACAGTGTCTTTGATTGGCTAAGGATGGGCACAAATATTCAAACTTGGAATATGCAAACACAACACACCGCAATGCACTTCACCCGTCCTTGCACACTGTATTGAGGTGCACCAGGTTTTTTAGGTTGATTTTTTGGTTATCGTTGCTTTTAAAAGCGAAGATTGATAAATTTAAAAGAGTTATGTTCATATTACAAACATTGAACCAATTTTTCGCAAACCAAGGCGTTTGTTAAAATCTCCAAGTTGGTTAACATATCATTGAGTTTTAAGGTAAGGACTTTGAAGATTGAATTTGAGTTTATTTAATTATTAACTTCATAAAGCATTTCCGGTTATAAATACCTTCATTTTCAAATTAAGTTATCTATTTAATGATATAATGATATTTATTAAACTTTAAATTTGCTAGGTGCTATAGTATCTTTTTTTTACATGAAGGATTTGGTAAATATGATGCAGCTGCGCAGCACTGTTTAAATAAAACAGTTGGCTTAGAAACGGTCAATCCAGGCGACGAAAGTTTTGTTAATGAATTGACTCTGAACGATTGTACTTATGCAGATTCACGAATAAATCTTAACAGTTTTTTGGACGGTATCATTGGAGATGGAGACATTCAGTTTTCTGAAAATGATGTTTTGCACTTGGTATGCTAACGATTGTAAATCATATAACTAAAAATAATAATATTTATTTATATTATCCAATCGAATTGAACGAAACTAAGAGAAACGTATTAAAAATGCAACAGTCAAGAGGTATTGAACCAAACAGAATCCGTTGCGACAAAGATAATTCTATTAAGTCAGCAGCGAATTCTCTGGAAAATGGATTTAAATGCCACCAATACAAGTTAAAACCTTATTTAACAGCTGTATATAAGTGCCCTCCAGTGTTTTGGCAACAGTCACAATGTCTTATATCAATTAAAATAGTAGCACCTGATGTTCAAGACTACTACCTTAGAGTAACTTCTTCGTATTTACTGTTTATGTAAGTTTTATGTCATTTTTTCAAGCAATTTAATATTTCGTAGTATGAAGTTATACAATTAAATGTTTAAATGTCCTTTTTTAGAGCACTAATCCAAACTGAAGTAAATATTTTGTCGATAAATTTTTGCGGATGTATCGATTCGTCACTAATTGCTCATAAAGTACGTGGTCTTAACATATTAGTCAGCCTTCCCAAATCTATGAAAGGTATTAAATGGCCAAGGTTAACTTTTGATGCAGATAAACCAAATTGGTTAAAATATAATCATGATTCTGTCTACGAAGAAAAAGAAGCACATATATTTACAGGTAAGCTGTGTTTTATCAATTATTCAATTCACAATTAATTTAATTTTTGTATAGGTCTACATAGGCACGATTCTATTTTGATGGACTCAATATCTGATACTAACAGTGACTTAGAGGACCAACATGATATTTTAATAACGAACGATGTTTTTGATCCTTTCGATGAAGAATTTTTTTAAGTTTATGTAGTAAATTTAATGAAATATCGTGGAAAGTATTATACGCGAGGAACACCTAAACTTTTTTGTTTTGTTTAAAAAGGTTATATGTCATGGTATGGGAGGAATAAGAACAAAAGTTAGTACGATGTTCTCTTCAGCAGGGCCTGAAAAGAATTTGTTAGATATTTGTTGAGCAACCTAATCATTTTTTACTTGCGGAATATTTTAAAAACATTTTATTTGCGATTCTTCGTACAACTCTTACTTTTTCACTGCTTTTGTTTGCTTTATCGTTGAGATCTGCGTGTAAAGAGGTAATTTTCTCGTTTAGCAATATAACGTCAAACTCGACTTCATTAAACTGATTTCTTTATTTCTTTCACCTCTCGATTTGCTTCTACAAAATGGTGAGTGATAGTCACCTCTCTTTCTTCTAACTTTCAATGTCAATTAACTTGTTTATTATTACACGTACGTTATTAGAAAAAAACAGTGCAAATATAATTTTCAAGCATCTTGTTGTTCTAATGGATAGAAGAAATTATTGAAAAATTGGGGTAAAAGATTTTTTCGAAGAATAGGTGCCTACATCCACAATTATTCAAAAGAAAAATAATCTCGACCGGGGATCGAACATACGACCTCATGATCGCGAGCTAGTAGCGCTGGTCAGATGCAAAAACTTACTAATCCCCAAGCGAGGCTAAAAACTTTAGAGGCGGTTTTCTCAAATTCGGGGGGTGTTGTGTTCTAATATTTTAAGGATCGAATATTCTTGACGTCTTCTACTTACGTGCCCAATTTCATCTAGATCTGAGAGGACGATGTCGTGCCTTCTTCTTGTTAGTAGCGTATTGTCCTGATGTATGGATTTTTGAATATTTCGGTTAGTAGTGAATATATAAAATTTTCGTCCTTATGCACTAGCCGATCCAAACGGTTTCTCGGGCAATAATAAAGAATTTCAGCAAGTTAGTAATGAAATTTTCTCCCCAAAAAAATATTGGCTGACATGTTCGGCAGATAAATCTTACATTGCATAAACACACATGTGTACTTGTGAACGATGAATATTGGTCGACAAATCCCATTTACTCTAAAGTAAAATTTGTTAGCTCGCGACCGATGGCTCGATGAAATTCTACGAAACGGTGTCTCACATCGGATTGATGATAGTTAGAAATGAGTGTTTACTATTGTGTTACAGCTTTGACTTTGTGTGATTCTTACTTGTGTTGCGTTCGCGTATCATTTTTTTGAATCAATTGAATATTTCACATAACTAGTTACTTAATTCTCACGTGCGCCCTTTATACATTTGTTACTTTATGGCATTGTCGGCATTCCACAAGAATCTTTTTCATTGTAATTACTTTATGGCATTGTCGGCATTCCACACCATCTGGGCAAAAACTGTGTTAATATAATTTTCATTACTTTAAGGGAAAACGCCGTCAATGTATATTGTATGTATATTTATGAAAGGTGGCTAGCATATGTTTAGATGTAAGATACTATATATAAGTAAGGAAAAGTTGTAAGCGCCGCAGTCGTTGAATAGATGTTAAGAAATAAACTATCGAATTTTTCAATCATTTTTATCTTAGTCGATACGTTTATTGTAATTGGTGCAGTCGGTATTGGACTTGATCTACGCACTTGGTTTTTGCTGGACTCAAGTTATAATTCCTTAGCGAGTTCTGAGACTGGAACTTGACAAAAACATTAAATTAATGTGTGAGTGAAGTTCACGAACTTATAAACTTCCTGAACTGTTGGAGCTTGGAAGCTCAAGCAGAATATCCTAACATGGACCTTTCAAGCCTGATGAAGTATTTATCAGCATTACCACTATTTGCTGGAAATCAGGATGACGTCCACGCTTTTATTCAAGCAGTCAACACCATATCAGCACATATAACGGCCAACGTGAACGGTGCAATCCTTTTTCAACAAATGTTGATGAAGATCGTAGGACGTACAAGAGCAACGCTTAACTGCCATTTGGTGTCAACGTGGGATGAAACCCGAAACATTTTAATACAGCATTTTGATACGCAAGAGTTGAAAATCTAGCTAATAGGAAGAATGCAAGCAGCCAGGTTTACCACAGGAGCGAAATTTCATGAATATATATGTAAGTGTTTACATAAAATTAATAATAAGGTAAAATATAATAATGAAATAATAGAATTAAGAACTGAATTAGAATTAATTTAAACACACTATTAGCTAAGGACATATTTAAAAATCAGTGACCAAAACCATTACGTGGAACCCTTTGTGTGCGAAATCCAGATACGCTTGAAAAAGCACACCAATTTTTGGTGCAAACAAATTATATAAGCCTGCGTTATTTTAGCCCAAATCATTTTTAACATCAAATGAATTCCAGTTATAGTGCCCAATCAAAATATTATGTGAAAGCACCTAACTATAATAATTTTTCATATCCGATTAGCCCTAATATGCCAATTAAAGACGATGTATCTATGTACACGGTCCGTTCAGTCGAATCAAGCCTGCATACTCAAGATTTTTATACAGAAGCCCAGACCAAAACTTCCAGTTATTGTGCTCACAATTGTAGGAAAGAAACTTCAATGTCTTATAGATCATGGATGTTCAATTTCTTTATAAGATGAAATATTAGTACCCGAACATAAGAAAATCTACTGTGTATACCACAGAAAATCTATAACCAATCCACAGATTGGTTATAGATTTTAGAAAATTAAACCAATTAACTTCCGAAAATAAAAACCCAAGCCTAAATATTGACGATCCATTAGGTTTGGCACAAAACTGCATTTTCATCAATTAACCAAAATTCACGAGGCCCACAGCATCTTCGAACACAATTTCCAGAGGAATTTGCATCGCATAAATTCATTCAATGGCACTTAATCCCTTTTAAAAATATATTTTTCATGCTATTATAGGAAATAACATTCTACCCGGTACAAATACTATTATTAATTACAAAAACAAAACTAATATTTCACCTAAACACACTATCTATTTTGGTGAACAAGTAGAAGCAACCTATTTCTCGGAGGCGCTTAGACATTTCCCAGAAATTGAAAATCCTACTCGCACGGAGGAGTACTCAAAAGAAGAATTTGAACTATTAGATCGCATAACCAAAAAGTTTTCAGACCTACAATACGATGAGAAACAACGACTAACTTTTGCGAGATTAAAAGTGCACCCGAAACATTTCAAAAGTTAATGAACAATGTTCTACATAAATACATTAACAGAATTTGCATTATTTATATGGACGATATCCTGGTTTCACATCATTGAAAGAGCACGAAATAGCTCTTGGAAACATTTTAATTGAATTAAGAAACGCTGATCTTAATCTCTTAATCCAACTTTCAAAGACACATTTCCTGTCAAAACACACCGAATTTTTGGGTTCCATTATAACCGCTGATGGTATAAAACTTAATGCAGAACAAATAATTGCCATCCAGAAATTTCCTATACCCAATACGACCAAGCAAATAAAGAGTTGCTCTCTTTATTCTCCTCCTTAATGAATTTGTGATAAAATCCTTTTTACCACAAATCCATTAAGGATTATGCGAAAATTGCCAAGCCTCTTACAACGAAGCTACAAAAAAAAACTCCCAAGATCATTGTTACTGATCCTGATTACAAACAATCTTTCAATCAATTGAAAAATTATATAATCAATGATCAGATTTTAACCCACCCGGACTTTTCAAAGTCTACTTTAACCACGGATGCCTCTCAATTTGCCATTGGAGCAGTAGTATCTCAAAAGAAAAAAAACATATAGCTTTTGCATCTCGTACACTTAATAAAAGGGAAACAAATTATCCTACAATAGAGAAAGAGCTCTTTGCCGTCATATGGTCAACTAAATATTTTAGGTCGTACTTGTTCGCAGATCATAAATCTTTGCAATATCTTGACAACATAAAGGAAGATAACGCAAAATTGCTTAAGGGGGGATGTACCTTTAGAGGCCGAAAAATGGTCTTTTTTGCAACTGATTTGTGGGGAAATGAAGATAGTTCTTATTAAATCAGTATAATATTTATTTTAGGCGATGTTTCAGGTTGAAAAAAAAACATATTCTACAAAAGTGAAAGTTGAAAATTAACAAATTTTTCAAGGATCTTGAAAGCCATGTCGTCGCTGACGTCGTAAATTGCGTAAGCGATGCTGGCTGCAATTTTCATCTGAAATCAACAAACCAAACATTTTCTTACTCGAGAGGTTTTTTTTAGTAGATAGACTAAAATATTTGCGAAATTCGAAAATTAACCCTTTAAAACAGGCTCAAAAAAAATTAATTACGATTTTGACGAAAAATTTCGTTGTACTTCCAGTCAAAAATAGTCCCAAAATAATTTGTTGTTTTAATCTTTAGTCTATATAGAACAGTTTTTTATGTTCTTTAAAATGAATGCTAGACGATGAAAATCGATTCAATAGTTTTTTTATTGTCACTTACGCAATGTTAAAAAACATGGTTTCGAGAAAAGGCCGTTTAAAGTTTGTGGTCAAGAGAAAAAAGCTCGGCGCCAGGCACTTCCGGGATGCATATCTTCCACAATTTTGAGAATTAGCTTTTGAAACTTTGCCATGATATTGTTAGGCGATATATCTATCGATTAAAACAATTTAAAAAAAAATCGATTTTAAAAAGTGTCTAAAGGTACTTCCCCCTTGAACTTAGCGAATATGATTTTACGATTTCACAAATTAAGGGAAAAGAAAATAGTGTAGCAGACGCTCTTTCTAGAATACAATTGGCTAATGCTATTGAGAATGAATCTCTTGTTGCAACACAACAACAATTGCATGTATATTTCCGAAAGACCAATAAACTTCTAGAATACTCAAATATTCTTAAAATAGGGAAAGCCCAATCAAGTCAAATTAATTAAATATCAAGATAAACGAATTTTACATCTAACTTTTCAAGAATTTACGCCAAAAACTACGAATTACATACTAAACAATCACGTTGCGAAAAATGGCACCTCGGCAATCAATTTCCCTACAAAACAATCCCTCCTTATAATGCAGGAAGAATATTCAAAGCTCCGTATTTGTAACGCCAATTTTTGTAAAGTGAACGCAACAAATCGCCTGCATAACTGTAATGAACCAGAAATTAAACAAATAATAGCAAATCAACATATTACCTCAAATTACCAAAGAATTACAAAAGTGTATTTGGATTTGCAAGACAAATATTGTTTTCCAAATTTTAAAATACTCATATCAAACTACATCAACGGATGCAAAATATGCAAGCAATCTAAATATGAAAGAAATCCGGCTAAGCTTCCATTTAAATTTACACCCTACCCTGACAGCATGAGAAATACATATCATATAGATATATGGCTTAGAGATTAAAACTCACCCTACATTTCAATTATCGATAAATTTTCGAAATTTTTTGGTGCTAGAATCAATAAAAAATAGGTAATGGGATACTGGTAACCAAGCTCTTCAGAGTGCATTTAATAAAATAGGTAAGCAAAATAAAATCATAACAGACAACGAAGGCGCCTTTAATACACAAAAAACTAAAGACTGGTTAACCAAGAACAGTAGGTGCGTTTTTTTGGCTCCCGCTCTAGAGTAGAGTTCCAAACCCCAACCAAAAAAACGAATCAGGTTCTATACAGGTTTAATGCAGTTGGTAGCATTGTCAGCACGAAGGAGACACTGTCTTGTGACATTTAATAAGTGAAATTAACGAATTGAAGTGGTTATTATTTCAACAGAATCTGTATTATTTCGACAGGGTGAGTTATTAAATGAAATTAATTAGATTTATTATTAATTTTTCGCTCCATTCGATTTATAGCGTTGACACACTGACCCATCATCAGTACGAAAACCATCATCAGCACAAAAAACCCCATCATAATGACGGTGAGATAAGCACGAAAAAAGACCATACTTATCTCGATAAGTACGAAAAACTGCCATCTATGTTTGGGTAGAATAATGAGAAACCATCTGCCGTGTATGGAATTTGACATTATTTATATCAGCTTCGAACCAAATCGGACGTGCCATCGCGGACAATTGCCGTTTGAAATCGAAACGCCACCAACGACCGAATGATAATGACAGCACCAATGACGAAAACGTGTGTGTCACCCCGTCATTTGCAGTTTCGTGCTGATGACGGTTTTCGTCCTGATGATGGTACAATGTGTCAACGCTATTATTCACTCACTAAATTGACAGTTATTGCAGTAATGCCAACTTATCAAACGTAAATGATACGGCTGGCCATCTGTTGGGCTCTAGAAACCCTAATGATAGAAGAGCTATCCAGTTCTAGGTTTTGTAACCCAGTGAATTCACTGGGTTACGAAACCTGGATAGTTGTTGCTGTTTTACGTGTGTTTTGGGTTAGCTACTCTAGAGCGAGAGCCAAAAAAACGCACTTAGTTTTGAATACTATTTTGTATCACCCCAACATAAGGCAGGTAGCTCAGATCACATGGAAGTTAGAATGAAAATCTTAGAACTTATTTTTTACGTCTAAAACTGGGAGACCAAAACCTAACCGAACTTAACCCTATTCAGGAATGTGCTCCATACCAAAACAAGCTGCGAGGTGCGACACTTGAGGTCCACACGGTCAACTTCCAGTAATATCTACATAAATATTGAAAATACTAAACACAATAATAATTATGAAAACAATACTACTTTAAATAATAATAATGAGAGGTACTCATAACAGTAATTGAAATTAGTTAATATCAACCATATCATTTACTAGAGCGTCCATTGATTCCATAAAGCTTTTGTTGGTTGGGGGGTGGATTGGTTAGATTGAATATTCACGCGGATCAATCGGAGGGGGCAGGCTACAAAGATTTTTCACGTAATTTGTTATTTTTATATCGATGCTTTAAGGACAAAAGAGCACTAGCAAAATTTAATGCGCTTTTTGTTATTACGCCCACTGAAGATATTTTCTCGCGAAGTGGCCATTTTGTATAGTTTTGTTCAAAATTGCCATGACCGGCATAATCATTGAATTTGTATTTTTTCGATTTTTTATCAATGAGACTAATAATTATCTCTTATTTTCAGTTGATCTTGAAAAACACTGAATATGCAGTCAATTATCAGTTTAATTGCATGTAAAAAGTAAAATGTTTTACACATAATGATGGAGGAAGTAATTGAAATCTTACGAACACTAAAGCGTTGATTACCACAAAAGCAAATTTGATTGAAATTTTGTTGGTTTTCAAAATTTAAGCATTTTTTTTCAGCAAACTAAAACACTGAAAACTATTCAAAGTCTGCTCGAATTATGCAAATATTATAAAACTTTGATTGACTTTATACCAAAGCCTTTAGAACAAAATATATAAACCCTTTTTACATGGTAAATTTGAAGGATTTTGTTAATTTGTTTTTTCTTCAGAATCAAGCAAATAAATAAAAAAATAAATTAAAAAAAATGGCTGAAGCGATTTTTTTATAAAGTTAAAAACAGCACAAAAATGTTAGTACACGTCGATTGACACCTTAATGATGCAAATATTATATTGGTTCGTGAGATATATTGAATGATAATAATGACCTTGAAAATCATGATGGCTTTTATGGATTTTTTATTTAATTTTTTACGTAATCATGAAAAAATGTTTTGCTGGTTTTCTTACAAAAACTATTTGGAGTATATAAATTTTATATACATTAATTACTGCGTTTTGCAAATCAGGTTAAAAACTTATTGTTTATGGTAAAATCCTAATTTTTAGCTCTTTTTGTCCAATAAATCAAAAAACAGTTCGAACGATTTTATCAAAAATTTGATTGAATCATAAAAATATTAATACGCGTCGATTGACACTTTAACTATGCAAATCGGATGTTTGGTTCCGGAGATATAACGCATGACAGAAATGACTTTCAAATGGTCAAAACAACAAACCGAAGTGTCCGAAAACCTAATCAGCTCTTAAAATTGCGAAGACGCTTCGATTGACACCTCAACAAAGTCGATACGACGTTATTTACGTGAGTTATGCTCGTAGAAAAACTGTCCACGTACGTACGTACAACACACACACATACACATACGTACTGTTACCGTTACCTTGCGGGAAGGACCTAAGTCTTGTCCTGACTGTTCGGCCGCGGCGTTCGGGTGCTGGTCAGCCCGTTGGAAACGGGTCGTGGGCGCCACTCGTCCATTCCAATGGGCCTCTTGAGTCGTCGGACGAGAATCCGGCTCGCCGAGGTTCCCGCAATCTTTGTTTCCGGAAAGGAAAAAAATACGAAGAAAGGAAAATAAACACGTCCTACCGATTCAATTTTGCTCTTTTTTCGTGTTTTATTAATTCAACACAATTATCGCGACAATATGAAGGTAAAAAAAACCGTATCCACCACTCACTCTCTATTTCCCTAACACTTAACAATACTTAATTTATATCTACTTCCTTCCTTCCTTCTTTACGCCGGAGGCCCCTCAGTGATGCGGCGATGCTTCCTCGGACTGGAGCATATGATAGCGGCTCGTTGCTGACTCCCCTGTTGGCGACGACTCGCTGCTAGTCCAGACGCACCGATCCACCCGCGCTTGCTTGTAACACACTAGTCGCACACGCGGTGGCAATTCCGCTCGAAAGACAGGGGACGCCTTGCCGGGACTTCGTTCGTCGATAACACTCACGCAACGTTATGGGTGGGTACCGAACACGCGAAACGCAAAGTAACTTTTCGGAGACGCGTACCGCAACTTGCCTGCTTCGGCGAATCGACATTCACTTCTTCAGTTGTTTCCGAGGATTCGCTTCTCGGTCCGGTCAAATTCGTCTCAACCGACGCGCGGATATCACCGTCGACAAAATTAGAGAACAGGGAGCTTTCGAGGTGAGGCTTTTCGCTTTTATACCCTCGCCTGAAACCGCTTTTCCGGTTCGCGCAACCAACGGCGAACCGGACTCTTTGTTCGCGGTGGTTGGCCTCTAGCGAGGGTCGACGAGTTCGCGTGCTTAATTTGGATCACCGCCCGCGAGCTTTTCGTCTCGATGAAAATCGAGCTTTGCGTGGGCGGTGCGTGGTTTGAGGCGTATCCCCCAGCGCTAACTACGTCGGCTATTTTCTATTGGCTCGACGCCAACTGCCAGAGTATATAACACAAGGCAGTTGGATCGAGCCCCTGGCCAAACTATTCTAAACTAAATTAAATTTAAAAGTGGTGGCTCTTGAAATGAGTGGGTGGTGGTGGTTGCGCGAGTCGAACCGTGACAATACTTCTGACTAAAAACACTTTATATATACTCCATAGACCAGTAGCGTAAGCAGGATTTTGATAAGGGGGGGGGGGGGTCATATTTTTGAAGTCTTGACTAGGTACGTTCGCTAGTGCTTCCGCGTAAAAAGTATCCGCAAAAAAAGTATTCAAAAATGGAATAAATGTGGATACCCAAAAAAGTCTCCAAAAATGGAATAAATGTGGATACACGGAAATACTTTTCCGGTGTGATTAATGGCAAATTTACATTTACTCGATATTGCTGGCGACCTGCTATACGAGATATTTGAATATAGGTTTCAAAGGGGGGGTTGCACCCGTAACCCCCCCTTGGGTACGCCACTGCTATAGACCATAAAACGTAAAGAAATGTTGAAAATTTCAATTTCGATTTTCGAGGCGATTACAAGAACTTCCCATATACAATAGAATCGCTTATAACGTCCTTGAAGGGAACGTAACTTACTCGCCTTTGTAACCGATAGACTTTGTATCCGAGATTTCTGAAAAACTCAATGAGCAAATGGGAAGAAAAATAAACACACCGAACATATCATTAACGATATTACATATATTGAATGGTTATTAAATATACATATGTACATATTATGTAATTAAATTATAAATTAATGGATGAACAAAAATGATAAATGATAATATACATGTTATTTTTATGTTGTTATTTTTTGGTAGAATAATCTTTCATTGCTTTTTTGTGTTTCACGGGAGTGTTTCAGTAACTGTAACTTTTTTCTAACATAAAAATATTTGATTTTGTTGTTTCATCCATTACTTCGTATAACGAAATAAATGCAGACACTGTTTTTAAAGCAGCGCAAGCTTCACTTAAAGAAGGTATTCCTTTTTCTACCTCGGCACTCTCGTTATCTTCTGGATCAGATTCAACCACTGAACTTCCTGTAAAAAAAGTTCAGAATACATAATGGAAATAAATATTAATACATAAATGCTTTAACATGCATACCTGCAGTTACCATCGCTCTAGCCACAATTTCCTCATCTGTTTCAGGTCTCGTCGTGTAGACTTCGTTATCAATGTTCTCAAATTCAGCAAGTGTATTTGCAGGATACTCTAAATCGACCTGTCCAGCCCATTCGGCAAGAAATTCTGCGCTTTCTGTGTTTTCCAATTGTGACTGGTCTCTTCGCCAACCGGCATGTTTAAAGTAATTCGCTATTGCTTGTGATGAAATTCCAGTCGAGGCCTTGTCCAACATTAAAATCGCATTTAATATGTTAAGCTTTGTTTCAGCAGTATTAAGCTCGTTGGCGTGTATTAATTTCAAAACAATTTGTTTTCTGTAATTTGTTTTAAGCAGTTTAATCATTCCTTGATCCATCGGCTGTATAATAGCTGTAGTGTTTGGGGGCAAAAACACTACCTTTATGAAATTTAGAGCTACATGATCATGAGCGGTACAATTGTCAACAAAAAGTAAAATTCTTTTGTTGCTTAACCTTAGTTCATTGTTCCAATCCGTTATCCAAGCTGTAAATAGCTCTCTCGTCATCCATGCTTTTTTATTATTTTTGTATTTTACTGGTAAGCTTTTGAGATTCTTAAAACACCGAGGCTTTGCACACTTGCCAATCACCAAAAGTTTTCGTTTTTCCGTCCCACTCATGTTTGCTGCAACCATTACGGTAATCCTCTCTGTGGATAATTTTCCGCCGTTGCACTTTTCCCCGTTGAACTGCATCGTTTGATCTGGCATCAGTTTTAAAAAAAGACCTGTTTCGTCTGTGTAGCCATTTATTATTTCTGGGAATACTGTTTTTATCCACACGTCAGGTACGTCCTTCGGAATGGACTCTGACTCACCGCAAATTTTTCGGAAGACGATATTATGTCTTTTTCGGAAACACTGTATCCAAGCACTGGAAATGTCAACTTGTTTTTTCATCATGGTAGTGAATGCGTTCGCTTTGCTTTCTAATATTGGTCCGTTTATGGGGATTTTGTTGGTTCTTTGCTGTTTGAACCATTCTAACAGAGCGTCTTTAATATCCGAATGTTAACTGCACCTCGCCCTTTTATTGTTTGAACACCCCTCGTTAAAAGAGTTTTCACTCTTCTCGCGTTATTTTATTGATGTAATTGTGGAGTGACTTACTCCATGGTCTTTTGCAATGTCTGTATTTGATTCTCCCTCTTCCAGGCGCCATAAAATGTAAGCTTTTTCTTCAATAGAAAACTGTCTTCGATAAGCCTTGTTTACACTTTTTACACAAAGACAAACAGTACCACGAACCAAAAATTATTTCTCGAAACAAATTATGCAATGGTTTGAAAAATCTGTGCATTCACGAAAACTCTTAGGTAATTCTGAGAAAAATATTAGAATGGCACGTGGGCTGCCTTAGTAACCGATATAATTTGTTTTAGGGGTCAGAATATAAGGCCACTGTAAACGATATTTCGTTCTAAACGATTACGTTGAAACCGATAGATTTTTGCATTGTTTGAAAAGCAGGCGCAAACAACTTGTTAGAATTGGACGTAATAAACGATATGACGTTGTAGCCGATGCCGCAATAAACGATTTTCACTGTACTGGGAAGTTAATAATACCATCCATTCGGCCCACAAAGTGTAGCCCGCTGCCTTATTTTTTCAGCGAACCGAAACCCCGATTTCTGACTTAGAAAGGGAGGAGTTATGTATATATACATTTGCTACTTTATGACATTGTCGGAATTCCACAAGAATCCTTTCCATTTTATTTACTTTGTGGCATTGACGGCATTCCACACCATCTGGGCAAAAACTGTGTTAATATAATTTTCATTACTTTAAGGGAAAACGCCGTCAATGTATATTGTATGTATATTTATGAAAGGTGGCTAGCATATCGTTAGATGTAAGATACTATATAAGTAGTAAGTGACGTACCTTCGAACCGGGTTTTGTATGGGTGGGAACCACTTTTTCAATCACATCCAATCAGTGGAGGTTTGGTCTTGGTGTACGTGGTTACAAGGGGTTTAGATGGGGAATCAGTGCCATTTTGAATCTGGGGTACGGTCGCGTGGTAGCGTTGATTTGTTGTTTTTAAGAGGGGTGTTGCAGTTGGTTGGTTGGGGTTGTCAGGTGGTGTGCGGTGATTTGTGTTGGTAGAAGGGTGTAGAGCTTTGTTCAGGTGTGTGGCGGTGATTTGTGTTGTGTTGTGAGGGGTTGCTGAGCGTGGTTGGTAAAAGGGTGTAGAGGTTTGTTCAGGTGTGTGGCGGTGATTTGTGTCGTGTTGTGAGGGGTTGCCAAGCGTGGTTGGTAGAAGGGTGTAGAGGTTTGTTCAGGTGTGTCGCGGTGATTTGTGTTGTGTTGTGATGGATTGCCGAGTGTGGTTGGTAGAAGGGTGTAGACGTTTGTTCAGGTGTGTCGCGGTGGTTTGTGTTGTTAGATTTGCATGGCGAACAGATGTGTGCATGTAGATACATTAAGAGTATTATTTGCAAGGCGTTGAGCGATGTTGTGGGCCCAGTCGGTTGGTTGCTAGGGGTGTAGGGTGTGTTAGAAAGGAGAATCTATTGAGTTTTTGTGAAATGGATTACCAGGGCGTCATGAAAGGCTGACGGCAAAATATTCATGAAATGCCGTGTGCGCAAATTTTTCTTCCTACATTAATGCAGGCCACGGTGAATATCTGTAGCGTTTGTTCAAGACAACGAATGATGGGGATAGGGTAAAGCCTTGCACGCACATTTTCTGGGGCACTGTATTAAAATTAGCTTAATGTACTACGAACCCAATGATATTCAATACGCCGTGTTACTGTACGTTATTTGTGCCAAAGGCAAGCCGAATGATGGGTGAAAAGAAACAGGCAGCAATTTTAATGGTAATTGCCATCCATGCTGAATTCTGATACTAACCTTAATGCATTACGAAAAGTATCCAATTAACTTCATACACATGTACGTTGAGATGTGATGATGATGATGATCGGACAGAGGTATTGTAATACATATAACTATGTATTAATTTTTTCTTAATACTGCGAGACAGTCTACCAGGAGTTCATTAATTCAGGAGGTTAAAATATTTCAAGTCTTTTTTGAAGGCAAACGAATGATGGTAAAGAGGACGATCAACCTGCATGAGGCCAATACGTGTTTTTATTGTAATTAAAGGTATTTCCTCAAGGTTGACCGTCAACAGGTGCTTCTTTAGTGTAGAGATGTATCATGAATGATCAAGTTATGCGTTGTACATAACGACTTGTCTTCGCATGAGTTTTTCTTTTTGTTTGCTGGGGAACTGTAGATTTGAGGTTGAATATCATTAAAATAACGCCTTGTCTTCCGCATTCTTGATGACTTTTTGTGTTGTACATATTTTACACTATATTGCGAATCGTAGTAATTAAGTGGTATGGCCCAATTTGCAATGTGAATTAATTAGCTTCATGAGAAAATGACGTTTGGTTAACACGGCCGGTAGCACAGACTACATGCATATGCTTGCAATTTGTACATTGTCAATTGTGTTGCGTGTGTTTTGATTAAAGTCGTTATAGGGTTGTCGTGAATGGGTTCAGGGGGAATGAAAGTGATCAAGTTATGATCACCGGGGTGGAAAAATGGTATAAATTGCAGGAAGGATACACAGTAAAGTCATAATTGAAATTTCTAGCGTACATGCTGCCAGGAATTCGGCGCTGTGAAATATCTGAAGAGCTGGTGAGCAAATTATATATATATATATATTATTCATAATTAATTTTTGATTTCCTGTTACAGATAAAATCCAATTTTGTAAATTGCAGCCCGATAAAGGTCTACTTTGCAGTTGGTGTAAGCTAGCTTAGGATTCCCATCTTATGTTTTTTCAAATTGTTTCAGTGCTTGAAAATGGTAGGTTATACCACTAAGTTTGATGGCTGAGGTTTACTATCAATTTTTCCTATCAGAAAACCGTGGCACTTTTAGACAACATCTGCAACTATACCCCTGATCAACATGTTGCACTTGCTACATTAGACGTAAGTAAAAAATACAGAATTAAATGTTTTCGATTCATAACCACGCAGTATGGAGCACGCATCACTGTACATTTGGTGGAAGGGACCTACTGTTTTCTTCCATCAAGATTCTCGGAGAAAATAAAAAAACAACGTCAGGTTGAGGAGCTGAACGAGATCACAAATTACAATCTCATATTCGAGGGTAAAGACGACACAAGGGGTGGTTATTTCAAAATAAAATTTGTTCAAGATAGCAACGATGAATAAAAAGCATTTTTTGTCATACAACATTGTTTTTGTTTCCAACTCACTTTTTCCATATCACAACTGTATGAAGAAATGATGGACTGATTTTGAATGTAATTTAACATTGTATTAAAATGTCACTTATATAATTTCAAAACTTAACATTTCTTACTCTGTAATAAAAACACATTAACTTCCGTATTATGTTGGCGGCTTTTTCAACATCACAACACTCACATGTATCCGGTCCGGATTCGGCATTGTCATAAAACCATGGACAGGAATTGTAGTGTATTCCGTGAATTGATGTGGTAGACGGGATCTTTGAGTATAACTTTAATGCTTTGATATCACTTAGTAGCCTCTCACGATGTTCATCTAGAACATCCATGTATTCCGCAACAAAGTCGTCATATTTGCGTAGTTTCATAGCACTAGTCATCTTGTTCGCACAACGTTTGTTTGTAAACTGACAATGTTTTCAAGGGTTTGTTTTGAACTATACAATATGTGAAAACCTCTCATTGAAAATGTTCTCCCTGAATTTGTTAGAGAGAACGGGTTTTATAATTTCATGTAGTTGTGAAATGCGATGTTTAAATCTAAACCTATCACGAGCATGCATTTCCCACTCGCCTTTATGACTCATGCGATACGCATAGCCCCAGGCTATCATATACCTCATGTGAACGCTGTCTGCGAATCTAACGTATTTTGCAATATCAGCGAATTGTGATAGGATCCTGGAATGCATTCACATTACGTCTTTCATATCAACCCATGAATTACGCGCCGAAGGAAAACCTAGCCATTTTACAAAAGCTCGATTTTTAACCCTTTTCAAAATCTTCTCAACAAGGTAAACATCGGGATATTTCACCTTTAATAATTCTTTTTCATAGAAACCACCTTGTATGGAGTTACCTTGATCATCTTCAAGAAAGTATGTCTGTGGTTGTGTTTTTCTCACTTCCTTTATAGTAAATATTTCAGTCGACCAGTTCGGTATGTAGCCCTTTTCAAACACATGCTTGTACTTACTTATTTGCAATTGATTTCCAATTTTAAATTTAGGCTTCGACACCACCTTAACTTTCTTATAAACAGTTTCAAGTAGATGTACTTCATTTCTTACGTTAACATCTATGGGACGCATCTTGATTATGCGATGTTTTGTTTTGTTGTACTTGTCCGTCAACTTCTGTATAATGCTAATCCAATGATAATTCCCATTCATACTGAATTCTTTCCACATGATGCCCTTCAGAGTTCAGTTGAATCCCTCGACAATTGAAGCTTTTAACGCGCTGAATGTAGAATAATTGTTTATTTCATAGTTTTTCATTATCCGATGAAATGTTCTATTGAAAAATTCTTTTCCATCATCGGTTTGTAAATTTCGGGGTATACGTCTCTGTTTGAGAACTGATTCCATAGCCTTAGTCACATCATTGGAATTTTTACTTTTGACGGGGAGAGCCCAAGCGTACTTGGAAAATGTATCAATTATTGTCAATAGAAATTTATAACCGCGATTTTCAGATGCATTCGCACTCATATCAACCAGATCTGCCTGCCAAACATAATCAATACCCCTTATAACAACACGTCGACGTTTAAAGTTTTTTCGAGTAGTTCTATGGAGTTCATTAACAATTTGCCTTCTACTCATCTTGAAAAATGTATAAATAAAAGTTTTGTAATGGCTTTTATAAGAAGTTCTTCTTTTCCGAACACAGGCCCGTCTGGCTGCGGGAAGCCACCATTTATAGAGAATCTTCTTAGAAACAATGCAATGATTCAACCATCAGTGAAGAAAATTATTTGGTGTAACGCTGCACAGAGTGCTATACCAAGGCAAGCGCCATTTGAAAATATCGAATATTTGAACTCTATTCCTGAGGAATTTCCAAATAGCGCGAATCAACCAATCCTAATTGTATTGGACGATATGATGTTAAATGCTTTTTCAAGACAAGTATGCAAGTTGTTTACGAAAGGATCGCATCATCGTAACCTGTCTGTCGTTCTGGTGACTCAGAACGTTTTCCATCAAGGAAAATTTTGCCGAGATATTTCGCTAAACTGTAAGTATCTAGTATGCTTCAAGAACCCACGAGACAAGAGTCAATTTTATCATCTCGCTAAACAGATATACCCTGAAAACAGTCCGGAGCTTATGAGAATATATAAAGAAATAACTCAAAAACCTCATAGCTATTTGCTAAAAGACCTAACACAGGATATAAATGACACCTTACGTTTTCGCACCGACATATTTAATACAACATTTGTAACGTGTTATTGCTCCCCAGATAGTTTGAAAGAAGACAATGGTGTCACGAATGAGACGATTGAAGGACAACAAGCATATGCTATATGTTCTTAAAAAAGCTAGCCCGTGTTTTAGAAAGGCTATACTGAAAAGCGCCGATCCCGAAGTAATTAAAACTCTATGCGAAATCACACACAATACACTTAAAGGAAATCACTTGCATAGAGGAAAAATATTCTCCCGGCTTTGTAAATATAAAAAGAGTATGCGTAAGCTAGCGGAGGCTAAATGATCCGTTCCACGCCAACGTTAGGTGTTAATTCAACAAGGCGGATTCTTACCCGTATTGCTAGGAAGTGTTCTTTCAGGTGTGATAGGGTCTTCAATTGAAAAATATGCATAGAAATAGCAGTCTTAATAAAATGCTTCTATTACCCCCGGAAGTATATGAACGGCTTAAGGAGACAGTTGAGAGCGCTAGTACACAGACACTGTTTGACAAAACCATGAGTAAGATACTGAACAATTAGCGCCAAAATGATGAAGCAAAATGGTATCAGTACCGGAATGTGCTAATACAATTTTTAAATGCTATACGAAGAAAAAAATCATTTATGGAGATGAAAGCTGAAAATCTTTCATCGAAAAAACCGCATGGATAGTCAGAAATATAAGAATTTGCGTGAAAACAGCACACAGACGAGGTCTCTATTTAAAAATGAAATACCCACACAAACTTCGCCTCCACGACCGGAGGAGACATTCGAGTCGATAAACGAAATAACACCAACGAAGCAAGAATTGCCTGCTGCTTTTAAGCGACGATTATCAGCAAGTGGAATAGCAAAAAGTCTTAAACCTGCTTCCAAAATACGGAAAAGTGTGGCTGATTCATTTGAAGGAACCAGCAAAGACTACAAGATAATAACCGGTGAAGATGGTATAACGCAGTATACAATTCCAGCGGATGTGAGTGTGGATGAACTGGAGGACGTTTTCACTGATTTGGATGCAGTAGATGATAGAGGTGCTGTAATGTCAGATTTCGATCAAGTAGGTCGAAAGTCTGGCATGCAATCTATATTAAGACCCTTTCGTCTAAACCATGATCAATTTCCGACTGATATTCCCATAAGAAAGCCTGCTCGGCAAAGTGAATGAGTGAGTTCCAGAGTTAAAAACCTGAATTGGGACATAATTTTAAAAAATGCCTACAAACATAATAGATGACGAGTTCTACGTGTGTCTCTTGAGCAACAGTTCCCTAGGCATTTACCCTGACAATACGCTATCATCTTTCGAAAATATCTTGCCGAGTGTGTGTAAGTTTAACGGCAATTGGTATGTCGGAATAACGGAGATCGCTCTACCAAAACGTAAACAAGAGAAAAACGAATCAGGTAGCCGCGAAATTTCTAAACGTTCTATACCATCTGAAGATGTAAGCGTTACCGAAGCACCACAATCTTTACCAGTTCAAAAAGATCCAAAAGCAATCATCGCTAAATCGCTGAAATCGGTGCCCAACCGCAAAAAAGGGAGAAAAGTGAGAAAGTTATCATCGAGCAGAGCTAAGAAAACTATAGAAAGTCGACGTCAATTAAGAAAGTGTACATTGGATATATTTGACAAGTAGATAATACCATCAAGATGCAGAAAGAATGTATGAAGTCTGAATTGGATATTTTTACCTCACCACCAATTCAAAACAGTATTCTGAAGACCGAAGAGGTTGCTTACAAACCTATTGCTTCATTGGACAATTATTCTGTGTTGGAATTTATCTCACTCGGCCATGGAGATACATATCGTGACTTATCCAGCATTTACTTGCGCCTCAAAGTGCAGCTTAAATTTAAAAATGGCAAGAAAGAACTTTTCACGGGAAAAGAGAAACTTAAGAAAGCTGATGGGGGTGAAGTTTTAGCTGACCCCGTTGGTGTAGCAAACAATCTCATGCATTCACTTCTTAGGCAATGCACGCTCCCATTGAATGGTAAGAATATCGCTCAGACAAACAAAAAAAACAAACACCACTATCGCGACTATATTGAAAATTTACTGAACTATGATAAAGACGCTGCATCAACCCATCTCGAATCAGCCGGTTGGTATCTGGATCAGAATGAGATGGAGATGATTGAAGACTCAAGACCTGGCGGTGGTCCTACTGAGTTAAATGAGGGCTATCTTAAAAGGTCTGCAATGGTGCAAAAGAGTAACGTCGTTGGCACAATTCATAGTGACATGTTGAATCAGGATAAACTGTTAAGGAATGGAGTGGACCTCCGTTTAACACTTTCATTGGAAAAACCGGAATTTTATTTGTACTCGAAAGAAGATGACTTTAATCCACGCGTAAAAATTCTAGAAGCGACAATGTTCATGAATCACGTCACTGTCAATCCCAGTATACTATTAGCACATGAAACTGTACTCCAACGATCGAATGCTGTATATCCGTACAAGCGGGTGGAAGTAAAAACCTACACTTAACCCACCAACACCTATACTATATCTCTTGATAATGTAGTGATAGGACAATTACTGAATTTGCTCGTTTTTGGTATGGTGGATAATGACTCATACACCGGAAAGCGCACAAAAAATCCATTCAACTTTAAGCATAACAAAATTACCAACTTCAATCTATCAGTAAATGGTGTTCAAGTACCAAACCTTCCTCTAGAGTTTGATTATTCGCACGAAAAACCACTTAGCACTAGAGGATATCTTTCTCTGTTCAAGGGGACTGGAATCAATTATTTCGATAAAGGTCATCAGATATCCAAGAAATTCTTTGATGATGGCTGTTTTCTGCTAGCATTTGATTTAACAGCAGACAGCTCATACGATTCGGGATGCGCTAGTTTGTTAAACCAAGGTGTGTTAAGGATCGAGGTAGGATTCAGAGAAGCTTTAAAGAAAAGCGTCACCTGTATCATTTACGCGGAATATGATGGAAGGCTTGAAATTGACAAAAATCGGAATGTATTTACAAGCTTTTAAAAAAGCTATATATATCGCAATAACATTCAGATTTGGATATTATTTACTCTAGTACACAGCAGAAGTCATGACACATTGCCTTGTAAATGTTGAATACTTCTCAGAAGGTCACTTAACCTTCTTTAAGAAAGTATCATACTAAGGTTGTAAACCTTGAAAACATATTCATGAAAGGACAGGAATGAACTCAATAGATATCATCAACGCGTTGAGAAGTAATATCATAACAAAAAGGTTTTTTGAAGGTGTTTATTGCTGCGATCGTTTACCTCGGAAAATCAGAAAACCAGCATGCGTCATAGCCAACACAGATCCGTCTCAAAAGAGCGGTGTTCATTGGGTAGCATTCTACTTCCCTAAAAAAGAACCAGCTGAATATTTTGACTCGTTCGGTAAATATCCTACTAACAAGTACTTCGAAAAATTCCTTCGGCGCAATGGTAAAGTATTTTTAAATAATAAGCAGAGGTTACAGCGTGCATTCTGGACCACGTCCGGGCAGTATTGCTGTGTATTTATTTATTTTCGTTGTAATGGTAGAAGCTTCAAAAGATTTCTGAGCCGGTTCTCTACTACAAACTATGACACCAATGATGATGAAATAGTTAATTTGTTCCAGAGAATCTATTCGAGTGTCTCTTCGCAAAGTGTAGGGGGGGGGGTGTTACAACCAGTCCTGTAGACAGGAGACATGCGCAGGAACCTCGGATCTTTTCTGCCTGCAAGATCTTTTAGTAATTTATTCAGCTGTGCCTCCAGGTTTGCTCCTTTTGTTAGATCGCTGCGGTTTTGCAATGTCCACGATTTTCCGAATAGGTGATGTCATACTGGCCGAAAGGTTATTAAAGTAAGACTGAAAGTCAGGGGTTTCTGCCCGAACCCTTTATACTGAGCTCACGCTGCTTTTATAAGCAGCGTGAGCTCAGTATAAAGGGTTCGGGCAGAAACCCCTGACTTTCAGTCTTACTTTAATAACCTTTCGGCCAGTATGACATCACCTATTCGGAAAATCGTGGACATTGCAAAACCGCAGCGATCTAACAAAAGGAGCAAACCTGGAGGCACAGCTGAATAAATTACTAAAAGATCTTGCAGGCAGAAAAGATCCGAGGTTCCTGGTGAAGATGTGCTACTGAACTACACCTACTATCTGAATGGATGTCAAAACCGAAAAGTTACGTTGGGCTTCGATCCACTCAAATTTGAGGTTAAAATAATCTTCAGTTATCCTGGAGGTTTCCCCGTATCAACTAACTACCTAGGGTGGACTTCGTTGTACATTTATCTGATCAAGATGAAGCAAGAAAATATTGAAACTGTCAAAGCAACACAAGCTGATTTAAAAAAGGAATACATCATACCAGTCGATCAAGGTAGTATCCGGCTAACACCCCAGAACCTTTTACATTTGTTCGAGAAGATGGAATTCTTCAATATTATTATGTACCACAACAACAACGCAACCGACAGTGTGAGAGAGTATTTAAAACAGTATATAACTAGATGTAAGGCTAAAGATGTATTACAACTATCGAGTGATGACTTTTTTATACCCTCACGTGCTTCATATGTGTACATAAACTATTCTCGACTTTTTTATGAAATCCCATGGTTTTGTAATCCTCAAATTATTTATAATATAACGATTGTTTAATAAAAGTATTAAATAACAACACATTTTCATCTTTTACTCAATATTTTTCATTTATTAGCATATATAAGTATATGTTTACACAATTTTGCACTGCACATCGCTTGGACTGTCTCCCCTCGTGAATTTCGCAATACGTTTGGTAATTGCAACTGGATTATATCTGTTGATGTTAGATATTTTTTCACAAACTTCTCTTTCATCTCACCTTTTACATAGATCGTCGATGTAGCATATTTTTCAAATATATCTGGTAGACTGGTGTAATTGATATTGCCATCATCCCAGTGCAAACCGTTAATGTTGTCCACGTCAAAGTGGTTCTGTTTGCAGCCCTTAAAAGATAACTCCTGGTGTGGATACGGTGGTGAAAGATGATACATTGATGGTATAAGTGATCCGAATTGTAGGACAGCAAGCTCTTTCGCAAAATATTGCCCGTTATTCCCACACACAAACTGGATATCTACAATAATATGTGCCATATCTGATGGTTGCAAGAGTAGTAATGAAATGAAAGAAATGTTTAGAGTACTGGTACTTATATATTATTCCAACAATTATTCGAATTTCATCATATGATCTAAAAGTAATTGTTTAATTTCATAACAAGGCAAACATCACTTAACAACTTATTTATATGATATGAATATCTAATCTATAAAATGAAAATATAAAATTTTAATACAATAAAAATGGATAATATTTATTCTTTATACAAAACTTTTAAATGTTATCATAATTGTTTGGTCTACATCTTTTAAAACCATAAGGATAAGAGAAATATTCATCCGACACAACTCTTTTGTCAAAAGTAAATCTCAGGATTTTTTTTCAGGTTCTGATACAACAACACCTGGACGCTTTCGCCTGATTTTACGTTCGGTCGTCACATGTACGCCATCAGATAAATCATCCTCCAAAACTAAAGATTTCAAACATTCAAAATTTACAACTATTGAGTTTTCGAAATTAAGAGTTATGCCTTTACATTTAACCACATGTTCAGGACCATGTTCAGTTTCAATTTTTAAACCATATGTCTTAGGGCCTGTACTCACATATTCCGATATATAAACATCAGAACCATAGCATGCCACCTCATTGGTCAGATCACCCAGGAAGTCAGAGATCGGAAAATTTATTGGTTTGTCTTTACTATCCACAAATATGACACTGTCTGTATCGATGAACCCAGTTTTTCCAATAGTTCGTATAATTTAATTCTAGCTAGTGCCGTTGTATAAGCTGAGATAGGTATGTTTGCATGTGGCAAAGTTCTCAGATTTTCCTCTACATATTTCCATGTTACCCACATGTTATCATTATCAACCGGGTAAATTGAACAAATTTCTACACCTGGTGATTGGAGAAGCTCACAAATTTGTTTGAAATTATTAATCACTTTAGTGTTTGTTTGATCATCCCTTTGACCGAACTTGCCCCACAATCTTTCAAATAACAGCCAAAGCATCACGTATGGCTGGTTTCATCCTTCGAATGTCCCAGTCCTTTAAAAATATATCCTCTCTAGTCCATTTATTCATATCGCTTGTTCGTCCAATCCTTGAATATTGTTCCCAAGTTTGGTCTCCGCATTTGTATTGCTTAATATCCTTGATCGAGTCCGTACAACGTAAGTTCACCCGTCAACTATTCTTCAAATATGGTATCACGCATGTGTCCTACATTGATAGACTTTCCTTTTTTGATCTTAAGTCCCTTCAGTCGCGTCGAGTTTATCTCGATCAATGTTTCCTTTTTAAGCTGTGCCTTCATGGGAGTTCGTGTAACTTGCTCGCTACTCTTAAATTCCGCAATTCTTTGAGACAATCACGTTCTAATGACGTTTTCAAAATTCAGTTTGCGCGTACTAATGTGCGCTTTCATTCTCCAATGCTTCGGTTGCAACGAATGCATAATAGCTTGGAGCTTGGTTCTTTCCCCCACTCGTTGTTTATTTTTAAGGCGAGGTTGCTTGCGGCACTAAACCGTTATAATTTTTCTTCTTAACTTTTTTCCTCCTTTATTCTGTAATTTGTACATTTTTCTCTTTATGCACTTGTTCTTTTTTGTTTTATTATTATTATTGTAATTTGTTTCACTTTGTAATTGGTTTAAGCTGTTAAGTGAAATGAAATAAATAAATAAATAAATAAATGAGTTTAAACAAAGTTTGGCAATATTACGTCGACCAGAATTTTTTTGAATTTTGTTTTTATCAAGAACAATACATTCCCGCCATTCGTATGATTCGATAAAATTATCTTTAAGTTCATCTGTTGTATATTCATTACCCCAGCCACTAGCCATTTGTTTAATTTTCAAAAAATTATTAACATATTCTGTAAATAATCCGCCAGTCTTTGCATTAGGGTTGTACACTGTGTATTCATATTTCCATACTTCATATACTTTCATGACTTTGTACCCTCTTTTTACAGCTAAGGCTATTTCAGGAATTACCCATGTACCTGTGAGTTTTAGCTCATCGTCTGAATGATCGCAGCTTGAAACTTTATTCTTCTCGGCACATTTTTTACAGAGTGTGAAATACAATTTATTGTTGTTTTTCAAGGGTAACACAGGAATGAGAAGGTTATTGGGAGCAATTACTTCACATTTAATGAATATTCCTAATGAATTTGAGTTACCCAAAAATCATAAAATACTTTGGAACATAATGAACTTCCAAAATAAAAATAAAAAGCTTTAATTGGACAAAACTTGTTACATCCGCTAAATGCAAAACTTAATCTAGGTGAAGGTAGTATGGAAATAAACGGAAAACGTTTACTGTTTTCATATGCCGTTCCTGAAGAAATTCATCTTCAATTCAAACTAGAACCATTAAGTGATGCTAAGGATAAAATGTTCAAGGGATTAAACCAAGAAGTTTCCGCTTTAAGAAACATCATCAGAGAAAATGATGATTTGTTTTATAAAGAAGGAGGCAACCTAACATGTACAACACAAACTAAGCACGAAATAATAACTACATCTAACAAACCATTATATTCGGAAATTTATCGATTTCCTCACATTCACGAAAACGAAGTTAATACGCAAATTAACGATATGCTGAAACAAGGCATAATTCAATCTTCAACATCCCCTTACAATGCTCCAATATGGGTTGTGCCGAAAAAAATGGACAACTCTGGTAAAAGCAAATGGAGAATCGTAATCGATTATAGGAAACTCAATGAAGAAACCATTGATGATAAATTTCCTATTCCTAGTATTGAAAGACTTTTCGACAAACTTGGAAAGTCTCAGTATTTCACAACTTTGGATTTGGCGAAAGGCTTTCATCAAATTGAAGTCAGCGAACATGACCGAAATAAAACAGCCATTTCAACTCCACAAGGACACTATGAGTTCATTCGTATGCCCTTTGAATTGAAAAATGCCCCATTAACATTCCAAAGAATGATGAATGAAGTACTTGTAGAACATATTAATAAATTATGTGTCGTATATCTTGACGATATACTAATTTTTGCAACTTCACTCCAAGAAATGGAGAATAATATTAAAAAAATAGAAAATACTTTGAGAAAATTTCGATTGAAAATACAAATTGACAAATGCAATTTCTTTTCAAAACAAACAGAATATCTTGGACATATTCTTTCCACCGAAGGTATCAAACCAAACCCAAATAAAATCGAAGTCATAAAAAATTTTGAAATACCAGACACCACAAGAAAATAAAATCATTTTTAGGTATAACCGGATATTACAGAAAATTCATAAAAAACTATGCAAAAATCGCCCTTCCATTAACTGACAACCTGAAAAAAGATAGAAAAATTAATACGGAAGATCCTAAATACAATGCAGCTTTTGAAAAATTAAAAAACATCATAATTAATTACCATATACTTCACTACCCTGATTTTAAGCAAAAAATTGTTCTTACAACCGACGCATCTGATAAAGCCATAGGCGCAGTTTTATCCCAAAGTGGACATCCTATTTCATTTGCAAGTCGAACGCTTAATGAACATGAGCGAAATTACTCAACTATTGAAAAGGAACTTTTATCAATCGTCTGGGCAACAAAATATTTCAGATCATACTTATTCGGAGTAAAATTTGACATAAAAACAGACCATAGACCTTTAGTTTGGCTTAATAATTTAAAGGAACCTAATAGTAAACTTCAACGATGGAAGATACAACTGAATGAATACAACTTTAACATAGAATACGTTAAATGTAAAGACAATAAAGTCGCAGATTTCCTAAGTCGCATAGATGCAGACAATTTTCAAATAAATGCATTAACTACAAATATGGAATATGAAAACATAAGTGAAAATGCAACAATTCATTCGGGAGAAGAGGATCAGAAAGATCTTATACCTATTAAAGAAGGTATCGTAAATATTTACAAAACTCAAATAATAATTGTAAGAAAAAAACAATAGGAAATTAAAATATTAAACAAAAAAAGAAAAATATACATCGACGAAACTGACTTAAATAGTGAAAACATAATCATTGACACATTAAGGAGATACATTCCAGAAAAAGGAATTGTAGGTATATTTTGTGAACTAAACGATTCTAAATGGAACAAAGTTCAATTAATAATTACCAGCTTGTACTCTAACAATAATAATTTGCGTTTTATAAAATGTAGCAATCATGCCTTTGATCTATTAAGTGAAGATCAATGTTTTGAAAAAATAAAGGAAATACATACAAAAAGTAATCACCGTGGTAAGCTTGAAAACTATGAATAAATCAAAAATCTATATTATTACAATGGATTAATAAAATTAATAAATAAATTCTTAAATAACTGTGACATCTGTAACCGAGCTGATCGAAATCCTGTAAAACCTGAATTCAAACTTTCCGAAACACCCAGCGATATTAATAAAATCATACATGTCGATATATTCCTTATTGGCAAAAAAAAAATCCTTCACAGCTATCGATAAATTTTCTAAACACCTTTACACTAAGGAAACACTAGATCGAAATGCTATTACATTCATTAGCCTTTTGAGAGAAAGAACGCAATTCTAGGTAAACCTTACAAAATAATCGCTGATAATGAATTTAACATGATTAATGTGAAAAATTACTTGAAAAAAGAAAATATCGAACCACATTTCACCTCACCAAAAGCTCATACAGGAAATGCAGACATGAATAGTTGTCATAGATCTTTACTTGAACAAATAAGAATATTAACATTAACCGAACCAGAATTGAACATCGAAGAAAAGGTTCTCAAAGCAACCGAATATTATAATAATACAATTCATTCTGTAACGCAAAGCAAACCTCTAGAAATACAGCAAGGTATCAAAAATAAATCCGACATATTTAAACATCTCCATAATAAAAAACAAAAATGGATAGACTATCATAACAAAAAACGAGAACTTCCACAAGATATTACTCAAAATGAAGTCTACATAAAAAACTATAAACACGAAAGACATAAGGAACAACCTAAATTCCGGAAAGTCGAAATAACCAAAAATAAAAACGATATAATATTAATAAAAAATAACAAACCCAAAAATAAAATCCATCAATCAAGAATAAAACGAATAAAGAAATTTACAACACCCGAACAAATAATACCATACAATACAATTGAATAAACAGCTAAAATTCAACAAATTCTTGAAGGACAATCAAACGAAATCCTTATCTCAAAATTTAATTTAAATATCACACGAAGTGACATCCGTACATTAAATGGAAACTCTTGGATAAATGATCAAATAATAAACTTTTACTTCAACTCAATTTCAGAACGTAGTAAACTTCAATTAAATTCACCAAAGGTGTACTGTATGAACACTTTCTTTACACAATGCCTTGAAAAAAAACGGATATAATTCAGTCAGTCGTTGGGCAAGGAAAATAGACATATTTTCATTCGACTACGTACTTATACCAATACATGTAAATAAATCACATTGGACCCTTGCAATAATAAACTTTCGCGATAAAACAATAAAATATTACGATTCATTACACCAACCTAACTATCATATATTGAATATACTTCTTGAATATCTGAAAAAAGAATCATTGGATAAATTAAATCAACGATTAAATACCCCCTGTACTACAGAAAATATCAAAACAAATCCCCTACAAGAGAATAGTTTTGGCGGAATCTTTACTTGTATAACTGCTAAATATCTATCAACAAATAAAAATTTAAATTTCACACAAATCGATATTCCCAATTTTAGACAAAACATGATAATCGAAATAACGAATGGAAAACTGTTAGACTTATAAACTTCATATTGAAATTACAGACAATGTCATCCATAATTCAAATACTTGTACCCCTTTTCCTGTTAACAACTATACAAACAACACAATCCGAAATATCAATAGAAAAACTTAGCACTGAATCAGGAATCATTCTTATTAAAAAGGATACCATCAGATTAATTAAAAACCATCGTAGAATTTATCATAAAATTATATTTAAAACAATATGAAACAGCGTTAAACGAAATAACAAAACAAATATACCCTGATCAATATACAATTGAAAGTATAAAAACCATCAAAGGAGAACTTAAAATATTATATTTTAATCATGAAATATCATCCAAAAATATTCCCTTATAAATTAATTTACCCCAAGCTATTAGAAAACCAATAATACCATCTGTTAAAATTAGTCTAACTTCTGAAAATAACAAATTTGAAATATTGAATCGAAATAAAAGAGGTCTAATAAATCCAATTGGTAATGCTTATAAATTTATGTTTGGACTTATGAATAATGATAATTATCAAGAAATAACAGAACACATGAAAATAATTGACACTAATAACCATGCAATCATAAAATCAATGAATAAACAAACACAAATCAATAATGTATTCCAAAATAATCTTAATAAAATAATACAAAACATTAATCAAACTAATAACATGTTTGCTGAAAACATTAATAATATTACTAATCAAATAAATAAAATCATTGCAAAAATACAACGCAATCATAATTTAGATCTGATAAAAGATGAAAAAATAATCGATAATATAAATTCTGCTAAAACTGGAATAATGACCAGATCCCTTTTAACTTACGACGAAATAGATTTTTATAACTTATCCTTCGACAAACTTAGAGAAATTATAATAAATGTTCTAACAAAAAATGGGATAATTATATATTTTTTTTCAACTTTGGGAGGTGGAAATCTTCAAAAGATGCCGATCAGCTCCCGCCTCTCGGAATGCTGGATTATTTGTGATCAATATCCCAATACTAAGCCAACCTTTATTATCAAAGCATGTCAGACAAATACCAAATGTAAAGTCAGAAACTTTAGATATAAAAATTAAAAATGTTGTATTATTGTATTATTATTATGAAACTGAAAAATATGTAAATTTACTAAAAAATCAATTAACATGTAGAACAAAAAATTGTATAATTCAAATAGAAAATAAAACTTAAACCGAAGAAATCGAAAAAGGATTATTCTTTAAACAAATGTACAAAATAAAGTAAATCAAAATTGTGACGAAAAAACCTATAAATTAAGTGGAACATATATAATTAGATTTAGTAACTGTAAAATTGAAATTAATGGAAAATTATATACTAACGAAATAAAAGAATTTCAACTAGTATTAACATTGGAACCAATTGAAAATATTTCCAATTATAACTATCAATTAAAAATAGAAAATGTTCAATTGGATAATACAAACAATTTAAAACGAATTGATGAAATAGAATTCAAACATAAACAAAATTCAATCATATCAGGTTCATTCGTAATATTATTAATATCAACAGTAATTGTATTGTCTTTAATATATTGTTATTCTAAATATTGTAAAAACCGAAAAATTGTTCATATCAATAAACCTGATAAAATTATTGAATTACCCATAATAAAAATTGTCGAGGACAACAAAGATCTTAAGGAGGGAGGAGTTACAATTGATAAACAAGCTCCTAAGCTTGATGACCAATCTATAAACAACGTACGTTTCTTCTAAACTTCCGTTGTATCAAGTCAGCATTATTAAATGCTTTTGACATATCCAATTTCATAAACATCATGACTTCATTATGCTGATGCATGATTCATATTATAAACCATTAACACTAACGTATCAATTCATTGTTTACACAGCTGCATCATCTCATATTTATGCTGATGTATCTTATAATATCATATTTCATAAAATGCTGATCTTATCTTTTTATTCCCTGGATCAAAATTGCAACTATGCAATTTTGGGTTCTTTGTTTCCCATCTGTATAAATATCACTTGATCATCCAGATCAAAGTTAGTTATTATTCAATCGAGTTATTATTCAGATCAGTCAGTCAGAGTTATTAATCAGTTAAATAGTTATTATTAATTAGACATGCCAATTGTCTTAAATAAAGTGTTTATAATAAATTAAATACAGTGTTTTATTTAAAGAACCAAGTGTGTGGTAAATATATATTTTTTGTAAACTTATATTACAACAAATATAACTCGCGCGAGAAGCGGAGCGGAGATCAAAGCGGAGCTTATTCATGCGACAAGCAATGCGAGAAGATGCCTGAGTGAATGCGAGAAGCGTGTTTCTTTCAGTAGTGCATTCGTAGTGAAGTCATGGATTCGTCCAACGAGGAATTCTTTCTGTCGCTAAATACGTACAGTTATTTTTTTACAAAGGGAAAATCATTTGAGGCGCACCCATTAAATCGCAAAAGAAAGGAATATGGTGAATTTTAACACTTATATGGTGAATTAAGGAATTATCCCGATAAATTTTATGAGTACACACGAATGTCAATTGAAACATACGATTATATTTTGAGCAAAATTGAATTAAAACTCATCAAAAATTGGACCAATTTCATTAAAAGTGATATATTACCCTGTAAACAACTTATTGTAACTCTCAGGTAAGAAAACCATATCGTAATTTCAAAAAAAAGTTTTTATTCAATAACAGAGAAGAAACATTCTTCAAAAACAAAGCTATAAATTATTTGTAGTTGATGAAAAATTGTCAACTTGCACGGGAGTATATTGTTTTATTGTAGTTGTTGCTGAAGTCGGGTCCAATGAATAAGAGTTATCTGAGTACTACGTTGAATCGTTGGAAGTCGGTGTAGAAGTAATAGTTCGGATGATAGGACGAAACTGTTGAACCGGAGTAAAGCGTTCAGATTGTTGCAGGGTGCTATATACATATTTGTATATTATATTCTGCATATCCATTCTGCACAGAAATTTCTGAAATGGTTTCAGCTTCCGAATGTGTGGCATTAAACTATCAAAAAATGATTCATCTTCGTCCCTTTCATTTTTTCGCATAATTTTTCTCTCGAATAATTCCAATTTTCGCTTTTCAATACCGATTATTTCAGCACTGTTGTTAGCATTTTCACTATTAGCAGTTTTCGCTGGGGTTTGAATTTTTACTTCAAAGCTGTCGAATTGTTCTTCAGTTTCTGCAAACCAATTCAACGTTTCATCATTTGTTTCAAAACTCTTTTCTTTTTGAAGATTCTCATTTAAATTATCTTCATCCGGTAGGTCCACTATATTTTTCTTAGCTTTCAAATTGCTGCTGGATGTACGACATTTTATTTGGTCCTTCAAAAACACTAATATCTTGAAATATGGCCAACTACTATATGAATCACATTCTGCCTCTGATACACCCACGTCACCTGATTTTCCGATAGGAATTTTTCTCAATTTACTCCTAAATTGATCTCGAAGATATTTCCACTTTCTTTTCAAGTCTTCCTATAAAAAATAAAAGATAATACAATCTTTAAAGGAACAATTCCCCATCTTCAGATTTTTATTAAAATTTTAATTGATATATTCCAAAATGTATGATTTTTAGAGTTAGTAAACATTTATAGGTATCTCGCAGCTGGAGCGTCTTTCACTAGCCTAGGATTTTCATTCAGGATGAGTAGAACAACAGTTGGAGCCATTGTTAAACAAACATGTGAGGTACTGTGGCAGGAACTGCAGCCGGTTCACATGCCTCCACCAACAAAGTGTTCATTTAAAACCATTGCGGAAGATTATTGGAAATTACGGAACTTCCCGAATTGCGTTGATGCTATTGATGGAAAGCATATTCGGATCAAGTGTCCAGCGCAATCGGGATGAATGTTCTATAATTATAAAAAGTTTTTCTCTATAGTTCTTCAAGGAGTAGCTGATGCGAATTGCAAGTTTATAGCAATTGAAGTTGGAGGTTACGGTAAGCAAAGTGACGGTGGAACATTTGCTTCATCCCAAATATTGCAGCTTTTAAGCACCCATGACTTGAAACTTCCACCTGACGTTAGTCTACCTGTAACAAATATTGTAATGCCTCATGTGTTTCTTGGGGATGAAGCATATCCCCTTTTGCAGTCCTTGCTCAGGCCATATGCTCGAAGAGACTGTAATGCAGACAATGCATACTTTAATGCTCGGCTCCCCCGAGCTAGAAAGTGCATAGAATGTGCATTTGGCATTATCAACGCAAAGTGACGTATACTATGGAAGCCAATTGAAACTCATCCTTCTTTGGCTGAAATAATAATCAAAAGTATTTGCGTGCTCCACAACGCTATTGTCGATCGTGAGCGAGTTGATAAAATATTAAGGGAAGCAGAAGAGTTTGAACATATGATAAAAAAGAACAAGAAATCAAAAGTCTCGATTAAGGCTACCTTTAAAACTGGCCGCTTGATAAGAGATACATTTCGAGATTTTGTATGTCGTAATAAATTGCACTAACAATAAATAGTATTGAAACTTACTTGGTATTTTCATTCCCTTTGACAAACACATCCATAATTTTTCGACCAAAATTCTGTTGTGGTAACTTTTATTTTTTAGAGCTCACAGCGCCAGACAAGAAAAAAACTTCACTAAGTAATTTTTCCACGTGGATATGCATTTCAACACTGCATGAAACTATGAACATACGCGAGAAAACACTGCACAGCCAGCTTTCTCGCTTTGCGCTTTGAAACCAACTTTGCTCTCGGTTCCGCTTTGCTTCTACTATGACACGATCGCGCGACTTTGTATGAAAATGTATGTGCGTAGTTTTGTCGCGCGAGCTCTTGCACTGATCAGCTTTCATCTCGGCTCGGCTTCTCGCGCTCTCTCTGCCAGCACCCTAAGTCGAAATAATAGAGGTAACTATGGAGTGGAACATCAATATAATTCGTGGTGTCACTTTCTTTTGTGGGTTAGTATCTCTCCTTATGTAGTAGTGACAGGCATAAGCGGACCATGTAGAATATTTTAAGGGGGAAAAATTTTGGCGCAATATTCAAAAACAATAACTTGAACAGATAGCATTTATGCATATGTAACTAACTTTCTTTTATATTAATTGAGAGAAATATAAATTTATTTCACTCGTTCTTTTGCGCGCGAGCTTATAAAAGGGTAAATTCTGCATGTTTTTTTTTGGTAGCTCGAAGTGTCCGTGCTATATACATATTTTTTAATGCTATGGTTAAGACTACTAACGCTCTAAAACTCTTGGGTGCTTAGAAGATACAATATAATCATGTTTATATAGTGATTACTTCAATTTTACAATGTAAAAGCTATCCATTAAATTTCATAGTGTTGACTAAGCAAGGCGGCAAAAACAAAAGAATTTACATGATTCACCTTTTACCCTCTTCCTTTTACAACCGAGCTTGGGACCGGCTTTGGCGGAATTACTGCTGGCTGGAACAATAATGGGAATTTTAAATTAAGTCTGTACTATTGCTAATTGTGATGAGAGTGGAAGCTGCAAATGTGATGATAATTACCCTTCCTTTGACATTCCCTTAAAATGAATAATTTTGTTAAATCGCTGTCTTAAGGACAGTTTTCCACTTTGTTTTTTTTGCTATAAAGTGGAAGCAAGTTTTCAGATATGTTTCAATTATAGTCTTCACAAGGAGCCCAAAATGATGGGTATTAATGAAATGTTCAAGGCATTCTTCGAAAAGTTTTTGTGAGATGCAATTTGCCAGCACGCTTGATGAAATAGTGAGAAACGTTTGCTGTTTCAATATGATGGCTTCATTGCATTTTTCATATCGTCAAATTTCTCACTCTACTAGCGTACATATGGTCACAACACTTTGTGAAGGAATTTTCAAAAGTGCTTCGATCCCCGTGAAGTACGGAATCGCATGTTTCACATAAAAGAACGTTGCTCAACTTGAACACAATAAACCACGCGATGTATTCCACAACATAATGAGTGTATTCGGACACTCGTGCTGGATCCATAGCGTATGAATGTTCATCAAGAAATTGTTTGTCCATCATGGAAAAATCAGTTGGGTGTTGTTCCTCTAGCATAGCAGCTCTACTCACACTGTTGTTAATGTTTTGTAAAGGGCTGGATTCACTAGCATCCAAGACAAAGATATGTTCTAATGGAATGCAATTTCCAAGACCTCCATCATGAATTTGGCTTCTTAATAGTAGTTTCTTGTATCGAGCAATGAATTGTCTTACGGTAGGATTATAATTATATCCCAAGCCAGTGCGTATTGATGAAAAAAAAGGTTCCAGGTGGTCTTGATTCTATTTATAGAGCGGAAGGAATTTCAATATGTTACTTGCAATGAATCGCTCATATAAAATATCCAAGCTACGAAGGCAACTTACCAGCCCTAAAAATCCAGCACGTCGTGTACTACTCACAACAAGCTGGCCAGATGGTACGTGCAACTTGATAATATATGCGATGTCATCTTTTGCGAAACTTAACATGAAATCTTTATTGTTATTGCATAAAGCACGTTTGGAGTATTCGAACTCGGAAACTTTTCGGCTGTTAAGGATGTCAAATATATCGTTGAATGTGCGCACGATCTTCGATGTTCCTTCACTGCCTTGGAATTGAGGTAGTCTAAGCACCTCATGGCAAAAATTGAGAGCATCAGCCACAGATCTGCTGAACGTTTGGACAGCTAGTCGAACTTTCATTTTTTGGTTCGCGAAGTAAATGTGAGCCTGTCTCAATTTATTCCCAAGATGTAGACCTTCATGCTCCTGTAATTTCAAAAGGCATACCAAATATTCCCATTTTACCAGATTTTCATTCAAATCTTTAAAAATTCCTAACTCTGCCAATGCGTTTCTCACAAGTTTCAACATATGGCATGGGTTTGGATGAAAGACATGTTTTTCGGGAGTCTTATCAAATACAACAAAGCCTTTACTTTTATAATCTCGGGCATCACAGCCTAATATAGATGTCATTGTAAAATTAACAGGAGCCCCATCAAAGGTTATGCCAATGATTTGTACGCCACCATCAAGTAAACTTTGTATGCAATGCGATAAAATGTTCGCCTTTTGCTCAGCAGTAATGTTCTGAATGGGTAAAAAAGCTACTGGAATTTTCCACGGTCTATTAATGCAAACGACGAAAAACACCAAAACTTGCGTGGCTAATGTATCGCTGCTACCGCCATCACCGATGTCTACAAATCCGTAGGAATTTTTGACATCCCATTCCGTCTGTTTCCGTATGAATATCTCATCGAACACCACATTAACAACAATTTTTTCATCCGGTGTTGCATCACCGACTCTTTTAATAGCTGCAAAGGATTCTTGAGTGAATCCAGGAGCACAGTTAATTTTGTGATACCATTTTCGTATGGTTTTAACATGTAGTAAACAACTATTGAATGTTGTACGCACATATTCGTAGGCACGAGGAGACATGAAATTTAAATTTAAGGCCAATGTTTTAATTTCAGCACTGTACTCTTTTGCAACCTTATTTTCGTTTGCGTGGAAAAGTTTTCGTTCGAAAATATGCCTATTTGATCCACTGACCTTTTCCAATGTTTCTTTCAGGTTTTCTTTAATTAAATTCTTCTTATTTAGAGCCAACAGCAATCTGTACATATTTTCAATCCCCTTTTCCTTGCGTTTTTTTGGCGCCCTAAATTATGAATTATAAAATTCTTCTGCTTTATTCTTGCTTCGAGCAGTTTTACTCTCTTCTGCAGTTGTTTAAACTGTTCTTCATCTGCAGGTGTACTTGATTGCTATATTCAAAATCATACTATGTCAGGTTAAGGACTTTAAAAACAATTCCCCTGCGACAAACTTACCCATACACATATCTAACACAGGATATAAGGGAGACTCAGCAGTTTGGTATTAACACTTAACAATCACAAAAGCACCGACCACCACAACGTTTCATAAATTCCAAGGACAGTGAATATCATCAACGGTAATCTAGTGAATAACTTCGTAAAATGTTTAAAACATATTTCACTAATAAAATCAATATGCTTTCATGTACTGTACTTGAAAATTATGATGTATAAAACAAATCAATTATAATATTATAGATAAATACAGTCAAATGAGTATCAACTTACTGTTTCAAGCGTATTCCTGCTTAATCTTTTCATTTCACGTATTTTTTCAAGGGTTGCACCTGAAATAATAATATTTGAATTTGGGCTAGTCTATCTTCATTCTAAACAACAAAAAAGTTTGCGAAATAGCTTGATGTTTAATTGTGAATATTCGGCCAAGAAAAGAGTTCTTCGTACCATCCACAGACGATTCTGAGATATGCTGCATTTTGGATGAATTGTGCTTCTCATCATCCATCTGAAAAATAAACCGTGTTACGAGTTTTAATTTTATGTTGAAAACCCACAGTTATTGAAGTCAGTTTATTTATTATTATTATCACATTTATTATTATTATTATATTTATTATATTTTATCACATTTAGGTAACATTTAATTTTAAAAGACATCAGTGATTAATCATGAACTTACTTTAATTTGCGAAGCCAAATTTTGGCGTGGAACTGCTTCCGGCGTTAGAAAATTTCTTTTTCCACCTTATATTATATCGTCACTCTTAAAGTGGCGTGAGGCTATCACCGTTCTTTTTCTAATCTCCATATCAGTTAATCCAATTGCTTGCAACCATTGTTCCCGCAAGCTCGCATTCACAGGAAACCTAAAAATAATATTGACGTTATCATGTCATATGTAAAATTTAATAATTCTTTAAATAATTTGAGACATACTTTTCTGATACGCCACTGAGTCGTGACGGATCCGGTTGGGAGAAATGTCAATGATTCAATTTGTGATTTTAATTAACATGAAAATTAGGAATTTATGAAAGAACACTACTTGTAATGCCACCTAATATTTACATAAAATATAAATTAATGCACTTACAAGTGAAATAAAACCGATCCGCGTTGAAAATATGGTGCGTTTTTACAATCGGCAACCACACACTTCATTTTGCAAATACTCAAGTTTTATTGTCTTTATTGTTTATTTGCAACTTGTTATTTTTGAGGCTTCCAATATTCACCGCTTTCGCTAGTTCTTGGCCAGCAACACTTCGTATTTATCTTTAAATTTTTAATAAAACCCGAAACGTCAACTAGCACGAGTTTTATTTACACTTTCAAGTGACTTTTCAATTGACACTTATGCACCTTTGACACTTATGAAGTGCGCTCTATTGATACCACTCACGTAGAGGAGTTTATTCAGTTCGTTCCGTTCCTGTTAGTTTCCTGTTCCAAGGTCGAAATAAATGATCTTGGTTGATTATGGTTGCTTTGTGTTGGATACAGAAAGTATAAAGTGTAAAGTCGTCACGTGGTCTTTATCGAAAACGATTTATAGAGAGAGTTAAAATCGTCAAATGTTCAGTTCGAAATGGACAATTTAAGAAAACAAATTCTAGAAAACACTCGGGTTATGATAATTATGATTCATCTAAAGTTAGTAAAATATGATTTGAACAGATTTCGATTATATTAAACATGAATGTGTTGATGATACGCATGACAATGGCACTTTCATAAGTGATTATAGGTTTGAATACACCATGTAGCTTGAAACGTGCAACAAAACTACGTAAATTTGAAGGGGCTGTGTGGCATATGTGTGGGTTGAAAAAAATCGATCAAATTTAAAACAAGATTTCCACCAGTTTTCAGATATGCTATAATTTGGTATTAGCTCTCAGTTGCTGTTCAATTCAACTCAGAAATCGTACAAATGGATGCAATAGCAGCATTTTTACGAGGTGACACCCGGAACATTTCTGAGACGACTCCGATAGAGTTCGTAAACTGAGCAAATCAACGTATGAATTAAGACAAGCGAGTCGCCAGTAAAATATCAATCTAAGGCAAGTTTTAATGTTGGCTTAAAAACAATCTCGGGTTGATACACGTATTTATTAACCATCCCAGTATATGGGCAGTTCTTGTAATCGTCTCGAAAATCGAAATTGAAATTTTTGACTTTTCTCTACGTTTTGAGGTCTTAAGAGTATATTCAAATAGTTATTTTTAGGAAAAGAGATATGTGTGTGTGTTCATGGACAGTTTTTTCCACGGGCGTAACTCACGTAAACAAAGTCTTAGCGACTTTGTTGAGGTGCCAATCGAAGCGCCTTTGCAATCTCAAGAGCTGATTAATTTTTGGAACACGTTTTGATCATTTGAAGGTCATTTCTGTCATGCGCTATATCTCGCCAACCAAACATACGACAACAAAATTAAATTGTAAAAAAAATGTTGGGGCCGTTTTTTAATTTAAGAAAAAAAAGTGCAAAAAATTAGTTTTTTTTCCAAAAACAATAAATTTTTAACCTGATTTTCAAAACACAGTAATCAATGTTTACAAAATTTATACACTCCAAACAGTTCTTGTAAAACAACCAGCAAACCCTGTTTTCGTGATTACAAAAAATATAAATAAAAAATAAAAAATTCATTAAAAGTCATTATGACCTTCAAGGCCATTTATGTCGTTCATTATATCTCGCGAACCAAATGTATTATTTGCATCATTAATGTGTCAATCGACGCGTATCAACATTCATGCCATTCTATTAAATTTTGAAAAAAAATATGTTGGAGCCGTTTTTTAATTCAAGAAAAAATTTCTTTTAAGAAACATCCCACTTCTGATTCGATAACGGTTCCTATTTCCTATCGTCTAGCTCCTGATCCAGATTCTCTGGTTCGAGTGGTGCGAGCCAGTTTGTCGAGTGGGCATATTTAGGTGCGAGGTTGCCGCTTCTGAGCGGACAAGCAAATTTAAAAAAAAAAATAGGAATCTATCTTGACAAAAATTTATAAGTATATCTACAGGGTGTCTCAAAGGAAATGTTACGTTTGTTTAGCTAACTTCGTGAACGCATCGAATCAGAGGGGAGTGGGTATTCGAGTAGGGAGCCTGACCCTTAGGAATTCAGTCGCTATGGAGCGTTTCTCGAGAGCGGACCGTGCACTGTGCGTGCGAGAGTTTTACAAAAACGGAGATTTCCCGACTGAAGCGCGTAGAAGATTCTGCAGTATTCAAGGTTTTCGTTACTTAAATGATGATTCAAAAATCGGTCAAAAAATTTGAAAACACCGGTTCAACAATAGAAAAACCGTAATCGAAGCGGCCAAGATCATCAAGAACGGCGGAAAACGTGAAGGGTCTAAATCAGTCTATTTGAGAAGTACCCAATTTTTAAATTCGGAAGCGCGCAAGTGCTTTAAATGTGCACAAGTCATCATTACATCGCATTTCGCATAAAGATCTGAAACTAAACCCGTACAAAATCCAATTGATGCAAGAATTAACAACCCAGGATACAGTCATATGCTTCACTTTGTATACCAGGCAATTCGCTGAGGAAGACCGAACGATTACGGTCGAAAATCGATTACGAATTCAAATAAAGGTACACAAAATTCAAAGGAAGTTTTTCTTTTATAAAAACGCTTTTTGACGTTTAACAATATCTTGTTTTCGGATGAAGCTCATTTTCACCTTAATATGCCTTGATTACACGTAACGAGTACAGTGGCGAGACAGTGTTCTCGGCCTAGTGCTCGGTAGATATAAACATATTACCGAGTGCTCGGCCGAGCGTTCGGTCCAGTAAGATGGCGAGACAGTGACTCGGACCCATTAATATTTACTAGACCGAGTGCCTAGCCCGACTGCTGACTCGCTAGTCCATTCGGTATGTTTAAATCACCTTCGGTGTGACTCGCCACTCGTTGACACATGTGCGTCCATCGCATAACTTCATTAGTGCCTCGTGTTATATTATGTAATTGTTTTTAAAAATGGCAAATAATAAATGGGACTGTGAAAAAACAATAAAATTTATTCAACTATACAAGTTACATTCATGTTTGTGGAACTTTAAGCCTTCGGACTATAAAAATAAGGCGTTGGTGAGGAACAAAATGGCTCCGTTACTTTCTTACAATCACCTGACTGCGAGGAAGTAATAACTACAAAAAGGGGCACGAGCACCAAGAGTTTGACTACTACAGCTACCACTGGCAGCACAGAAAATACTTTGCGAGGAAAGAAGAGAAGCAGAGATATTGTAAAAGCTATTTCTGATCTTAAAGCTTTGCACGAAGAAGTTAATTCAGTAGAAGAAACGCCATTCGATATATTTGGAAAGAGTGTTGCAATGCAACTCAAAACTTTGTTGGTAGAGAATGCTTTATTGGCCCAATGCAGAATTTAAACTACTCTAACCGAATTTGGGATAAAAGACTATAGAGGATAGACTGTATCACATTCTAATGTGTCGAAATATAATGGCCAAATAGCATCTCCTGCGACTTCAACCTGCACTGATGAAAGTTTTAACAACCATACATCCAGCACACCATTGAATTACAACATATCGTCAATGATTCACCAATTTGATGACCCTCCCTTGTCACTTCAATCAAATCATACATCAGTGGATGGCAACAATGACATTGTAACATTAGCTTTGACCAATGCTTTTGAATACGTTTTAATTTTTTGATAAATGCTTTTACTTTGTAGGTTACAAATTCATCAAATTGTGTTTTTATTTAATAATATCTATATCTAAGGACTTAATAGTGGTTTAATACATATCTGAAAAAATCATCAACCTTCAAAAATTGCTGCAAATAGATAGATATTGCATCCATTACTTCTGGTATGAGTAGTGATATTGCAGCCCGAGATATTCGATAAAAGGCTTGTAAATACCGGTAGCTAAGTCCTGTAGCCAAATAGCTTAAAGCTACTTGTAATTTAATTTTCGCAGATATAGCTTCTCTCATGACAGTATCTTCTCTTTGTATTATTGGAGTAATATTTTCTAATAATATATTAAATCGTTCCACATCCATTCTCAGAATTGCTCTTAATTCATCAGGGTCTTGTAACTCCAACTCCCTAAAAAGGGTGGATGTTGCGCCACGATCTGGTCTTCTTAAGATCCACGGTCTTGTCCAAAGACGTTTATCTCCTTCGCGCAATATCTTATTCACTTCTTCTATCAGGAGTGGTATCAGCAGCTTCGTAATTTTTTTTATGTACGTTTTCTTATCCATGCCTCGGAACACGAAACTAGCCTGCATTTCGATTGAAAGTGAACTGACTTGCCACAAAAATCAAAAATAGAAGTATTGCTCGTTACTCGTTACGTGTAATCAAGGCGTATGTGTAAACACTCGCCCCTTCCACTCTCTCGGCCTAGTAACATTGCGTTGTCTCGCCACTGTACTCGTTACGTGTAATCAAGGCTATAGGGACGTAGTTTGGTTGGTTGGTTGTAATGGTTGCCTCTTTTATCCAAAGATGGCTCATTTAGGCCACTTTAGACCCATTGTCATACCACAAAAATTAAGACGGCACTAGAACCTCCAGGATGACGAGAACCATTTAAATTCTCATATGATGCCGGCTATGCAGCTAATATTTAAATCAGCGGGTCACTGTCCAGGAAGGAAGGGTGAGCGTAAGGTTTGCATGCGTTCCTTGGATAGTGCTGGGCATTCGCGCAGAAAATGTTGGATTGTTTCTTCTACGTCTTCCGATCTGCATCTTCGGCAGAAATCGTTGAAAGGAACACCAAATCTTTCTACGTGTCTGCCAATCAGACAGTGCCCCATCAGTACAGATACGATGGAACTCAAGGTTTCGCGGCTCGTGTTAAGAAGCCGCTTGGTGCGTTTGGAGCACAGTGCGTGCCAAGTTTGCCTGCTTGTCCTTCAGGTTTCTGCAAGTAGCCAGGCCCTATTTGCAGTCTCCATGTAGTATTGCTTGAGTCCTAGCTTTATGGAAGCTAGAGTGTATACTTTTGGAGCTCAGTGCCAGCTCGTGCTAGGGCATCTGCTTCGCAATTTCCCGGTAAACCACTATGCCCCGGTACCCAGCAAAGAATCGCTTCACAATGAAGCGATATCATGTTCAATTGTGAGTGGCATTCCATTGCAATTTTGGATCTGGATAGTGATTGGATAGCAGCTTGACTATCGGCGAAAATATTTAAATTTCTTATGGAAATTTTCTGGTGGTTTTCTGCCTGTAAAGCACTACAATGGTCTGGTAGCCGGAAGAATAGTTTCAGGCCTAGCTGTTCTGAGAAAACGCCACAGCCAACTTTTCCATCCATTTTTTGATCCATCAGAGTAGATGTCGATCGATTCCTGCATCTCACTTCTTTCTATGGTCCACTCATTCTTACTCGGGATGATTCACTTGAAACCGTGGTGAAAACAGGGAATCAGAGAATCGAGATTTACCTTCCCTGGCGTTGGTCCATCCCTCCGTAGTATTGTGGAGTAGCCATTGTTCCCCTCATGCCAGAGACGTGGAGCTTTCAACCGAACCGCAGAGCACTTGGCCTGCTGCCTCGTGAGTACCTCAGTCGGGAACCAATTTAATAGCATGAACAATGCCTTTGTCGGGGTGGTGAGTAGAGCCTCGGTAATTGCAATAGCTGCAATCCTTCTGACCTTGTTTAGCAGGTTTACATTTGATGACTTTGCCATAGCTGGCCACCAAATAACTACATACAGAAGGATTGGTTCCACTTTCGCCGTATAGAACAATGATACAATTTTGGGTTTCAACCCTCACCTTTTTCCAATAGCTCTTTTGCAGCAGTAGATTGCGCGTGTTGCATTGCGCGCTCTTTCTTCGATGTTCGCTTTCCACGCGAGCTTGGAGTCCAGAATTAGACCTAAATATTTGACTTGGTGAGACAGTATGAGGCTTTTTTCATCGAGTTAGGGTGGGAGAAATCGTGGAATTTTGTGAGAGCACAAATTCCATTTTCTGCGGATTAATCTTCAGACCGCACTTTTTGCCCCACTAGGTAAGAATGTCCAGGGCAAAGTTTAGTCTTTCAGGTTGGGTGTTAACGAATTTGCCCGATATTTCTATTGCAACATCATCGGAATAGGCTACGACTTTGCAGCCAGTCGCTTCTATTTTTGACAGGAGTTTGTCCACCACTAAGTTCCCTAGAACGGGTGAAAGCACTTCACCTTGTGGGGTGCCTCTACAAGTCCTCCTTCTTAAGGTGATGTTTCCTAGTGTGGAGTTGATGTTCCTGCTGCTATCAGGTTGTCATCGACATTGCTTTCCCCGAGTGCATTCCCAATAGCCTTATGGCTGACATTATTGAAAGCCCCTTCGATGTCTAGAAAAAACCGCTTGTGTATATTTTTTGACGTTTAGCGATTTTTCGATATAGCTGGTGAGCGAGTGAAGAGCTGTTTCAACCGTTCTCCCTTTTGTGTATGCGTGCTGCGCTTTAGAGAGTGGTTTCAGAGTAGCTGTCAAATGAATCTATATCAGCCGTTCCAGAGTTTTCAGCAGAAAAGAGGTGAGGCTGATAGGTCTATAGTCCTTAGGTGAGGAGTGGGATGTCTTGCCCGCTTTAGGTATGAAACCTACTTTAGCTTCTTTCCACCACTGTGGAATGTAAGCCATCCGTAGGCATGCCTTGAAGCCATGGCAAAGCCGTATTGATTCCCTGCTGGATCTCAACAGGTGAGATATGGTCCATGCCATGAGATTTAAAAGGTTGAAATGAGCTGATTGCCCAGCGTAGGAACCTGTCATTTACAGGCACATTGGTTGACAGACAGCCCGGGAGCGTTTGTGAATCTGTTTTGTCAGCCACATCCTCACTACCCGGGAAGTGCGTATCCGCGAGAACGGACAACGTTTTGGAGCTGGATTTCGTCCAGATTCCATTTGCGTCTTTGACAGTCCCTTGAAATGAGGGACAGCTTGTCTTGACTTTTATCAGACTACCGACATCCTTGGATTTTTCTATTTCTGCACAGAAACTTTTCCAAGAGATGCGTTTAGCCTTTCTGATGGAGCATTTAAACTCCTTCAGTTTGAGTTTATAAGAAGACCAGTCATTGGATTCTTTAGCCTGATTGAAGGACTTCCTACATTCCTTCCGCAGCTCCGCAATGTCACTATTCCACCATGGGGACCTATATTTTCTCCTAGGCTTCCTTGTGCTGCATGCAGACCTTGCTGCTTCATTGAAGGCATATGTAAGGGCTTCAACGGCTTCCTCCAGACCGCCTATGTCTTCAATCTTCGACGGACCACCTTCTAGTGCAGACTCGAATACTGATTGGTACTTGACCCAATCCATCCTCCTTTTGTTAATGAAGGTTGGATTTATCGGAGGGTCAAAAGCCACATCAAATCCTATATATAGATGATCAGAGAACGAGTACTCATGTGATACATGCCATCCCTTGATAGCGTTATACAAGTGCTCGTTCGTTAGAATGATATCCAGAACATATACGGCTTGCCGTAATGAAAGTAGGATCCTCACCTTTGTTAACTAGGGCTAAGTCATGCAATAAAAAAATTCAAAGAGTGACTCACCCTATTTATTCGTATCGGTGCTACCGCAAATACGATGATGGGCATTGGCGTCCGCCCCAACCATCATAGGGATGCCTCTTGCAGTGGCTTCAGCATCACGACACAAGAATTTGTCCGCACCATCCCGAAGCATCAAATATAGTCGTTAAGACAAGAGAGTTGTCCGAGAGCATACAAAGTCGTGCCGTGGTAGATCATTTGGCGTTATCCAGGATGCACCGCGAGGATACGATCTACCTTACATCCCTAATAGGCACGTAAATAAGAAAAACTGCCGCTAATGGCATGCATCGAATTAGAAACACAGGCATGAGAGGCCACTTCATTCACCAAAAGTGACTGTATGGGCTGCGACATTAGCGCGAGGAATTATGGGCCTTTACAGTTTTGAAGATGTAAGACCACGTGCGGTTACAGTAAATTCAGAGCATTATGTGGAAATGTTAGACAATTTCTTGGTGCTAAAACTGCAAACTTCTTTGGATATAAGCAAAGAACATGATTTCAGCAGGACGGAACAACCTCACAAACGGTCAATACGTCACTGCCTAGAGTGCCTTAAATGTTCCCTGGCAAATTGATTTCCAGGAGAGCCGACATAAATTGGCCTCCACGCAGTCCTGATTTAACCCCTACGGATGTTTTTCTGTGAGGTTATCTCAAATCAAAAGTTTATATTAATAAACCGACTTCTCTGGCACATTTGAAAGAAAATATTCGCTACGCAATCGCAGTCACCACGGAGTCGACCTGCCGATCCGCCATTGGAAATTTTACCGTTATACTGAATAAATACCGTGAACCCGAAGGTTTAAGTTTAGACAGTATTATTTTTAAAAAATAAATTACCAAATACTTTACTTTAATAATTAATAATTTTTTGATGGATATCTTATTTCTTATTTCATCGATTCGCCAAATATAAACTTTCTTTTGCGACATCCTGTATATCCTCGCGGCACGATTTAAACAGACCCTAGCAAGGTACAAGCCATAACGGAGTTTCGGCGGCCCATATCCTTAAAGCAGTTGTGACATTTCCTAGGAATGTGTGGTGCGACGCTTTGTAACAAATTTCGCAGCTGTGTCTATCGCACTCACGGACCTTCTATCGAGGAAGCTTCTATGGAGCAATGTGAGCCTCAGGGCCTTTCAAGACGCTCTTTGCAGTGCACCAGTTTTGCACAGCCCCGAATTTATACGTCCTTTCAGCATTGTGTAGACACAGTACTGATGCAGAAGACTGAGGTCGGAGCAGAAGTTCCATTGGCGTAAATGTCACATAAGCTAAACCATGCTCATAATGTACCAAAAAAGGCAACACCATAGCCTATAATAAAGTTTAAAAAATCATAAACGCACACCTGTCTTCAACGGATGCTGATGAGCAAGCTGCTGAAAATAAACGATATAAGACCAAAACTAGAGCCTAGCTAAAAAATTAAAAAAATCGTCATTGCAAACCTGCCGACAGTGAATGCTGAAGAACAGGCTAACCGAGTTAAACCGTAAAAAATAATTCTACAGCCTTAAAAAAAGTTGGAAAATCAATAACGCATTCCAGCGAACATCGAATTCCGATGAATCGGCTGACCATAATAAACTGTAAATAGTGAGTACCACAATTTACAATAAGTTGAAAATCATCATCGCATACCTGCCTGCAACGAATGTTGATGAACATGCTGACCATAATCAACCATATTAAGGCAATGCTAGAGCTGAAATAAGAATTGAAAAAATCACCAATGCAGACGGGCCTGAAATTAATGCTGAAGAACAGGCTGACCATAATAGTATATGATCAATATTAAAGTGTCGATAGAAGTTCAAAAATCATCAACGTATACCGGGCTTTAATGCATTCAAAACAACATTATCAACAGTAAACAGTCAGGCTTGCAGTGAATGCTGAAGAACAGGCTTATCACAATCAACCATATAAACACAATACTCGAGCCGAGTAAATAATCGAAAATATAATCAACGCATACACGCCTGCTATAAATGCTTAAGGACAGGTTGTTCATATTGAACAGTATTAAGTCAATTCTAAAGGCTAGAAAAAATGGTCAAAGCATTCCGGCCTGCAGTGGATGCTGCAGAACAGGCTGACCATAATCAACTTAATAAAGGCAATAGTAGAGCCCAGAAAAAAGTTGAAAAAATCATCAACGCATACCTACCTGCAATTAATGTTGAAGAACAGACTGACCTCAATCATCCAAATAGGGCAACACTAGTGCCCAGAAAAAAGTTGAAAATACTTCCAAACCATTCAAGCCTGCAATGAATGCTGAGGAATAGACTGACCATAATTACACATAAAAAAGCAAAATTAGTGCCTAGAAAAAAGTTGTAAAAACTATCAACGCATACCGGCCTGCAATAAATGCTGAATAACAAGCTGACCATTATCAACAGTATTTACTCAATATTAATCCAATAAAAAAAATGAACAATCATCAGCGCATACCGGATTGCAATGAATGCTGAAGAACAGGCCGACCATAATTAACACTTAGAGTCAACACTCAAGCCTGCAAAAAATTGAAAATATCATAAATTCATACCAGCCTGCGATGAATGCTGAAGTACAGGACTATTAAAATCCACAGTACATAGTCAATATAAGCTTATTGCGAAACCCTCTTGCAAACAATAACTCAACTGATTCACTATGCCGACTTCTAACTGTACTAATCACCACCAATACAGCTTCATTTCGTTCGAATCTTCATCTGGGTTATAAATATGAAATGCACCAAAAATGACAAATTTCCAAGAACTGCAGGAAAAATGACGGTGATGAGAAATGATTTACAGAACGACCATTGGACAGACTTTCTCAATCTTTTCCGTATTAAATTTGGAGCAGAAATAATTTTAAGACGAAGATAATTTGGGTGGGTTATAAATATGAAACGGAGTGTATTTGTCATTTTTCCTGCAGTTCTTGGAAATTTGTCATTTTTGGTGCATTTCATATTTATAACCCAGATGAAGATTCGAACGAAATGAAGCTGTATTTGCTCGCACTCGTCGTGTAATTCAAAACTTTTGAAAAGATCCGGAGTTATATGGAAAAACGAAGCGAAAGGGAAATTGTACGAGCAGCAAGTAATTCTACACTAAGTTGCAATAAATTGGCAGCGCTTGCTCAAACAAAGGTGTCAAAAACAACGGTTTGGAGAACGGTTCGACGTAATCCTAACCTTTGTAGAGATAAAATGAAGATTGCTGCACGACTAGAGGATCACCATAAGAAAGCTCGATGGGAATTTTTAAAAAACAACATGGCTACGGATTGGTGTTATAAGTGCAAGATTTCATTTCCAGGTGATATTTTCTGATGAAAAGAAATATAAAAAAGAGTTGAAAATATCAGCAACGCAGACCGGCCTGCAATGAAAGCTGTAAATCAAGCTGAACATAAGCAAATACACTCCGTTTCATATTTATAACCCACCCAAATTATCTTCGTCTTAAAATTATTTCTGCTCCAAATTTAATACGGAAAAGATTGAGAAAGTCTGTCCAATGGTCGTTCTGTAAATCATTTCTCATCACCGTCATTTTTCCTGCAGTTCTTGGAAATTTGTCATTTTTGGTGCATTTCATATTTATAACCCAGATGAAGATTCGAACGAAATGAAGCTGTATTGGTGGTGATTAGTACAGTTAGAAGTCGGCATAGTGAATCAGTTGAGTTATTGTTTGCAAGAGGGTTTCGCAATAAGCTTATTATTTAAAATACCGCGTGGTATGTCATTCAATGATGCTTGATGATTTTAGCGTTCAAAGATGGTGGTTTGAATATAAGTGAAATATCAAGAAAACTTGCTCGCACTCGTCGTGTAATTCAAAACTTTTTAAAAGATCCGGAGTTATATGGAAAAACGAAGCGAAAGGGAAATTGTACGAGCAGCAAGTAATTCTACACTAAGTTGCAATAAATTGGCAGCGCTTGCTCAAACAAAGGTGTCAAAAACAACGGTTTGGAGAACGGTTCGACGTAATCCTAACCTTTGTAGAGATAAAATGAAGATTGCTGCACGACTAGAGGATCACCATAAGAAAGCTCGATGGGAATTTTTAAAAAACAACATGGCTACGGATTGGTGTTATAAGTGCAAGATTTCATTTCCAGGTGATATTTTCTGATGAAAAGAAATATAAATTAGATGGATCTGACGTATTTAATTCTTACTGGCGCGATCTGAGGAAGAACCTCTGTATTTCTCGAAGAGGAATTTTGATGGCGGCTCTGTAATGTTCTGGGGAGTATTTTCTACTGCAGGATGTTTTCATATAAAGTTTATTTTATCGCGGATGAACAGTAGAGTTTATATCCAAGTACTCGAAAGCAGTTTACTGCCATTCCTGGCAGAACATGATGAAAAAACTGGATTTTCCAACAAGATAATGCTAGAATTCATACCAGTCGTGAAATATTGGGTTGGATGGAGACAAATTTCACTAGGGTGATGGACTGGCCGGCGTGGTCACCCAATCTGAATCCCATTGAAAACATTTGGGGAATTCTTGTCAGACGGGTATATGCTGAAAATCGCCAGTATGAATCACTGACGGAATTGAAAGCTGCAATTCTTGATGAATTGATTTGATTTATTTGATTTATTTATTTCGCCAAAGCAAGGCAATCACAGTCAACATATAAAAATTTAAATATATAAAATATACATTACAACAATATACTTAACCCTAAAATACGTGCTACATTCAATGTTAATTTATACTGTTGTATGCACGTCACAATTTAGGGATGGATGATGGAAGGGCTTTAGAAATGCTGGATTTAAAATTGAACTTGGAGATGGTAGGGGAGTAGTGTTTGCTCAAAGTGTTAAATATTTTACAGCACCTATTAACTGGTTCATTATCTGCATACCTAGTAAGATGCTGATATTCAGTTAGTAAACGTGTATTACGCGTACTTCTTACAGGCACATTAAGCTTTATTTTATTCGTCAAATACTCCACATTAATGTGGCCCCTAATCACGTCAAAGGCGAAACAAGAGGACAACACTGTTCTTCTGGTTTTAAGAGTAGACAAATTCAGAAGCTCCAATCTAACTTCATAAGGAGGCAAGATTTTATAGTCATCAGGGCTATAAAGGTCTCTCAGAGCAAACAACAAGAATTGTTTTTGGACAGATTCTATTCTCGTATCATGAACTCCGAAATGTGGGTTCCATACATTGCAGGCATATTCAAGTAATGGGCGAACAAGTGAGGTAAATAATGATTTAGTTACCCACAGATTTTTAAACTCTTTGGCTCGTCTTTTAATAAAGCCAAGCTGTTTATGAGCTTTGGAGAGAATAGTATCGTAGTGCGAATTGAAGCATAGTTTCTTGTCTAGGGCAACTCCAAGGTCAACAATGTTTTCTTCCCTATCCAATACCGTGTTGTTGAAAACGTATGCATTGTTCAATATTGTGGTTGGTTGGTTGGCAAAAGTCGTTACAAGACATCTCCCAACGTTTAGATGAAGTTTGTTCATATCACACCATTGTTGGAGGGAAGTTAGTTTTGATTGGAGGAAAACAGTATCAGATTGAGACTTAATGGTGTGATATATCTTCAGCCCATGAAAACAAGGATTTTTAAAGTCATAAATTTCAAAGGAGGTCCTATTAATTATTAAGTTTGAATATCTTTGTTTTTTTATTAATAGTTTATTTGACATAAAGCTTTATTTCGTTCGAAGCTTCATCTGAGTTATAAATATGAAACGCACTAAAAATGTCGAATTTCCAAGAACTGCAGGAAAAATAACGGTAATGGGAAATGATTTACAGAACGACCATTGCACAGACTTTCTAAATCTTTTCCGGGGCAAAAATAATTTTAAGGCGAATATAATTTGAAATTGTTAGGTGGGTTATAAATATGAAACGAAGTGTAGTTAAGGCTATACTAAAATCGCAAAAGAATTTAAGAAATCTTTAATTTATTCCGGTCTGCAATGACGACTGAAGAACAAACTGACTATCACAAACCATATAAGGGCAATACAATTCAATTCAATTTTCATTCAGCCAAAATATTTACACGAATCTTATTTAAATAGGCACTAGTTTAAAGAAGTGAGCGGTGGCTCTTACAACTATAAATATGAAAATAGTTTGGAAATAGGGTGATATAGACTGATATAAAATAATAAAATGATGGAAGAAGGAAAATGGTAAAAAAATTCTATAAGTGACTTTTACCTATGATAAAACTTAATCTATAACTTGTTGCGGATCAATTCTCATTTTTGTAGTTCACTTTTTCATTTCTTCCAAATTTGGAATATATTCAAATTTCCCTCAGTACACGTCCAAATAATCAGCATTGGCAGTACTAAATCCCAATTTAGTAATCCACCACACGCGTTGTCTCTCTTGCGAGGTGAGTTCAAGTGATCGAGCGCGAATCGGTTCACTTTGCATGATGTCGCCCTCTGATTGGCCGAAAACATTCTGACATATTACCATATATGGTAATAAGTGAAGCAAAAATGCTTCAACGTATGATCGCGGTGAAAAAGTGTGGGTAGATGAGTTGACGAAAGGGAGTTGAAAAGTGGTGCTGACCGAGGACGGTCAAAAGGAAGTTTTGGGCTCAAAATAGTGGTGTGTAGTGACGCTTTCATATTTTTTAAAATTAAATTCATACATAAATGCGGCTTAATTGTAATGATCGGCACATGCAATGATGGGCCATGCTCCTCAGATTGCCAATACCGAAGCATATTTTTCTTCGGCAATCAATCCGATTGCGCTTAAAATTGCCGAAGACATTCGTACAACTAAATCCACCTATCAACTACCGGAAATCACGTTACGCTACTTGAAAAGCTTCTCAACATCGCTATCGGCCGCATCAACCGTCTCGTCCGCCATCTCGAGCGAGGATCATCACAATCATCATTATCGTGACGGAAGCTCGGAACGACTTTTGAATCCTGATAAAATGGGCTCAGACAATAATACGGTATATATATTCAAATCGAACTGTTGAATCAACCAACTGGACGATAATCGTGTGCGTCAGGTGCGTCAGATGCGTTTCATTGTTGACCGATCATGTGTATTAATAGAATTAAATTTACCAAATTACATAAGTGAAATAATATGAAGTGAGTTTTTTTTCATGGTTCTCCCCTCCTCAGCATGTGCGCGATTAGGTTTTTGTCCGGTTATAGCTGTTTCTTCCTTTTGATGTGCATCTTATTAGCCCACGACCCGGTGAGCTAGCCGGTTTCAAAAAAAAAAACATTTCATCTATGGTCGCCACTATGCGACCACTGTTGGTGGGTGCTCCGCACGGGGGCCTCCTCTCGGCGGTCATCGTCCATGTTGCGTCCGAAGTGGCGGAGCACATGGAGGATGATTGGCTGCGAGGGAGGTGAAGGAATGCGGGGCACGCAACACATGGCGCCCAAACGTTTCGGCCTTTTGCCTTTCTAAATTTCTAAATTCTAACCTCTAAATTCAAGTTGCATAGTGTTGTCGAAATTCGGAAAAGTGTCGGGTAATTCGCGTAGTTTGTTTGAATCGGGATTGTGATTATCTCAATCACACCCAGTAATCGCTTCCACGTTTGAAACCGTCGCAATCCCTGTTTCGACACACTTTTATTAAATTAATAAAATAAATTCACTTTTAACTTGTAGTCGTCGGATAAATTGTTCGAATCGTGAATCATCTCGTTTTACGTACTTCACATTTTGTTGTGACACACAATTTAAGTGTCTAATTAAATTTTGTATCTGATCGCGTATTGTCTGTTGGTGGGGAGACCAAATATATCCTTTAAAATACATATATATATATATATATATATATATATATATATATATATATATATACTATATAATCACTTCATGTTATTCCGATTCGTATGTGAATCGACACAATAATACTAAGTCATACTTCTGTAAAACACTATTGTTAAAACTTTTGTAAAACATTTTTGTAAACACTTTTGTAAAACAAATTATGTAAAAACTATGTACAATAATTTAAGTCAAAAATTTATGTAAATTCATGTAAACTATTGTAAACCACTCACACTCCTACAATCGGTTTCGGTAGTACGCGTTTAGTATCTTCGCCGCGTTTAGTAGTTGAACATATCGCCAGTGGCGTATAATTGATATAGTTAGCGTAGTTTTGTGGCGTTTCGCTATAAGCGAGTAATTTGGACCGCCTTTTTGAGTTAGCTAGAGTATCGTTAAGTTGTAATATAGTATCGTGTACTATAGTATCGTATAACATCGTATCTTATCCTATCGTTTCGTGTAATACCTTATTCGGTAAAATAACTAAATCTTTTTATATAATCCGCGCAACCATTTAGTCGCTCTATCACTTAACACTACAAATACTATCTAATATCTTAATCTATATATATCATTCTATCCTGCAACATGGATATTCTTCAATCCTTTCCTTTGAGTAAGGCCGTTGATCGGTTTTCCGCCAAACTTGCCCCGAAGTTTGTGCCGGGAATCATTGTTCGACCTGTGGGACAGGTTGCCTACGAAGTTCGAGATATGTCCGGTAAAACTCTTGGTGTATGTCATGCACAGGACATTAAGAGTTAATTTCGATCTGTATATTTTGTTGATAGCTATCTGTATATATATCGTACATATATTAGTATGTCATCGTTTTTGTATAAAAATAACTCTAGATAGTATTAGGTGAGGTTGTAGATATCGGTTGTATTTAGTACAGGGCGTGGTCCCTTATAAAATTAGTAGTCCAGTGAGTTTTCCTAATGGCCTCGTCGTGTGACGTAACGGTTGCATTAGTGTGGACGTATATAGTTAGTTTGTTTCGTGATCCAATGAGTTTTCCTAATGGCCTCGTCGTGTGACGTATCGGTTGCATTAGTGTGGACACGTATATTAGTTAGTTTGTTTCGTGATCCAATGAGTTTTCCTAATGGCCTCGTCGTGTGACGTATCGGTTGCATTAGTGTGGACACGTATATTAGTAAGTTTGTTTCGAAGTCCAATGAGTTTTCCTAATGGTTCGTCGTGTGACGTAACGGTTGCATTAGTGTGGACGTGTATTTTCTTAGTATGTATATCTGACCCGTATATAGTTATGTTGTACAGTATTTGGTATCTGTCCGTTTAGCTTTAGTTTGTGTAATTGGGTTTGGAGTCATAAAATGCTAGAGAATTGACGACCTCTGGGGTCCCTAAACTAGTCCGCGTTGAGCGTTGACGTCTGTATATAATGTAGATATTTTGGTGTTATGTATATTATCATATTAGTTTATATCTTGAATAATAGGGTTTGTAGTCATAAACAACTAAGGCAGTGACGATCCTTGAGGTCCCTTAATAATTGCTCACAGGAAGTGAGATCATTTTTTTTGTATTCTAACCATAGCTCTTTATCTTTCGAATATTACCCATTTTACCTATCGGAATCTAATATTCCTCATCTTTTCATCTCCGGTATACAACCGTTTCAGTTGCCAAGCAACTTTCTTAGGGGTGGGGGGTTCATATTGAACTCAAAATGTATGTATTTGTCTTCGTCTTGAAGTTCTGGTTTGTTTTCTTTGGCCGATCCGAGACTGGGGTTGAAGTCTGTCAGGTTAGACCTGAGGTTCTCTATGGGGTTTCAATACAGAGGGCAACGGTCGATCCTTTGTAGTTAGTACAGCTCAACCCCAGTGTAAAACTCGAAAGGTACACCATTTCGTTTTTCAGTGTCGTGTATTGTCCCAGATATCTTGTCGTAACATTATCTCTGATCTGTAATAGCGGTTTCATTACTCATCTTTCCAACACGCCCGTGTTTCATTTTGTTTGATAGCTCCGTAACCCGCCGTTGATAGGTTCCGTTCCTGTTTTGAGCTATTTCGACTACTAAGTTAGTTTTGAAGGTTTATTTCGGGTAAAACTGTCGATTGAGTAGAGTTACCTTAACGTAATACCGTATCGAGGAACTTGCGTGAACTTGTATGATGATTTCGACGTTAAGACGTTTTGACTACATCTGCTGAGTTTCACGTAAGACTTCCCATTTTATTAAAACCCTCCTGGTTCGTTTGAGTGAGCATGATGATTTCGACGCGTAGACGTTTTGATTACATCTGCCTAGCCTCATACCAAACATGAGATCTTTCATTACTTAGAGTTCATACATAGCCCGGCTTTATTGTGGAGAGACCCTTCTCAGGGCGGGGTTGTCCCCACGTTCTGTTGCGGATCAATTCTCATTTTTGTAGTTCACTTTTTCATTTCTTCCAAATTTGGAATATATTCAAATTTCCCTCAGTACACGTCCAAATAATCAGCATTGGCAGTACTAAATCCCAATTTAGTAATCCACCACACGCGTTGTCTCTCTTGCGAGGTGAGTTCAAGTGATCGAGCGCGAATCGGTTCACTTTGCATGCTGTCGCCCTCTGATTGGCCGAAAACATTCTGACATATTACCATATATGGTAATAAGTGAAGCAAAAATGCTTCAACGTGTGATCGCGGTGAAAAAGTGTGGGTAGGTGAGTTGACGAAAGGGAGTTGAAAAGTGGTGCTGACCGAGGACGGTCAAAAGGAAGTTTTGGGCTCGAAATAGTGGTGTGTAGTGACGCTTTCATTTTTTTTAAAATTAAATTCATACATAAATGCGGCTTAATTGTAATGATCGGCACATGCAATGATGGGCCATGCTCCTCAGATTGCCAATACCGAAGCATATTTTTCTTCGGCAATCAATCCGATTGCGCTTAAAATTGCCGAAGACATTCGTACAACTAAATCCACCTATCAACTACCGGAAATCACGTTACGCTACTTGAAAAGCTTCTCAACATCGCTATCGGCCGCATCAACCGTCTCGTCCGCCATCTCGAGCGAGGATCATCACAATCATCATTATCGTGACGGAAGCTCGGAACGACTTTTGAATCCTGATAAAATGGGCTCAGACAATAATACGGTATATATATTCAAATCGAACTGTTGAATCAACCAACTGGACGATAATCGTGTGCGTCAGGTGCGTCAGATGCGTTTCATTGTTGACCGATCATGTGTATTAATAGAATTAAATTTACCAAATTACATAAGTGAAATAATATGAAGTGAGTTTTTTTTCATGGTTCTCCCCTCCTCAGCATGTGCGCGATTAGGTTTTTGTCCGGTTATAGCTGTTTCTTCCTTTTGATGTGCATCTTATTAGCCCACGACCCGGTGAGCTAGCCGGTTTCAAAAAAAAAAACATTTCATCTATGGTCGCCACTATGCGACCACTGTTGGTGGGTGCTCCGCACGGGGGCCTCCTCTCGGCGGTCATCGTCCATGTTGCGTCCGAAGTGGCGGAGCACATGGAGGATGATTGGCTGCGAGGGAGGTGAAGGAATGCGGGGCACGCAACAAACTTATAATTTAACGTAATAACTTATTTATAAATTTAAATAATGGCATTCTTACGGAAAATGGTTTGGTTTCTTCGGAAAGTTTCACCGAGTGTATAAATTATAGCTTAAGTTTGCGAATTAGTGCATTATCAGAAGAAACGCATGTATTCAGGAATCGATCAGAGATAGTAATGATATTATTTGCAATTAAAGGGACTTTTGTAATTTCGTGAAGATCATTAGTGGGATAATAGAATAGAAGGGCTAGCATCATTTTTAGAAGTTTATTTTCTTTAACTTGAATTTTTTTAATATGGGTTTTTGCGGAACTCCAAACTACGGCTGCATATAGCAGTATTGGCTGAAACGTAGACTTGTAAATTAATATTTTGTTTTTGATAGAGAGGGAAGGCCGTCTATTGATTAATGGGTATATTATTTTTATTAAAGCGTCATATTTTTTCATTGAATGTTCAATATATATTTTGAATATTAGTTTTCTATCCAAGTGAATGCCTAAATATTTTTTAGATTCCTTATTCCAGTGCACAGCATAGTCTTTTAGATTAAGTGGAGATTGCGGGAGCAGTTCAGGTTTACGGTTCCGTGTGAAGAATAGAGCCTCAGTTTTTGTTGGGCTTATTTTTATCTTCCACTTTTCAAAATAGTTGAATAAATTCATGTTCTAGGTTTGTTTGAATGAATGTGGGGTCTACCGAGGAGCAAAGTAATGTAGTGTCGTCTGCAAAAAGGCTCATATTGCAGTTTTCAATGTCTGTTATGTCATTTGTAAAAATATTGTATAAGATCGGGCTCAAAACAGATTCTTGAGGAAGTCCGGCTGGAACGTCAAAGCTTTGGGAGAGAGAGTCATTAATTATCACATAAAATTGACGATTTGAAAGGAAGTCGTTAATGATTTGACATAGAAATGTCGGGAATCCTACACAGAACATTTTATGAATTAAACCAGCGTGCCAGACACTGTCAAATGCTTTTTCTATATCTAGGGTTAACATTTCGGTTGATTTTCTAGCTTGGAAATTGCTTTGAACCAGGTTTTTAATACGCAAAACTTGGTGAATTTTGCTGTGTTTTCTTCGGAACCCAAACTGCTCATTTTTGAGCACATTACTTATAGTTACAAATTCTTCGAGATGATTTTTCAAAATCCGTTCGAAGATTTTACCCAAAGAGCTTAGCAGGCTTATTGGTCTATAGCTTTTGATGTTGCCTCTTGGTTTGTTTGGTTTTGCAATGCAGGTGACTGTAGCGAGCTTCTAGCAATAAGGAAAGTATCGAAGGCCTAAACAAGCATTTAGTAACTTACAGAGGTAGATAATAGCTTTCTTGTGCATGTTTTTAAGCATGCTATTGTGGATGTTATCTGGGCCAGGGGATTTGTTTGGTCTAAGTGATTTAATGATTTCGTTTAGACTTTTAACTGTCAGAAATGGGATTCGAGAGCAAGGCTGGGTTTTTTGAACGTTTACTGAAGATGAGACTCTAAGTTCAGTGTTGTTATCTCCGAAGTTGGCAGTGGTCAAGTGAATTTGATGCATGTATCTGCCGAAAGCTTCGCTTTTGTCGTTGTCTGTGACATGCAAAAAACCATTGTCCTTAATAGGGAGTAGAAAGTTTCTTCTCATTTTTTAGAATTTTACTTGCTCTCCAGAAGCTTTTGCTTCCATTTTCTAAATTTGCAATCTTTCTTTCCCACACTTTATTACGGAGTTCAGATATTTTAGTTTTAATGTCTTTACCTATGGCATTCAAGGCTTTTTTATATTTGTTGCACCTTGTTCTCTGCCAGCATCTAAGGAGTTGATTTTTAACGTTAATAAGCGCTTTTATGTCTCTGGGGAGTGTCATATTCGAACAAAAAGGATTGATCGAAGTTTTAGGAATAGCTGATTCTGCAGCTTCCCACAATATCATATTCAAATTTTTTACATGGCTGTCGATGCCTGTTCGGTTTTTTAGCTCTTGAAAAGATTGATTAAGTTTAGTTAGCCGACCGGTTAAATATTTAAATTTATCCCAATTAGCTTTGTGGAAGGTAAACTTTGGTGTGCGCAGTGCTATGTTACCTTGATCAAAAATTTCGAAAGATACTGGCCTATGATCTGACGACAGGTTTTGATGGACAATAGGGTGGGATATAAACGGAGGACAATTTGTTAGAATGATATCTTTTGTGGAAGGATTTCCTTTGGATCTATTGGGGTAGTAAGTAGGGCTAGTACTGAACACGATATTATATTGGCTATTTGAAAGTTTGCTGCGTAATAAATTACCCCATCGATTGTTACTAAGGCAGTTCCAATCCGTATGTCTACAATTTAGGTCACCAGCCACTATAAATTTTCCACTAAGCCTGTTAAAAATATTTAAATCATGTGTAAATTTATTTTCGATGTCTTGGCTGCAGTTTCCTCCTGCGAAGTAGGTTCCAATTATGGGAAATATTTGACTGATGCATTTGATTTCGATGCAACAGTTTCCAATGATTTTGGTTTTGAGAGGAGATATTGGTGTGTGGGATAAGTTTTTTCGAACAGCTATTGCTACGCCACCACCTTTTCGATCGGTTCGATAAATTGAATATTCGCTGTCGTACAATTTGTTCGTTTCTCCTAGCCATGTTTCCGTAAGAATGGCAATATCAAATTTTTTGTCCTTAATAAAAGAGAAAAATTCAATTCGTTTGTGAAGTGCACAGATACTTTGTGCATTCCACATGACAATGCTTATAGACTGATTATTTGGTATCATAAATATGCTTAATTGTAAGTTCAGCTATCACCCTTGTTCCTTGCTGTTGCACTTTTTGAGATTTATTTAAAGATTGTTCATAAGTTGCGTAATTTCACTGTATGTGAACAAATTGCTGTTCGAGTCACTGTTTCTAGCAACTTCAGAAAAGCTCACTAGAGAGTGCCTGTTGCTATTATTTGATTTAATAAAACTTGATTTAGTTTCTGTGGGAAGCGGAGAAAACGAGCTATGGTTGATGATGTCTACTTCGGGTGCTGTGGATCTGCGTTGAGCTTTTTCCCTTAAGCGGGACTGCAGAGTCACAAAATCGGCTTTGATGGGACATGTTGGTGAGCTAGCCGCATGGTCACCCAAGCAGTTTGCACATTTGCATGGTGTGCTTCTATCGTCACGGAGAGGACAGTCAATGGACTTATGGTCGGCTACACATATGCTGCACTTCGTTTTAAGGTGGCAGCCGTTTATGTGGGTTTAGGGAATGAAAGATACAAATGTAATAAAAATAATGGATATATTAAAAGTTTAGGATCCAATTGATACAATGAAACGTGACTATTTAACGTGAAAACTCATCTCGTTCACTTGCGTGTCGGACAGTGGTTCGTGAGAGACTGCCCTTTTCACACGGCCATCCTACTCGTCATCGGTCTCCGATGAATCATTACACCAGGGCTTCATATAATCCGCTGACGTTGATGTGCGATTAGGACCTTCTCCATGTCCTCGTTTCTCGACCTCATAACGCTCGTTCCGTTTAATTTTAGTAAATACGTAGGGTCCCAAAAATCTTCCGCGTAGCTTCAATCCGGTGCCAAACTGCGTTCTTTTTATGGCGACGAGATCACTAACTGCATACGTAGTAGCTTCTTTTCGTCCAAGATTAAATGAACGTTGTTCCTCTTGAATCTCTAGAATTTTCTGCTTGGCGTGCGATCGAAGTTCATCCCGCGACATTTCGAATTGTTCTAGTTGTTCCTGTGCAATTGCCTCGAGTATCCGGGGATCTGATTGGTTTTTCATCTTTACTCTTAGCATCAACTCAGTCGGTGTAGTATTGACGCTGCGCTGGTATGTAGAATTTAAGGCTCTCTGTACACTTCGTACAAATCGAAACCACTTCGAGGGGTCGTCGATGGCTAATTTCGTTAAGACTGCTATGATGGTTTGATGTAATCTTTCTACCTGCTCATTTCCTCTAAGCACTCCAGTCGTGATTGTGTGATGGTCTATTTGTCGTTCTTTGCAGTATTTGACGAACTCCAGAGAGGTGAATGCTGATCCTCGATCGGTAATCATCCTCCGTGGATCGCCGAATGTTGTCGCTTGCAGTTCAAACTTTTGTAATACTTCTTTTGCGCTCGTAGACTTCGTTGGGTATATCCAGCAGAATTTGGTAAAACCGTCAATAACTGCGAGTAGGTAGTTATAACCCTTTCCGGTCGTCATCATTGGTCCCAAGTGATCAATGTGATATGTTTGGAGAGGCAATTCACCTTTCGGGATTGGGTGTAGCATGCGTTCCTTTTTACCGCGCTTGGCCTTCGCTAGAATACACGGCACATAACTTGGGATACAATTGTTTATTTTTTTGGTTAGGTCGGGAATAAAGTAATCCTGCTTGAGTAGCTCCTCCATTTTTCTGCTTCCGAAATGTCCATTCTCATGCGCCCGTCTGATTATTTCCTTTTGACTTCTAGAAGGTGCCACAATAACTTCTTTCCCATCAACTAGCTTCATAAGGATACCACCGTGTATTAAATAGTCTTCATAAGTATCATTCTCTAGTATTATTTTCAATGCTCTTATCCTGTCATCTTTATTTTGCTGTTCCCGTATTGTTGCTGTAAGGCTGTCTGTTATGAGCATTACTGGATTTCTACTCAGGCCGTCAACGTGTTTCATCCTCTCTGAGGATCGATGAATGACTTCATAGTCGAACTTTTCGAAACTCAAAGTCCAACCGACTACTCTCCGGGGAACTTCAGGTTTGTTTACCGTTCGCGTAAAGGCTGCACAATCTGTTACGATTTTGAATCGTTTGCCAAGTAAATACGGACGAAACCTCTTTAATGCTTCGAAAATGGCTAAAACCTCTGATTCGTATGAATGGTAGTTTTTCTCGGCTGCATTAGTAGACTTACTCATGTACTGAATCGGATGAAAATAATTTTCATGTGCTTCCTTTTGCATTATTATTGCTCCTAAGCCGTCCTTGCTTGCATCAGTGTGAAGCTCCGTTTCGCTGTTTTCGTTAAACATTCTCAGTACCGGCTCTTTCGTCAAAATATTTTTTAAATGTTGAAATGCTGCGACTTTTTTGTAACCAAAGTTAAACTTAACATCTTTTTTCAATAAATACGTAAGAGGTGCTGAAATTTTGGCATATCCTTCAATGAACTTGCGAAAGTATCCAGTTAAGCCTAAAAAACTCTGCAGTTGGATGATATTTGTTGGGGTTGGAAAGTTTACTACGGCTTGCACCTTACGCGGCGATGGTTTAAATGTTGAATCTTCGATGACGTGTTCTAAGTATTTTACACGCGACTTAAGGAATTGACACTTACTCCAGTTAATATCCAGTCCACTTGCAGCAGCCACTTCTAAAACATGGTTCAATTTTGCGAGTGCTGTGGTTTCATCAGATGCTGGAATGATTAGGTTATCTACATAATTAACAACAACTTTCTGCCGAATTAAGTCTCGAAAAACGGCTTGAACGTATCGCAGGAAACTTGCAGGGCTATTGCACAAACCGAATGGTGTCTTCAGAAATTCATAGTGGTTGTCGTGGGTTAAAAATGCTGTGTATTTGCGGCTGTCTTTATCCATCGGCACATGGAAGAATCCGTTGCGAAGGTCCAATGTTGGAAACAATTTTGCTCCCATCAAAGCATCGAGTTGTTCTTCAATATTCGGCATAGTAAAACGATATTTTACAACAATTCTATTCAGGCGACGAAAATCAATACACACTCGATAATCTCCTTCTTTCTTGCGAACTTATACTATCGGGCTAGCGTATTCCGAATTGCATGGTTGGATCACTCCTTCTTCTACTATTCGGGTTTTGACGTTGCTTTCGATGTTCCTGTTCGTACGAATCAACGATCTTATCTCATGAGCTGTGGCCCCGACTATGCCGATGTCTATGTCTTCCTTGCAGATTTTAACCTTGAAAACCTCTTCTTCAGTTTCTCGATTACAACTCTATTTGTCTCGACCGTCAGTTTCGCTTGTTCCAGGAATTCACTTCCCAGTATCATTTTCATGGCCATGTTGCGACTTTGGATGACATGAAATGCAGTTCTGTAGGTTTCGCCATTCACGGTAATCGTTGCACCTAATCTTCCGATAGGACGTACTTTAGCTCCGCCTAGTTCGGTGAAAATTTTTGTCATATACTTGCAAAGCGGTATATTCTTGCTGTCATATGACAACTCATCCAAGAGGTTAACTGAACTTCCGGTATCTACTAATGCTTTAATCTTACTTCCACCCATCTCTACCACGGTCGTCACTTTATCGGATGATGTAACGCAGTTAGCACCTTCTCTGCTAGTTCCGGCGTTGGTACAGTTCTTCGACAAGTGTCCGAACTTTTGAACTGTTATCAGTATGACCTTGAAACTTCGAGATTATATTCACGGATGGTATAGGAATAGATTAAATCAACAAAAAAGCGATTTTTTGAAAGTTCCAGGTAGAGTGCCCCCTTTAAGGACTCGTCGTTCCTCTTTCATCGCCTTCTGAGTTGGTCGTGTATGTCACGGCTGTTGACACGAACCTGGAAATCGCTTATTAACCTTTTTTTGAATAGGTGCCAAGTGATGATGCCGCGTTGTTACGTTCGCCACGCAACGTGGTCGACCCACAATCCATAAGGGCAAAATGGGGGTCTGCCCTGTCCTTGAAGACCCCAAACCACCGTGCGGGTAAAAGCCATTTTTAAAGAAAATAAATAATGTTACGTTCGCCACTTCACCCAAGCCAGCCAATTAATGAAATATTTTGTTATTACTTGATTATAGTGTAAGTTATGAATTATATTGTAGGAAGTAGAGATTTGAATTATATAAATGTAGAGGAGATGTAGGACGTAAAGATATTAGATTCGATAACTAAGTAGGTAGTAAGTTTGTTATGGAGAGTGTTCCGTAGAACGTCACAGACCCTGCAGATAAGTTGCCAGCAATGACGGCAACAAAAACGATCACCCAATCGCGCAGTGGATCCAAGTCCAGGCCCCGCCCGGTCTACGATGCGCCTCAATGGAGTCCCCTATGCGCCAGTGGTACCCACAACCATTGGCACTGGCAATTCACCATGGTTAACGACCGCCACGAGTATTTCACCGCGCTCCAATCGCATCCCACAGCTTTCACAGCTTTTCCCCCGCGTCGAGACACAACCTCTGATCAAACCAGTTCCCCAAGCTTTTCAAAGCTGCGATGGGGTCAACTGCCCAGCTGAGTGGTCATCGACCTACGACACGGGAAAACGGGACTGGGCTTTTGAATAAATAGCATTGCGGGAGCAGCTGACGGGGCTTTTTAACGTCGACCGCTTGTGGAAGCTGGGTGTTGGCTGGACGTCGAGCGCTTGTACGATTGGTTTTGTTCCTTAGACGCCGGTGTGTGGTGGAAGCTGTTGTTTCGGTTTTACGGCAGGAGTTGAGCAAATTTTAAAACAACGGCGGACAGCGATCGGAGGAAATAGGATAAGAATCGAATTGTAAGTAGATTTAAGTATATATAGTTAGAAGTTAGGGTTTAGATAGGTTTTGGTGGAAAAGGAATAAACGCAGTGAATTATTTAAAATTGTGGTATTGTGTGAAATGGCGACGCGGAATTGCGTTTCCGGCGTTAGTGTTCCGTTTGGTTTCAGGTTATCCTTGTTGGTGGTTTCGGGTCGTCACGGACCCTATTCCCGTTTCCGGGTTCGCGGACAGGGCAGTCCCGGCGCAGAAACGGGTGGCACCCTTTCAAAATACATATTCCCACACCCCTCTTCGCGGGTGAAGCCGGGTGGGATTTCCCAAACCGTAGCCAGGGTCAGCTACGGTGTAGTGAAAAACGCTGTGAAAAAGCAAGCCGTAACATTTGGCGCCCAACGTGGGGCCGTTATAAAAAAACAGGACTTGGGTACGGCAGCGTTCGAACGGCGGATCCGTTCGACAAGTTCAGTGAGTGTGTCCGTGTAATAAAAGTGGCCATATGTACGTGTGAGCCTATATGTTGTCAGAACATGAAACTTTCTAACCCAATTTTTCATCCCTTTGCCTCGCTGCGACACAACATTGGGCACCAGTGAATGTGAGCAGGTGAAACCAAGTCAATAGACCAAGAGGTGGAAAACTTTATGTTTTCACTGCAAGGAAAAACTAACTAAACGAAAAAAAACTAGCCGAGCAATGAACAGACGAAGAAAAATGAAAAACACACGAACATGTGCGTGCAATTGCGGAAGTGTGAGATCGCGGGAGTGTGCTGATTGCGGGTGTGTGAAGTTGCGGGTGTGTGAAATTGCGCGTGGGTAGTGTCGTCAGAGGAATTGTACATTTAGTAATAAGGAAATAAAAAGAAAGTGACCGTTTTTTTTAACCGTCAAGTTTGTATTTCTCTTTTCTTTTGTGCTGTTCTCCCCCTTCCTAGATTCAACATGACGAAGTTCACCAAAGCCCTGGTTGACCGTCTAAACAAGGAGGAGCTGGCGTATGAGTTAGAAGTACGCAGCATGGCTACGGGGACCGTCGAGGCCATGCGGAAGGAGCTCCGAGAGACGCTGCGGGCGGAGGCACTGCTAGAAACGTCCCTATGCGCCATCCACTACCCGTTCACATACGAACAAGACCTGGAGGGTGTCACGGCAAAGGTGAAGGAAGTAGAGGCGCTTGCGATGGATTTCAGGGGGGAACTCAAATCCCCTGAGTTTCTGAAGGCTCAGGCTAAGTCGGAATTCGGGTTGCGGCGGATCCGTAACATGCTCCGGGAGAAGGGTACAGAGGAACCCGCCAACGAAGCACTGCGACGGCGTCTGGTGCAGGCTATGGGCAGGATTGTCGTAGCGGCCGAAGAGGGAGAGGAAGGAGACGATTCCGCACCGACAGTCGAAAATTCGGAGGACGGAAAGCCGCCAAGAGGAGAAGTGTCGGAGATGCCAGCCTTTTCCACACCCAAAAATCCCCCGGCTGCTACACCTAAAATCCTGGAAGTAGCCAAATGGGGCATTAAATTCTCAGGTGAGTCCTCTGGCTCTGTTAGCGCCTTCTTGGAGAGGGTGGAGGAGCTCCGGGAAGCTCGAGGTATGTCGAAGGCTTACCTGTTTCGCTCGGCCATCGATCTTTTTGAGGGTAAGGCGCTAATCTGGTTCCGAGCCAATCAAGGGACCTTTGAGACGTGGGACGAGGTTTGCCGAGAGTTGCGGGCGGAATTTCTGCCTCCCGACTATGATGATCGGCTATGGGCGGAGATCCGCCATCGAACACAAGGCAATGGTGAGTCGATCGGCGTGTATGTAGCAGTGATGGAGGGATTATTCCGAAGATTGTCCACTCGGTGCGGCGAGGGAGAGAAACTGAGGATTCTGCGGAAAAATATAGCCCCGTTCTACCAGACTCAGTTGGGTCTCATGCCGGTGGGAACGATAGCCGAGCTCGTCACTCTGGAGAGGAAGCTCGAATCCACAAGAGTGGCGGTGGAGGCCTTTGTGCCACCACCCAACCGGAGGGCTCCTAGGCTCCTGGAGCCTGATCTGGCGTACGTGGACACCCGAGAGCTGGCAGTCGCCGCAGTAGCTCGGGAAACGTGTGGAAGGCAATGTTGGAATTGCCAGGGGACCGGCCACTGGTCTCGGGAATGTCGTGAAGCAAGGAGTTGCTTTGGGTGCGGACGACCGGGCACAGTCAGGGCCAGATGCCCTACCTGTTCCACTGCAATCTATCGAAATGGGCCGGCTTCCCACCCAGACCCCCGAAACACAGAACCGAGGCGGTCGGGAAACGATTCCCGTGCTCACTAAGCGGCAGGCAGAGCACGGTATTGGTGACGGCCGCGCAAGCCCGGAATGAGTTAGCTTCCCATACACATCGTTATTTTCCAGCGGGCCAATGAATGCAAGGAGAACTCGCGCAGGTCGAAGCCATCGAAAACGGGCAGACGGCCGAAGCGAAAGGGTCGAGTCCCGGTAGACTTTCTCCTGGAACAACGCGCAGGGGACAACCGACCCCACCTTAGCGTGGATATTTTGGGACGAACGTTCTTGGGATTGGTGGATTCGGGGGCCTCCAGAACGATATTGGGTGAGAAGGCTTGGGAAGAACTGAAGTCCCTGGGGGTTGAGCTCAGAAGCTCGGAACACCAAGGTGTGCGAATGGCCAACGGCCTTGCGTGTACCGTCAGTGGAGCTGTTTGGGTCCCGATCAAAGTCGGTGGCGATACCCAATGGATGGAAATGTTGGTAGTGCCGTCCCTCAAGGAGAAAACAATACTTGGGGTGGACTTCCTGCGGCGTTTCGGGTTCCTATTGGACGTTCGAGGAGGGACGTGGGAGTTACTTAGCTCGCTGGAATGTGGCTCCACGGAGCAATTACTACCACGCTCTCAGCTTTTGCCTCACGAGGAGGCGATCTTGAAGGAGACCCTGGAGAGGGAATTTGACCGAATGGGTACAGGGTTAGGATGTACCACCAAGGTGGAACATGTCATCAAGACCGACGCATTGCCCATCAAGCAGCGCTATTATCCGGTGTCGCCTGCAGTACAAAAGCACATCGATTCGGAACTGAAGGAGATGCTCCAGCTGGGCGTTATAGAGCCCTCATCGAGCGCTTGGTCGTCGCCGATCCTTCTAATAAAGAAGAAGGATGGGAGCTACCGGTTCTGCGTCGACTTCCGAAAATTAAACAAGGTATCGGAACGAGATGCTTATCCACTACCTTATGTAGCAGCCACCCTAGATAAGTTACGTGACGCGAGGTATCTTTCGTCATTAGACATTAAGTCGGCGTGTTGGCAGGTACCCATGGCGGAAGCGTCACGCCCATAAACAGCGTTTACGGTACCAGGACGTGGGCTGTTTAAATTCAATAGGATGCCCTTTGGGCTGCAAAACGCACCTGCAACATGGCAACGTCTGATTGACCGAGTGTTGGGACCCGAGCTCGAGCCCTACGTGTTCACGTACCTGGCCAATATCGTGGTTGTCACCCAAGACTTCCGGAAGCACGTGGAGGTACTTTCGGAAGTATTCCGCAGGCTTCGGGAGGCGTGGTTACGCGTCTCCAGAGAAAAATGCGAATTCTGTGGATGCCAGCTAAAATACCTGGGAGAACGAGAAGGGGCTGAACGTGGATCCGGGTAAAGTAGAGTGCCTATTCCAAATTCCCCGCCCTACTAGTGTCAAGGGAGTTCGGCAGTTCTTAGGAATGGTGTCGTGGTACCGGCGGTTTATCCCAGACTTGGCACCCTTGACGGCCCTCCTGAAAAAAAACAAGCGGTTCGATTGGACGCCGGAATGCGAAAAGGCTTTCGTCCAGGCCAAGGTACGCCTTTCTGAAGCACCCATCCTGACTTGTGTCTGGACTATAGCCTTCCGTTCAGCATCCAAACGGATGTATCAGATCTGGGGCTGGGCGCGGTGCTTAGCCAGACTCACCCGGATGGTAAGAAAGTGATCTGTTATTTAAGCCGGTCGCTAAGCAGGACGGAAAGGAATTACTCCACCACCGAAAAGTAGTGTCTGGCGGTTTTATGGGCGGTGGAAAAACTGCGCCCTTACGTGGAAGGTACGCATTTCACCGTGGTGACCGACCACCATTCACTCGTGTGGCTGAACAAGTTGAAGGACCCAACAGGCCGCCTGGCAAGATGGGCAGTTCGACTACAACAATATGATTTTGACATCGTACACCGGAAAGGCAAGGAGCACTTGGTGCCCGATGCGCTGTCTCAAGGGGTTCTAGAGGTAGCCTCGGTAGCAGTGAAAGCAGGGAAATGGTACCAGCGGATGAAAAAAAGGGTGACGGAAAACCCAGGGAAATACGCGGATTGAAGGTTGGAAGAGGATGAACTGTGGAAGCACACGCCCGGACGATACCCAGAGTTGGAAACTCAGGTGTGCAAATGGGTACTACCCGAGGGAGAATGAGGCAGGGCGCTTATGCAGGGTCACGATGACCCAAAGGCGCGGCACATGGGTGTGAAACGGACGCTGGATCGTGTGGCACAGCGCTTTTACTGGGCAGGGATGAGGACAGACATCCGGAAATATGTGGAAAAGTGTAAGGTATGCCAGGCAGCCAAGGTCGAACGCCGAGCACTCCGAGGTTCGATGGTATCTCGAGCAGGGCAGGCCACACACCCGTGGGAGATAATCGGTGTTGATTTGATAGGCCCCCTACCACGCTCGACTCGTGGGAACTGCTATATCCTTAGCGTGGTGGACTATTACTCCAAATTTGCCATGATCTTTCCTCTTCGAACAGAAAAGGCACCCGAAGTGGTGCGCAAGTTGGAAGAATACGTCTTCATGCTGTTCGGAGTGCCGGCGGTGATCATTTGCGACAACGGGGTGTAGTTTTGTTCCAAGATCTTCGAGAACTTGGCGCATAAGTTTGGAACGTGGGTGCAATACACTGCATTTTGCCACCCACAGACCAACCCAGCAGAGCGCGTCAACCAAAACATCAAGCGGATGCTGCGCTCCTATGTGGTGGACAATCACCGCAGGTGGGACAACGATCTCGCCCAGATAGGTTGTGCACTTCGAACATACACGCATGAAGCCATGGGCGTAACGCCTTATTTTCTCAACTTCGGAAGGGAGATGGTGGCCTTCCGCGGAGAACCCACGCCTCCAAAGGGGGATCAAAGGGATCTTCACCCTAAGGACCGGGCCGAAACGTTGAACAAGGTTCGCAAGGAAGTAGCTGCTCGTTTAAGCAAGGCCGCGGAAACTGCACAGACCCGGTATAACCTCCGGAAGCGAGAAGAACCCTTCTATCCAAACGACCGGGTGTGGAGAGGGAACTTCATCCTTTCAGATGCGGCCCAGTATTTTCCCGCAAAACTGGTACCCGAATATATAGAGCCTTATACAGTGAAGGAGAAGGTGTCTGCGGCCACCCACCGCTTAGTGGACGAGAAGAGCAAAGACACCGGCGTATGGCATGCCAAAGGCCTGAAGCCCTACAACGACCAACCATACGACCAAGTATAGACTGGTACAGGCCATGCCGGTCCAGAACTTCGTCACTTCCCCGCGATCCTTTTCTTTTCCTGCGTTCCTGCTCCTAGGATCTTGACGGATATTTCCACCCCTCTCTAGACTTTTCCTTTCTTTTTCCTTTTCTCCTTTTGTTTCATATCCTCCCTTTTAGTTTATTTCCTATACCTAGTTCGTTTGTGGGTTAAGTTGCGTAGGTTAGGTAGGTTAATACGTTGGTCTTGTAAGTGTGACTCGTGAGTTTGGTTTCGAGCTTCAGTGAACGCGACGTCGGAAGTAAAATTGCCAACCGTGTGCACGCTGAAGGCCGTGTCCATAGATCGCTCGGTGGCTCGTCGGGGGTGTCCGCGTGTCGAACGTTACCGTCCCGCCTATTATTGTTTGGAGTGGATTTTGGCCAAATCCACTTGAAGAAGGGAGGGGAATGTTACGTTCGCCACGCACAGTGGTCGACCCACAACGCATAATGGCAAAATGGGGGTCTGCCCTGTCCTTGAAGACCCCAAACCACCGTGCGGGTAAACGCCATTTTTGAAGAAAATAAATAATGTTACGTTCGCCACTTCACCCAAGCCAGCCAATTAATGAAATATTTTGTTTTTACTGGATTATAGTGTTAGTAATGAATTATATTGTAGGAAGTAGAGATTTGAATTATATAAATGTAGAGGAGATGTAGGATGTAAAGATATTAGATTAGATAACTAAGTAGGTAGTAAGTTTGTTATGGAGAGTGTTCCGGACAACGTCACAGACCCTGCAGATAAGTTGCCAGCAATGACGGCAACAAAAACGATCACCCAATCGCGCAGTGGATCCAAGTCCAGGCCCCGCCCGGTCTACGATGCGCCTCAATGGAGTCCCCTATGCGCCAGTGGTACCCACAACCATTGGCACTGGCAATTCACCATGGTTAACGACCGCCACGAGTATTTCACCGCGCTCCAATCGCATCCCACAGCTTTCACAGCTTTTCCCCCGCGTCGAGACACAACCTCTGACCAAACCAGTTCCCCAAGCTTTTCAAAGCTGCGATGGGGTCAACTGCCCAGCTGAGTGGTCTTCGACCTACGACACGGGAAAACGGGACTGGGCTTTTGAATAAATAGCATTGCGGGAGCAGCTGACGGGGCTTTTTAACGTCGACCGCTTGTGGAAGCTGGGTGTTGGCTGGACGTCGAGCGCTTGTACGATTGGTTTTGTTCCTTAGACGCCGGTGTGTGGTGGAAGCTGTGGTTTCGGTTTTACGGCAGGAGTTGAGCAAATTTTAAAACGACGGCGGACAGCGATCGGAGGAAATAGGATAAGAATCGAATTGTAAGTAGATTTAAGTATATATAGTTAGAAGTTAGGGTTTAGATAGGTTTTGGTGGAAAAGGAATAAACGCAGTGAATTATTTAAAATTGTGGTATTGTGTGAAATGGCGACTCGGAATTGCGTTTCCGGCGTTAGTGTTCCGTTTGGTTTCAGGTTATCCTTGTTGGTGGTTTCGGGTCGTCACGGACCCTATTCCCGTTTCAGGGTTCGCGGACAGGGCAGTCCCGGCGCAGAAACGGGTGGCACCCTTTCAAAATACATATTCCCACACCCCTCTTCGCGGGTGAAGCCGGGTGGGATTGCCCAAACCGTGGCCAGGGTCGGCTAAGGGGTAGTGAAAAACGTTGTGAAAAAGCAAGCCGTAACAGCGTTTGCTCTGTATGAACTTTTTCGCAGCACCTCTTAAGAGCTTCTTGGGACACACGAGCAATTCGTCGTTGCTCTACTTGGCGACTTCACTTAATTCCTCTACTTCTTCGACCCACCGTTCAACTGCGATAGTGCCGTCGCCACTAAATGTTTCGATTGCGTCTTCGACATCACGAAATGTCAAACTTCAGAATCTAGTTCGTCGTTGATCGTCGTCTTCACGTTTGTCGTCTTTGCACTCGTCGTCTTCGCGATCGTCTTCTTTACGATCGTCGTCTTTACTATCGTCCTCTACATCTTTGTCTCGATCGGATTCCGTTTTATTATCGGACTTAGTTGATGAGTCAATTAATTTCATCAGCCGGAGCTTCATGACGGCTTTGCTACCGGTTGTTTCTGCGTCACGTTTGGCGAGTTCTATCTCTATGTCATTCACTGTCATACGATCAACGCGGCCAAGGTCAATAATGTCTTTTTCGCTACCCGACATACTCATTTTCGGTATCACGATTTTATTTTCGCTTCGAGCACAATGATCACAATAATTGAGTTAATACGACGCGCGCGTCTCGTATTTTTTGATCAGCTTCTTTTCGCAATGTCCACTTTAGCAGACTCGGCTATCACTACTACTAATGCACTGCCAACACCAAAACTGTTGTTTCGTTACTGTTCGATATCGCACACCATCTCGAAAGTTCTTCTTTTGTCTCGTGAAAATCACGCCACTTTTCAAATTTGATTCTTGATTCCTGAATCCCGGTTGAGCCCCCAAAATTTGTGAGTTTAGGGAACGAAAGATGCAAATGTAATGAATATAATGGATATATTAAAAGTTTAGGATCCAATTGGTACAAATGTCGAGTGTGCTTAACGTGGAGGCCTGCCGAGTGGGCTTAACTCCACGGTCCGCGGTCGGACAACGGGCAGCTACAATGCGGCTGCCAACGCCCTCCCACCACCACTTGGAAGTACCAGTTTGCCTACTGAGTGCAGGCTCAGTGACCTTACTGGTGGAAGCGAGGCCCACCTAATCCTCTGCCGATCTCACGGTCTCGGCACCGGGTTGCCTCGCAACTCCACGCCGAGCCCCCAAAGATGCTGCAGAAGTCCCCATGCTCGGAAGCATGACGACTTCAGGGCGCATCTAGGGAGGATCCAATTGGTACAATGAAACGTGACTATTTAACGTGAATACTCATCTCGTTCACTTGCGCGTCGGACAGTGGTTCGTGAGAGACTGCCCTTTTGCATGGCCAAATGTTGGCAGTTGAAGCACCGAACTGGTCCTGACCGCTTTTTTGTATAATGGGAGAAGCTTACATTTGTGTGGAACAGCTGTCTGACCCTTTGTTTCAGTTCAGCAAGCTTTATGGTTCCTCTTAGGAATGAAAGTATATAGAACGCTTGATGTTCATAGCGGCCTTTCCTGAAAATTTTTTTTTAATATCGATGCAATTTACATCGTTTTGTTTTAACTCTTCGTTAAGTTCGTCAATGGGAATCGTGTGCAATCCAGAAAGAACCACTTTAAATAGCTTAGCACCCAATGGATCATTGGTGAAGAACTTAATTTGTTGTGACTGGAGCTTTGAAATCACCGTTTCGAAGTCGCCCTTTTGAAGTGAGCATATTTTTGTACCGATGCTCGTGTACTTTATGGTATACATTTCGATGCTTAAAGATTTGAGCATGGATTCAATGTCTTTCCTGGTAACATCAATCAGAGTGATAGGAGGCATGCAAACAGGGCGCAGATTTGGGGTACTATTTTGCTGGTCGTCGTCCACGACTTGACCTAACGAAGCGAAACGATTGTTGTTGGAACCGAGCGATCGGCCTGACGATTTCAATGTTTTTGGCATCTTCACCGAGATCTTCGACGGTGAAAAATCGTGAGCCCGTTTATTGGAAATAATAGAATGAGTTTACTAGTTTTTGCGAAATGCACAGACCACTTGAATGGGAATCACAATATTTCCGGACACTCGATGCATTGTTCATTGTCTTTCCACACGCCTTCACTCGAACTTGAGCGTCTGGTGGTCACTCACTAACTCACTCACCATAATGTACCATATTAGCAAACAATGGATCCTTGTTTTTTTAAAAATAATATCCAAAGCATTCTGGTTTGCAGTCAATGCTGCAGAACAGGCTGACCGTAATCAATCTAAGAAAGGCAATACAAGAGCCTAGGAAAAGTTTGATTTTTTTTTAATGTATTCTGGCCTACAGTGAATGCTAAAGAACAGGCTCTGCATATTCAACTATATAAAGACAAAACAATGTGAAAAAAAGTTGAAACAATTATTCACGCATTCGAGCCTGACCATAATCTACCTTATAGGAGGAAAAAGTTGGAACCGTTTTTTAATTTATTGGACAAAAAGAGCTACAAATTAGGTTTTTACCATAAACAATAAGTTTTTAACCTGATTTGCAAAACGCAGTAATTAATGTATATAAAATTTATATACTCCAAATAGTTTTTGTAAGAAAGCCAGCAAAACTTTTTTTCATGATTAAGTAAAAAATTAAATAATAAATAAAAAATTCTTAAAAGTCATCATGATTTTCAAGGTCATTATTATCATTCAATATACATATCTCACGAACCAATATAATATTTGCATCATTAAGGTGTCAATCGACATGTACTAACATTTTTGTGCTGTTTTTAACTTTATAAAAAAATCGCTTCAGCCATTTGTTAAATTTATTTATTTATTTCCTTGCATGATTCTGAAAATCAAACAAATTAAAAAAATCCTTCAAAGTTACCATTTAAAAAGGGTTTATATATTTTGTTCTAAAAGCTTTGGTATAAAGTCAATCAAAGTTTTATAATATTTGCATAATTCGAGCAGACTTTGAATAGTTTTCAGTGTTTTAATTTGCTGAAAAAAACTGCTTAAATTTTGAAAACCAACAAAATTTCAATCAAATTTGCTTTTGTGGTAATCAACGCTTTAGTGTTCGTAAGAATTCAATTACTTCCTCCATCATTATGTGTAAAACAAATAAATAATTATTAGTCTCATTGATAAAAATCGAAAAAAATACAAATTCAATGATTATGTCGGTCATGGCAATTTTGAACAAAACTATACAAAATGGCCACCTCGCGAGAAAATATCTTCAGTGGGCGTAGTAACAAAAAGCGCATTCATTTTTGCTAGTGCTCTTTTGTCCTTCAAGCATCGATATAAAAAATAACAAATTACGTGAAAAAGCCTTTGTAGCCTGCCCCTTCGATTGATCCGCGTGAATATTCAATCGAAACAATCCACCTCCAACCAACAAAAGCTTTACGGAATCAATGGACGCTTTAGTAAATGACATGATTGATATTAACTCATTTCAATTACTGTTATGAGTACATCTCATTATTATTATTTAAAATAGTATTATTTTCATAATTATTATTGTGTTTAGTATTTTCAATATTTATGAAGATATTTCTGGAAGTTGACCGTGTGGACCTTAAGGGTCGCACCTCGCAGTTTGTTCTTCAACCATTGGTCCATGCACATATGGCATAAACAACATCGCTTGGGTGACTAGCTGGACTAGAAAAAAACCTGTTTGCATAATAAAGTTTTTTAAAGTTCCCTTCATTTCAGTTCGACAGTAAAGGACTCCCGATAGAGTAGTTACCGCCCACTGTGAGAGTGCACATGTTTCCAATAAAAAAAACATAAATCTACCGAGGCGAGTAAGCAGACAACTCCGAGCTCCTAGAAGGGTGAACGAACGCACGTGCAACTTAGCACTCAGTGCTTCGTTCCAGCGACCATCGACATCCTAGGTACGAGGCTCACTTCGCATGTATCGCATTCAAAATTGTAAGAAACCTTCAATACACAAAGACAAGGTACAGGTCGAATCATTCGCGAGACCAAACAAGGTAAGTTTTACCCACCAAGTTAGCAGTTTTCAAGCGAACGAGACGAGCACATCACGTTAGGAATCCCTTTCGTGAATCAAAAAAAGGATTGAAGATGAATTGGACGACCTGCACTCCTTGGAAAAGAATAACGTGAGCTATTGCTCACAAAGTCCAACCTCCGGATTGAAAGGATCAATTTTCAAGTCAGCATCCGATCGAGATCCCGTTATTTCGGTTTCAATGTTATCGTGCAAATGATCCCGCTGCCTTTCAACTGTTTTCCCGGTTGCCGAGTTGAAAGAACCACCGCTATCCTGGGCGTTGAAAATTCCATCCGCATTCTAACTGAAAGCTGTTGCCGGGGTAGAGAGAAAAGGGAAAATAATTCACGGCTAAAGTATCGGCGATGCTTCAACAAGACTAGCTACTCTTTGCAAATTCTTGGACTTATTCAAGTATGGAATATTTTGGAATATTGATATTCTGATTTTAATAATCAAAACATTTGTCTTTATAGTATTGATTTGAGTTACTAGCTAAAATAATTTCTATATTAACCTTTTTTCAAGATAAGACGCAGAAAGCTTAAATATTAAATTCAACACTAAAATAAACCCATGTCTGCCCATGATCACCAAAAATGGTGCGAAAAAGCTTTGGAACGTTTTTTTTGTTTGAAAGCACTTAATTGAAACTAATATGAAACGTAGTGTTTACTCATCGTTGGTCTTCTCGAAAATAGTAAAATTTTTTGTTTAATTGCTTGGTTTTCTAGCTGCCCTTAATTTTGAAAGAACTTCATGGAACGTGTTTGCAAATAGACTTTATAAATATGGGTAAAACCATGGAACAGAAAGACTAGAGGAATGGTGATGTCCGTGTAGAAGCGTAAATGTGAGTTGGCTGACTTTCACTTCTGACATCATGCCTATGATTGTCAATGATCTGTAATTGTCACTTTGACAGTACACAAAACGCCGAGAGTTTTGAGAATTTTGCCTTCCGCGCAAATATTTTCACTTTAAATATTCTTGATGGAATAACTTAAGTGATAATATTGATTAGTAAAAAGTGACATTATTGACGAAAAGTGTAGAAACTAAATTTAAAGCTGACCATGAACTGTATTTAACGATGAAGTCTGTTGTATCATGTTGTGCGTTTGAATCGAATTGTCGGCCAGTGGGAGTATCATTTCATTTAAGTAAATCCGAACTTTATGTATTATAAGTTTGCGCCAATTTATTGAGTGTTATTTAGTTAAAAATGATGCATTTAGTAGCGTTGAATTTGATTGGAATTATACTATTGCTGTCAAAAAATGCACAATAGCGTAGTCAATATTGGCGCAAAGTAGATTGATAATATAATAGTTAATGAATTTCATGAACTATATTAAATTTTATTCTACTTATTTCTGGAACCATAATATGCACGGTATGATTTTCTCCTTAATTCCACCGAATAGAGTCCGCCGACGCCGGGCTTAAACTTGGTTAAACAAGGAAGAGGGAAGCCAAGAGATTTTATATTATATTTTGTTATAAATATAATGGATTTGTTTTTGAATACTGTTTGTGCAAAATTAACCATTTTGCTGGATTATGCATAGCGAATGCTAGGCAATCGGAGAAACTTTACCTTCCTAAAAATATTTTTTTTACTGCTATTTGTTTCCTTATGAATTTGATGTGTTAAAACCGTTCGAAACAAAACATGCAATAGTTGGTAAACATTCAAATTAATGATCAAAGTAAATATTTCCTCGCTTATCTTATAGGAGCATGAATTTTTACTCAAGTTCGCAAAGATGAATCCTTTTTCAAGGCTTCTTGTTGTATACACACTTAAGATCAACAAATTAACCGTACAATTGTTTGATGAGTACGTGATTTTATTCTTTACTTTCATTATAATAATTAAATATAAGTTTCAATTAAAAATAAATAATTAAATAACGCATTTGGTAGCGTTGATTTCAGATTTTAATACAAAAAAATAGCACTGCTATTTATTTTGATTTTATCTCTTAATTATGGGATAATTTTCAATTAAAAATAAAGAATAAAATGACGTACTCGGTGTTCACCAAATCTCAAATTTGTAAATATGTCAATTTATTTAAAATTTTGCTCTATTCATAGTTATGTAGGAAATTTTCGCATGTCATTAATCACGTACCCGTAGAAGCTGTAAATGTATTGCCAAGTTTGTCGATTATTCTTTCTGTAGAATATTGGGCTTATCCATTGCTTTATTTTAAAGTTGATATTCGATTACAGTGCGAACCAATTTACGCTTCTCATATAGACTCATTTAATGATGTAGTTGTTACTATACTTGTGTTTTAATGTTTTACATTTAGGTTTCGCTCAACATAAGCTTTTTCCGGACTGCAATTACAATTTCTTCGAACTTCTTACAAATGATATTTACGAAATTTCAAATAAATCTGGAACTCTCGCCTTTTATTTGAGAATTCTACTCTCATCCGATGTACGCCCTTAAAATCAAGAAGTTAATGTTAATAAACGTTGACCCATCAAATTTGCTGATTTTCCTCTCCTGTCTCTAATATCTCTTTGGTTAAAACTGGTCAAAATACGGATATCAACACCCGGTCCTTGGTTATTTAGCATCGCCAAAGAGCCAAGACCGTACGAGAATTTCCCGGTATTAAAATTTGAGTGTGTAATATCTGTAAAAGATATTTTGAAAATGGTGCTACCGAGGATAAACCACGTTTGCCAACCCAAAAAATTGCAAAAAGCGATAAAATTATTGTTCGAAAAATTAGACAAAATCCCGAATTAAATTCAACTCGGCTAGCTTTCAAATTCAAAGAAGAAGTGCATTTGTCAATAATTATAAAAAAATTAACGAAAACGGTTTTCACTCTCGTGTCACTCGTAGAAAACAATTTTTAAGTGAAATTAATAAAACAAAAAGACTGAATCTCGTGAAAGAGTACAAAACAAGGACATAGGGTTTCGGGAAATGGTTATTTTTGTTGATGAAAGCAAGTTAAATTTATTTACTAGTGACATGAAGCAGGTAAAAGTATGGAGAAACCAGGAACTACATAAAAAAGTGGTCTAAGTGCGATCCATGAGGCCCACACGACTAACTTCCCAGTGGATGAATAAAAAGGCCAAAGTTTGTTATTATTATTAAGTACTATTATTAATAATTACTATCATTAATAATTATTATTCTAAATTATTATGACTACTCTCATTATTTTTATTATTTTCTATCTAGCCATAAAAGCTTTAGTAGAGGAAGATGCCTCCAACATCTGGACATCCTCTACTAAAGTCTCGACATACTCGTCCTCCTCCTTGTCTTCCTCTTCGTCATCCTTCTTGTCATCGTCCTCCTCGTCCTTCTCCTCCTCCTGGTGCTCCACCTCGTTTTCCATCTCGGCCCCGGCATAGTAATAATCATTCGTTATTAAGAATGTTTGATCGTTACTGAATAATTATAATTGACTTTATATTCACAATATCAAATTACAACAAATAATATTTGACTGTTATTAACAATATTAAATTATTTATAACAATATCCAATTATTAAGTGCATTTGCATCACTACTCCGCTTTTCCCAAATTTTATAATATTAAAATTTTTGGAATTCTCTAAATTAATCTTGATTTTTTAAAAAACATTTTTTTACAATTTTGATCAAAATGTTCAAAATGCATAAGAATAATAATAATATTAATATGAAGGTATTTGGGATCTGCACGAAATAATAGTGCGTTTGAACAGTTTCAAAATTAAGTATTTTCTTTTTTTCAGTGTTTTTATTGAAGTATGCATTGTTAAAAACAAAAATGGCCAAAACTTTGGTCAGTGCAGGTTCGGTCTGTCAAGTTGAAGTGTCAAACAGTCAGTCCAGTTATAACATTCAAGCAACCAACATATAAATAAAACCGCTCCATAAAAGAGAGCAATTTCTAGTAATAAGTCGTTTTATCTTTTGAATTTGTCTACATTATTTTACTGCGTACATATTGGAAATCCAATAGTTTTGTTCCTCAATAAAAAAACGACTTAAACGATTTTGCTGAAAAGTCATTGTTTCAAGTTATATAATTGCTTGCCGAATGAAGTCAGTCCCACGTCAATGCAATCTTTATTTTATCTTGAGATAATCGAAACGAAAAGTCATTCCGAACGCACATCTGGACATCCGCACATACGTACACAAACATCTCTCTAAAAACGATGGATTTCGATTTTAGAGATCTTGAAACGTGGAGATATTTCAAAATTGAGGATTCGCAAAATCGACACCATTACAAAAATTTCTCACTGGGAAGTTAAAAATCTTAGTTGTACAGCAAGGTGCAGTGGTAAAAGTGTAATGATGTGGAGAGCTACAATCGGGTCGGTTATTTAAAATTTATGGACACAACTATGAATACAGAATAATATTAGAAAATTTTAAAAGGAAATTTAAGACAAACAGCTGAAAACTTAGGAGCTGCTGGTGGTTTTATCTTTATCTATTTAACGATTCCAAAAATAAAGCTTGGATTGTTTGCAACTGTTTGCTATATAACTGTCCACATGTTATGGAAACACCACAGCAAAACCTGAATTTCAATCGATTGAGCACCTTTGGAATTTCTTAGGCTGCGTTCATAGTAAAGGCGACAAGCGAAGCGACAAAATCAATCACATCATTTTATATGGGACTGTTCATAGTGAAGTCGATGCTAGCGAAGAGACAAAGCAACTTCATGCAACAAGTAAAGAAAGAAGCGGCAAAATCGATGATGTTTGATTTTGTCGCTTTGAATTGCTTGGCAGAAGCGAAATGGATACGGAACACTTGATAAGTGCGGTTTTCCGTCGTGTTGCGATTTGGGACCAGAAATCCAAATTGCACCACAATCGAGGGTTTGTGGTAGGAAATTAGCCTGGATATGAAGGAAACAAGTAAGTATTGTCATAGTAGGATACTGTATTTCATAAATTTATAAAGGGTTATGACACATATAATCGCAAAATGTATCGCGAATGAAACGCGCATTTCTTGAAGAAGCATTGTTCACAATATTTCTATTTTGATTTGTTACAATAAATTCTTCCGATTCTTTGAGGTGACGCTCTGGCACCTCCAAATCCAAAATAATATTATGCAGAATGTAAATAGCTTTCAAAATTTGCTCAGCAAATGAGGGTGAAGTTTCCGTCGGTTTCCATAAAATGCGCCATTTCGAATTTATAATTCCGAAAGCACATTCCACACATTTTCTTGCTCTAGATAGGCGTCTATTGAAATAATTGTAGTGCATTCCCAGTTCCAAACCTGGAACTAGCCAATACACAACTATGTGCCACACAAGCTTTTGTGATGTCCCACACATATTTCAGTAAGCTCTCTATTAAGCACATTCTCGAACCCACATGTCAATTTAAATTTACCGTGAGAAACTCTTAGTAGAGCATTGAACCCACAGTAAGCAAAAGTACAATTGGGTCAACGCAATGCAAGCAATATTGCAAGCGACGAATTCCGTGGGAACCTATTTGAATCGCGTTCGATTGGTTATGGTAAGTAGATTTAAAACTAGAGTAGGAATTTTATAGAATAAGCAAATTTAATGTACAAAGAAATTTGTGAATAAAAGGAAGGAACGAGGCTAGCACTCCATCAGAATTGTTCCATAGGCAGACAAAGTTGCTAGTTTTAATCGGCAACCCTTGCCTTCATATCGGAAAGGTGATTGGAAGGAACGTTTGAGCAAATTCTGCCTTGGGAAGTTTGGCAGACTACAAGTTGCCTTAAATTTCGGCAAATACAATATTAGAAATATCGGCCGCCTGTTTTTTTGGACTGCGCCAAACATGTGGCAATCTTCGGAATGCCGGTAGGTCCCCCTCATATATATATTGTTATCCTTTCCGAGTATAACTTCTTTCTAGTGAGAAGAAGATTATAACTTTAGAGGATTATAGAAGAAGACGCCCATCACTTGGCCTACCACGCGAGTTACACATGCATCCCATACATACTCCTCCTATCCCTAAACCACGAATATCCTATCAGTCACGTACAACCAATTTCAATAACATAAACACCCGGGGTAACCCACCAAGTAATATAAACATCCCAACAGAACCAATCAACTCTAAATAAACATTCCCATATTTAATTGCATGGGTAGCCCAAAATCAATTACCAAAGCCCACGATCTATTGTAAACAAATTACATTTAATTGCATGGTCAGCCCAAAATCAATTATTAAAGTCCACGATCTATTGCAAACGGAAGATCGAATTACAAATGCTGATGCAGCATACCAAATGTATAAAAACGCCAAGCCCTATGATAAGAAGTCAGTCAATTTAAGTTCATTCATTCAGTTAAGTGCAGTCAGTCAAGAATCAGTTCAGTCGTTCAGTCAGTCAAATAAGTTTAAATCTTAGAAGTGTTTAAGTAAAAATAAAAGTGTTTTAATTTAAATTGATTCCGCGAACAGGAACCAATAAAAATTCGTTTTGGATTCAGGATCAACTGAAATCATAACTGGCGCAGTCGTCCGTCTAAAGAAGGGAGAATCCTCTTTCGACAACAAAAGAATTTAATCGCGACACCGCTAAACACGGTATATTAAGTGTTTTCATTCGCAATAGAATCAGTGCATAAAACTTAAAACTAATAGTAACAAAAATATCCTCTCCAAAGAAAATTTGGAAGGATTGTGTAATAAAATTAACAATCAAAAGTGAAACAAGTGTATCAAGACAAAGAACTACGAGATCAAGCTGAAAAGGCACACAGGTAACGTAAGCTATAAGGTAAAACCTCTCCGCAAAAAAAATGGCAAACCAAGAAGATGTCCCACAACTACCGCCATTACCATCAATACTACCATTAGAACTACCTTTCGAAGAGCTGTTAAAGGAAGCCAGAAGATTACCAATATACAATGGTAATAATGAAGAATTCGCCCTAAACTCCTGGATCACAGAAGCCAATACGATACTTTCATTAACACCACCTGGGAATCAAGCATCATACATTCTCCGATTAATACTCAACCGAATTCAAGGTAAAGCACGTCAAACAATGCAAAAGATAACAGACCCAACTTGGAAAACAGTCCAGGATGCCCTCATTTCTACATACGGCATCACCGAATCATTTAACCATATTGTCAATTTAATACATAAGGTTAGCCCTAATAATATAGATATTATATACCATAAGTTAGACGATCTTTTGAACAGATTGAATATAAAATATATACAAAGTCCGAATCAAAATCAACATTTAGAATTCAACCCTGTACGAAACGAAAATTTAGTGTTGAACAAATTTAAAAGTCTTCTACCAGAATATAAAATGTTTCTCTTAGAAAGTCGAAATGTCCAAACCCTAGATCAAGCTTATAACTTACTTAACGAGCTACAATTAAATACATTTGACCAAAATATTGACCAAAATTCGCGTAAAAATAATAGCTATAAAAGTAATTCACGCCCAAACAATTTTTACAACAATAATTATAACCGAAACAATTTTAACAATACTTATCGACCAAATAATTTTCGAAATAATAATAACCCTAACTAATTTCCTCAACCAAACCATCAAAATAATTATAACAGATTTAACAATTACAATAACCAGAATAATTATCGCAGATTCGAAAATAATAACCATTTCAACAAAAATCAATTTCAAACTAATAGACACCAATTTAGAAATTATAAACCAGAACCAATGCAAGTTGACAATTCTAATATGTATAAACAAGAAAAAATGGATACAAATTTTCTAATACCTGCCTCGGAAACCCTCTACCTATAGTATATTTAAACATTGACAACGAAATAATACCGACATTAATAGATACCGGCGCATCAACCTCAAGTCTAGATAAAAACTGTTTAAAAAACCATAATAGAATAAAATTAACAAACCATATAACAGTATTAGGATTAGGAGGAGAAACTTACGTCACAGCTAAAATAAAGACAGGAATGCCCAAAGAATTTGATTTACCCTATTCTCATAAAATTCTATGGAACGTAATGGACTTCCATAACAAAACCTTTAAGGCAGTCATAGGACAAAATATTCTTTTCCCTTTAAATGCAAAAATAACTTCAGGAGAAGGAACTCTTGAAGTTAATAACAAAATATTACATTTCACATATGCCGTACCCCAAGAAGCAAACTTCTTAGAAAAAAATAATAATTACACTCCCAAACAATCAAAAGAATCCACGGATATTCTTTTTAAAGATCTGAACAATGAGGAGATAAAAAGTCTTAAAAACCTCCTCAAAAATAATAGTGACTTATTTTACAAAGGAGATATTCTTTCCTGTACCAGTCAAACCAAACATGATATAGTCACAAAATCCAACAAACCACTATACTCAAAGATATACAGATTCCCTCAGGTACACGAGAACGAAGTTACCACTCAAATTAATGAAATGCTAGAACAAGGTATTATCCAACCTTCGTCATCTCCATACAACGCACCCATTTGGATTGTACCAAAAAAAATGGACAATTCAGGGAAAACTAAATGGAGAGTTGTAATAGATTATCGAAAACTAAACGAGGAAACTACGGAAGATAAATTCCCAATTCCAAACATAGAGTCAATTTTCGATAAATTGGGAAAAGCCCAATACTTTACAACCCTTGACCTCGCTAAAGGCTTTCATAAAATTGAAGTGAACGAAGCCGATCGCCACAAAACCGCTTTTTCAACTCCCCAAGGACACTACGAGTTCATTCGAATGCCCTTCGGATTAAAAAACGCACCCGCAACGTTCCAACGTATGATGAATGAAGTTCTCAGGGAACATATTAATAAAATATGTGTTGTATATCTCGACGATATTCTAATATTCGCAACATCCCTCCAGGAAATGGAGACTAATATAAAAACAATATTCGAATCTTTAAAAAAATATAAATTAAAAATACAAATCGATAAATGCAAATTTTTTGCAAAAGAAACTAACTATTTAGGTCATATCTTATCTGTTGATGGCATTAAACCCAACCCAGAAAAAATCAACGTAATAAAACATCTTCACATTCCAGACACAACAAAAAAAATTAAATCCTTTCTCGGAATAACCGGATATTACCGAAAGTTCATAAATAACTATGCTAAGATAGCATCTCCATTAACAGATGCTCTAAAAAAACAAAATAAAATTGACACTAATAACCCTAAATACATTGCAGCATTTGAAAAACTTAAAGACCTAATAACTAATTATCCTATTCTTCGATACCCTGACTTTAAACAAAGATTTAAACTTACAACCGATGCTTCAGATAAAGCAATAGGCGCAGTTCTATCCCAAAACGGACATCCACTTTCATATGCAAGTAGAACCCTTAACGATCATGAACGTAATTATTCCACCATAGAAAAAGAATTACTGTCAATAATCTGGGCAACACAGTATTTCAGACCATATTTATACGGAGTTCAATTCGATATTAAAACCGACCACAGACCACTCGTATGGTTAAGTAATTTAAAAGAACCTAATAGCAAACTTCAACGATGGAAAATAAAACTTAACGAGTATAACTATAACATAGAGTATGTCAAAGGAAAAGACAATAAAGTAGCTGATTTTCTTAGTAGAATTAATCCTGATAACCATGAGATAAATCTGAATGACGAAATAACTAGTAATATGGCAACAATTCATTCAGGGGTTGAAGATCAACATGACTTTATACCGATTAGAGAAGGAATTGTAAACATATACAAAACACAAATCATCATCGTCAAAAAGAAACAAAAGGAAATAAAAACCGTAAACAAGAACAGGAAAATATTTATTGATGAAAATGATATAGAAAGCGAAAGCATAATCAAAGATATCTTACGACGTTACATACCCGAAAAAGGAAGAATCGGAATCCATTGTGAATTAACTGACCATGAATGGAATAAAGTCCAACTAGCTATTATCTATCTATTCTCTAATAACCAAAATATAAAATTTATTAAATGTAGTCATCATGCCACCGATTTGCTAAACGAAGAACAAGGCTTCGAACAAATAAAAAAATACCACGAAAAAACAAACCATAGAGGAATAATAGAAAACTACGAAGAATTGAAACTTAAATACTACTACAAAAATTTAATAAAATTAATAACAAAATATATAAACAATTGTGAAACATGTAATTTAGCTAAATACGATCGAAATCCCGTGAAACCCGAATTTAAATCGACAGAAACTCCATCAGATATAAACCAAATAATACATATCGATATATTCTTTATTGGAAAACGACAATATTTCACAGCGATCGATAAATTTTCTAAACATTTATACACAAAAGAAACAACAGACAAAAATGCTATTACATTTATAAATCTTATTCGAGAACGAAATGCAATCTTAGGAAAACCAGATAAAATTATATCCGACAACGAATTTAACGTAGTTAATGTGAAAGATTACTTACGAAAGGAAAACATCGAAAATCACTTCTCATCACCTAAAGCACATACAAGTAATTCAGATATGAACAGATGCCACAATACCCTTCTAGAACACATAAGAATCTTATCAATTACGAATCCCGAATTAAATACTACAGAAAGCATATTAAAAGCTACAGAGTACTACAACAATTCAATTCATTCGAGCACACACCAACGTCCAAAGGACATACAATACGGATTATGCAGTAAAGACAAAATATTTCAAACACTCGAAGAAAGGAAACGTAAATGGCTATCATATCATAACAAAAACAGAGAAAAAGAACCAGAAATTCCATTCAAACATGTTTATATAAAAAACTACAATAATGAAAGACACAAAGAAAAGCCCAAGTATCGAAAAGAAAACATAACTAAAAATGATAATAACGAAATAATAAAAGCTCGAAAAAATAAATCACGGAACAAAATCCACCCTACTTGCATAAAAAGAATAAAAAAATATTACGAGGAAACACCAGAGATAATTGAACCTACCACACAAGATAACAAATTCAAAGATAAAGAAATAGAAAAAATCAATAACGCTCTTAATCAAGGATCCCAAAACGAAGTACTTATAACAAAATTCGGATTGAATATCACTAGAAAAGACATAAACACACTAAATAACACTTCATGGTTGAACGATCAAATAATTAACTTTTACTTAAATCTTATATCTGAACCCAGCAAAAATTCAGAAAAATCCCCCAAAGTTTATTCATTTAATACATTCTTCATCCCTACACTCCAAAGATTAGGATACAATTCAGTTAAACGCTGGACCCGAAAAATAGATCTATTTTCTTTTGACTTAATCTTGATCCCCGTACATGTAAACAACAATCACTGGACACTAGCAGCAATATCATTAAAAAATCATACTATAAAATACTTTGATTCACTTGGCAATACAAACAACGAATTATTAAAACCATTAAAGGATTACTTAGAGCAAGAATCCTTAGATAAACTTAATAAACCATTCAATACAGCAACCTTATCCTTATTAAACGAAATAAACACCCCATTACAAGAAAATAATAATGATTGCGGCGTCTTTGTATGCACAATCGCAAAATACCTCTCAGACAACAAACCTATAGATTTCACTCAAAGTCATATTCCTCAAATCAGACAAAAAATGATTTTAGAAATAATAGAAGGAAAATTAATTTCATAAACACCACATTTTCAGATCAACATTCCTAAATTGATCGTAATTATTCTTCTAATGTCAACTACCATACCAAGCTGTAAAACAGAGCTTACAATCTAACAAGCAGAATCCGAATCAGGAATTATTCTCATCAAAAAGAATCCTGTTAGACTCATAAAATACTATAAACATATTTACCATAAAATTAACTTAAACCAATACGAAGAAGCTCTTAATCATATAACAACAGAAATTAAACCTCATCATTATATAACCTACATCATTGAAACCATACGAAGCGAACTCAAATTACTCCATTTTAATAAAGGCTTCATCTTCCCAAATAAACCCAATACTAATTATTCCAAAAAAACCTACAATTCCATTGAAGATTGGCCATAATAAATTAAAATTAGAAATTATTAACCCAAGAGGAACCCTTTATAAATTACTCTTCGGAGTCATGGATAACAACGACTATGAAGAAATCATGAGTCACCTAAGTATAATTGACTCCAATAACCACGAAATAATAAAATCAATGAACCAATCAGTAAAGATAAGTAACGCTCAGAGCAACTTAGACAAAATTGTCCAAAATATAAATAATACCAACATACTCTTCAATCAATTAGCAACAGACACAAAAAAACAAAGCAAATAAACGAAATTTTGTTAAACATGCAATTAGTACATAATCTTGATCTAATAAAAGACGAACTAAGAGACATAAATATTAACGATTTTATCAAAAATAATATTATCATATTCGCTATAAATATCCCAGTTTTAACACAACCACTATTATCTTATTATGTTCAACAAGTTTCAAATAAAACCATCAAATATTAAACATAAATGCTAAAGAAGCTATATTGTTCCAAGGAACTTACTACAGAAGCGAAAAACATGTAAAAATCTCTTCAAAATGAAATAAAATGTAACAAAAGGGATTATATTATTAATGCAAGTAATATTTCTCATGTGAAAGAAATAGAAGGAGGATTAGTTATAGCTATCAATATGAATGAATCAATAAAACAAAACTGTAATGAAAAAACATATAAGTTAAATGGACATTATATATTAAGATTCAGCAATTGTTAATTAGAATTACTCGGCAAGGTGTACTAGAATGATATAGAAGAATTTCAACAAATATTAATATTAAATCCTATCACAAACACTACTGGATACATTAGACAAATTAATTTAAAAAAAAAAAAACCTAAAGTTGGATAACGAAAAAAACTTAGATAATATAGAGGAAATAAAATACGTAAATACCAGAAACAACATTACAGCTGCATCAGTAACGTTTATAATTATTATAATACTTGCAACTACATTAATTTTCTACCGTCACTGCAAAAATAAATCTTCCAATTTTAAATATAAATAATGACAAAAAAGAAAACAACAACTTACCAATATTCAATTTTGTTGAGGACAACAAAGATCTTAAGAAGGGAGAAGTTACACATGCATCCCATACATACTCCTCCTATCCCTAAACCACGAATATCCTATCAGTCACGTACAACCAATTTCAATAACATAAACACCCGGGGTAACCCACCAAGTAATATAAACATCCCAACAGAACCAATCAACTCTAAATAAACATTCCCATATTTAATTGCATGGGTAGCCCAAAATCAATTACCAAAGCCCACGATCTATTGTAAACAAATTACATTTAATTGCATGGTCAGCCCAAAATCAATTATTAAAGTCCACGATCTATTGCAAACGGAAGATCGAATTACAAATGCTGATGCAGCATACCAAGTGTATAAAAACGCCAAGCCCTATGATAAGAAGTCAGTCAATTTAAGTTCATTCATTCAGTTAAGTGCAGTCAGTCAAGAATCAGTTCAGTCGTTCAGTCAGTCAAATAAGTTTAAATCTTAGAAGTGTTTAAGTAAAAATAATATAATAAAATAAAAAGTTTCTTTAAAAAGAAAAAGTGTTTTAATTTAAATTGATTCCGCGAACAGGAACCAATAAAAATTCGTTTTGGATTCAGGATCAACTGAAATCATAACTCGCGCTTCACGTGCAATAAACATTTTGCACGATGACGCAACAATAATCTCATCTCATACATTACATACGTTACATAATGCTTCGTTGAATCGCAAATTCTTCTAGGATAGGGTTTTAAAAGCCGTTCAAGAAGCGGATATGCTTCATTGGCAACAAATACATTTGGTATTTTTATTTAAGTGCCAGGAAATCACTGCCATGTGGAATTGTTGATCGATTAATTTGCTTAAGCCGATATGATTGTGAAGATCTAAACTTCAATGGCAACAAATTTATATTTTGCATTTGCCACGCCTTACAAAACAATAGAAAAAAAATTCTTATAGTTGTAAAAAAGCGTCCCCGAGTGTTGCGGGCATTTCACTCGAATATGTTTTCCATCTATTGCACCAATATAATTCGGAAAATTCCAGTCTGTCAAAAATTCATTTGCGACTTCTTTGAATATTTCTTCAGCAGGCTCTGGCATATGCAACGGCTGAAATATTTTCCATTAAGGAAAACATGTTTCTTTCACAATACCTTGGACCGTGGATATACCCATTCGAAATGTGAATGATAACGACGCGAAGGATAAACCAGTTGCGAGATATCTGTGATTAAATATAAAGTAACTTCATATAATTATCTAACTTATTATAAGCGAACTTTTTTCATTGCAGCGGATGATATAAAGTGAAAATGGAAAAACTTAAGAGACCAATTTCGCAAGGAGTTGGCAAAAATACCAACCGGAAAATCGGGTGATGAAGCCAACGATTATACCTCAACGTGGAGTTTTTTCCGCATCATTCTTGTTCTTAAAAGATCAATTTAAATTCCGAAAACTATCAGGAAATTTAAGGCAACCCAAAATTACTTCAAGCGGATTGGCTGAAAAATCGGCAGAGCATGAATACGATTTGGCGAAAGATCTGGATGGAGATGCAAACGACGATTTTGGGAGAAATAATGAACCGTTTCCTACTTTTGAAGTAGGAGCCAGTCGTAAAACCAATAAAAAATGAACGAAAACAATTAGTTCTGCTGAACATTCTGAAATGTGGACAATCGAGAGAAAAAAACTACAGATTTTTGAAGAACGACATCGGAATCGCGATGAAGATGTTGCATTTTTTGAAAGCTTGTTACCACATGTACGTAAGTTAGCATCTGGTGACAAACTGCTCTGTAGGATGAAACTGCAAGAGACAGTTTATCAATGTGTATACGGCTCTCAAATCTGAGTCTTCACGACCAGCCTCAGAACACGGGTTCTGTTATAACTAATAGCAATGATTTGCAGTGCAACGCATCAATTCCGCCACCCGAAATACGAATCATCAATTTAGAAGACCTGAATGGCGATGAGAGCATTTCGGGGGATTTGTTTTTAAAAACTGAGTTTATTTATTTAATGTTCATTTTAGGTCAGAAGGTACAATTTTTCGTTTTCTGAATTTCTTCAATAAAATTTCTTTTGTTTACCTAATCAACTTACCTTAGCTTTTAGCACGGAGATATCGGTGATTTTATGAAATTCGACCAGTTTTTCATCAGCATAGGTGAAATTTTATCCAGAATGTAAACAAATGTATCGATTGACATTCTAGTGTACCTAAAAAACTTTTCTGGATATTCCCTCAATTCATTGTACAAATGGTGAAATTCTCCATATACTTTCCTCGACAAATTGATAGGGTGGGTAGAAAACCGTCCACCAGACTGTGGAAAGTAACGAATAATCGAATTTTTAAGCAAAAGAAAGTCATCAATTGATGAATTCATATTGCCACTTCGAAAAAAAGCCGCGCCGTCACAAAACTTTCACATGAATATTATAGCGTTGACACATTGACCCATCATCAGTACGAAAAGTGTCATCAGCACAAAAAACCCCATCATAATGACGGAGAGATAAGCACGAAAAAAGACCATACTTATCTCGATAAGTACGAAAAACTGCCATCAATGTTTGGGTAGAATAATGAGAAACGATCTGCCGTGAATAGAATTTGATATTATTTATATCAGCTGTTTAATATTTTTGAACCAAATCTGACGTGCCATCGCGGACAGTTGATGTTTGTCATCGAAACGACACCAACGACCGAATGATAATGACAGCACCAATGACGAAAACATGTGTGTCACCCCGTCATTTGAAGTTTCGTGCTGATGACGCTTTTCGTACTGATGATGGGTCAATGTGTCAACGCTATTAAGTTATCACCGCGTGTACTATGAATGCCTCTCGCTTTGACCATCGAGACACTTCTCTTAGCGCTTCGCTTCGCTTGTCGCGTTTACTATGATCGCAGTCTTAGAAAAACTTTCAACGAAACCAGGAAATATATACAGTGTTCCAGATTAAAAACTAGCTATAGAAGCATAATGGAAGACTATTGCAAAAGATTTTGCGAAAAATTTGTAGAGTCTTTACCTCGTCGATTATAAGATGTGATTAATCACTAAGAATATCATACTCGATATTAGGTATTGAGTTAATACTAGTTATCATAAACACTCTTTTCATGACTGTTGTTTTATTTTTATTTTTCATATTATATTTATTATTAAAAGCAAAATATCTTTGTTCTCACCAGTGTACATGTTCCACATCACTCACAAAAAATAATTGTGATTTCATAAAAGTACATTCTATTAATTTAATCAAAGAGAGAAATAGAGATGTATGTGTGTGTGTACGTACGTACGTGCGTTCGTGGACAGTTTTTTATACGAGCATAACTCACGTAAGCAAAGTCGTATTGACTTCGTTGAGGTATCAATCGACGCGTCTTTGCAATTTCAAGAGCTGATTAGTTTTTGGAACACGTTTTGACCCTTTGAAGGTCATTTCTGTCATGCGCTATATCTCGCGAACCAAACATACGATTTGCATAATCAAGGTGTCAGTCGACGCATATTAACATTTGTGTGGTTCTATCGGATATTTTAAAAAAACCATTGGGATCGTTTTCTAATTTATTAAAAAACAAGTTCAAAAAATTAGTTTTTTTACATAAACAGCAAATTTTTAACCTGATGTGCAAGCTACAGTAATCAATATTTATAAAATTTATATACTTCAAACAGGTTTTGTAAAAAAACCAGCAAAACTTTTTCTCATGATTACGTAATAAATTAAATTAACAAGCCGCGAGGTGCGACCTTTGAGGTCCACATGGTCAACTTTCCAGTAATATCTAGATAAATATTAGAAACATTAAACACAAAATAATGTTGAAAATAATACTACTTTAAATAATAATAATGAGAATTATTCATGACAGTAACAGGAATGACTTAATATTAATCATATCATCTACGAGAGCACTCATTGATTACGTAAGGCTTTTGGTGGATTGATCCTGATTTTCAAGGTCATTTTTATCATTCACTATATCTTACGAACCAAATATGATATTTGCATCATTAAGATGTCAATCGGCGTGTATTATCATGTTTGTGATGTTTTGAAATTAAAAAAAAACGTTTTTTTTCATGAAAAATAAATTTTTAACCTGATTTGCACAGCTCAGTAATAAATATTTATAAAATTTATATAATAATTTATATTATATATCTTTCATTCTAAAGACTTTGTTGTAAAGTCAATCAAAGTTTTATAATATTTGCATAATATGAGCAGATTTTGAATGGTTTTCACAGTGTTTTACTTTAATAAAAGAACTGCTTCAATTTTGAAAACCAACGAGATTTCAATTAAATTTGCGTTTGTGGTAATCAACGCTTTGAATGGAAAAATGTTTTGTGGTCCGAACTTTGCAAGATCATATGCTTTAAAAAGCTTTCATCATATAAAAAATTGTAGTTTTTAGTGTACTGATTCTTTAGTGTTCGTAAGATTTCAATTCTCCATCATTACGTGTAAAACATTTTACTTTTAACATGCAATTAACCTGATTATTGACTGCATATTCAATGTTTTTCAAGATCAACTGAAACTAAGTCTCATTGATGTAATATCGTAAAAAAATACAAATTCAATGAATATGCCGAGGTCATGGCAATGTTGAACAAAATTATTTAAAATGGCCACCTCGCGAGAAAATCTCTACATTATACGTTATAACAAAAACGAAATTAATTTTTGCTTGCCCTCTTTTGTCCTTGAATCATCGATATGAAAATAACAAAAAGACTTTGTATCCTGTCCTCCCTCCGATTGATCCGTATGAATATTCAATCAACCAAAATTCTTCCGTAATCAATGGACGCTCCCGTAGATGATACGATTAATATTTACTCATTTCAATTACTGTTATGAGTGCCTCTCATTATTCTTATTCAAAGTATTATTATTTTCATAAATAATTTTGTGTTTAATGTTTTTAATATTTATTTAGATATTACTGGGAACTTGACCGTATGGACCTCAAGGTCATGCATAAGGGTGTTTAATTATTAAAAGTGATCATCTTTTGATACTTTCAATGTAGAATTTTGTTGTTTTATAAGAATCGGATCAGAAGTTTATATCTCATTTACATCGTTTAAATACTTGATCGTAAGTTACATTTAAATTTCTCTAGTTGCCAGTATATTTGATCATTTTTGTACTTATGGCTAACCTGTTTTTTTAGTTTTATATGCGGTTACATATATTGTTTTAAAATGTTCATAGGAATTGTAGATAAAAAATGCAGATAGGAAATATGCTACAAATTATTAAATGTTTTTTCCTTTTTCACAAAATTTCTAATTTTGAAATTGAATCCCAGCAACATTTATTTTTTATATGTATGTAATTCACATCTTATAATAAACTAGTACTTACCAGTCAAACTTTTTATTACTGATGCAAGATAATAATTTTACTTAAAAGTAAAATTTTGCCTTGTTCAAAACAATGTCAACGGTATTCGCTAAATGAGTGAGTACAATGGACATTTCTAAAGCACACATATTGTAGTGTACTTAGCGTACACTTCGATCTGAGAAACATACATGAGATATACTAAATAATTGATAATTTGAATGACGATCAGCCATTGGGATATAATTAGATCGAGCATGCACAATTCCCACGTTCCACGTGTTGCATTGCTCAGCGCCAGGTACTCTAGATAATTCATTGCATGTCATCTACTGGACCCCATAAACTTGAACCATAAAACCACGACTATCCAACCATCGATTTGTTGAGAAATTAATTTTGGTCGCACGTGATGCGATTCTGAGAACTATGTATGGGTATATAGATTTTAATATTGTACACAAAGCAATATCCCTTCCCATAATGTTAGAATAGGACTTTTGTACATAAATTTTAGGGTAAAAGAGCTGTAGATTAAGAAATAAAATAAGAGTTTAATCTGAAGTTTAACTGCCATATTCGGCAAATGTTTTACTAATGGATACTTTCTTCCCATAATTGGCAGAAGTAGCTATGTTTCCCAAATTTTTATATAGAGTTCAAATTTTTTCCCGCGCAAAGCCAGATCGAAACCATTCACCACCCGAAACGTGATCACCTTATCCACCACGGTGTGGTAGCAAGGAGCCGGTTTAGTTGGGAATGAAAGGTGGGGCTGAGTGTCGTTCGTTGGAGAAGGACGTGTCCGAGCTGAACTCCAAACAACCCTTTTTTTAAGCGAAGACCCGGTTACCTGCAATAGATCTTCAAAGTATCTCGCGATATCTTCGGCGCCCCATGTAAGCTGCAAAATTTCGCGCAAGCGCCTTTCCTCGAATTGTGCACGTTACGTGAACGAGGCCCGATCTGAAACCGCATGCAGGTCCAATCAGAGTGTCGAAGATCTTGCATTTCGGTGTGCTAACGCGGGTGTTGGGCCAGAAGAGCCGCGAAGCGTGTTGCTGTCTTCGGGGGCTTGTTGAGAACGAGTTGTGATCAGGACATTGAGCGGCGCCCGATGAGAAGCCGTGGCTCCAATTTTGTCATCAAAGTATTTTTTCTAATACGCAATTGGGCTGAATCACGTGGTGTGAGGGAGTCAGTTTGGGGTAGCGTTCTCCTTGAACGGATCTTTGCAACGGAGCACGTGCCAACTGTTTGAAAATGAAGTGTAGGATGGCACACGGAGGTCTGGCCCCGCCGGCAACCATGTTTGCAAATCTTTTACGGCTAAACCACGAGGCAGAAAGCCACCCAACTCTAGGAGTTTAGAATTCATAGGTTATGTAATTCACAATCAATGCTGTTTTATTTTGTACATTTTCCGGGGCGCCAATCTCTGCCTGAATAGGCAGAGATTGATATTGAATTTGGCGACTTGAGTGCCGAGCGACTGCTAGTACTGTATTTTGGTACAGACTGACCTCATTTATTATATTTCGATACTGATTTGTTTCAGTTTCATCTACATACATCCTCTTATTACATGGAGTGGAAAAAGTGTTGAACGTGTGAAACAAATTAAGGGTGCAAACTAGAAAGTCAAAGAAAAGGTAAATGCAAATACTACTATCGAAAATCATTTGATTGGTTGCTTATTTAGAATAACAATGTTAAAAGTTTGCACTTGTGAATCGAATAAGAAATTGTTGTTAAGTAAGACGACTTTAAATCTATTGTATTTGAACTTTAATTTTTCATACAAATAATGCATTTCCTAGATTTAACGAAAACATTTTTATGATTTCCATTTTTGGGTTTGTTGTATTTTGTACCAGTATGTGAAGCTGATGATAAGATGAAATCAAGACACTAAAATTTAAACAGCAAAGTATTTATTTGGATCCACAAATTTAATATTTAATACAATAGATCATAAAGAATTTTTTTTTGTACTTTAAGTTAGCTCAATGTTTTGAAATTTTAGTATAAAAACAAGATGCAAAAAGAGAAAAATGTGAATAGGAAATATTAATATACATTTTTTTTATCGAAAAGAAAATGATTGACACAAAATACTTCGTATTGATAGAGATAAAAATGAATTTAAAAAATAAAGGTACCACAACGAGAGTTCCAGCGATTTTTCTACCTCTTTGTGTGGGGACCTAGGAACTCGGCAGAGGTAAGTATTCTAGGGGCTAAGCGCGCTACACATTCCTACCTGGCAAGCGCTAAGCGAAGGCAGGGAGGGCCCGGACAGTAACATCGATGTCCGGCGCGCCTCCGGTGACGTCTCCTTCCCACGAGCATTATTTAGTATTTATTGTTGATGGTCGAATTGACTCGTGTCTTAATTTATTAGCTGGTATTTTCCTCATTCAGACTGTATCCAGTAATATGATTGCAAACCGAAAGATTAAAAAAAAGTTTGTTTGTAAATAACATTTATTGACAATGTTCAGTTTGGATTTTCTATGTAGTAGGCAACAAAAATTGATAGCCACTAAAACAATCCAGTTGTTTTATAGTTGATGCAGATCCCCTGTTATTTGACTATCTTTATTTGCTTCATTGTGTTGTTAATATGGATAGGCCCGCAATAGTTCAATTAAATGTTGAAGTGATTTGCTCGGTTTTGTTTTGCTTAATTTTAATTTTCAGGATATGTAACCTATTCATGACTATTTTCAGATGGTCCTGTTGGCCCTCTTTGGCTGTTGTGAGTTTAGCACGTACATTTAAGATGATAGTGTCATCATCGAAGCCTGTAGATTTGACGTGTTGACATGTGAGAAATATGTCATATATAATAGATGCACCACAATGCACTTCACCCGGCCTTACACACTGCATTGATTTTTTTTAGGCTCATTTGTTGGTTATCGTTGCTTTTAAAATAAGAAGATTGATAAATCTAAACAGTTATGTTCATAGTGATAGTGATTTCCATTTTATTCATCTATTAACACCATACTAGGCTGTTCAAAAAGTAAAATACCTTAAAATAATTTTTTTTTGGCAAAATTATATTTTAATCTTCATTCATCTTGATACACAGAGTCTAACAATCCTTCAATTTTTTACACCTTACAAATAGTACGAACAGCAAGCAGTCTAAAATAGCTACCAGTTTTACATTCGACTTCGTCATACAATATAAAAAGCGTGCCCGATAGCCACCTTCTGAGTTTTGGAAGCAAATAATAGTTGCTGGAGGGCAAACCTGGCGAATTCTTTTGCCTGTGTATGGAGCGATGTTTAAGATGGTGCCTTGTCATGGAAAATGATTCTTTTCTTCTTCAAGCTTATAGCGCTTAATAATATGCACCAGTTCTTGTTCTGCCATTCTGAAGGTACTCCATAAAAATGATGGTGTGTGCATCACAAAAAACACTTGCCAAACCATCCCAACCCATGTTTACGTTTTTAGATAATTCGGTGCACTTGCACCCAGTAAAACGCACTCTTTCGATTCTTCACGTAATACCAATGTGTAGTGGTGAATTCATTAGTCATCCGTGGTCACAAATCGACGCAACACTTGGATGAGTTCTTGTGAAACATTTACGATGCTTGCAGCCTCTACACACCTCAAATTAAGGGTCGTTCAATATCACATCGTGGATTTCTAAAATCATATTAGCTGTAACCTCAATTGGGTGACCTGGACGATGTTTATCACATATGCTCGGCCGATCACGTTAGAATTTAACCATCTAATATTTAATAACTTTATCTGGAGGGACAGATTCCAAGCTTTCTTTATCGAGCATTTTTTTTGTTTGATTTAGGGTTTCACCCTTTAGAAAATACTGTTTAATTTCAACAAGAAATTAAACACTATTTTGATTAATTGTTAAATTTCTAGTGCTGTCGCAGAAAGACAAATGTATAGCATGTCATGAAATTTGACATGTGGTCATCTGAAGGTTCTATTCCTACTGCTGTCGCAGAAAGGCAAATGTCATGCATGTCATGAAATTTGACACGTGGTTATCTGAAGGTTTGTTATATTTGGCAACAAAGAGATTTCAATCTCTTTTAGCAAGAATCTTCTCTATTGGATTAAGGTCCGGTGATCTCGCAGTCCAATCTAATAGATTTACATTTTTCTCAGAACCAATTATTCTTGAATGCGGATCTATGGATGGATGCATAGTCTTGCTGAAATATTCAATTTTCTTCATCAAGACTATCTCCAAAGTCAAGGAAGACATTCTCCGTGTGCTTACAAATCCAATTAAATTTTTTTTAGTAACTCAAACCATTAACGAGCCGCCACCAAAATTTGGATTAATGACGATATCCTGCTCTTTGCGTAGATCATGCCAATAATAATCAAATCCATCGGCACCATCTAAATTGAATTTCTTTTCATCAGAGAAGATAGTACATTTCAAAGGTTTGTCCCAAGTCATACGATTTCTGGTAAATTCTAGTCGGGCTAGTTTGTGGGATTTATCGAGGAGTGCATTTGGTGACTTTTTTCTATGTTTAAAAAATTTGCTGTCGGATAAAATTTGTTATATTCGACGTTTGGTAACCGGCAACTTCAAATCGTTTTTTACATCGTTCGCTTTCATCTTCTCGGCCGATACGAAAAATGACGGAAACGTCCTCCCGAATTAGCTTTTTTACAACCACCTTTCTCCCGATTTTTGAAATAATTTTCATCTAATCTACTTACTTGATGAGGTCTACCGATCCTTCTGACAATTTCACGAATTGAAAGCCCACATGATTTCATTGTATTGATTTTTACCTTTTTCAATAGTTTTTCACGTGCCATTGCGTTCGTTTGTAACAAAAAGACTAACCAAAAACTAATTCACATTAAACACTGTTTGCATTAAAAATTACTTTAGCAAAATTTACCACTACCGATCTAAAATAACAGAAAATTCTTAAAGAACTGACCTGGTCGAATCAACCATTTAATGGCTATACTAGAGTCTAGAAAAAGTGGAAAACTGATCAACGTATCCCGTGCTGCAATGATTGCTGGTGAACAGGCTGACCGTAATCAACAGTTTATAGTCAATACTAGAGCCTAGAAAAAAATTTGTTGAAATCAGTAATTCATTGTGGCCTGCAACGATTGCTGAATAACAGGCTGACCATAATCAACATTATAAAGTCAATACCAAAGCTGGGAAAAAATTGGAAAAATCATCAACGTATTCCGGACTGCACTGAATGCTGAAGAACAAGCTGACCATAATAAACAACTTTTAATGAAACCTAGACTAGAGGAAAATGATGCAAAAATCACAACGCATTCTGGCTTGAAATGATTGCTGCAGAACATAATTTGCATAATAAACCAAATATAAGCAATTCTGGAGCCTAGAAAAAAGTTGAATTATTCATCATTGAATTCTGGCATCAAATGAATGCTGAAGAACAGGTTTACCATAATCAATCGTATGAAGTTAATATTGGAAAGTATAAATAAGGTGAAAAAATCATCTACGCATTTCGGCCTGCAATGAATGCTGAGGAGCACGCTGGTCATTATCAACCATGTAAATTCAATCCTAGAACTTGAATATCAGGTGAAAAGATCATCAACGCATCATGGTCTGCAAATAACGCTGAAGAACAGGTTAACCATAATTAACAGTATGTAGTCCAAACTAGAGGCTAGAAAGGAGTTGAAAAAATCATCAACGCATCGTAACCTGTCATGAACGCTGAAGAAAATACTGAACATAATCAAAAGCAAACAGTCAAAACTAGAGTCTAGGAAAAAGTTGAGAGAATTATCAACGCATTTTGGGCTGCGATTAATGCTTAATAGCAGACTAACCGTAATCAAAAGTTTGAAGGCAAAAGTAGAACCTTAAAAAGACATTGAAAAATCTTCAACTAATTCCTGCCTGCAATGAACGCTGAAGATTAGACTCACCATAATCAACAATAGATGGACAATCCAACAGCTTAAAAAAAGAAAAAAAAAAGAACAGGATGACCATTATCAACAGTAGGAAGTTAATACCAGTGCCAGGATAAAGTTGAAAAAATTATCAACGTATTTGGGCCTGCAAAGAATATTGATGAACAAGCTGACCATGATTAACTGCTATAACTCAAAACGTAATCAAATTAAAAAGTTGAAAAATTAACAACGGCCACCAATAAATGCTCAAGAACAAACTTAATCCACCATAAAAAGGTAATACTAGAGGCTACCAAAAAGTTGAATAAATCATCATCGCATTTGGATCTGCTATGAATGCGAATGAATGCTTAAGCACCGACTAAATTTAGAGGCAAAAGTAAAACATGAGAAAAAAATGAAAAATCTTCAACTTATTCCGGCCTGCAATAAATGCTGAAGAACAGCTTTTAAGAATTAACCATATAAAGACAAGACTAGGGCTTAGGGGAATGTTTAAAAACACGTCAATCTATTCCGGCCTGCAATGAGACTTACTATAAGCATGAATCACAGACATACCATAATGAACCATATATAAACAATATTAGAGTTAAAAATATGTTGAAAAATCAGTAACGCTGTCGGTTTTCAATGAATAACGAAGAAAATGATGACTATTATCAACAGTCGATTGTTAATACTAGCATCTTCAGAAAATTGCAACGTATTGCGGCTTGCAACGAATGCCTGACCATGTTAAACTGCTTTTATTGAATGCAAGGGCCTATTGACAAGTTAAAAAAAATTATCAAAGCATTACGGCCTGCAACGAGTGCTGGAGAACAGGCTGACAATAATTCACCATATATACGCTGACTGACCATAATCAAAAGTATAAAGTCAATACTAGAGTCTTTAAAATACATGAAAATATCATCAACGCATTGCGGCCTTCAATGAATGCTGATGAGCAGTCTGACCATGATTTATTGCTATTACCCAATAGAAGATTGTAGTGAGTCATGAACGCATTGTGCTTTGTAAAAAATACGGATGAACAGGCTGATCATAATCTAAAGTATATAGTCAATTACAGAGAATACGGTTGAGGAAATCATCAACGCATTTCAGGCTGCCAAGAATACTGACAGCCTGACCATGTAAAACTGATATTACTGAAAACAAAACCGTATTAAAAATTGAAAAAAAAACAATGATTTCCGATCTACAATGAATGGTGAAAAACAAACTGACGTAATAGTCAACACTAGAGCCTAGCGCAAAGTTGAAGAATCTTTAATGAAATGTGTCTATGAAGGCCAACGAAATCGCTCCGAAAGTTCGAGTCAACCATACTTTTGTCTCGTTTACCTCATGAATGTTAGGTCCCGACGACGACACAGTCAACCCTTGTCGTACAGACTAATTCGAGTTCAGCCTCTACGTAGCTAGAGCTGTTAGGCCAGCTCAGTTCAGTACGTACTGCCGTGGGTGTGTTTTATAGCATCAGTGCGGAATCTCATTTCAAGGGATTCAGTCATCCAGTTGCCCGATTACTTAGCGACAAAAAAAAATCAGCAAAGAAAAACAAATCATATTACGCAGCTTTTGAGGCAATATCTCCTACGTTACCTTCCAAACAAAATTCTTGCGCGCATACCAAGATAATAACGCGTTGGTAGTTAAAATACGAGAGTTCACTTCAAGGTCATATGACGTCATCATGGTCATTTGACGTATTACAAGGGGATTCCCTGACGTCATTCCTACCACAAGGGGATCCCCTTCCGGCTTTTGATGAGGGATTGGGTGAAGGCTATTTGAAATATCCGGTGTGGGTTTGTCTGGTGCGTGCAGATAAGAGAAGATTCCCAAGCGTCGCGACTCATGCTGATGAATATGTTAGTTTTTTAAAAATAGCCTTCCTGATTAGGGAGTTGAATCTTTGAGAACGGGCAGATGACTGAATTGATGGCGCTTCTTGCCAGCGGCTTTTATATTCATCAACATGACTGACTCAATCACGTTGAAGAATATGTTTTGACTGTGATAAGAATGATGCTTGTTAGTTTTTTAAAAATAGCCTTGCTTGACAAGCGGCTTTTGATATAAGATTGGGTGAAGACCATTGGAAATGATTAGATGTTGGGAATTTAAATATATTGTGTATTTGCGGACTCGCAGTTTTTCATTAAACTTGATTGGAATGCTGTTTGATTGCCTAAGTTTTTTAAAAATAGACTTCCTGATTAGGAACTTTTAGTATGCTAGCATGTAAGAATTCTTGAGAATGCGCGGATGATTGTATTGATGGCGCTTCTTGCAAGCGGCTGTTGATTAGAGATTAGGTGAAGACCGTTTGAAATGATTAGGTGTTGTGTATTTAAATATGTTGTGTAATTGCGGTTTCGCAGTTTTTCATTAAAGTTGATTGGAATGCTGTTTGAATGCCTTATTTTATTTTTAAAAATTTACTTCCTGATTAGGAACTTTTAGGCTTGATTTACACTGCCGGTCACAGTTCGATCTCGGTCCGGTCTCGGTCTGGTAAAATATCCTCAACTAAGAACCAAATGTGTGCTATTACATTATCGGTAAGAGTCAAGTCCCGGTCCGGTACCGCTCCAGTAACGATCGATCTCAAAGAAATTTTCGCTGATCGAGATCGAAATTGTGATGGACTGTACCGATAATGTAAATGCTCTTCGTTCTCGGTTCAGTCAGGTTTTGTTAGTAAAAGAAACAAGTGTGTTGATTTGCAAAATTCAATACAATTAAATAATAATTTTAATTATTCAAGTGCAATGTCTCAAATATCTTGGACTTGGAGAAAGGTATTTACATATGTCCAAATAATTAATGATAGCATGAATTACCAGAATTTTGAAAAAAATACTTATTATGATTTTACAGAAAATCTCACTTAAAACTAGTACTGAATTAGTTTACAGTTGAAACTTAAGAAATAACATTTGTACAGAGGATAAATGGTTTTTCATTTTCAGACGAATTTATTTTAGAGCTGGTGAAAAGTAAACCAGGTCTATATTACTTGTAATCAGCTTATTATAGTGGCAATACTTATAAAAGGAAAATGTGGAATGAAATTGAACACGTTGTAGAGCGAAAAGGTACTTTAAAAAAATAAAATAAAGATCAGAGTAATTTTTATCTCCAAATTTTTATTGAGGTATTGTATTTTTTGACATGGCACGGAACCCTCAACAGAATTGAAAAATTCTTGAAAATTTCCCTCATGTAAAATGCCTCTCTTTGTGCATTTCCTCTTTGCCTTCTTAAATTCTGCATTATGTTATTTTTATCATTGGCACAATCCAGATTACTTTCAATATTGATAGTTTTTTTATTTCTTATGATATTATGCAAAACACACGTTGTTAAAATAAAAGAGGTAGCATTTTGAGGATCTACTTTGAGTGTCCTACGATACAGTCTAAAAGTTTGTGACAAAATACCGAATGCACATTCAACTAATCTTCATCCTCGACATAAACGATAGTTAAATATTCTTGCTTCGTCATCTTTAACATTTCATCTGGGATACGGACGCATCAAATATGTTTTTAAGGGAAATGGTTCATCTCCAAATATTACATGTGAAGCTAGAATATTAGTTCCTGGAAGTGGAGTGCTCTCAGGAATATTTATTATTATTTTATTTCCCAAGAGATGAATTGGCCAAAATACCTTTGTCGTTATTTTTCCCATATGATGCAATATCCACGGCGATGAATTTGTAATTAGAATCTACCAGTGCCAAATACTATGGAAAACGTTTTCTTATAATTAAAATACAAAGAACCACTGTTGGATGGAGCTTCTATTGTGACATGTTTTCCATCCAAAGCTCCTAAGCAATTGGGGAAATTCCACATTGTCTACTTGCCATTAGCTATTTCTAACCACTTTTCTTAAGAAGGGGTCGGAATGTATTTGACCATGTAAGTCTCATTTATTGCCTTGCATTCTTCAATGACAATATTCTGAACTGTCGAATGTCCAAGACGATAGCTAAAAGCAATCGTATTGTAAGAGTCACCTGTAGCCAAAAATCTGGAAATAAATATATCCAATAAAAATATTTTTTCTTTAATCTTTTCACATTCATAAATGTAATGTAATGTAACGGATATTACTATATTGTAAATCACCTTAATATATTTTAAATTAGGAGCTAAGATACGATGAGAATCGCTACGACCTCAATACAAAAAGTATATTTTTAAATTAAAAACAAAAAGTGGTCAAGCCGTGGCAAAAATTATGAAATGGCGATACTTGGATCAGATGCGATTTCTAGAAGGTTATATCACTGTTGACAGAGCACGAATATCTTCAGTCAGAGTCGAAGAAATGGACAGTGCTAACATGAATTTTGAAAATAGTGAAGACGTAATTGTGCAAGCGACTTCATTGATACAGAGCAATAGGAATGAAGAAGTTGAATTTGCAATGGATTCTGTCCTTCCAGGTCAACAGTCAGCGAGTGCATCTACCAGCTGTTCATCAAATCAAAGAAAGAATATGAAGTGACCTAACCTAAATCCTGAGAGCGCATCATCTACATTGATGAAATACATTTTAGAAAATGAGAAATCAGAACGCTCATTACATCCAATCGACCAATTTTTTCGTTAATGGATACTTCAGTAAAAAAAAATTTCTCACCTTGGCCAACATGTAGTAAAAACGAAAGTATTTTGTCTTGTGAGCCAAATAGAAGAAAAATATTTGACAGCATCTTTCCCAGAAAGTTTATCACCGGCACCTATTCACCACAGCCAAATATCACTTGCTCTATCATCACATTCATCATGATCCCATGTTTTGGACATTGTTCAATCCAGTCCTCATGATGCATCACGTGAGTTCCCAACACCAGCATCATAACACACTTACATGCATCAAAACCCTGCTAATTTACAGTCTCACCATTTTAATGAGAAAAGGATAATTTCACCACAACCACACACGTCATACTACGATTGTTGAGTCATAAGCAATCATCTGGTAAATGAACCGCTGATAATCAGTTGGAAGCGAGAAACATCATTTGCCAGATGATAATAGATAAGCTCTAATGAGTACAATGTACGCATCTGAGTCATCATTAGCTCAACTACTTTAGATATGAGACAAAGTGTGTAATCATTAAGTTATCTTAAGCAAAATAATTTAAGGTTCTAGTTTATAAGATAAAGATAGCAATATTGTATAAAAGGTAGAGTAGGACAAAATAAACGACAGTGTTCTTAGTAACCTCAAGGAGAGTGCGTTTAATTGCAAAATTCAGAAGGCTTTGGTTTCCAGGACTTCCCCTGCTAGGAACGATCATCTTTCACAGCGGTATCACAACACGAAGGCCTTGGCTTCCAGGACTTCAATAAAGCAAGGAAGTTCCCTGTCTCTATACCAGTGATCCGTTTCATGTGAACAGTTCTAAAATATTGTCATTGGGTTAGAGGCATACCTAAACCACCTTGTCGGTATTCTAGTTCATGTCACAAGTGAATCATCAAGAGAAAGTACTTCTGCGCAAACATCGATAACTCATCAGCATTGCAAAGGACACAATATTCATCCAAAGTTGAACAACATGAAGCAAGTGAACAGCCGTATTAAACAAAAAACATTTAAATAAAACTTGATTGAATATAATATCCAGAATTTATGTTTTACGAATTAAAAGTGTAGGAATTAGGTTTATTTAATCACTTAGGAATTAGGTTTATTTAATCACTTCAACGAGTCGTCTCGTTGTCTCGTCGTCCGTCTTTCTTCTGACCTCTTTTCTGTCTCTCCCCTCGTCGTTCTACTTCGTGTCTCAGCTTGGTGTGTTGGGACAGCGCAACAGCGTTGCCAGAACCATTCCCACAACTCGGCCATCCTGCTATGCATTCGCCTCGAATGCGTCGTCATAGTCGGCAGAGACCCACGGCTTCATGTATTCGGTACAGGTAGATGTCTGTCTAGGACCTTCGTTAAACATCGCATCTTTTACAACATCTAAGGTATCGTTCGACTTCGCTCTGGTGACTTGGTATGGGCCGAGGTATTTTGGCTTCAGCTTAAGACCCCCACCAAGTTGCGTGCGTTTGATTGCAACTATATCGCCAACTCTGTAGATCGTTGCTCGTTTGCGTTGTAAGTTGTATGACTTCTTATTTTCATCTTGCATTTTTTGTATCTGTTCTTTCGCTTGCTTGCGAAATTCGTCTCTGCTGTCGTTAAACTTTTGGATCATTTCGGCTTTGATTAACTCTTTGATCTGAACATCAGATTTAGTTGGCATTTTAATACCAATAAGTAATTCAAATGGCATCATGCTAATACTTTTGCAATAAGTTGAGTTGATGGTTTGCTGTACTATGTCAACAAACCTATACCATCTTCTCGGGTCTTCAATTGACAGCTTGGACAAAACTGATATGATGACAGCGTTGAGCCTCTCTATTTGTCCATTAGCTCTTGGAAGTCCGGTTGTAATGGCATGGTGATTGATGTTCTCGTTTTTGCAGTACTGCTTGAATTCGTCTGAAGTGAAGGCTGAACCTCTGTCTGATATTTTTAACTTCCCAGTTCCCTATGGGAAGTTATTGTAATGGGGTCGATTTTGCGAATCCCAAATTTTGACATATCTCCACGTTTTAAGGTCTCTAGAATCCAAATCCATCGTTTTTAGAGAGATGTCTGTGAGTGTGTATGTACGTATGTGCGTATGTGCGGATGTGCGTATGTGCGTATGTGCGGATGTGCGTATGTGCGTATGTGCGGATGTGCGTATGTGCGTATGTACGTATGTGCGTTCGGAGTAATTTTTCGTCTCGATTATCTCAAGAACCAAACATCGGATTGACGTGGGACTGGTTTTAAACGACGCGTAATTACGTAACTTAGAACTGAGTGACTTTTCAGCAAAATCGGTTGGGCCGTTTTTTATTTAGGATGAAAAAACTGAAAAAACGACTAAAAATTGCTTATTTTTAAACTGTTGATACGCACTATTAATTCGTGCAGATACCAAATACCTTCATAGTAATGTTGTTATTATTGTGCGTTTTAGCAAAATTGTGATCAAATTTGTAAAAAATGTTATTTAAAAAAAAGATTAATTTATAAAATTGCAAACTTTTATTATCAGGTTTGGGTGAATGGGAGTAGAGACGCTAATGCAGTTAATAATTGGATATTGTTATAAATAATTTAATGTTGTTAATAACAATCAAATAATATTAGTTATAATCTGATATTGTATATATAAATTCAATTATAATTATTCAGTAACGGTCAAACATTCTTAATAACGAATGATTATTTTAAACAATAATTAAATACCCTCAATAATAGTTGTGGATTCCGAGGCCGAGATGGAGGACAAGAAGGGTGATGAGGACGAAGAGGACGAAGTTGCCAAGGCTTTGGTAGAGGATGAACAGGTGGTGGAGACGTCTTCCTCTACCAAAGCTTTTATGGTTAGATAAAAAATTGATAAAAATAGTAACAGTAATTATATTAATTTAGAAGAATAATGTTTAATAATAATTATTATTAATAATAGTAATTAATAATAAAAGCAAAGTATAGCTTTTTATTCAACCACTGGGAAGCTAGTCGTGTGGGCCTCGAGGGTCGCACTTAGACCACATTTTTTGGATTGGATTTCCAAAAATTGAATTTTGACCTTATAGTCTCGCAGTAACTTCTTTAGCAGATGTTGTCTTTGTTGAATACAGCCAGCAGAACTTAGTAAAACCGTCGATTACTGCTAAGATGTGTTCATACTGTTTGTGAGTAGATTCCAGCGGACCCAAAAAGTCAATGTAGAGCGTCTTAAGCGGCTCTTCTTCTTTCGACAGCGGATGTAGTTCCCCTTCCTTTTTGCCATGTTTTCGGTTTGAAACTAAGCATGGAATGCAGCAACTTATTTGTTTTTTAATCTTGTCTTCTAGGTTTGGAATGTAATATTCTTTAGCTATGATTGCTTTAGTTTTCTTGACCGAAAAGTGACCTCTTTCGTGGGTTTGCTTAATAATTTCGCGTTGTAGCGCCCATGGTACAACTATGAGTTCGTTACCATCGATCAACTTATATAACAGGCAATTTTTCATGAAATAGTTGTTGAAAGTAGTTTTCTCGGCATGAACGTCTATGAGTGCCTTTAGTTCGTCGTCTTCAGTTTGAACGTACTTCAATTTGCTGTGTAAGCTATCGTTGTTGATTGTCATCACATGATATCGGCTTAGAGCATCAGCGTGGCGTATGCGGGAGCCTGCTCGGTGTTCGACTTCGTAGTTGAACTCCTGTAAAAGGAGAATCCATCGAGCGACTCTGGTGCACAAATCTTTTTTCTCCAGTGTTTTGGCAAAAGCGTTGCAGTCGGTCACTACTTTAAAGTGCATGCCTAGAAGATACACTCTAAATTGGTTCAAAGCTTCAATTACCGCTAAAATCTCTAATTCATAACTAGTAAACTTTCTCTCTGCATCGGATGTCTTCTTGCTCATGTAATAAACTGGATGCATTTGGCCGTCGTCGGGTAATTTTTGAAGCAGAACAGCACCAAAACCGTTTATTGATGCGTCAGTATGCAGCTCAGTGTAGTGCTGTTGATTGAAAATTTTCAATACAGGCCTCTCTGTTATTAGTTCTTTCAGCATGTTGAATGATGCAATTTCTTTCTCTTCCAAGCGTAACTTTGTATCTTTTTTCATTAAATCGGTGAGTGGTTTAGCAATCAACGAAAAATTTGGTATGAATTTCCGGAAATATCCAGCTAAACCAAGAAAACTCTGCAGCTGCTTCTGAGTGTAAGGCAGTGGGAACTTTTTAACTGCCTGCGTTTTAGTCGGAGATGGACTTATTTTCTGGTTTTCTATGACGTGTCCTAAAAACTCGATTTTTGTTTCCAAAAAGTGACATTTTTTCAAGTTAACCTGCAGTCCATATTCTTCGCAACGTTTGATGACTTCTTCTAGGTTTGAAACAGCTTCGTCTTCAGTTTTGCCAGGGATTATAATGTTGTCAATGTAAGGTAAAGCTATACCTTTACGCGTCAAGTCTCGAAATATGGCATTTATATGTCGTTGAAACACGCTGGGTGAATTGGACAAGCCAAAAGGTACTCTTCGAAACTGGAACTGGCCATTGTCTGTCACGAAAGAAGTGTATTTGCGACTTTCTTCTTCAACGCTGACGTGGAAAAATCCATTTTTAAAATCAATAGTGCTGAAAACTTTTGCGTCCTTCAGCCTGTCTAACTGATCTTCGATGAGCGGCAATGGAAAATGATCTCTCATGATTGCTTTGTTCATACGTCTATATTCAAAGCACAATCTGGGCGTGCCGTCACGTTTTTTTACCAATACAACTGGGCTGCTATATTCTGATTCAGACGGTTCAATAATTTCGTCTTTGAGCCATTGTTCGATTTGGTCGTCAATGATACATCGGTGTACGGCAGTCTGCGTGGTCTCGAAAAGATGGGTACATAGTCTTTCATTATTATTCGCATTTTTATATTAGTTGACTTTATGTTTACTGGGTTGTAATTTTCGATTAGATTCAACACTTTTTCTTTATTGCTTTTGTTTGCATTATCGTTAATGTTTATATTTATTTCTTTGTTATTAAAAACGTTAATTTTCATTAGGGAACTGATTTCACTTTTTTGTCTTTCGAATTTTGTTACCTTTATTCCGTCATTGTTTATATGAACTTCAGCTTGCTTACAAAACTCTTCACCTAGAACCATTTCAACGTCCAAAAATTCTGTAGGCACTACTAGAAACGTGGATGTAAACTCTTCATTGTCTATTTTAATCTTTTGTTCAAATGAACTTGTTGGTTTTACTCTATTTTCACTGTTTTTAACTCCGAACCCCACTAAGTACAAGTTACATTCAATCAAACTGGGTTTATTCAAACTTTCGTATGTCTTTTCCGTCACAATATTGTATTTGCTTCCAGTGTCAATGAGAGAAGTGTATCTTTTGTTTTCCACTTTTACTTCTTTGCACATGAACATATGATCTGTTGTTAACTTGTGTGTGTTGCTTTTTTCACGTTCATCATTTATTTTTGAACACTCTTTAGCTATATGACCAAATTTGTTGCACTTGAAGCATTTTTTACCTTTGCTTTTATTTACACAGTTTGCGGATGTATGGCCTTTAGCACCGCAATTGTAACACTTAATTTCTCTGTTCTCAGTTTTATTTGACACACTGTTATTTTTATCATCTTTAGGTGAAAAATTTTCCGATTTATCACGCATTTTCTCGTAGCACTTTAACTTTTCTTTAAACTATGCTAGGTTTTTAGCGTTATACAGAATGTATTTATTCACACTTAAGTCGTTTATCCAGTCAATTACATACTGGATTAGGGCATTGTTTTCAATATTTCCACGTGAAGCTAAATCTTTCATAATTAGCAAATAATCTTGCACACTTTCGTTCTTTTTTCTTTTTCTTTCTGCCATTAATTTATGTAACTGAGCACTGTTTGTCCTCGTTTTAAATTCATTGAAAAGAGATTTTTTCAAAGTTTGCCAACTTGTAACACCTCGTTCACTCATGATGAACATTTTGGCTAAGCCTTTCAACGATCGCTTCGCAAAAATAAATTTTTGCATCTCGTCCCAGCACATAATAGTAGCCGTGTCTTCAAAATCGTTTATCCAAACTTCAACTGAAAACGAATCGTCACCATTGAATGATCGTATTGAGTCTTCAAAATCCCGAAAATTTAAAGCGAATCTCGAAATCATGTTTTCGTTATTCACTGACATCGCATCAAAATTTTGTTCACTCTCTGTAGAATGTGTGCGCGTGCTTTTGTTTTCACTTCGGATCTTCTCGTTTGCAGTTTTAAACACGTCGGCACTTGTTTTGTAAGCGTTGTAGTCATCGGCTTCATCTTCGTCGTTTTCTTCGTCTTCCCCGCTTTCCGCGAAATTTGCATCGACTAACAAATTTTCTCGTTTTAAGTTTCGAAATATATGGAGAGACAAATCGTCTTTGTTATGTTGTAAATGTAACAAATTGCAAATTATAACCAGATCGTTATTTGACAATTTGTCCGCAACATAGTCCATTTTCGATTTGAATTTCGCGTCACTCCGATCAAAATCGAAACCTTCGAATTCCCGTAAGCGTTTGCGATTATTCCGATCGCCATTATTTCCGAACACAAACTCGTGTAGCAGCACTATGCTCTCCTTTTTCTCGTAGCGAAGCGCGTGTCGAATTTTCTCGAAATTCACTAATCGCGACATGTTGGTGTCTTTTTATTTTCACAATCTATGAAATCACTCGTCGTTTTGCTACTTTCTTTTGGTTGAGCCCCCAAATATGTAGGAATTAGGCTTATTTAATCACTTAGGAATTAGGTTTATTTAATCACTTCAACGCGTCGTCTCGTCGTCTCGTCGTCCGTCTTTCTTCTGACCTCTTTTCTGTCTCTCCCCTCGTCGTTCTACTTCGTGCCTCAGCTTGGTGTGTTGGGACAGCGCAACAGCGTTGCCAGAACCATTCCCACAAAAGTAATATTTTTGTTCATTTATAATAGTAATACTAATAATTAATATTAAATAAATTTATAAACTTTAAACTTTAATAAATTGAGTGATATTTACCTTAAACATACTATTGATTTTTCTTGAGGATGAACCGTTCCCGAAGTCAGACCGCTAATGTGAATACAACAAGACTATACCAGACCGAGATCGGACCGAGACCGGCACTATAGTGTGGATCAAGCCTTAGCGTGTAAGAATTATTGAGAACGGGCAGATGATTCTATTGATGGCGCTTCTTGCAAGCGGCTTTTGACAAGGGATTGGGTGAAGACCATTTGAAATGATTAGGTGTTGGGTATTTAAATATGTTGTGTAACTGTGGTTTCGCAGTTTTTCATTAAAGTTGATTGGAATGCTGTTTGGGTGCCTGTAATCAGAGAAATATGATTCCCAAGCATGGCGAGTCATGCTGATGGGTATGTGTACGCTGTGATAAGAATAACGCTAGTCAGTTTTTCTAAAAATATCTAACCACAAAGATAGTTCCTGATTAGGAAGTTTTAAAATTCACTTCAAGGCCATTTGAAATGATATGTGTTGGCTGTGATTTGGCAAGCGGCTTTTGATAAGGGATTGGGTGGAGGCCATTTGAAATGATTAGGAGTTGGGAATTTGAATATGTTGTGTAATTGCAATTTTGCAGTTTTTCATTAAAGTTGATTGGAATGCTGTTTGAGTGCAAGTAATCATAGAAATAGATAAAGGACAAGCGCATGATGGAGATGATGAGTTTTTTCTGTCCCAAGGTTAAGAGGAAAGTAATATTTAGTTAGGATTGTTTCGATGTAGATTTATATCGTGAAGAAAATTATGAAACTACATTTATGAGTTTTCAAACGCTTTTAACTAAAATACGTGTGTTTTTTATTTTCACTATTTTAAGTGATTTTTAATCAAATTTATGTATAACAAAATATTTTCCTATTCAATTCAGTTTATCACAATTAAAACAAAAATTAAATGAATTATGTATATAAGCGTTAATATAATTATAATATATTATAAGATATTAATATAATACATTAATATATAATAAAATAAAAAATATATATGCTATCAAAAATGTTTCGTTAAATTTCAGCATTCTAGCTTGTTGTGAGGGTTTAATGGGGAGCATTCATACCTTGAAAGAAAAATATATTCTTATTTGCTACGGAAATAGTAGCGGATTTCTATATGATATAAAAGAAACTAAAGCAACTGAATTGGAATAATTTCGATTCTGTTCTCTGTGAAGTAACACGAAGTGAATTGTATTTCGTAAATTAAAAATGCTTTGCAAATTTTGTTGTATTGAAGTGAATAGTGCTCGCTGGAACTACCATGTGCGAACTAATATTCACAAAAACAATTCTGCAGAGTCCATTAGTGAAGATTTGAAAAGGGTAAAAAGTTGTTTTGTCCAACGAAAGGAAACTCTTATATATGAAAACAAATTTGAAAAACTTTTTAATTTGGATGAATTTTTTAAGACGATGGAAGATCCGTTAGTGAAATATTTGATGAGGGCACTAGACGAACGCGTAACGCTAAAATATAACATTGAACTTTTTGCTGATATTTCATATTTCAAGGTATGTACTAATGAAATGATATGTGTGTATACGTTAATGTAATTGTGAAATGGTTGTTGTCTCTGTCTGTTTGTGTATGCATACGTAGAATATAATTTTTTTCTTTTTTCTTCAAAGATTGATTCGCAGTCAGCAAACGCTCCACACTGGTGCTATTTATGTTTGCAATAAATGTCTTCAATATTTTGTTTCGAGTGAAATCCTCGAAAAGCATAAAAACGACTGTAGTAGAGTAGTTACGGAAATGGTAGAACCGGAAAAAGCAACGCTGCAGTACAATAGCTATGGACGACAACTCGATGTACCTTTTGTCATCTATGCAGATTTCGAATGCCTTCTTCAGGATCTCGATACATGTGTACACGATCCGACACTTTCATCAACCTCAACGATCCAAGAGCATACCCCTTGTGCTTTCTCCCATTTTATCAAGTCTTCATTCGATTCAAGATTAGACAGATTCAGGTTATATAAAGGCCCAGATTCACCCAAGAACTTCGTCAATTCCATTGTAAATAATGTAAAATGGTTTTATATGAATCATATCAAAAAACCAAAGTCAATGGATGCTCTATCGTTGGGAGAAGAAAATATTCAAAATGAATCGATTTTCTGTCATATTTGTAAAAAAGAGCTTGACATTGATAGAGTCCGAGAACATTGTCATTTTACTGGAAAATATAGAGGCCCCACTCATAGCGGATGTAACTTATTGTATCGAGTACCAAAATTCTTCCCAATATTATTTGACAACCTCTCAGGTTATGATTGTCATTTGTTTATAAACGAATTAGATAGCATTGATGGGGTAATATTCATTATCCCCATTAGTAAGGAGCTATACGTTTCAATATCTAAACGAATTAAAATTTATGAGTTTGAAACAGTTGAGCTTAGATTTTCAGACTCAGCCAGAGTCATGCAAAGCAGCTTGGATGCACTAGCGAAAAATTTATCTCCAAAAGATCTGAAAACCGTAGGTTCAGTATATGGAGATGGAGAAAAATGTCAACTGGTAACCAGAAAAGGTGTATTTCCATATGATTATATTAACTCATGGGACCGTTTAAATGAAGTTTGTTTACCACCTCGAGAGAGTTTTTTCAATAAAATGACAAAAAGCGAATGCAATGAGATTGACTATAAACATGCGGAAAATTTCTGGAAAAGTTTTTAATTGTTCAACGATTTGGGACTATTTGGAATTATATCTCAAGACAGAATATGTTGCTTCTGACAGACGTTTTCAAAAATTTCAGAAAAGTTTGTAAAAATATCTATGGACTTGACCCTTGCCATTATTACACAACTCCTGGGTTATCATGGGATGCCATGCTCAAAATAACATCTGATAAATTTGAGCTTTTAACAGACATAAACATGCACTACTTCATACAACGAGGAATCAGAGGCGGTATTACTCACCGCTCACATCGTCACTCACAAGCTAACAACAAATACTTGAAAAATTATGAAAAAAGGATCCTTCCAAGTATCTGATATATGTAGACGCAAACAATCTATATGGTTGGGCAATGTCACAACCACTTCCTCATGCTGAATTCCGGTGGGTTGAAAATATGGGTGAGGTTGACATTCTCAATATTGCAATGGACGCGGACATTGGTTACATATTGGAAGTTTATTTGGAGTGTTTGACAACAAAGCACGATAAGCATAATGATTTACCTTTCTGTGCAGAAAATAAAAAAGCTCCTGGTTCAAAAACTTCAAAGTTGATTACTGATTCAACTAGCAAATATAACTATGTAATTCATTATCGAAATCTACAACAATGCATTGAATACGGATTGATACTCACCCGAATTCATAGAATTTTACAGTTTAAACAATGGTATTGAATGAAAGAATACAGACTTGAATACGCAACATCGCAAAGCAAGTAAAAATTTGTTTGAAAAAAACTTTCTCAATCTATCAAACAACGCAGTATATGACAAAACGATGGAAAATGTTGATGAAAGAAAAGACGTAAATATCGTTACTGATTGGGAAAGTCAAGGTAGACATCCAGGCGAATAACGAAATTTATACAATAAAAAAAACCTGGACTATCTTCGAACCAGTAATTTACTCGGGAAACTCTGTTAACAAAATGCACACTTAATATTATTCATTCATTTATCAGCTATTTTTTCCAACTCTGCAATATCGATAAGTACGTCCTGTCGTTTCAATCGTTTTGGTCGTTGCACCTGCATTGTGCTGACGGTGTAAGCTCAATTGCAATGCGGTCGTTGATCGGATTTGGGTCAATGGTTGGCAAAGTGCTGTCGTATGTTACTCCTCCTCGGTTTGAGTGGAAATTCTCCTGAATTTCCTTTATCATGTATGTCGTTCTTCTTCGCAACACTAATATAGTTATTACTACTACAATTGTTATTACAATAAATGTATATTGAGAATATTTTGATACATCTTTATGAAAGTTTAGTTTTTTAAAACTTTCAAATTCTGAAATGTACTTGATACAATGTCCTCAAATGTTAAAACTTGTTTAAATGTGTAATTAACTGTACTTTCCGGGTAAAAATACTTTTCCTCTATTATTGTTTTGTTATTATACAATGTTTCGTTCAATATATTTAATTCACAATTATTAATATTTATGAGATGATTTTTATTCAAAATTATTTCTCGGCTATCACAATTATGATTTATTCTTCGATTTCTAGCGTTTTGCACAATGACCGTTTCATCATCTATTATTTGAATTTGTGCAATATTATTAAAGATTAGCATACAAGTTTTTGTAAAAATGCAATTTTTACTGATTTTTAATTCATTTAACATCAGATTCGATTCATAAGTATAGGTGTTATGCCCTATTTGCACAATCATTTCCTTATTGCTATCAATTTCATAATTGTCTTCGCTTGGTGAAGGTGTTATTAAATTTACGTTCGTTGTTATATGGTTCTTCGGAATTTTATTCGCCATTATAATAAATTCTTGCTTATATTCTAAGATACCTAATCTGATAAATTTTAAACGATAAAAACCTTACTCTATTTCTTCTAATGTCAATATACTAGGATGAAATAAATTGCATTTTGCTGACACAATCTTGAATTTGATTTAATTTTTCTTCGAATTTTTTTTAATTTTATCATATGTTCTAAATATAATTGTTGATGTAGATTTTTTTCTGTTCATATCATTAACTCCTTTAAATGCCTATAATATTTTTTCCTATCGTTATTTATTACTTATTTTATATTTTCAATGGATTCGTTAAAGTGTTGATTAATTCTGATTTGCTGGTTTACTCCTGTAATTGCGTTATGACTATTTTCTTCCATTGTTTTTAGATGGACCAAAATTTCTTCCCTATCATTATTGTCCATAGTTCCGAAAAGAAATTTTTGTGTATTGCCTACGATATTTAACAATCCTCTCTTTTGTCTATTATTTACATTTGGCATAATTGATTTCGTTTTTGCAATTAGTGTATTAATTTCTCTCTCTATCATATCCTTGTTTTCGAACTCTAAATGTTTTAAATTTACTTTAATTTGGAAAATTATTTTTAAAATTTCGTTCGGACTAATTATGTGTAGAATCGTATTTGTCTCGTTGGTTATTTCTACCGTCCTAATTTTAAGTTTCAAGTATCCTAGTTGTTCGTCAATTGGTGTTGTCCTTAATGTCGCCTGTACCGTCGTTGTTGTAATTAGTATCAGTAGAAGTATTACCTGTAAATTTAGTCGGTCGTTTGATGTTGGTCAAATGTACATTTTTGAGTTTTTTTGATTTTATATCTTGTCTCGTCTTTATGCCTAACATGTTCATAGTTTTTAATCGGTCTTTCCACCCGTCTTTCAGTATAACCTTTCCTACTTTTGTTTAACTTTTGAATTCGTTTTGTCTTATTTTCCCTAACTAATTCATACAGTGGTTCTGCACTAACTTCATCCCTAGCCTTTTTCGGTGTAGTCCTAATAGTTGTATGAAACCTATTATTATAATTTTCGAAAACTATCTGTATTTACATTTCCGTACACAATGTTTTATCTTCTAATCCTGTTATTTTTTCTAAAATTGTAGAATGCAGCCTTTCTCAATCTGAATAGCCCGTATGGCTATTAGGTGTTGTCCAATGTACCTCCACTTTATTTTTATTTTTACCTACATATTCCCTAATGCGTTCAGATTCAAACTCATTGTCTGTGATAAATAATTCAGGTTTTCCAAATCTAGCGAATTATTCTATTAGAATTGCTTTTTTACTTCTCCAATTTCTATCTGTGATATTATAGGCTACCGCGAATTTAGTAAGTTTGTCGATGATCGTAACGAATGCTTTCTTTTCTTTGTGAATAAATGAATAATTTCATTTTTACTAGTAGAAGTTCATTGTCTTTCGCTTTTAAATATTCAATCTCAAAATTGTATTCTTGTTATTTTAAGATCCATCTTTGATTGCATTGTGGAAATTCTTTTCCCTTATATTTGCTATTTAAATATTTTATCGGAGCATGATCAGTTATAATTTTGAACTTTTCTCTGTATAGGTTAGGCCGAAAATGTGTATGTCTGTCACACTATAGATTTTTCATGGTTTTTAAGGGTTCTAGAAACAAAGCATACTGGGTGACCATCTTGTGGCAAAACAGCGCCAATTGCATAATCACTGGCATCCGTTGTTAACGTAAATGGGTTTTCAAACTCTGGACACTTTAGAATTGGATGTGCAGTAATCAGGGTTTAGAGGTTTTCAAAAGCAGTTACATACTGTGGATCTTTAATGTTATTTTGTTGTCTTTTTTTCAAATATCGAATCATAGGATATGCGATTTTAGCACTGTCCTTAATAAATTTTCTATCAAAACCCGTCATCCCCAGAAATCCCCTCAATTGTTTTTCTGTTTTGGGCAATGGCAAATTTTCAATAGTTTCAATTTTATTAGGATTTGGGCTTATGCCTTCCTTGATGAGGATATGGCCCAAAAATTCTGTGTGGTGTTTCATAAAACTGCATTTATCTGGGAAGTGTGGTTTCGGCGTAACGAATGGCTCCTCTTCAGGTGCTGCCATTTAGCCACTCGTTACGAGACAGCACTACCACCGCTGGCTTGTTGATGGATCAAGCTCACTATATTTCAACTATTTTATAATTTTACATCTGCGAATTATAACGACTGTCAATTTGTTTCATATGTATGCCTACGTAGCTTTTTCATTATTTAAGTTTTATCATGGGTTAGAACCTCCTGGTCTATTCGACAACTTTCGTCTCTTAGTGTGCTTTGCTTTGAAGAGGAGCCATTCGTTACGCCGAAACCACACTTCCCATTTAATAATGGTTCCGGCCAAAAAGCCTGGAAACAAGAACCTCCACTAATGTGCAACAATAGTGTTAGCAAGTCGTTAACCAAAAGCACACTAAGAGACGAAAGTTGTCAAATAGACCAGGAGGTTCTAACCCATGATAAAACTTAAATAATACATTTATCTGCTTGTATTTTCAGAATGTGTCTATGTAAAATTTCGAAGTTTATTTCAAGGGACTTCAAGTGCTCTTCCAAGCTTGTGGGAAAAATTAGTATATCATCTAAATAGACGATACATACTACCGCAACATGTTTTTCAAATATGTTGAACATTAGTCTCTGAAATGTCCGTGGAGCATTCTTGAAACCAAACGGCATTCTGAGATATTCATATAGACCCATTGGTGTCACAAAGGCAGTTGTTCAGCATCTTTCCTGACCAAAACGATTTGATGATAACCTTTTGCTTTTGATAACGTAATAAAGTATTGTGTTTTACCCAATTTGTCCCAAATAGCCTCTATGTTTGGTAGAGGATCTTGGTCATCTACCGTCACTTGATTTAGCTTCCTGTAGTCAACCACATTTTAAATATTTGTTTCCCAGAATTATCGGTTTTTTTCGGCACTAGTATTATAGGTGAGCTGTATCTGCTGTTACTCTTCCTAATTATCCCCTGTTTCTCCATTTCCATTATCTGTTTTCTGACCTCAACTTCATGCTGTGGTGGATACCGATATAATTTCGAATTGATGGGTTGGTCTGTAGTCGTTTTGATATAATGTACCCAGTGGCGGCCTGTGCGCTCCTAGACTGGGGGTGCACAGATAAACAAAAAATGGGTTTTAATGATATCTCACATTGTTTTTATGTAGATATATTTCAAAAGAATTCACCATTATAATGCTATATGTATTGAAATAAATGAACGAAAATAATTCAAATAATTTAGCAAACATGCATTAACACAAAGTGAAACAAAATAAACAAATCCACTAAACTGCAGTGTACAATATAAAATCTATTCTTCGTTCCTTTTTGGAAGCAAATTCATCCATTACTAAGTCATTGAAGTTCGGGAGGCTTCGTAATAATTTTTTTTTCAATTAAAAGCATGGCTAAGGCGGCTAATGTGTCTTGACTCATTGTTGATCGTAAAAAAGTTTTTAATCTTTTTTGAGTCGAAAATGACCTTTCTGCATCCACTGTTGTCCACCTTTTTCAATTTGTTCTCGCAAAACTACATCCAATTCGGCAGTGAAATTTATAAGACCTCAAAAAAACCCTGGATTCAGAGAACTGTCTTTTTCGTCGTGGCCTCGGAATGCTAACTCAAACACTCCACAAAATTTTATGCAGTCTATAATTTTTGATAGAACATAACGATTTTGCCGAACTTTTTCATTATGCTGTTCAACACTTCGTTTGTATGCGGTATCCAGTTAATTCCTAATATCTTGCTTTCCCAGCAAATTGAAGTCTAACTGGGCATTTATATGGGACGATGCGTTTTAGTGTTTTTTAATTTTCTGAACAAGGTGCCCTAAATCAGCTTCACCTGTCTTCGTCCAACTAGACTCAATATTATCACGACCGAATAAAATACACGGAAAGCAATAAAGTTTATTGGTGACAACACAACCGCAAATCCATTTAGTTCTTACATAAAGTTCCGATTTGAATTTACGCTTGAATCGCCTGGATTTAGAATTCGTCATTTGCACGATATTAATTTCTGGAGTTGGTCGTCCAGTATCCCTTATTCTAATTTTTTCTTCCATGGAAACGTTGCAAAATTGTCTTTTAAATAGTCAACACTTGTACTTTTGTTAACACTATTCATTTTAAACAAGTTAACTCGGAAACTCAAAAGTTGAAATACGATCTCTTGCAAGAACTTTTCGCGATTCTTTGACGGAGCACTAAAAATTTGTGCACCCAGAATAGTGTGAATTCGCATGCATTCCCCTCAACGCAACAACCGTCACGATACCCAAATCAGTCGCACGAGCAACTTTCCATTATTTCATGCATATGAGCACCGCTATCGAGCGCTTTATGGAGCACGAAAAATTTGTGCGCAGAGAACAGTATAAATCTACGTGCACTCCCGTCATCCCGATAACCCCTCTAATATCCAAAACAGGTGCACGTGCGATAAGCGATACTTCTAGACATCACTGCTTAGTGTTTTGTAATCAAAGGCAATAGATCGGTTATTGTAGATGGGTGTTGAAAAAAACTAACTTTCTAGGAGGCATTCAATAAAGTTTCTTTCTTTTCTCCTTTGACCTCTGAGGGTTCACGTGCTCATGTGCGCATATAGAGGAGCCGCCACTGAATGTACCACAGAATTGGTGTTTGTTAATATATCCTCTTTATTGAAAAATAAGTTTTTATATTTTTTGAGAAGTCTCATTATACCTTTCCTTTCTTCTTCATTCAAATGTATGGTTTTGATGTTATTGTAACGTATGTAACGTATGTAATGTATGTGATGAGATTATTGTTGCGTCATCGTGCAAAATGTTTATTGCACGTGAAGCGCGTGGTAGGCCAAGTGATAGGCGTCTTCTTCTATAATCCTCTAAAGTTATAATCTTCTTCTCACTAGAAAGAAGTTATACTCGAAAAGGATAACAATATATATATGAGGGGGACCTACCAGCATTCCGAAGATTGCCGCATGTTTGGCGCAGTCCAAAAGAACAGGCGGCCGATATTTCTAATATTGTAATTGCCGAAATTTAAGACAACTTGTAGTCTGCCAAACTTTCCAAGGCAGACTTTGCTATAACGTTCCTTTCAATCACCTTGCCGATATTAAGGCAAGGGTTGCCGATTAAAACTAGCAACTTTGTCTGCCTATGGAACAATTCTGATGGAGTGCTAGCCTCGTTCCTTCCTTTTATTCACAAATTTCGTTGTACATTAAATTTGCTTATTTTATAAAATTCCTACTCTAGTTTTAAATCTACTTACCATAACCAATCAAACGCGATTCAAATAGGTTCCCACGGAATTCGTCGCTTGCGATTGCAGTCTAAGTAGAGCATTGAACCCAGAGTAAGCAAAAGTACAATTGGGTCAATGCAAGCAAGCAATATTGCAAGCAACAAATTCCGTGGGAACCTATTTGAGACGCGTTCGATTGGTTATGGTAAGTAGATTTAAAACTAGAGTAAGCAAATTCAATGTACAGTAATTTTTGTAAATAAAAGGAAGGAACGAGTCTAGCAGAGAGCAGAATTGTTCCATACCCAGACGAAGTTGCTTGTTTTAATCAGCAAATCTTGCCTTCATATCGGCAAAGTGTTTGGAACATTTAAGCAAAGTCTGCCTTGGAAAGTTCGGCAGATTACAAGTTGCCTTAAATTTCGGCAATTACGTTTAGTAGAAATATCGGCCACCTGTTCTTTTGAACTGCGCCAAACATGTGGCAATCTTCGGAATGCCGGTAGGTCCTCCTCGCATATATATTGTCATCCTATCTGAGTATAACTTCTTTCTAGTGGGAAGAAGTTTATAACTTTAGAGGAGTATAAAAGAAGACGCTCTTCACTTGGCCTGCACGATGAGACAACAGTAATCTCATCGCATACACTACACGCCTTACATTCATTACATGGCGTTCCTGCGACCCACGATCCTGCGACCCGCGATTTTGCACGTTCCGGCCCACTAGACGACATAGAAGAAGGCGAGATAAATGAAATTGGTACAGACGAAGAGTTCAATCGAGCATTCGAACGATGCTTGATCCAAGGCGCGAAATACTACGAATCAAAGCAGCATAAACACGAGGAGTACATGCCTATGCCAATATCCCAGGCACCTAAGTACGATCCAACACCACAGCCCGGACCACGACCCAGGAATATTGAGGAATTTACAAGGAAGCTGAGAGCAGAAGCACCGAAAATTACCAAGTTGAAGCGACGACGACGAGGAGGCAAAGCCTACAATCAAAGGCGCGAAAAGGCGATTCTACATCGATTAATTCACATCTCGACAGGAGAATGTAAAATTAAATTCACCAATAGGTTAGATAGTTATAAACACAAATAGTATAAAATAAAATTCAATATAAAAAAAATATAAGGGGTAAAAATTATATAGAAATAATAGAAGTAAATAAAAATAATGATTTTATAAAATAACCTAAAATCAAATAAATTAATCAAACAATTGTACAAAAGCAATACATTATATTTTATAATTCACAAAAATGGGCAATAATTGTAGCGCAAATTCAAATATATTCATTGAATATAAACAAACAATAAGTACTACGGTCATCTTTCTAGTCATCTTAACATTCTTATACATATATAATAACAGATAAAAACAGTATGCTAGAAAAATAGTAGATAGGAACATTGTCTTAGGCAGGAATATTGTTTAGAAAATTAAACACAAAAATCTTCTCAGATGCCTACAAACAGATTGAAAGAGTTATTAGTCGAACTACAAACGACCTTATCGAATCTAAAGAAAACAAAGACCTACACGGTAAAAACACTCAAAGGAAAATTAGAATCCGCAATAGAAGTTGAAAATGAATTTCTAGATCTTTTCAGCAAACTCAAAGAAGGCACAGAAATAGAACTCAAATCATTAATCTGAAACATTAGAAAGGCACTGATTTCAGGTCTAATCCAACGCCGAAAATATTTTTGTAAAAATAGATGAGGATATTACCTACACTACAATGGCGGAATTTAACATTGAAACAGCTATTAAAACCATACCAAGTTTTGACGGTAAATTTTCTGAGCTCGAGACATTTTTAATATTAGTAAACCTCATTGGCAAAAAACTAACGCAAGAAGGAAAAACCGAATTGCTAGATTTCAGCTTACATGTGAAACTTAGCCCTAATGTAAGAACGGCATTAAACACATCAAATGTAACAGATTTAGAAAATTTCGAAAACGAACTAAGACTAAAATATAAAAATTCAAAAACAATACCTCAAGTCCACACACAATTATCAACCATTACACAAAAACGGTAACCTATTTCCACATATAAAGACAAAATACTAAATTTGGTTAATGAGCTAAACCAACTACAAATAAATGAACTAGGTCCAAACCCAATACAGGCTGCAAAACAAGCAATACACAGCGTAAATGATACATACGCTTTAACAGTATTCAAAAACGGTCTGAACGACCAGATAAGGGAAACGATATTTGCAGCAAGACCTAAAAACCTGAGTGAAGCAATCTCTCTAGCCGTAGAAGTAGAAAGCACGGAGACCCAACAAAATAACATACTCTACATTAACAGAAATAACAGAAATTTCAACAGCAAATACCCAAACAATAATAATAATAGAACTAGATATGCTACTCAAAACTTTCAACGAAGACCACCCGATAGTATTTAGAATAATAATAATTTTTTCAGTCGAAATTTTAATAATGGTAGACCACCCAATAACCGAAATTTCCACAGCAGAAATTTCAACGGTGCTAGAAACTCGCACACAAATAGAAATTTCAACAATAACAGAAATGGAAACAATATAAACAACAATAGTAAAAATTTCTAATAATAGAGATAATAATAAAAGAATCCGCATAATATCAGATCAGGGACACTTGACAACCTCCCGAGAGGAACTAGGCAACCTCCCGGTAGAGCAATAGTAAATAAAGCCAATATCCATATAAATAGACGTAATGATACTAACAGAATATATAGAATAGCGGGTATTAGCACTATTTATGTAAAAATATATAACAATAATGAAAAAGATACATGAAATTACTAGTAGACACAGGTGCAGATATCTCGATACTCAAGAATAATAGTTTATTTCGCAAAAATATCGATCTATAACCCGAAAATAAATGCATACTTACGGGCATAACAGACGAGACAACAATGTCTCTAGGAACTACCGAGCAACAATTTATTATCGAAAACGAGATGAAAACTAACATTTTCCACGTAGTAGTTGAGGACTTTCCAATTGAAACTGATGGTATATTAGGAAGAGATATACTCAATGAATATATGTGCAAAATAGATTTCGAGTCATATGCTATTACCTTTTGCATCCTTGACGGAGATATTACAATACCCATGTACACCAGAAAAATCTACATGGCACAAATTGTCATCCCGGCAAGAACTGAAGCCATGATTCCAATAGAAATTAACAGATCCGAAGACAGCGTCATTTTCAACAAGGAAATCCAAAACGGAGTATTCTTAGGGAACTGCATTATCCCAGCAAGACGTGTATGCCACGTTAAAGTGTTAAACACTAGTGAACACAATATAACACTCAAAAACTTCGAGTTAGAACCAGAACCTTTGAAAAACTATAACATTCTGAAAACTAAACAAACATTCGACAACAAACGTTTGAACCGAATACTGGACGTCATAAACACAAATAGCTTAGATGAGCAAGCAAACACGAGCTTGCTAGATATTATTAAACACTATCAAGATGTTTTCACCTTGAAGGGGAACAACTAAGTAAGAATAACTTTTACAAGCAAAGGCTCAATACCACTGACGATGCACCAGTATACATAAAAAATTATCGGTTACCTCACACTCAGAACGAGGAAATACAAAAACAAGTCGAAGAATTGGAGGATACCGACATTGTAGAACCTTCAATAAGCCCATACAACTCACCATTGCTAGTTGTACCAAAGAAAAGTTCTGACGATACAAAGAAATGGAGACTTGTTGTTGACTTCAGAAAGTTGAACGACAAGTTAGTCAATGACAAATTCCCATTGACAAGGTTGGAAGATGTGCTCGACAAACTAGGTAGAGCAAAATACTTCTCCACCTTAGATATGACGAGTTCCTTCCACCAAATTGAACTAGAGAAAGGCTCCAGACCTTTGATAGCTTTTTCCACAAGCAACGGACACTATCAGTTTAAAAGGCTACCTTTTGGACTTAAAATATCCTCAAACAGTTTTCAAAGAATGCTTACCATTGCACTTACTGGTTTAAGTCATTCAGATTTTTTATATGTCGATGACATTATGGTATTTGGATGCAGCATCAAACACCATAACGAGAATTTAGCTAAAGTGTTACAAAGACTACGCAGATACAACCTCAAACTGAATGCGAATAAATGCAAATTTTTAAAATCGGAAGTAGTCTATTTAGGACACCTAATTACAGCAGACGGTATACGAACAGACCCTGCTAAACACGAAGTCATAAAGAATTATCCCATTCCTAAAAACGCGGATGACGTCAGGACATTCGTAGCTTTTTGTAACTATTACCGTCACTTCATCCCAAATTTTGCAGAAACGGCAAAGAGTTTGAACTCTTTATTGAAGAAAAAATCACCGTTTATTTGGGAAGGAGAACTGCAAAAAGCATATGATCTACTAAAACAAAAATTGATGTCACCACCGATACTACAGTATCCAGATTTTGAAAAACCTTTCATTTTTACCACTGACGCATCAAATTTTGCACTAGGTGCGATTCTGTCACAAGGAGAGATCGGTTCTGATTTACCAATCTCATACGCGAGTAAATCGTTGAACAAACATGAACTGAACAAACCAATCATTGAAAAGGAACTTTTGGCGATATACTGGGGAATAAACTTTTTCAGACCATGTTTGTATGGACGAAAGTTTACAGTAGTATCAGACCATAGACCTTTAGTATCGTTGTTCACACACAAAAACCTATCCTCGAAGTTGACAAGAATCAGATTAGATTTATCGGACTATGATTTTGAAATTGTGTATAAAAAGGGTAATATCAACACAAATGCCGATGCATTATCAAGGATACAAATAGACTCAGAAATACTAAAATCAATGATACCCCCAACCAATGACGAAAGTATCAGCAAGAAACTTATGGCGATAACAAGAAGCATGGCGACAAAACAACAAAGTGATAAAACAAGCACAAAAATCGATAACGAAAGCGACAAAAGAAAACGGGAGATTGATCACCTCTATGCGTTCGATTGTACTTCACTATCCGATATAACAGGGGCATTAAAACTAAAATTTAATATGTTGCGCAACGATAAAGAGAGTATAATAATCTCAAAGGAGAAAGATAATTTAATGGTCCACTTTAGCGATAAAGCTCACGAGAAATACGTTTCCGCCAGCGACAAGCAAAGTGTGAAATCTCGCAATAACTGTAACGATAATTCAAACACGAAACTAGTTTCTGTATTGAAGAAGTTACTGAATTATTCGCAGAATCATAATATAAATGAACTAGCTCTATCTATGGAAGATATAATATTCAGGTACGTACCCAAAGAAGAATTTAAGAAATTATTCAATACGTTGCAACGAAAAATGGATATCCAGTTAAAGATTATGATATATAAACTCCCCAAAAGAATTAATGACGTCGCTAAACAAAATGAACTTATAAAAGAATTCCACGAATCGCCACACGGAGGACATACAGGAATCCGTAAAACACTTTTAAAATTGAAACAAAGATACTGTTGGAGGGACATGATTAGAATGATAAATCACTACATTAGTAATGTGACAAATGCAAATATAACAAAATCACAAGGCACACAAAGGAAAGAATGATAAAAACCGATACACCCTCTACTAGTTTTGAAATAGTAAGCGCTGACATCGTAGGTCCATTAAGACTTTCAAACAATTTTCGATATATATTAACTATACAATGCGAATTAACGAAATGTATCACGGCTATACCCTTAAAAAGTACGGAAGCTAAGAAAGTAGCAAAGGCCCAAGTAAACAATTTCATACTACAATACGGTCATTTCAAAATTTTGAAAACCGATTTAGGGACAGAATTTACTAATAATCTCCTAAAGAACATTTGCGAACTGTTACAAATTAAACAAATCTTTTCAACTCCTTATCACCACGAGACGTTAGGTGTAGTAGAAAGAAACCACCGTGTCCTCAATGAATATCTGTTAGCATTCGTTGATGAAAATAACTGGGACAAATGGATACCATATTATACATTCTCGTATAATACAACCCCACACGTGGACACTAACTACACACCATACGAACTAGTTTTCGTAAAACTTTCTTATTTGCCAAACGACACTTTAGAAAACACAGATAGAATTTATGATATTGAAAATTACGCGAATGAGTTGAAGCTAAGGTTAAAAATATCTGTATCAAAAGCCAGAGTTAATAGAGAAAACAAAATTGGCTAGGAGCAATAAAACATCATATACAAAACCTCTTCATTTAAACATTGGTGATCTAGTACTGATAACAGTAGAAAACAGAAAGAACAACCAAAAACCGTATAAAGGCCCATATAAAGTAATAAACACAAACAATGTAAATACACTATTAGAGATAGAAGACAAATGTAAATGGACACATAATAATAGACTTAAATTATATAAAAGATTCACTCAATCATTGTAAAATCATTGTACACTCTATACTTATTACGAAATCATATCTCGTCATCAGAGTCACGTAACAATAAGCATAACTGTAAAACAAAATACCACAGCCAATCAGTCATATTTGCTAACAAATACTCTTCTAAAGGAAAGGGGTGTAGTGCATTCCCAGTTCCAAACCTGGAACTAGCCAATACACAACTATGTCCCACACAAGCTTTTGTGATGTCCCACACATATTTCAGTAAGCTCTTTATTAAGCACATTCTCGAACCCACATGTCAATCTAAATTTACCGTGAGAAACTCTTAGTAGAGCATTGAACCCAGAGTAAGCAAAAGTACAATTGGGTCAACGCAATGCAAGCAATATTGCAAGCGACGAATTCCGTGGGAACCTATTTGAATCGCGTTCGATTGGTTATGGTAAGTAGATTTAAAACTAGAGTAGGAATTTTATAGAATAAGCACATTTAATGTACAAAGAAATTTGTGAATAAAAGGAAGGAACGAGGCTAGCACTCCATCAGAATTGTTCCATAGGCAGACAAAGTTGCTAGTTTTAATCGGCAACCCTTGCCTTAATATCGGCAAGGTGATTGAAAGGAACGTTATAGCAAAGTCTGCCTTGGAAAGTTTGGCAGACTACAAGTTGTCTTAAATTTCGGCAATTACAATATTAGAAATATCAATAAATAGTAAAAATTTCTAATAATAGAGATAATAATAAAAGAATCCGCATAATATCAGATCAGGGACACTTGACAACCTCCCGAGAGGAACTAGGCAACCTCCCGGTAGAGCAATAGTAAATAAAGCCAATATCCATATAAATAGACGTAATGATACTAACAGAATATATAGAATAGCGGGTATTAGCACTATTTATGTAAAAATATATAACAATAATGAAAAAGATACATGAAATTACTAGTAGACACAGGTGCAGATATCTCGATACTCAAGAATAATAGTTTATTTCGCAAAAATATCGATCTATAACCCGAAAATAAATGCATACTTACGGGCATAACAGACGAGACAACAATGTGTCTAGGAACTACCGAGCAACAATTTATTATCGAAAACGAGATGAAAACTAACATTTTCCACGTAGTAGTTGAGGACTTTCCAATTGAAACTGATGGTATATTAGGAAGAGATATACTCAATGAATATATGTGCAAAATAGATTTCGAGTCATATGCTATTACCTTTTGCATCCTTGACGGAGATATTACAATACCCATGTACACCAGAAAAATCTACATGGCACAAATTGTCATCCCGGCAAGAACTGAAGCCATGATTCCAATAGAAATTAACAGATCCGAAGACAGCGTCATTTTCAACAAGGAAATCCAAAACGGAGTATTCTTAGGGAACTGCATTGTCCCAGCAAGACGTGTATGCCACGTTAAAGTGTTAAACACTAGTGAACACAATATAACACTCAAAAACTTCGAGTTAGAACCAGAACCTTTGAAAAACTATAACATTCTGAAAACTAAACAAACATTCGACAACAAACGTTTGAACCGAATACTGGACGTCATAAACACAAATAGCTTAGATGAGCAAGCAAACACGAGCTTGCTAGATATTATTAAACACTATCAAGATGTTTTCACCTTGAAGGGGAACAACTAAGTAAGAATAACTTTTACAAGCAAAGGCTCAATACCACTGACGATGCACCAGTATACATAAAAAATTATCGGTTACCTCACACTCAGAACGAGGAAATACAAAAACAAGTCGAAGAATTGGAGGATACCGACATTGTAGAACCTTCAATAAGCCCATACAACTCACCATTGCTAGTTGTACCAAAGAAAAGTTCTGACGATACAAAGAAATGGAGACTTGTTGTTGACTTCAGAAAGTTGAACGACAAGTTAGTCAATGACAAATTCCCATTGACAAGGTTGGAAGATGTGCTCGACAAACTAGGTAGAGCAAAATACTTCTCCACCTTAGATATGACGAGTTCCTTCCACCAAATTGAACTAGAGAAAGGCTCCAGACCTTTGATAGCTTTTTCCACAAGCAACGGACACTATCAGTTTAAAAGGCTACCTTTTGGACTTAAAATATCCTCAAACAGTTTTCAAAGAATGCTTACCATTGCACTTACTGGTTTAAGTCATTCAGATTTTTTATATGTCGATGACATTATGGTATTTGGATGCAGCATCAAACACCATAACGAGAATTTAGCTAAAGTGTTACAAAGACTACGCAGATACAACCTCAAACTGAATGCGAATAAATGCAAATTTTTAAAATCGGAAGTAGTCTATTTAGGACACCTAATTACAGCAGACGGTATACGAACAGACCCTGCTAAACACGAAGTCATAAAGAATTATCCCATTCCTAAAAACGCGGATGACGTCAGGACATTCGTAGCTTTTTGTAACTATTACCGTCACTTCATCCCAAATTTTGCAGAAACGGCAAAGAGTTTGAACTCTTTATTGAAGAAAAAATCACCGTTTATTTGGGAAGGAGAACAGCAAAAAGCATATGATCTACTAAAACAAAAATTGATGTCACCACCGATACTACAGTATCCAGATTTTGAAAAACCTTTCATTTTGACCACTGACGCATCAAATTTTGCACTAGGTGCGATTCTGTCACAAGGAGAGATCGGTTCTGATTTACCAATCTCATACGCGAGTAAATCGTTGAACAAACATGAACTGAACAAACCAATCATTGAAAAGGAACTTTTGGCGATACACTGGGGAATAAACTTTTTCAGACCATGTTTGTATGGACGAAAGTTTACAGTAGTATCAGACCATAGACCTTTAGTATCGTTGTTCACACACAAAAACCTATCCTCGAAGTTGACAAGAATCAGATTAGATTTATCGGACTATGATTTTGAAATTGTGTATAAAAAGGGTAATATCAACACAAATGCCGATGCATTATCAAGGATACAAATAGACTCAGAAATACTAAAATCAATGATACCCCCAACCAATGACGAAAGTATCAGCAAGAAACTTATGGCGATAACAAGAAGCATGGCGACAAAACAACAAAGTGATAAAACAAGCACAAAAATCGATAACGAAAGCGACAAAAGAAAACGGGAGATTGATCACCTCTATGCGTTCGATTGTACTTCACTATCCGATATAACAGGGGCATTAAAACTAAAATTTAATATGTTGCGCAACGATAAAGAGAGTATAATAATCTCAAAGGAGAAAGATAATTTAATGGTCCACTTTAGCGATAAAGCTCACGAGAAATACGTTTCCGCCAGCGACAAGCAAAGTGTGAAATCTCGCAATAACTGTAACGATAATTCAAACACGAAACTAGTTTCTGTATTGAAGAAGTTACTGAATTATTCGCAGAATCATAATATAAATGAACTAGCTCTATCTATGGAAGATATAATATTCAGGTACGTACCCAAAGAAGAATTTAAGAAATTATTCAATACGTTGCAACGAAAAATGGATATCCAGTTAAAGATTATGATATATAAACTCCCCAAAAGAATTAATGACGTCGCTAAACAAAATGAACTTATAAAAGAATTCCACGAATCGCCACACGGAGGACATACAGGAATCCGTAAAACACTTTTAAAATTGAAACAAAGATACTGTTGGAGGGACATGATTAGAATGATAAATCACTACATTAGTAATGTGACAAATGCAAATATAACAAAATCACAAGGCACACAAAGGAAAGAATGATAAAAACCGATACACCCTCTACTAGTTTTGAAATAGTAAGCGCTGACATCGTAGGTCCATTAAGACTTTCAAACAATTTTCGATATATATTAACTATACAATGCGAATTAACGAAATGTATCACGGCTATACCCTTAAAAAGTACGGAAGCTAAGACAGTAGCAAAGGCCTTAGTAAACAATTTTTACTACAATACGGTCATTTCAAAATTTTAACAACCGATTTAGGGACAGAATTTACTAATAATCTCCTAAAGAACATTTGCGAACTGTTACAAATTAAACAAATCTTTTCAACTCCTTATCACCACGAGACGTTAGGTGTAGTAGAAAGAAACCACCGTGTCCTCAATTAATATCTGTTAGCATTCGTTGATGACAATAACTGGGACGAATGGATACCATATTATACATTCTCGTATAATACAATTCCACACGTGGACACTAACTACACACCATACGAACTAGTTTTCGTAAAACTTTCTTATTTGCCAAACGACACTTTAGAAAACACAGATAGAATTTATGATATTGAAAATTACGCGAATGAGTTGAAGCTAAGGGTAAAAATATCTGTATCAAAAGCCAGAGAATTAATAGAGAAAACAAAATTGGCTAGGAGCAATAAAACATCATATACAAAACCTCTTCATTTAAACATTGGTGATCTAGTACTGATAACAGTAGAAAACAGAAAGAACAACCAGAAACCGTATAAAGGCCCATATAAAGTAATAAACACAAACAATGTAAATACACTATTAGAGATAGAAGACAAATGTAAATGGACACATAATAATAGACTTAAATTATATAAAAGATTCACTCAATCATTGTAAAATCATTGTACACTCTATACTTATTACGAAATCATATCTCGTCATCAGAGTCACGTAACAATAAGCATAACTGTAAAACAAAATACCACAGCCAATCAGTCATATTTGCTAACAAATACTCTTCTAAAGGAAAGGGGTGTAGTGCATTCCCAGTTCCAAACCTGGAACTAGCCAATACACAACTATGTCCCACACAAGCTTTTGTGATGTCCCACACATATTTCAGTAAGCTCTCTATTAAGCACATTCTCGAACCCACATGTCAATCTAAATTTACCGTGAGAAACTCTTAGTAGAGCATTGAACCCAGAGTAAGCAAAAGTACAATTGGGTCAACGCAATGCAAGCAATATTGCAAGCGACGAATTCCGTGGGAACCTATTTGAATCGCGTTCGATTGGTTATGGTAAGTAGATTTAAAACTAGAGTAAGCAAATTCAATTTACAGTAATTTTTGTAAATAAAAGGAAGGAACGAGTCTAGCAGAGAGCAGAATTGTTCCATACCCAGACGAAGTTGCTCGTTTTAAACAGCAAATTTTGGCTTCATATCGGCAAAGTGTTTGGAACATTTAAGCAAAGTCTGCCTTGGAAAGTTCGGCAGATTACAAGTTGCCTTAAATTTCGGCAATTACGTTTAGTAGAAATATCGGCCACCTGTTCTTTTGAACTGCGCCAAACATGTGGCAATCTTCGGAAGGCCGGTAGGTCCTCCTCGCATATATATTGTCATCCTATCTGAGTATAACTTCTTTCTAGTGGGAAGAAGTTTATAACTTTAGAGGAGTATAAAAGAAGACGCTCTTCACTTGGCCTGCACGATGAGACAACAGTAATCTCATCGCATACACTACACGCGTTACATTCATTACACCATCTTGTGGCAAAACAGCGCCAATTGCATAATCACTGGCATCCGTTGTTAACGTAAATGGGTTTTTAAACTCTGTACACTTTAGAATTGGATGTGCAGTAATCAGGGTTTTGAGGTTTTCAAACGCAGTTACAAACTGTGGATCTTTAATGTTATTTTGTTGTCTTTTTTCAAATATTGAATCATAGGATATGCGATTTAAGCACTGTCCTTAATAAATTTTCTATAAAAACCCGTCATTCCCAGAAATCCCCTCAATTATTTTTCTGTTTTGGGCAATGGCAAATTTTAAATAGTTTCAATTTTATTTGGATTTGGGCTTATGCCTTCCTTGATGAGGATATGGCCTAAAAATTCTGTGTGGTGTTTCAGAAAACTGCATTTATCTGATTGTATTTTCAGAATGTGTCTATGTAAAATTTCGAAGTTTATTTCAAGGGACTTCAAGTGCTCTTCCAAGCTTGTGGGAAAAGTTAGTATATCATCTAAATAGACGATACATACTACCGCAACATGTTTTTCCAATATGTTGAACATTAGTCTCTGAAATGTCCGTGGAGCATTCTTTAAACCAAACGGCATTCTGAGGTATTCATATAGACCCATTGGTGTCACAAAGACAGTTTTTCAGCATTTTTCCTGGCCAAAACGATTTGATGATAACCTTTTGCTTTTGATAACGTACTAAAGTATTGTGTTTTACCCAATTTGTCCCAAATTGCCTCTATGTTCGGTAGAGGATCTTGGTCATCTACCGTCACTTGATTTAGCTTCCTGTAGTCAACCACAATTTTAAATATATGTTTCCCAGAATTATCGGCTTTTTTCGACACTAGTATTATAGGTGAGCTGTATCTGCTGTTACTCTTCCTAATTATCCCCTGTTTCTCCATTTCCATTATCTGTTTTCTGACCTCAACTTCATGCTGTGGGTGATACCGATATAATTTCGAATTGATGGGTTGTCTGTAGTCGTTTTGATATAATGTACCACAGAATTGGTGTTTGTTAATATATCCTCTTTATTGAAAAATAAGTTTTTATATTTTTTGAGAAGTTTCATTATACCTTTCCTTTCTTCTTCATTCAAATGTATGGTTTCGATGTTATTGTAACGTATGTAACGTATGTAATGTATGTGATGAGATTATTGTTGCGTCATCGTGCAAAGTGTTTATTGCACGTGAAGCGCGTGGTAGGCCAAATGATGGGCGTCTTCTTCTATAATCCTCTAAAGTTTTAATCTTCTTCTCACTAGAAAGAAGTTATACTCGGAAAGGATAACATTACATATATGAGGGGGACCTACCAGCATTCTGAAGATTGCCACATGTTTGGCGCAGTCCAAAAGAACAGGCGGCCGATATTTCTAATATTGTAATTGCCGAAATTTAAGACAACTTGTAGTCTGCCAAACTTTCCAAGGCAGACTTTGCTATAACGTTCCTTTCAATCACCTTGCCGATATTAAGGCAAGGGTTGCCGATTAAAACTAGCAACTTTGTCTGCCTATGGAACAATTCTGATGGAGTGCTAGCCTCGTTCCTTCCTTTTATTCACAAATTTCTTTGTACATTAAATGTGCTTATTCTATAAAATTCCTACTCTAGTTTTAAATCTACTTACCATAACCAATCGAACGCGATTCAAATAGGTTCCCACGGAATTCGTCGCTTGCAATATTGCTTGCATTGCGTTGACCCAATTGTACTTTTGCTTACTCTGGGTTCAATGCTCTACTAAGAGTTTCTCACGGTAAATTTAGATTGACATGTGGGTTCGAGAATGTGCTTAATAGAGAGCTTACTGAAATATGTGTGGGACATCACAAAAGCTTGTGTGGGACATAGTTGTGTATTGGCTAGTTCCAGGTTTGGAACTGGGAATGCACTACACCCCTTTCCTTTAGAAGAGTATTTGTTAGCAAATATGACTGATTGCTGTGGTATTTTGTTTTACAGTCATGCTTATTGTTACGTGACTCTGATGACGAGATATGATTTCGTAATAAGTATAGAGTGTACAATGATTTTACAATGATTGAGTGAATCTTTTATATAATTTAAGTCTATTATTATGTGTCCATTTACATTTGTCTTCTATCTCTAATAGTGTATTTACATTGTTTGTGTTTATTACTTTATATGGGCCTTTATACGGTTTCTGGTTGTTCTTTCTGTTTTCTACTGTTATCAGTACTAGATCACCAATGTTTAAATGAAGAGGTTTTGTATATGATGTTTTATTGCTCCTAGCCAATTTTGTTTTCTCTATTAACTCTGGCTTTTGATACAGATATTTTTAACCTTAGCTTCAACTCATTCGCGTAATTTTCAATATCATAAATTCTATCTGTGTTTTCTAAAGTGTCGTTTGGCAAATAAGAAAGTTTTACGAAAACTAGTTCGTATGGTGTGTAGTTAGTGTCCACGTGTGGGGTTGTATTATACGAGAATGTATAATATGGTATCCATTTGTCCCAGTTATTGTCATCAACGAATGCTAACAGATATTCATTGAGGACACGGTGGTTTCTTTCTACTACACCTAACGTCTCGTGGTGATAAGGAGTTGAAAAGATTTGTTTAATTTGTAACAGTTCGCAAATGTTCTTTAGGAGATTATTAGTAAATTCTGTCCCTAAATCGGTTTTCAAAATTTTGAAATGACCGTATTGTAGTATGAAATTGTTTACTTGGGCCTTTGCTACTGTCTTAGCTTCCTTACTTTCTATGGGTATAGCCGTGATATATTTCGTTAATTCGCATTTTATAGTTAATATATATCGAAAATTGTTTGAAAGTCTTAATGGGCCTACGATGTCATCGCTTACTATTTCAAAACTAGTAGAGGGTGTATCGGGTTTTATCATGCTTGCCTTTGTGTGCCTTGTGATTTTGTTATATTTGCATTTGTCACATTGGCTAATGTAGTGTTTCATCATTCTATTCATGTCCCTCCAACAGTATCTTTGTTTCAATTTTAAAAGTGTTTTACGGATTCCTGTATGTCCTCCGTGTGGCGATTCGTGGAATTCTTTTATAAGTTCATTTTGTTTAGCGATGTCATTAATTCTTTTGGGGGGTTTATATATCATAATATTTAACTGGATATCCATTTTTCGTTGCAACGTATTGAATAATTTCTTAAATTCTTCTTTGGGTACGTACCTGAATATTATATCTTCCATAGATATAGCTAGCTCGTTTATATTAGGATTCTGCGAAAAATTCAGTAACTTCTTCACTACAGAAACTAGTTTCGTGTTTGAATTATCGTTACAGTTATTGCGAGATTTCACACTTTGCTTGTCGCTTGCGGAAACGTATTTCTCGTGAGCTTTATCGCTAAAGTGGACCATTAAATTATCTTTCTCTTTTGAGATTATTATACTCTCTTTATCGTTGCGCAACATTTGAAATTTTAGTTTTAATGCCCCTGTTATATCGGATAGTGAAGTACAATCAAACGCATAGAGGTGATCAATCTCCCGTTTTCTTTTGTCGCTTTCGTTATCGATTTTTTTGCTTGTTTTATCACTTTGTTGTTTTGTCGCCATGCTTCTTGTTATCACCATAAGTTTCTTGCTGATACTTTCGTCATTGGTTGGGGGTATCATTGATTTTAGTATTTCTGATGTAGTATATACACACAACAATAACCACTTCAGCCCAGGCACATGTCAACATTCATCTCGTACCTCAACCCATGTACGATCCATTTAGCACGCCATCTAGGCATGTACGCATGTACGCTCATCCAATTATAATTGGGTGTCCAATTACAATAGTTGAATGAAAAACTCTTTGTTTACAAATAGCCAGACGCGGTCGAGTGATTACTGACCTACTAATATCGCCGCCTGGTTACTGCCCTGTGCTGTGTACTGATACTAAATCAATTACTCATAGCTCATATCGATAAAGTGGGTAGACATGTGAGTATTATGAAACATATGGAAGAATGTGGGAACCTAATCCCTTTAATTTGGATTGGTTGATTCAAGTTTTAAAGTAAGCATTTTTATTATGTATTTAGAATTAAAATTTACATTGTATTTATATAAGTAAATAGAATATTGTATAAATTAGGAGAACTGAATAAAGAAAATCAAGTCTGTCTGATACACTCAAAGTCAATTGCTGTTTCATTTAGCAACTGCCTCCCTTCGGCAGATTTAAACGTTGATCAGACTTTGCCTGATAAATTCGGCAAAAGAACAGACTTCTACTTGGGTACAAGTATGCCTTACATTGGCAAAAAGGTACACAGAAATATTGGCTGCTTGAGCATTGTCTCTGCGCCAAATATGTGGCAATCTTCGGAATGCTGGTAGGTAGTTTTCCCTTCTTCAAAGAGATGTGAGTTTTCTCAATCTCCGCTTAACATATATTTAATAGAAAGAAGACGCGCATCACTCTGCAACAATACAGAGCTAAGTATAACTTCCAGAAAAAGAAGAATGGCGATCTTGTAACACAACATGGCGATCCTACCATTTACAAAAGACAATATGGCATGTGTTTTAGAACACAACATGGCGATCCTGCGACCCACGAACCTGCGACCCACGATTCTGCACGTTCCGGACTACTAGAAGACGTAGAAAAAGGTGAAATACGCGAGATTACCTTAGACGGAGAATTCTATCGTGCATTCGAGAGATGCCTGATACTAGGAGCAAAATCCAGCGAATCAGCAAAACCCACACGAGAAAAATACGTGCCTATGCCGGTATCCCAGGCACCTAAATATGAGCCAACACCGCTATCCGGACCCCGTCCTAGACACATTGAGCAGTTTATAAAAAAGCCAACAGCAGCACTCCCGAAAATTGTAAAATTAAAGCGAAGACGACGAGGAGGAAAAGCAGTTAATGAATGACGCGAAAAAGCGACATTACATCGCCTAGTACATATATCAGCAGGAGAACAAAAATTTAATTTTTCAAATAAATTAAATGGTTTTAAACGTAAATGATTTAAATATAAAAAAAATTAAATAGTAGAGATAAATTATAAGTAAAATGGGCAATAATTGTAATACTAATTCTAACATTTTAGTTGTACATGAGATGTACGCGGGGTTAGTTTTGGTTTCAGATACTTAATCCATTTTTTTAAAACCCACCTAATAACAAGCGTACCGTGGACCGCTCGGCTGATGGCAAGAAGTTTCGCAAAGCGTAAACTCTATGCCTATATTTCTACTGGCATTTTCCAAAAAGGAGAACTGCCGAATTGACTAGACCGGGGGGTATAATTAAAACTCGCCTAACTATGGCTCGTACAACTCCCTCAGTCAGAGTGCCGTTTTTTTATTTTTACTTGTCCTCATATACAGTATTTACATGTTGCTTATGCTATTCTTAAAATAATTTTCCCATGCTCGACTTCAATGCATCATTCAATATGATCGATATATTGACACATTTACGACCCGACCTCTTAAAATTCTTTCGCACGTTCCAAAATACCGTACAAGAATTTCACACCTTAAATGCAAGCTTCTCATGTGTCTTAATTGAGTACATTAGTCGACTCGGTTTGGCTTGTGCCAGAATGGGTCTAATTTCAAAACAGTAGTGCTTGCAACATGGGACTTTGAGTTCGTACTCATGCTTCTTATTTGCGTTTGGTTTTCAATGACAAGCTGATTTAATGTGCTGTGAAGAATTTAATGTAATGTGAGAATGTTAATGACTCGATTTGTATTCCTATGCAATATCGTTCAATGAGTGAATGGATATTGCATAGCTGAATTATTTGATTTGCGTTTGTGACGCAATAGCACTACACCCCCACCGTTCAGATGTGTTTCGTAGGGATTTGTAGAATCGATGCGGAACACATGAGTGTAATTCGAGTAAGTTTTGAAGTCGTGCTATGAGTTACATTTAGTTACTTATGTATACCAGTAAAATTTTATATTGATAACTTATAGTGATAGTTCTTAGACAAATTGTAATAACAATAATTTTTATATTGATAATCGTGATATCGATAATTTGTAATACTAATAATGATATTCATAATTTATACATAGATATTGTATATATTGTACATTAAATTTTCGTATATACATTAAATTGTTGAAATTTTTACAATATTAAAAAAAAATATCAAAAATATGCTTATCTGAACATCTTCAGATTATTGTTGTGTACCTCTTTTGGACTTCCGTTTACATCTATTATGGAGTTTACACCTTTCGTTTCTATGACAGTAAAGGGACCTTTATATGGTTTCTCGTGTTTTTTTCTATTACCTGATTTTAACAAAACTAAATCGTTTACTTTGGTGTTAATTGAGTTTGTTTCTCTGGTATTATCTGACAGTTTTCGTTTAGTAATTTCCACTAGTTCTCTTGCTTTGCTTAGAGCATGTTTTAATCTTAGTTTGAGTTCGTTGGCGTAGTTTTCAATGTTGTAAACTGCTTCTATTTTAGTCAGTATGTCGTCTGGTAAATATGGTAATTTGCCGAAAACTAATTCATAAGGAGTGAACTCACTTGTCACATGCGGAGTAGTGTTATATGCGAAGGAATAGTATGGAATCCATTTGTCCCATACCAAACCTTCTGCGAATGACAGTATGTATTCGTTCAGAACTCTGTGGTTTCGCTCTATGCTACCTATGGATTCATGATGATAAGGTGTAGAAAATGTTTGTTTTATATCTAACAGTTTGCAGATTTCTGCCAAGAGACTATTCTTAAACTCGGTACCTTGGGCCGATTTTAAAATTTTAAAGTGTCCATATTTCAGTATAAAATCGTTAACGAGTGTTGACGCAACGGTTTTTGCGTCTTTAGTTTCCATTGGTGAGGCTATTACGAATTTTGTTAGCTCACACTGCATTGTAAGAATGTATCTGTAATTATTCGAGATTTTTAGTGGTCCTACCACATCTATAGCAATAGTTTCGAAACTAGTAGTAGGTGTGTCAGTTTTTTGCATAGGTTCTTTGGTGTGCCTTACTTGCTTATTAATTTTGCATTTTCCGCAATTGTTTATATATTTCTTTACCATGGTGTTCATGTTTTTTCAACAATACCTTTGTTTCAATTTTAGTAAAGTCTTCCTGACTCCTAAGTGTCCGGCTAATGGCGTGTCATGATACTCTTTTATTAAATCATTCTGCGATCTAGTATCAGTAATCCTCTTTGGGGGTTCATAAATAATAATATTTAACTTTGCGCGACTTTCATTTTGTTGCAACATATTAATAATTTTCTTGAATTCTGCCTTTTCAATGTATTTAAATATTTCATCTTTATTGGATAGCGCTATCTCATAAATATTAATTTCGAGTAATTTTTTCAATAACTTTTCCATGATAGGTACGTATACCATATCAGGGCTATCGCTATGGTTTACTCCACTTGATTGTTTTCTTAGTGCATTTACTAGTAGTTTAGCATTAACGGAAACGGATTTCACGTCAGATTTATCGCTACAGTATGCAATGATGTCATTGTTTGCACGTACAATATCAAGTTTCCTCGTGTTGCAGAATATAAACTTTAACCTCGTCAGGTTCCTTATTTCCGATAATGATGTCGAATCCCATATGTGAAGGTGATCAGTTTTCATTTGTGTATTAGAATCAATCTTATTGGTTTGTTTAGTATTGTTTGTCTTCCGTTTTGCAGACATACCCCGTGTTAACGCCAAGACTTTCTTTACAGTCTCATCTCTTTCTTGAGGAATCATTTTCTTTAATATCTCAGTATTTATCTCTATTCTGGATAAAGCATCCGCGTTCGTATTCATTTTACCTTGTTTGAACACTATCTCAAAATCGTAGTCTGATAAGTCTAGCCTGATTCGTGTTAATTTCGACGATGGGTTTTTATGAGAAAAAAGGGATACTAGGGGTCGATGGTCTGTGACCACAATGAATTTCTTGCCGTATAGGTATGGTCTAAAGAAATTTATTCCCCAGTGTATCGCAAGTAGCTCTTTTCGATGATTGGCTTATTCAAATCATGCTTGCCAAGAGATTTGCTAGCGTATGATATCGGTAAATCTGAGCCAATTACTCCTTGTGAGAGTACTGCTCCTAAAGCATAATTTGATGCGTCAGTTGTGAGTATGAAGGGTTTCTCAAAGTTTGGATATTGGAGAATTGGAGGTTGAATCAATTTGGTTTTTAGAGTTTCAAATGCGTTTTGGCATTTATCGTCCCAAATGAAAAAAGAGTTCTTCTTCAACAGAGCATTTAGACATTTTGCAATCTCAGCAAAATTAGGTATGAAACGTCGGTAATAATTGCAAAATGCAATGTACCTACGTACCTCATCTGTATTCTTAGGTGTCGGATAATTTCTTATCGCCTCATCTTTGGATGGATCTGTACGAACTCCTTCGTGAGTAATCAGGTGACCTAGATATACAATTTCTGACCTTAAAAATTGGCATTTCATAGCGTTCAGCTTTAAGTTGTATTTCCTTAATCTTTGTAAGACTTTGGTCAAATTCCTGTTGTGGTGTTCTATACTACATCCGAAGACGATAATGTCGTCCACATATAGAAATGCTTCACTATCCAGACCTGTTAGTGCAATGGTTAGCATTCTCTGAAAAGTATTTGATGAGATTTTAAGACCGAATGGTAGTCGTTTAAACTGAAAATGACCATTCCCGGTCGAAAATGCAGTCAATGGTCTCGACTCGTGTTCCAACTCAATTTGGTGGAAAGAGCTAGTCATATCCAAAGTTGAAAAGTACATTGCTCTACCTAGCTTGTCGAGTATGTCCTCTAATCTTGTTAATGGGAACTTGTCGTTCACTATTTCATTATTCAAACGTCTGAATTCTACGACAAGTCGCCAATGTTTCTTGTCGTCAGAACCTTTTTTAGGGACTACCAATAATGGTGAATTATAGGGGCTTATTAAAGGTTCGATAATATCATTCTCTTCCAATTCCTTAATCTGTTTATTTATTTCTTCAATTTAAAAGTGCGGTAACTTGTAGTTATTGATATAGACTGGAGTATTATCCAAAGTGTCTATTCTTTGTTTATAAAAGTTATTCACCGTCAGTTTTTCACCTTCTTCATGAAATACGTCTTCGTATTCTGTTATCATACTCTTCAGATTCTCTAGGATCCTTTTATCATTAGTGTTCATTGTTATGGTATCCATTAGAGTATCCAGATGTCTGGAGTTCACTCTTTTTCCCTTTTTACTGTTGTTTCTTAGTATCGTATAATTGGCTAGTGGTTCGGTTTCTATTTCGAACTTATCTATGTTCGCGGTTGTGTCATTGAAATTTAATATTCTCACGTGACACATGACTTTTGCTGCTTCAATCACGTTACTAATGTATACTCCTTTTTGTATTTCTTTTGCAAATATTATAGTATCTTCTTCCCTTTCTAAATTTATTGGCACCACTACCTCAGTTCTACCTGGAATTTCGAATTTACCTATGCTTAATGGCTTTGTGTTCATCGGGATTATTACTTCTTCAGTACCTACTATAAAAGATACAGTGTAGGTCTCGTAATCAATTTTGCAAATATATTTCTCTAGAAGATCTCTACCTATGATTCCGTCATAAGTGATGGGAAACATTTCATCTATTATATGAAAATTGCAATCTATATTTAGATAGTCTTCTAACTTCAAATTAAGTCTTATCATCCCGAAAGATTCAATTGCCTCATTAGTTATACCGGAGAGTTTACATCTATTATCACTGTCTATTTCGCGTGAAATTATATCATTGGTCTTGCAGATCGATACGTCTGCTCCGGTATCTATCACGAAAGTCATATTTTGCTTAACGTTTTCACAAAAAATGTTTACATAGCTTGGGCTGTTTGTTTTTATGGAGTATATTTTGTTCTTTAATCCGGGAGGCTCCAATGTGACATTTGTATTTATTCCTCTCCGGATGGATGGACGTTTCCCTGGTTCTGAATCATGTTCACTCGTCTACTTCTTAGGTTGTTACCTCTAAAGCTATTATTTCTGCGTGAATTACCATAACATCTGTTAGGTTGCGAGTTATTCTGATTCCTATTAAAATTATTGTTGTTAGGGCCATTGTTGTAACTATTATTTCTATTCTGGAACCTGCTTGTATTGTTGTTCCACCTGTTATGATTGTTATGATTATTATCGCGGGAAAATCTACCGTTGTTAAATGGTCGGTTATAGCTGGCTTTTTTACCTGTGTTGAAATGCATGATTGTTTTCTCTTGGGAATCGACGTTTTTCTCTACCTCTAGGGCCAAATTTATTGCCTCTGTTAAATTATTTGGTCGCGCTGCAAATAAAATGCTCTTATAGTGGTCGTTTAGACCGTTTTTGAAAATTGTGAGAGCGTACTGGTCATTCAGGCTTGCAATGACCTTTTTCTGGTCTTGATTAGTGTCACTGCCCAACTCATTGAATTGTAAATTGTTGAGTTCACTAATTAGTGTCAAAATTCGCTCCTTGTAACTCGTGATAGTTGAACGGTTTTGAGTTAATTTACTCAGAGTTGTGTGTACGTTTGAAATTGTGTTTCGCGGTTTGTACCTGTCAGTCAGTTTAGATTTAAGTTCAGCTATAGTGTTAGGTATCTCACTAACAATTGATGTTCGTACATTATCGGATAGTTTGACATTATAGATGAAGTCTATAAGTTCTACCTTCCCTGTTACCGAAAGTGTTTTATCGACATATTGCGCTATTTTAAGGAATGCGTTAAGATTTTTTGCTTTTCTTCAACCAGTGGTATAGTTTTCATAGCCACTAGTATATCGAAAGCTGCCATTTTGTCGTCTGTTGTTTTGTCGTCTGTTGTCAGTTTCTCTTCCATGAATTTTCTAACAGGTTTCGCTACCCTAATAAAGCGAAGCAATAGTTCTAAATTATTTTCTTTTTCTAAAATTCCTTGAATTTCATTAAGATGATTTAATTTTGTTGTTACATATTCTTGTTTGAACTGCTTATTAACGCTTTTCTTTAAATTACTGAATAATTTCTCAGTTTCAACTACCAGATCCATTCACAGTCGTAAAGGGAAAAAAATATTCTGAGCTATATCAATTTTATTAAACAGTAAGGTTATTGCGTGTAAATTCTTTTCTAATAAAGTTTTTGTTTCTTCTATTATGAAAGTATATGATTAAAATTATTACTATGAATATTATTGTAGTCACTGATGCCTGTTTGTATTCTTCAACCACACTTTGGTTGATACTTTTGCCGTTGCCCATTGTGTTTTTGTATATTGTCGACATCCGCTGTTCGTTGAGTTTCTAATCGTAAGTAACAAAATATATAAAATCACGGATATTAGCACTAACTATATAAAAATATTCAATAAAAATGAAAATAGATACCTGAAGCTTTTAATAGATACAGGTGCAGACATATCTATATTTAAAGATAATAGCTTAATTCGCACTAATATCGATTTAAAGCCCGAAAATACATGCAAACTCACGGGCATTACAAACGAGACAACAATGTCGCTGGGAACGACACAAATACAATTCATCATCGACGACAAGATGATAACAGATTCTTTCCACATAGTAGATGAGGACTTTCCAATAGAAACTGATGGTCTATTAGTTAGAGATATACTCAGTAAATATATGTGCAAAATTGACTTCGAGTCCTATACAATTACTTTTTGTACCCTTGACGAAGATATTACAGTACCGATATGGCACAAATAAATGTTCCAGCGAGAACAGAAGCCATGATCCCATTGGAGATCAATAGATCCGAAGACTGCGTCATTTTCAACAAAGAGATGCAAAATGGAGTATTTGTAGGGAATTGCATTATACCAGCGAAAGGCGTATGTCACGTTAAAATATTAAACACTAATGAGCACAATGTAATACTCAAAAACTTTGAATTGGACTTAGAGCCTCTTGAGAACTACAAAAATTTAAAAGCAAAGCAAATTTTCGACAACAAACGTTTGAACAAATTGTTATATGTCATTAATACAAATAGTTTAGATGAACATGCAAACAAGAGCTTATTAGAAATAATAAAACAATACCAAGATGTTTTCCATCTTGAAGGTGAAAATCTCACGAAAAACAATTTCTACAAGCAAAAGCTCAATACTACTGATGAGATACCAGTTTACATCAAAAATTATCGATTACCACAGACACAAAATGAGGAAATACAAAAACAAGTCCAAGAATTGGAAGATAATGACATAGTAGAACCTTCCACTAGCCCATACAACTCACCATTATTAGTTGTACCAAAGAAAAGCTCTGACGATACAAAGAAATGGAGACTTGTTGTTGACTTTAGAAAGTTGAACGACAAGATAGTAAACGACAAATTTCCATTGACAAGGTTGGAAGATGTGCTCGACAAACTCGGTAGAGCAAAATACTTCTCCACCTTAGATATGACGAGTTCTTTTCACCAGATTTTGTTAGAAAAAGACTCCAGACCTTTAACAGCTTTTTCTACAGGCAACGGGCACTACCAATTCAAGAGACTACCTTTTGGATTAAAAATTTCTTCAAACAGCTTTCAAAGAATGCTCACCATCGCACTGACAGGTTTAAGTCATTCAGCTTTTTTATATGTCGATGACATTATGGTCTTTGGATGCAGCATCAAACACCATAATGAGAATTTAGCTAAAGTGTTACAAAGACTACGCAAATACAACCTCAAATTGAATGCAAGTAAATGCAAATTTCTAAAATCGGAAGAAGTTTACTTAGGACACCTCATTACAGCAGACGGGATACGAACAGATCCTGCCAAACACGAGGTCATAAAGAATTATCCAATCCCTAAAAACGCGGTTGACGTCAGGACATTCGTAGCTTTTTGTAACTATTACCGTCACTTCATCCCAAATTTTGCAGAAACGGCAAAGAGTTTGAACTCTTTATTGAAAAAAAAATCACCGTTTATTTGGGAAGAAGAGCAGCAAAAAGCATACGATCTACTAAAACAAAAATTGATGTCACCACCAATACTACAGTATCCAAATTTTGACAAACCATTTATTCTTACAACTGACGCATCGAATTTTGCATTAGGTGCAATTCTGTCACAAGGAGAGATCGGTTCTGATTTACCCATCTCATACGCGAGTAAATCATTGAACAAGCATGAGTTAAACAAAACAATCATTGAAAAAGAACTTTTGGCGATACACTGGGGAATAAACTTTTTCAGACCATATTTGTATGGACGAAAGTTTACAGTAGTATGAGACCACAGGCCTTTAGTATCATTGTTTACTCACAAGAACCCATCATCTAAATTGACACGAATCCGTTTAGATTTATCGGACTATGATTTTGAAATTATATACAAAAAGGGTAATATCAACACTAACACAGACGCACTATCAAGGATACAATTGGACTCTGAAATTCTGAAATCAATGATACCCCCAACCAATGATGAAAGTATCAGTAAGAAACTTATGGGGATAAAAAGGAGCAAGGCGACTAAACAAAAGAAACAAACAAATATAAAAATCGATAACGAAAGTGACAAACGAAAACGAGAGATTACTCACCTCTATGCGTTCGATTGTACCTCGTTATCTGATATTACAGGGGCATTAAAACTAAAATTAAATACGTTGAACAACAACAATGAAAATAAAAGGAAGAATATAATCTCGAAGGAAAAAGATTATTTAATGATCCACCTTGGCGATAAAGCTCACGAGAAATCCGTTTCCGCCAGCGAAAAACTAAGTGTGAGAATTCGCGAAAATTGTAACGTTAACTGAAACACGAAACTAGTTTCTGTATTGAAGAAGCTACTGAATTACTCGCAGAAGAATAATATAAATGAGCTAGCTCTATCTATGGAAGATATAATATTTAGGTACGTTCCCAAAGAGCAATTTAAGAAGATATGTAATACGTTGCAACGAGATATGAATACACAATTAAAAATAATGATATATAGACCCCCTAAAAGAGTTAATGATATCGCTAAACAACGAAAACTTATTGAAGAATTCCACGAATTGCCACACGGAGGACATACAGGAATCCGAAAAACATGAAATTGAGACAAAGATACTGTTGGAGGGACACAAGCAAAATGATAAAGCATTTTTATGAATCAAAGCGATAAATGCAAATTTAATAAAATAACAAAGCACACGAAGGAAAGAAGGATTAAAACCGATACACCTGTAGCACGTGCTACTTATGCTAACAGTATTTATTTCGAAATCACGCGTGCGCTGCGCTAATAAAACATCTCGAGACGGCCACTACTTCAATACTAATCTATTTGGTACAAACATATGACAGACGTGTATTTCATTCTCCTACTCGCCGTTGCACTCTTGTTGAGCGCTGTATTCGCAAGATCGCTACATACAATCAACTTGTTTTGAGATAATAACCGCGGACATTGTCGCTCCATTTAGATTTTCAAATAACTTTCGATACATATTAACTACACAGTGCGAATCAACTAAGTACATTACCGCAATACCCTTAGAAAATAAAGAAGCCAAAACCTTAGCCAAGGCACTTGTTAATAATTTCATACTTCAATACGGTCAGTTTAAAATTTTAAAAACCGATTTAGGAACAGAGTTTACGAATAAACTCATGAAGGACATTTGCGAAATTTGAAAAATAAAAAAGATTTTTTCAACTCCTTATCACCACGAGACGTTAGGTGTTGTAGAACGGAACCACCGTGTCCTCAACGAATACCTCTTAGCTTTCGTTGACGACAATAACTGGGACGAATGGATACCATTTTACACATTCTCGTATAATACGACCCCTCACGTGGATACCAACTACACACCATATGAGCTAGTTTTTGGAAAACTTTCGTACTTACCAAGTGAAAATCTAGAGAATACAGACAGAATCTATGACATTGAAAACTATGCCAATGAATTGAAACTAAGGTTAAAAACGTCCATTTCAAAAGCTAGAAGTCTAATAGAAAAAACTAAAGTAGCGAGAAACAAAAAAGCAGCATACGCAAATCCCTTGAATGTAAAAATCAATGACTTAGTACTAATTAAAGTTGGAAATAAGAAAAAAGGCCAAAAGCCATATAAAGGTCCTTATAAAGTGTTGGACACAAACAGCGTAAATACGTTAATAGAAATAGATAATTGTAATAAATGGATTCATAACAATAGGCTTAAGTTTTACGAAAATTCAAAATTAAAGAACTATTTATAATATAAAATTATTTTATCCAAATTACATATAGCAAATTTTTGTACATATCAAAGTAATATAAATTTACTTTAATCATCAATTGTTAATGACATACTTTTATACAAACGAACAACCAAAACAATCCCCATTTAGCCTCGAATTTGATTTACAAGTTCTCATCTCAAAGGGCTAGGGTGTAGTATATACACACAAAAATAACCACTTCAGCCCAGGCACATGTCAACATTCATCTCGTACCTCAACCCATGTACAATCCATTTAGCACGCCATCTAGGCATGTACGCATGTAAGCATATCCAATTCTAATTGGGTGTCCAAGTACAATAGTTGAATGAAAAACTCTTTGTTTACAAATAGCCAGACGCGGTCGAGTGATTACTGACCTACTAATATTGCCGCCTGGTTATTGCCCTGTGCTGTGTACTGATACTAAATCAATTACTCATAGCTCATATCGATAAAGTGGGTAGACATGTGAGTATTATGAAACATATGGAAGAATGTGGGAACCTAATCCCTTTAATTTGGATTGGTTGATTCAAGTTTTAAAGTAAGCATTTTTATTATGTATTTAGAATTAAAATTTACATTGTATTTATATAAGTAAATAGAATATTGTATAAATTAGGAGAACTGAATAAAGAAAATCAAGTCTGTCTGATACACTCAAAGTCAATTGCTGTTTCATTTAGCAACTGCCTCCCTTCGGCAGATTTAAACGTTGATCAGACTTTGCCTGATAAATTCGGCAAAAGAACAGACTTCTACTTGGGTACAAGTATGCCTTACATTGGCAAAAAGGTACTCAGAAATATCGGCTGTTGCGGCATTGTCTCTGCGCCAAATATGTGGCAATCTTCGGAATGCTGGTAGGTAGTTTTCCCTTCTTCAAAGAGATGTGAGTTTTCTCAATCTCCGCTTAACATATATTTAATAGAAAGAAGACGCGCATCACTCTGGAACAATACAAAGCTAAGTATAATTTCCAGAAAAAGAAGAATGGCGATCTTGTAACACAACATGGCGATCCTATCATTTCCAAAACACAACATGGCATGTGTTTTAGAACACAACACTGAGTCTGCTTGTATCCTTGATAATGCATCGCCATTTGTGTTGATATTACCCTTTTTATACACAATTTCAAAATCATAGTCCGATAAATCTAATCTGATTCTTGTCAACTTCGAGGATGGGTTTTTGTGTGTGAGCAACGATACTAAAGGCCTATGGTCTGATACTACTGTAAACTTTCGTCCATACAAATATGGTCTGAAGAAATTTATACCCCAGTGTATCGCCAAAAGTTCCTTTTCAATGATTGGTTTGTTCAGCTCATGTTTGTTCAATGATTTACTCGCGTATGAGATGGGTCAATCAGAACCGATCTCTCCTTGTGACAGAATTGCACCTAATGCAAAATTCGATGCGTCAGTTGTAAGAATAAATGGTTTGTCAAAATTTGGATACTGTAGTATTGGTGGTGACATCAATTTTTGTTTTAGTAGATCGTATGCTTTTTGCTGTTCTTCTTCCCAAATAAACGGTGATTTTTTTTCAATAAAGAGTTCATACTCTTTGCCGTTTTTGCAAAATTTGGGATGAAGTGACGGTAATAGTTACAAAAAGCTACGAATGTCCTGACGTCATCCGCGTTTTTAGGGATTGGATAATTCTTTATGACCTCGTGTTTGGCAGGATCTGTTCGTATCCCGTCTGCTGTAATGGGGTGTCCTAAATAGACTACTTTCGATTTTAAAAATTTGCATTTATTCGCATTCAAACCAGTTAGTGCAATGGTAAGCATTTTTTTAAAACTGTTTGAGGATATTTTAAGTCCAAATGGTAGCCTTTTAAACTGATAGTGTCCGTTGCTAGTGGAAAATGCTGTGAAAGGTCTGGAGTCTTTCTCTAGTTCAATTTGGTGGAAGGAACTCGACATATCTAAGGTGGAGAAGTATTTTGCTCTACCTAGTTTGTCGAGCACATATTCCAACCTTGTCAATGGGAATTTGTCATTGACTATCTTGTCGTTCAACTTTCTGAAGTCAACAACAAGTCTCCATTTCTTTGTATCGTCAGAACTTTTCTTTGGTACAACTAGCAATGGTGAGTTGTATGGGCTTATTGAAGATTCTACAATGTCGTTATCCTCCAATTCTTCGACTTGTTTTTGTATTTGCTCGTTCTGAGTGTGAGGTAACCGATAATTTTTTATATATACTGGTGCATCGTCAGTGGTATGGAGCCTTTGCTTGTAAAAGTCATTCTTACTTAGTTGTTCCCCTTCAAGGTGAAAACATTTGGATATTATTTAATAATATCTAGCAAGCTCGTGTTTGCTTGTTCATCTAAGCTATTTGTGTTTATGAGGTCCAGTAATCGGTTCAAACGTTTGTTGTCGAATGTTTGTTTAGTTTTCAGAATGTTATAGTTTTTCAAAGGTTCTGGTTCTAACTCGAAGTTTTTGAGTGTTATATTGTGTTCACTAGTGTTTAACACTTTAACGTGGCATACACGTCTTGCTGGGATAATGCAGTTCCCTAAGAATACTCCGTTTTGGATTTCCTTGTTGAAAATGACGCTGTCTTCGGATCTGTTAATTTCTATTGGAATCATGGCTTCAGTTCTTGCCGGGATGACAATTTGTGCCATGTTGGTTTTTCTGGTGTACATGGGTATTGTAATATCTCCGTCAAGGATGCAAAAGGTAATAGCATATGACTCGAAATCTATTTTGCACATATATTCATTGAGTATATCTCTTCCTAATATACCATCAGTTTCAATTGGAAAGTCCTCAACTACTACGTGGAAATTGTTAGTTATCATCTCGTTTTCGATGATAAATTGTTGCTCGGTAGTTCCTAGAGACATTGTTGTCTCGTCTGATATGCCCGTAAGTATGCATTTATTTTCGGGTTGTAGATCGATATTTTTGCGAAATAAACTATTATTCTTGAGTATCGAGATATCTGCACCTGTGTCTACTAGTAATTTCATGTATCTTTTTCATTATTGTTATATATTTTTACATAAATAGTGCTAATACCCGCTATTCTATATATTCTGTTAGTATCATTACGTCTATTTATATGGATATTGGCTTTATTTACTATTGCTCTACCGAGAGGTTGCCTAGTTCCTCTCGGGAGGTTGTCAAGTGTCCCTGATCTGATATTATGCGGATTCTCCTATTATTATCTCTATTATTAGAAATTTTTACTATTGTTGTTTATATTGTTTCCATTTCTGTTATTGTTGAAATTTCTATTTGTGTGCGAGTTTCTAGCACCGTTGAAATTTCTGCTGTGGAAATTTCGGTTGTTGGTTGGTCTACCATTATTAAAATTTCGACTGAAAAAATTATTATTATTCTGAATACTATCGCGTCGTCTTTGTCGAAAGTTTTGAGTAGCATATCTAGTTCTATTATTATTATTGTTTGGGTATTTGCTGTTGAAATTTCTGTTATTTCTGTTAATGTAGAGTATGTTATTTTGTTGGGTCTCCGTGCTTTCTACTTCTACGGCTAGAGAGATTGCTTCACTCAGGTTTTTAGGTCTTGCTGCAAATATCGTTTCCCTTATCTGGTCGTTCAGACCGTTTTTGAATACTGTTAAAGCGTATGTATCATTAAGCTGTGTATTGCTTGTTTTGCAGCCTGTATTGGGTTTGGACCTAGTTCATTTATTTGTAGTTGGTTTAGCTCATTAACCAAAATTATTATTTTGTCTTTATATTTATTTATTTCGCCAAAGCAAGGCAATCACAGTCAACATATAAAAATATAAATTTATAAAATATACATTACAACAATATACTTAACCCTAAAATACGTGCTACATTCAACGTTAATTTATACTGTTGTATGCACGTCACAATTTGGGGATGGATAATGGAAGGGCTTTAGAAATTCTGGATTTAAAATTGAGCTTGGAGATGGTAGGGGAGTAGTGTTTGCTCAAAGTGTTAAATATTTTACAGCACCTGTTAACTGGTTCATTATCTGCATACCTAGTAAGATTCTGATATTTAGTTAGTAAACGTGTATTACGCGTACTTCTTACAGGCACATTAAGCTTTATTTTATTCGTCAAATACTCCACTTTAATGTGTCCCCTAATCACGTCAAAGGCGAAACAAGAGGACAACACTGTTCTTCTGGTTTTAAGAGTAGACAAATTCAGAAGCTCCAATCTAACTTAATAAGGAGGCAAGATTTGATAGTCATCAGGGCTATAAAGGTTTCTCAGAGCAAAAAACAAGAATTGTTTTTGGGCAGATTCTATTCTCGTATCATGAACTCCGATATGTGCATACATGAAGATTCTTTACTCAGCGCTGCAAAATCTAATTCAAAAAGAATAATCGATGAAATCCTTCCGTTCAGCATGTCGTTTATAGTTATTTCAATATAAAAACCCCTTAAATATATGCAAACTAGAAAGTTTCTTTTCGCAATCCAGCAAAATCCATTTCAAAAAGAATTGCCAATACAGTGGTGGCTCGTCAGGGTGGGCAGGGTGGGCTGGGCCCACCTTGTAAATTCAACATGATTATTTCAATATTCCCCCTATTCTCAATTTAGAATTCTTAATTTAAACGATTTCCTTCAATATCCCCATACAAATTGAAGGCCATGAAAACGAAAATTTTTCGACAAATATTATTTCTATATGTATACATATGTATGTATGGATATCTTCAAACACAAATATGTATAATCCATAATGATCAAGGTGGGCCAGCCCGATCGATAGAGTACAATGCAGACTTTTTACCCACAGCCCAAATTCTATGCACGTATGTAGCTCGCTACGGCTTGCGTTGGTCCAGGTCCAGGGTGGGCTGCATAGCCGCTGGCCCAACTCGGGATAGCCGCGGCCAAATACATCATCCAGCATTTGAAGCTTATTTCCTGATGTGAAAATCGATTTCCACACAGCCCAGCCCGGCGCGACGAACAAATTAAAATTTGGAAATATTATGCTCGATCCATACGCTTGCCCAACCTCCAGTAAAAAAAGAATTTTTACTAATGATTGGTTTAGGAAATGTGATTGGCTCACTGGTAGTTAAACATTAAATAAATTATACTGTTGGCATTGTATTTTATTTAATGATAAATCTACAACTCCGTGGATTTCTACTGAATATTGTGACTTAAAGCACATAAGTGAGTCAATACAAAAACACGCGAACTCAGGTAGCCACGTGTATGCTTCTTTAAAAGCTAAATTATTTGGAAAACAAAAAAATTCCAGTTTTATTCGATTCAGTTTACCGCGAAATTTCTATTAAACACAACAAGCTTGTTGATAAAAATCGGTCCATAATAACCCGTTTGATTGATATGGTGATTTATTTAGCGACTCAAGAGCAAGCATTTCGTGGTCATGATGAGAATTGGTAGATTTAATGACTAAATATGATAGCGATCTTAAAATATTTTTGGAAACATCTTCGGTATTTAGTGGGGTTTCTAAATCTATTCAAAATGATTTAATTTTTAGTATAAATTCGGTTTTGAACAGTTTCATAGCTTCCGAAATAAATGAAACACCTTGTTTTTCGTGGCAAATTGAGGAAGCTACAGATATTAATAACTTTTCGCAGCTTTCCGTCATTTTTTGATACGCAACAAAAGACGGTTCTATTGTAAAAAGATTCATGGGATTTTATGACATATCTGGGGGTAGAACAGCTCAAAATATTTTCGATCTTTTAATAGAAAAATTTAGTTGTTATAGTATTGAAAATAAATTAATTTCTCAAACGTATGATGGAGCATCAGTAATGTCGGGTGAACTGAACGGTTTGCAAAAAAAAATAAAAAGTGTAGACTTAATTTGACTTATAGACTTAATTTGGTTCTACAAGACGCTGCATGTAAAATTAAAGAATGTCGTATTTTTTTGCTAATTTATCTGGTTTGACTGCCTTTTTTGGAAACTCTACTAAACGCACTGAGATGTTGGATCGAATTTGTGAAAGGCGGTTGCCAAGCAGTAGTAACACTCGGTGGAACTTCAAATCACGAATTATTGAAGTTTTAATAAGCAATCGGTGTAATATTTTGGAGGTTTTCGAGTAAATATTGGAAAGTGACAATTTTTCTCGTGATCGGGAAAGTATTAGAGAATCCGTGGGATTCAAATGTATTTTGATCGATATTACATTTACGTTTTTGTTGAGTGTATTTAATATGATTTTCCGGCAAACGGATATTGTTTTCAATGTCCTACAGTTGAAGAGCGCGGGCCTTAATTATTGCAAAGGTAGAATAAATACATTAATAACTACATTAAAAGAATATAGAGAGCAAGACGTTTATTTTGCAGATATTTTTAAATATGCTTGTACTACTGTAGGGCAACCATCGAAGAAAAGAAAACTTGATCATGATGGTCTTTCAGATCCATCTTTATACTTCAGGCGCCTTTATGCCGAAAGAATCGATTTAGTGATCAATCAATTAGAAATGAGATTTTTTGCTTTAGATAAATTAACGTTTTTGAAGTTGATAAATCGTGATAGCTTTTTCGAATATAAAAATAAATTTCCACTTGACCTACTAGATAGCCTAATTTTAAATTATACAAAAATGTTTGAGGTTCCAAAGTTACATCAAGAACTATCAGTATGGTATTCGGATCCCAGTATTTTAGGTGTTTCCACAAATAATGTAGAGACTTTACAATTTATTGTTCAAAATAACTTGAAGAACGATGTTTCTAAAGTATACAAACTATTATGTTTGGTTCTTTCCTTACCAGCTACTTCAGCATCAGTTGAACGCAGTTTTTCCGCACTGAAGCGAATTAAAAGTTTTTCCAAAAACTCGATGAGTCAAACACGTTTAAGTGAACTAGCGACCATCGCAATAGAAAAAAATGGTTAAAACTTTAAAAACAGATATAAAAATCAAATTCTACGACAAGGTGATTGATCATTTTTCTAAATCGAAAGATAGACGAATGGAATTAAAATATAAATCACTATTAACAAATAATTATTTTTGCAGTTGTCAAATTTGTTTTTTTTTAGTTACTACTGATTTCCATTCCCATCAATTCCTTTGAATTCCATCCTCTCCCTGGCAAGAAAGCTCTAAACCTCCACGTTGGTTCTTGCTGGACAGAGTACCGATTTCAAGTACTCTGACTAACATAGAGCATAGATCCTCCAATGCTCCGTGCCCACCCTGAGTGAACGGGCACGAACCGCCACTGCAATGATATCTTTCCTCTCGGCACTTCCATGAAGATTAAATAAGTAAGTAAGGTGTTTTACAGTTATTTAGATATGAAAAAACCCTTATTTTTTTACAAAATTAACGTCTCTTTTCTCAGCGCTGCACAATCCAATTCGAATTTTTTTTTGATAATATCTTTCTTCTCGGCATGTCCTTTTGGCTCATACAAGTTAGGATTCACTTATACAATTATATCGATAAAAAACCAAAATATATGCAAACTTAATGTGTCTTTTCGCAGCTAATTCAGTGTAATCCTTCCTTTTGGTATATTTTTAGGTGGAAATGTTGATCGGAAGCATTGTTCTTTTTGCTCATTTGATCCCGAGTAGTTATCTTGTACGAAAATCTGTGCGGGAGAAAGCAAAAGCACCACCGTTCAGATGAACCGCCAGCCTAACTCCATACTTTGCTAGAACAATGCGAAAAAACTTTATGCTCACTCGTGACCTCTAAGGAGCTAGATCGTTGATCTTCACTTTGAACTGTAAAATACATCTATGGAATGTATATGTATAATTTGTGAGATATGAGATGAATATCAATATGATGACTTTATAGATCATACTGACAGAAATACTAGTCAAACAGAATAAGTGAAATAGCCTCGAAAAGAAGCTGAAAAATTCTAAGTGAGGATCGTGGAGATATCAAAACTCAGATCGAGTGCAAAGAAGGAAGGCCTACTGCGTCTAGCACAACCAAAAAGTTTATTGGTAAGAAAGGATCTTTGAATAAAAAAATAATAATTCCAGATTTTTGACAATAAATCGTTCTTCAGTGAGGTTAGACTAGGTAATTTAAGGTGGTAAGCGGTATTTCGGAGGAGCGAAAAATGTAGCAATCGTCGGGAGCACTACCAAACATTTCTGTTACAGTAGGAGTGTCTACTTCGCATTATTTGAAAGCGTATTCGCAGTCAGCGGGCGCTAGCAAGTATATGTGGAGAAGTAGCTCATTTTTAAGTACAAACCTCGTCTGAGTGATGCTATTGCACAAATTTTCATATTTTTGACCTGTAATATGGTTTTTTAAAGATATATTTTCAACTTTCACTTCCATAACTGAATTTTTTGTTCGTCTTGCGTTCAAAAATTCGATAAGCACACTCCTATACTGATACCATTTCACCTTATCATTGAAGTTTTTGCAATTCAGTATCTTAATCCGGTTTTTGTCAAGGAAACTCTGTTTACTAGAACTCAAAATTGACTCCTGTAGGCGTTCATATATCTCCGGAGATGAAAAAAAGAAGCATTTTATCAAGACTGCTGTTCGTATGCATATTTCTCAATTGAAAAACTTATCACACCTGAAAGTACACTTCCTAGTAATACACGTTAAAGTCCGCCTTGATGAACTAATACATTACTTTGTCGCGGAACAAACTTTTTTTGCATCATTAAGTTTACGTATGCTCTTTTTATATTTACATAGCCGTGTAAAAGTTTTTCTAGATGGCGTATGGTTACCCTTCAATGTATTTTATGTGATTTCACAAATAGTTTTGATTCTTTCAGAACCGGCTGTTTTCAGTATAGCCGTTCTTAAACACGGACTTGCATTTTTCAGAACATACAACATTTGTTTGTTGTCCTTCAATCGTTTCTTTCGTGACACTATTGTCTTCCTTCAAACTATCTGGAGATCAATAAAACATTAAAAACTTGGTATTAAATATGTCGGTGCGAAAATTAACAAATAGCTATGAGGTTGTTGAACTATTTCTTCATATTTTCATGAGCTCCGGACTGTTTCAGGGTATGAAGTCTAGAATTTAAGTGCCTTCCCCAGAATTAACTATTAAGACACTGACGTCCCCACGTCTGGGTGACTAATTGTAAAAAGTACCAACGCCACCATAAGCGTACTAGTCAATAGACCATAACAAGTATGGGTACTGCTTCTCCGAATATAGGTACCAGATTCAATTCAAAGCATGCTAGGACTTTTTCATAACCCTCGGTTTGGGTTTGGACCTATCAATCATCCATGCCGCTTTTTGGGCAACGGCACCCCTGTTGTAAGCGCAACAGCACGCCAATGAACCACAATTCAGGAAAAGAAGAACTTCTGATAAAAGCTATTACAGAACTTTTATTTATACATTTTTCAAGATGATTAGAAGAAAAATTGTAGATGAACTTCATAGACCCACACGAACAAACTGTAAACGTCGACGTATTGTTATCAATACCCCTTGATGATCTTTGGCAGGCAGATTTGGTTGATATGGGTGGGTATGCATCTGTAAATCACAGTTATAAGTTTCTACTGACAATAGTTTATACATTTTTCAAATACGCTTGGGGTCTGCCCATCAAAAGTTAAAATTCCAATGATGTAGCTAACGTTGTGGAATTAGTTTTTAAAGAAAGACGTATTCCCAGAAATCTACATACCGACGATGGAAAATAATTTTTAATAAAATATTTCGCCAGATACTGAAATACTATGAAATAAGCCATTATTCTACACTCAGGGCATTAAAAGCATCAATTGTCGTGAGATCTAATCGCACTCTGAAGAATTGAATGTGGAAAAAGTTCAGCATGACGCAAATTACAACAAGGCATCGCACCATTAATATGCTACCTGCCCGTGTTAATTCATCAAATGAGGTTTACCTATTGTCAAAGTATATAGGAAGCTTAAGGTCACTTCT
>OZ012662.1:69696279-69743535 GCA_963942545.1 Oxycera nigricornis
AATCGCTCTAAACCGAAACGAAAGTCGTAAGTCGGGACGAAAGTTTCGACCAGGGACGAAAGTAAAAACGGTTGGAAGTCGGACGAAAGTAGAATATTACGAATATTATCGACCCGGCGAATTAGAAAACGCGGTTCAAATAAAATCGCGAAGAAAAGAGGCCCCCAGTAGCCGGCGAAGGAAAATCGGAACCGGAGGAACAGGAGTTGGACAAGCAGACTCAACAGCCGCTTCCTGATGCTAATCTTAGTGCTTATAGTGTAAGAAAAAATAAGTAATTGAAAATAAAAAGTTGAGTTTACGAGGAACAGATACCGAATTAGTGGATAGAAAGTGTAGTGAGGAATACAAAAAAATCAATTGTGAATTTTGAATATAGTAAGTTAAAATCACTGTAAGAAAGATTAAGTAGAGGATCCACGTGAGTACAACTGCGACCCATTTCCAAATTCATAGTTATTACGAGATATTTACATATATACATTTTCATTCGCTATATTCTAAATATCAGGTGATTTTATTGGGTTTAAACATTCCGAAAAGGAGTCGTGTGATATCCCCACATTGAACCTTAAAAATCCCGAATCTTTTTCCGGATAGAAATGGCTCGGAATGAAAACTTACTGAGGCCACCGAGATTGGCGGTCAATCATGAACAGCAAAACCCTAATCCCGTGAATAATGCTCCCGGAAGACCGAATCTCCCTAATAATAACGTTAATCAGATAGACGTTTTCGTGACAGCAATCCTGCAGAGGAAATGTCCTTGTCTAGTTCGACAGATCCTGAACCCAAATGTCTACCTCCATCTAGAAGTCGATCAGGGCATTAAATTAGACCAGAGGGCAAGTTTGTCAGATCTAGATAGAGTGCCCGACGTAGTCCAAAGGCTCCGGGATTTCTCCGGCCAACCAGGGGAATTTGGTTTATGGAGGAAAAGCGTGGAAAGAATACTTTCTATCTACGAACATTTGAGAGGGACTCATAAGTATTATGGGATCCTGAACGTGATTCGAAACAAAATAGTAGGCCCAGCAGATGCTGCATTGGAGTCATATAATACTCCACTGAATTGGGAACGGATATCCCGTTGCCGGACGTTACACTACGCCGATAATAGGGACATGGGTACATTAGAATACCAACCGAGTTTGGAACAGGGTATCAATACTGTTCAAGAATTCTACCAAGCAGTGTATCACCACCTCTCATTGATACTTAACAAAATTTCAAGTCTGGAAATGGGTAATGAGGCAAGAGAGGTGCTCATCCGGACTTATAGGACAAAGCATTAGACACGTTCATTAGAAAATTAAAAGGCGATTTACCCAAACTGTTGAGCATGAGAGAGCCGATAGACCTACCGCAAGCACTGCAGTTATGTTTGAAGCTGGAAAACGTAAACTATCGGACGCAATATGCGAATAACACAAACCAGACAGTACGGAGGTTACAGGGTAACGCACCACCGTCTATTCCACCCAAAGCGAGATTTCAGCAAATCCCGGTACCAGCACTGAGATACACTTTTTACCCCGAACTCATGCCTCAACCTCAACAGCTACCGAGACACACTCCTCCTCAAAATTTCCAGAGATCTTTGCAAACAAACACAAATTATTTCGGCTACAATTCTTTTCAGCTCAACGGGGTACAATAGCAGTTTCTAATTTTGAAATTCTGAGCTCAGTGGTTTTCCCTTTGTTGCGATCTGAACTCTGAACTTTGACCTGAGCCTGAACTTGAATAACGGTTTGTTAAGCTATCCTCTGGCATCTCGTTTAATTTAATACTTGGTTGTGATCCTTGCTTAAATTGTTTCGCGCCAATAAATAGGCAATTTAATTAGTGTCGTCCACTTATTAACCCTTGTACAATGGCTCTTGATTCGCCTCCTTATGGGTCCACGTGTGCAATTTGTGCCATGCCAGAGTCCACAAGATCGCGTTTTCTGGCCTGCGACGGTTACTGTGGCAAATCGTTCCATGCCAAATGTGTCAACGTGAACAATGTTTTTATAGAAATTCAAGCTAAGCATCCTAGCAATATATCGTATCGCTGTGATGCTTGTAAGAATACTACTTTGTGCGACATAATTAAGATCCTGCATCAGCACTCCACGTCACTTGCAGCGCTTAACCAGAGATTGGAATTTATTTCCACATCTCTCACTTTACCGCCAACGCCAACAACTTCTCATGATGCTAATCGTCCACCGGCACCTAAAACACCAGCATCTACTACATCTGCCTCTTCTTCATCAGCAACTTCTACAGCAGCACCTATCGTTCCTGCATTTGATAGTGAGTCTATCCCAAACACGTCAATGGATAATCTTAACTCGCCTATATTAAGTCGTGGGGCCATACCCAAATCAACAAAGCCTGCTCCTCGACCCCTCACACCTGTTGCTGAAAAGGATTGTGATGATGTTCCAGTCAAGCCACTACAGTTGATGCCACCTTCGTCACCAACGCCTGCACTACATGTTGTGGCTACCGCTGCGCCACGGTCTGCAGTGCACGCTGCTGCTACCGCGGAGCCACAAGGTTTGGATCCGGTGCCTTCTGTAAATCCGACATTGCATGTCGTTGCTCCGCCGATCCAAATCTTTGTCTCTCGGCTCGCATACGTCACGTCTGTCAAAGACGTACAAAATTATATCGTAGCAAGACTTGGATTTACTCCCTCCTTCCTTAGTTGCAAAAAACTAACTAAGGAAAATATTGCAAATAAAGCCATTGCCTCCTTTAAATTGACTGTGCCTCCCGAGCACAAGACAATACTTAAGAGTGACTTCTGGCCACATGGAACACTGGTCAAAGCCTTTACCGTTCGTCGCTCTACGAATTTTCACCAGCCACGTCTTCGTCGATCCCAGCATTAGTTTCACCAACTACTTCAACAGATTCTGCAAGTGCCTCTTATCCTAATATACGTAGGAAAATTAGTGTCTATTATCAAAATGTACTGGGTTTACGAACCAAGTTGCAGCATCTTAATCTTTCGTGTCAGTTGTCAAATGACTCTATTATTTGTTTGACAGAAACCTGGCTACACTCTGGCATCTTTAGCTCTGAACTTTTGCCTAATTTTTCTACATATCGCAAGGACCGCGATCATCATCTATCCAATAAAAATGATGGTGGTGGAGTCTTAATAGCTGTGAAAAATTGTTTTTCCAGCGCTCTCTGTGAAGATTTCCTCCCTCCCCCTCCAATAGAATGTGTTTTCGTCAAAGTACTTGCTGACCCTTCCACTACATTGTATATAGCCTCTATATACTTCCCTTGTAACTCTCCTCTTGAGCTTTATGAATCTTTCTTTGAGGCTATTACCACGTTTTGTCTCTCTCTTAATCCGTCGTCTCGTGTTATCATCTGCGGTGATTTCAATCTTCCCTCTATTGATTGGCACATTTTTCCTCATATTGAAATCATCTCTTCTAATCGATCATCGAATCTTCTCTCCAATTTTCTCTCATTGTCGGGTTTTTACCAATTCAACCATGCCTTTAACTTAAACGGTCGACTTCTTGACCTTGTTATATCGAATATTATTCCTGATAACTTAACTTTAACCACTGCTCCTCTTCCTTATGTTCCTTCGGATCCCCATCATCCACCTCTACAGTTTGAACTCTCCTTTTCTTTCCCCAAAGCTCAGAATAGGCGCAAACAACTTAAATTTAACTTTTGGAAATCGAATTACATTGCTTTGTCGGAAGAACTCAACTCAGTTAACTGGGCATCTTTTTTTGACAGTCTTGGCTGTGAAGATTCGCTCGTTAAATTCTACTCTCTTCTCTATAACCTTATCTCTCGCTTCAGTCCCTTTCATAGTCGTACCTCGTCACATAATCCTCCCTGGCTAACTCGTAATGTCTTAGCTATCTTGAAATTAAAAAACCAAGCTTATCGACGTTATAAATCTAATAAAACGCCGGATAACTATACGGCCTTTTCAAATCAACGTGCTTCAGCCAAACTGGAAATTAAAAGAGCTATGCGTAACTACTTCGCTAATATCGAAAATTCACTGCACTCTAGCCAAACAAAACCGTTTTGGTCTTATGTCAATTCCCTTAAGTCTTCGTTCAGTATTCCTCATACTGTTTCCTGGGACGGTAAGCAAGGCTCGACTCCTGATAAAATTTGTGAGATATTTGCTCAGTTTTTTTCCTCAATATATCCTGCCACAACTCTCTCAAATTCTTTTGATACTCCTTCTTGCTTTGCACATATTCTTAATCTTATCTCCACTAACCCAACTGAAATCCAAGCTTTGATCAATTCTTTAGATTCCAGCGTTGGCCCTGGGCCAGATGGACTTCCTAATATATTCATTAAATCCTTATCCTCCTCATTATGCATTCCACTTTCTTATATTTATAATGCTAGTTTATCCTATGGTATCTTTCCCAATTTGTGGAAATTGGCTAATATTTTTCCTGTACTCAAATCTGGATCCTCTTCTGATGCTTCCAATTATCGTCCCATTTCAATTCTTTCCTGTTTTCCCAAAATTCTTGAACGCATTGTCTACAATAATATATACGAAGCTCTTAATTGTAGGCTGTCCCCGTTTCAACATGGATTTGTTCCAAACCGCTCGACCGTCACGAATCTCCTTGAGCTTACCCAAACTGTAGCAAAAGCTCTCGACAGCCGTACTCAAGTTGATGTAGTATACACTGACTTCAGTAAGACATTTGATACTGTCAACTTAAATGTTCTATTGCAGAAGCTAGCTCACTTTGGCCTGTATGGTCCATTACTCTCCTGGCTTGAGTCCTATATCAGTACTCGTTCTTGTCGTGTTAGCCTATGTGGAGCACATTCTTCTCTCTTCCATCCAACCTCCGGCGTTCCTCAGGGGTCAATTCTAGGCCCTCTTCTTTTTTTGCTCTATATAAATGACCTTCCCACTGTCGTAGCATCTCAGTGTCTTTTGTATGCTGATGACTTAAAAATTTACCGAGTTATTCGTTCAGAAGAGGATTCTATTGCTCTCCAAGGGGATCTTGACGCGATCGTTTCTTGGAGTGAAACTAATTTTCTCTTCATGAATGTTCAGAAATGTCACAAAATGTCCTTCTCTTTAAAGCTCAGTCCAATTGATTACACCTACGTATTACATGATATTCCACTTGCGCCGATTTTTCAAATAAAAGATCTGGGAGTGATTTTCGACCCAAAACTTAAATTTGAGCCTCATATTGTGTCAATAACCGCACGCGCCTCTCGCGTCTCCGGGTTCGTATTAAGACACTCTCATATGTTTACTGACATTTCTTCTTCGGTCAACCTATACACTAGCCTCGTTAGACCAATCCTTGAGTATTGCTCGCAAGTATGGTCACCACACTACCAATATTTAGATTCTATGGTTGAATCAGTTCAGCACAAATTCACTCGTTTCCTTATCTTTAAATTTAAAATTCCATATATGCCATATGAAGAGCGACTTTCCTTGCTGCAACTTCCTACTTTGAAATCCCGCAGACACCTTTTTGATGAATGTTTTCTGTTTCGGCTTCATCACCATCAATTAAACTCTAAACTCTCTGATTGGTTAGAGTATCGTACTTCAGAACGCCCTGCCAGATCTGACACCATATTTACAGTTCCATATGCTAGGACTGAGACCTTGTATCATTCGCCGATGTTACGACTTCCTCGAAACCATAATACTCTGCGACTTGGTCCGTTTCCTCAATCACTCTACATTCACAAGCAAAAGGTGAAGGGTTTTTTAACTAATTAGTTTAATCGATATTATGTTTTTCTTTTCATTAATTTTTACATTTTCGTCTTCTTTTATTGTCTTGTAATTGGATTGTGTTAGTCTGTAAGACAATTTCTTCTTAAATAAATAAATAAATACCGCCATGCGGCGTTCCTAGACCAAGGATTTAATTCTCGCCCAGCTCAGTTCAATTTGCGACCAAAACCATCCCCCAGACTCGAACCAATGGATGTAGATCTATACGCTCCCAAATGGTTAATTATCAAATCAGACCTCCACCTAGACCTTTCTTTGGACCCAAGAGACCGCAGGGGTCGCAACCAAAGGTCCAAAATAAGCAGCAGAGAACCTTTCACACGGTTACTGATAGCGAGCAATAGGACATCGACGAGGATAGCCAGGAAGTGGTTAACGAAGAGGAGCAATTCGATCAGTCTTTTGGTGAATATATGGGAACGGAAGAGCAACAGATTGATCAATTATCTGCGGATACAGTTAGCGAAGACACAGACACCCAGGAGCTTCATTTTTAAGGCTTTTGAGCTCTTCATTGCCTTATTTCGAATGTCCAACGGAGAGCGGCGAAATTTTGAAAATATTGGTGGATACTGGATCAAATAAGAACTATATCCAATCCAAGTATGCACCGATGAAGATACCCTATGAACGTCCATTTACAGCAAATTCGGTAGGCGGGGGTATAAAAATCACACACCACACAATAGCGAAAATTTTCGGTCCAACAGTCCCCGACAAGAAATTCTACATCCTCCCGAACCTTAAATCATTCCATGGTATAATAGGTAATGCTAGTTTGCAGGAAATGGATGCCGTCATTTACACAGCTAAAAATTGCATGGTTATTGGAAACCAGATAAATGTTGCACTTAAGAAACTTGTAGACCAAACGGTCAATAGTATCGAGATACGAACTAACCATCTGAGCAAAAACCAAACTAATAAGTTTATAGAAGTCTTAGATAGACATAGAACACTCTTTTCAGAGCCAGAAGAGAGACTCATATACACTTCAAGGGTAATAGGTGAAATACGTACCATCAACGATGACCCGGTATATGTTAGGCCGTACCCATATCCTGCTGCTCTTAAACCCTACGTGGAAGAGGAAATCAGCAAGCTATTAAAAGACGGCATAATAAGGCGATCAAAGTCGCCATACAATGCGCCTATTTGGGTCGTTCCCAAAAAAGCAGATGCTTCGGGGTTACAGAAATATAGACTTGTGGTCGATTTCCGAAAATTAAACGTGATAACTGTTGCCGATCGATACCCTATACCAGAGATCAATGAAATATTAGTCAATTTACGGGGTAATCAATACTTCACGGTCATTGACCTGAAGAGTGGGTTCCACCAAATTCCGCTTAAATCAACGGATATGGAAAAAACAGCGTTTTCTGTCAACGGCGGTAAATACCAATTTACCAGATTATGCTTCGGCTGAAAAAAATCACCACCAACATTTCAAAGAGCGCTGGATGAAATCCTACGAGATCACATAGGTAAAAGATGTGAAATTTTCATTGATGACATAGTTATATATGGCAAAGATGAGGAAGAACATCTAAAAAAATATTGACATCGTCTTCCGAACACTAGAGGAAGCAAACCTAAAGGGACAGGCGGACAAATGTGAATTTATGAAGGATTTCGTTGAATTTTTAGGATTCATAATTTCAAAGGAGGATATTCGGGCTAACTCGAAATAGGTGGAAGCCATTGCAAATCTACCGCCTCCAACAACATTGAAAGAACTCAGATCATTCCTTGGAATGGCAAGCTACTATCGGCGATTTATATTGGACTTTGCAAAAATCGCCAAACCCTTAACATCTCTTCTAAGGGGAGAAGAAGGGCGAATCTCGAAGAACATTTCCAGTAAAATATAAATCAAATTAGATACAGTAGCAATCGAGGCTTTTGAGAAGATTAAGAAAACTCTGATCTCTCAGGATGTTATGTTGTACTATCCTAACTTTCAAAAGCAATTTGAATTGACCACTGATGCTTCGCAGTACGCGCTAGGAGCAGTCCTTTCCCAGGAGGGCAGACCCCTAATCTTTCTTTCGCGAACCCTCAACAAAATCGAGGAGAATTATGCCGCTAATGAAAAGGAGTTTCTGGCCATAGTTTGGGCACTTGTATCGCTAAGAAACTTCCTATACGGGACAAGAAAAGTTATCATCTTTACGGAGCATCAGCCTCTTACGTACGAACTCAGTAATAAGAACACCATCTTAAAAATGAAACGGTGGAAAGCTGCGCTGGAGGAGTACAATTATGAATTAAGGTACAAACCCGGCAAGGCAAATGTTGTAGCGGATGCTCTTTCAAGGCCGCCTCAAAGATCTCACGTTAAAGTCGTGTCAGCCAGCGTTCACAGCGGTGAAAGCTCGGGTCATAACCTCATCTCATCATTTGAAACCCCTATCAATTCTTTCCGAAATCAAATCATCCTGAAAATAGCTGATGAATCATCGTATCAGTTACAATGGCCCTTCACCAATTACCTTAGGCATGTATTCACCGAGCCCAGCTATACCAGAGAAAATTTAATTGGCAGTTTCAGAAGATTCCAAAATCCTGGTGTAGTAAACGGTATCATGACGCAAGAAGCTGCTATGGGCATTATTCAATAATTATATCCACTTCATTTTAGCGTTTACAAAATTCGCTTCACACAAAAGGTAGTTCAGGACGTTCCAAACGAATTGGAACAAGAGAACATTATATTAACCGTCCGTAAAAGAGCTCACCGTAGTGCCAACGAAAATAAACTACAAATCCTGGAGAGCTATTATTTTCCAAAGATGTCCGCCAAGACCAAAAGCCTAGTAAAACAGTGCTCGGTACGCAAGGAGAACAAATATGAAAGACATCAAAACCATCCCGTCTTAATGCCCACTCCCATTCCTGAATTTTTGGGACATACTGTTCATATAGACATCTATTCCACCGAAGGCCATCTTGTACTCACGGCTTTGGACAAATTTAGTAAATTAGCCCAAGCGAAGATTTTGAAATCAAGGGCTATAGATGTCCACTTAGGAAAATCCTGATATTTTATGGAATATCCAAGTGCGTGGTATTGAATGGCGAAAAGTCATTAAATTCTGCCTCATGATGCAAGATCAACTCAGCATCAATGTCTATAAAACCCCAGCTTATAAAAGCGAAGTTAATGGACAAGTGGAGAGGTTTCATTCGACATTGTCAGAAATAATGAGGTGCCTCAAGACCGATGGTATTCATAGGACGAGAGTATTCATAGAGCTCCTGGAACGATCAGTTTACGAATATAATTGCAGTATTCATTCGGTCACGGGGAAAAAACCTATTGAAGTTTTCTACGGACGAATAGTTTCGACAAGTCCGGAACAATACGAAAAATCACGTAAGGACAACATCGAAATTTTGGTAAAGAAACAAGAAAAGGACTTAAAATTGCATAATAAGAAGGGGCAACAACCTACAAGTTACGAGGTAGGACAAGCCATCTATGTGAAAAATAAAAAACGTTTAGGCTCGAAATTAACTCCGAGGTATCAAAAAGAAATTGTAAAAGAAGATGGAACAACATTAGTAATTACCGAATCCGGAAGGTGTATTCACAAGAGTGATATTAGAAATTAAATTCATTACAGGTGCGTGTGTCCTTCGATTAAGGCGGACATCCACATAACAAATTATACAGAATCTCAAGTAGTCGCAATTAAAACTGGAGAGGAAAAAATTCAAAATGGCAATGTCAAGCTGATTCATGTCTTTCAACTCGAGCAATTTAAAAAATTTATTTCCAAAGCTTCATCCATGGTCAATTAACACGTCCCAGAAAATCATCCTTTCCATCCACTATCAACCCACGAACTAGAGTAAATAAGCAAAATGATCGACAAAATCGGAATGGTTAAAACCAAAAGATCCCTAGATTTCGTCGGTTCTGCCTGGAAATGGATCGCGGGAAACCCGGATCACAATGACCTCATTTTACTTGGCGGAAAAATCAATGATTTGATAAAAAAATGATAATCAACAATTTCTAATAAATAAGGAACATAATGCAAGAACTAATAAAATAACAACAGTAACACACGAAATTTTAAATGTGATCAAAAAAGAGAAAGTTTTTGAGAATATCTTAGCACTTAATACACAATATAAAGTAAGAATTATGAAGGAAGAATCAGAAACTATTGTTCAATGTATACTATTAGCTAAAGTAAATATAGTTCTCTCTCAAAACGAAGTCAAAAGAATTATGAAAGATTTTGAAGAAGATAATGTCCCATATAACGTGTCGAAGAAGCACTAGAGTTTGCCGACATAAAAGTTGTTCAAAATTTCACACATCTTTTTTACATTACAAATGTTCCTAGAACCACAACTGTAAATTTTGAGAAATTCGCTATAAAACCCATTAAGAAAAATAACATTGTGAGCAAAATTCTATATGAATCCATAATAAAACATGACAATAATTACTTTGGAATAAAGAGAAAATGTAAATCAATTAGCAATCTTACGATTTGTAATAGGAATAATCTAGAAGGTATAAGTGGTTCATCCTGTATCCCTAACCTATTAGAGGGAAAGGCATCGGTATGCAACAAAATGAACGCTCACCACGTATCATCGGTAGAAGAAATATCAAGCGGCCTAATCTTGATCAACGACTTCAAAGGCGAAGTGGGTGAAAACGGCACAACGCAACATCTACAAGGAACTTACTTAATAAAATTCAGGAATACAACGGTCACCATCAACAACTTTAAGTTCCAAGTGGAAGAAACGGAAAGCATTCAGGTTCTACCTCCTATATTACAACGAAGTTCTGGCGAAATAGACATCGAGGAGATTCTTTCTCTAGAGCTGATGAAGGAGATTCATCTGTACAACACCAGGAAACTCAATCTCATCAAGGAGGAGAATAAAATTACCAAATGGACCAATTATAGCCTATTTGCAACAATTTTCATTGTTTTGATCCTGGTCAAATCGCCTGTATGGCCCAGGAGAACGGCAACCACGCATGTAACCTTTGAAACAGGGCAACCTACCTACCTGTGGTCTAGAGCGTAGAGCCTCCAAGCTTCCCTGCAAAATCAAACGCTAGAAGTCTCTACAATTTACCTTTATTTTAGTTGAATGGGGACATTCAACTTAAAGGGGGAAGAGTTAACGACGAGTCTCTCAAAACGCGCATAATCCGATTACAGTCTAACACGCGCACCTGAATTTACTTGAATTGCACCATTCCACTTGACACCGTCTGGGTAATTTCCGCCAACCTATTTTCGCCAACCTGCTGATGCCGCAATCACGTGGGAAGATCAACAGACCGACCTTTCCTAGGATTTAAAAGATAGTCGTTAAGTCAGTCTAAAATGAACTGTAGAGTGTACAATTGAAATAAATATTTTTTTTAAATAAATCGGTAATCGTGTAATTAATTTATTTATCTATATATCTATCTATATATTTATATATATATATACATATATATACATATATATACATATATATACATACACACACACATATATATATATATATTATGGCTGCTCCGACTGTGCCGGGGAGCTCATATACTTTTCTAACCTTTAAACAGAGTAAGAGACTGCACGTGTTGGTGTCTAAGACAGAAGTGATCTTTATTTCGCAAGTTTGTCAAAATACATGTTCGCAATGGACTACATTTGGACGATCGTTCAATGGTGCTGCCACAGTACTCCCTCTTCAATAACTCCAAGTGTTGACGTTTCGCCGACTTGCTGGTGGGTAGACTTTTGTTATTGATTGAGGTGGCGGATTGATTGGCTGCCGAATGACTGGTCGTTGGCTGCTGTGAGATGCCTCCGCTGCTGAAGTTCTACGCGATGAGACTTTCGAATCGTGTTTCCTTCGATGAACTTGGACGACATACGCCAGTTTCAGGAGATTGGTGGAAACGTTGGTTCGCTTCCCATTAACGTCGACGGCGAAAACGGTGTTTGAAATTCGTAGCAGCACTCGGTGGGGACTGGAATAAGGTTACGTTAAGGATTTCCGTACTCCATCCTTGCACGAAAACGTGGCTGCATTTCTGCATATCTTCGTGGACGAAGCTGGCTTTGGACGAATGATTCGATGCGGGTTGCGGACGTAATTCTCGCATTTTCTCTCGCAGCTGGTCTATAAGAAGTGACGCATTGGAATCATGATTGCTGTTTATGAATATGTCACCCGGAATATGCAGGGTCGTGTCATAGACCATCTCCGCGCATGATCCTTTTAGGTCCTCTTTGAAGGCGTTGCGGAGACCGAGAAGTACAGTGGGAAAGGTATCCATCCAGTTGTCGTTTTCATGGCACATGATCGCTGCTTTGAGCGAGCGGTGCCAGCGCTCCACCATTCCGTTTGCTGCGGGGTGATACGGTGTCGTCCAGACTCTATTGCTCCCGAGTATTCTGCACAGTGCGTTAAACAAGGAAGACTCGAACTGAGTACCTTGATCGGTTGTTATAGTTTGTGGTGTTCCAAACCTGGAGATTCAGTTTGCATACAATATTTTTACTGCCGATTCGGCTGTTTGATCCACCATTGGAAATGCCTTGGGCCAGCGGGAGAATTGGTCGACTACCGTGAGATAGTACTTGAATCCTTGAGATGCTCGCAGTGGTCCGACAATGTCGACGTGTATATGCTGAAACCTTTTGTCTGTACTCACGAATTCCTACACGGGGCTGTGAGTGTGCCTGTTTATCTTAGATCTCTGGCACGGGATGCAGTTTCGTGCCATTTCAGCGATTTTCTTCTTTGTTCATGCCGGGCCACACGAATTTCCGCCTAATCTCTCGGCTAGTTGCACAACCGCTTGGATGTGCTGGGTTGTGATATATCGCAAAGATTTCCTCTCGCAGCGACTTGGGTAAGTATGGGCGTACGTCTGCCGTTGACGTGTCGCGAAAGAGGGTTCCGTGACCATTGAATGCGAGGGACTGCAATTTCAGTAATGTCGTATTGTTCTGCAAAAGTTGATTGAGTTCCAAGTCCTTCTGCTGTTCCTCAGTCAGCTGTTCTACGGAAGATGCCGCAGGAGTAGTGATTTCGTATACTCGTGAGAGTGCGTCCGCAACAACATTCGAATCGCCTCGAATATGAACAATGTTAGTCGAGAATTCAGAGATGCAGTTTAGTTGACGTAGTTGGCGAGGCGAGGCCTTGTCAGTCCGCTGGCTGAACGAGTAAATCAAAGGCTTGTGATCGGTTACGATCGTAAAGTCTGAGCCCTCTAAGAGATGACGGAAGTGTTTAACGCTACTATATATTGCGAGGAGTTCCCTGTTGTATGTACTGTATCGTGTTTTAGTGATGGACAGCTTCCTCTGTAAATAAGCTAGTGGCAACCATTGCTCCGATTGAAGTTGCTCTAGTACTGCGCCCACCACTTTGTCAGAAGCGCCGGTGACGAGTCTTAATGGTTTTCCATGTTGAAAGTGTACGAGCAACCTAGCATTGGCGATGCTTTCTCGACAGGTCTCAAACGCCTTTTTGGTTTGCTGAGTCCATACTATGATGTCATTTTTCATTTTTGTTCCATGTAGTAGTCCATGTAACGGTGCCTGAAAATCCGCCACACTCTTGATGAATCTGCGGTAAAAGTTAATAACACCAAGGAATCTCTGCAGGTCTTTGATGCGTTCAGGTTTTTTGAAGTTGCATATTGCCTGCACGCGAGATTTCGATGGTTGAGCACCCTTCGCTGTAATTTTGTGTACTAGGTATTTGGTTTCCGTGACTCCGAATTCACACTTGTCCACGTTGATTACGACCCCGTATTTGCTGAGGCGATTGAATACGGTTCGTAACTGATCCATATGCTGCTCTGGTGTTTGCGACGTGACGAGTATGTCATCTATGTGGAAAGGGCAGGTTCTCACGAACCACTGTCCGACGCGCAAGTGCAGTCTCTCACGAACCACTGTCCGACGCGCAAGTGAACGAGATGAGTTATCGCGTTAAATAGTCACGTTTCATTGTATCCATTGGATTCTAAACTTTTAATATATCCATTATTTTCATTAAATTTGCATCTTTTATTCCCTAAACCCACAAAATTTGGGGGCTCAACCGGGATTCGGGAATCAAGAATCAAATTTGAAAAGTGGCGTGACTTTCACTAGACAAAAGAAGAACTTTCGAGACGGTGTGCGATATCGAACAGTAACGAAAAAACAGTTTTGGTGTTGGCAGTGTTTTAGTAGTAGTGATAGCCGAGTCCGCTACAGTGGACATTGCAAATAGAAGCTGATCGAAAAATACGAGACGCGCGCGTCGTATAAAAACTCAATTATTGTGATCATTGTGTTCGAAGTGAAAATAAAATCGTGATACCGAAAATGAGCGTGTCGGGTAGCGAAAAACACATTATTGACCTTGGCCGCGTTGATCGTATGACAGTGAATGACATAGAGATAGAACTCGCCAAACGTGACGCAGAAACAACCGGTAGCAAAGCCGTCATGAAGCTCCGGCTGATGAAATTAATTGACTCATCAACTAAGTCCGATAATGAGACGGAATCAGATCGAGACGAAGATGAAAACGACGATCGTAAAGACGAAGATCGTAAAGACGACGATCGTAAAGACGACGATTGCAAAGACGACAAACGTGAAGACGACGATCAACGACGAAATAGATTCCGAAGTTTGACATTTCGTGATGTCGAAGACGCAATCGAAACATTTAGTGGCGACGGCACTATCGCAGTTGAACGGTGGGTCGAAGAAGTAGAGGAATTAAGTGAAGTCGCCAAGTAGAGCAACGACGAATTGCTCGTGTATGCCAAGAAGCTCTTAAGAGGTGCTGCGAAAAAGTTCATACGGAGCGAACGCGGCATCATCACTTGGCGCCTATTAAAAAAAAAGGTTAATAGGCGAATTCAAGGTTCGTGTCAACAGCCGTGACGTACACGACCAACTCAGAAGGTGACGAAAGAGGAACGATGAGTCCTTAAAGGAAAACTTGTACGACATGCAGCTGATTGCATCCCAAATCAATCTAGAGACAGAAGCGCTCATTGGATACGTAATCGAGGAAATCGAAGACTTCAGTGCGGAAAAATTAGTGCTTAGGGGCGCAAGGAGTTAAAGCGATCTCAAGTTCAGATTGGAAGAATACGAGCGGATCAAGAGAGCATCAAATGTAAATCAAAAGACAAGCTTTAGTAAGATTAAGACAAACGAAAAGGAGCCTAAGCGAAATAGATGCTACAATTGCGGCGTGGCCGGTCACGAATCAAAAAACTGTCCAGAAGCTGCAAAAGGACCAAAATGCTTTAAATGTCAAAAGTTCGGACACTTATCGAAGAACTGTGCCAACGCCGGAACTATCAGAGAAAGCGCCAACTGCGTTACATCATCCGATGAAATGATGACCGTGGTAGAGATGGGTGGAAGTAAGATTAAAGCGTTAGTAGATACCGGAAGTTCAGTTAACCTCTTGGATGATTTGTCATATGACACCAAGAGTATGCCGCTTTGCAAGTATACGACAAAAATTTTCACCGGACTAGGTGGAGCTAAAGTACGTCCCATCGGAAGATTAGATGCAACGATTATCGTGAATGGCGAAACCTACAGAACTCCATTTTATGTCATCCCAAGTCGCAACATGGCCATGAAAATGATACTGGGAAGTGAATTCCTGGAACAAGCGAAACTGACGGTCGAGACAAATAGAGTTGTAATCGAGAAACTGACATCTTTAAAGCAACAAAATTCAGTTGAACCAATAGAAGAAGAGGTTTTCAAGGTAAACATCTGTGAGGAAGACATAGACATCGGCATAGTCGGGGCCACAGCTCATGAGATAAGATCGTTGATTCGTACGAACAGGAACATCGAAAGCAACGTCAAAACCCGAATAGTAGTGCGAGACGATAATCCCATCTACCAAAAACAGTGGCGGTTATCAATCTTGGAGTAGCGCGTGTTAGACAAGCAGGTGAACGAGTGGCTTGAAGAAGGAGTGATCCAACTCTGCAATTCGGAATACGCTAGCCCGATAGTAATAGTTCGCAAGAAAGGAGGAGATTATCGAGTGTGTATTGATTTTCGTCGCCTCAATAGGATTGCTGTAAAAGATCGTTTTCCTATGCCGAATATTGAAGAGCAACTCGATGCTTTGATGGGAACAAAATTGTTTCCAACATTGGATCTTCGCAACGGATTCTTCCATGTGCCGATGGATAAAGACAGCCGCAAATACACAGCATTTTTAACCCACGACAACCACTATGAATTTTTGAAGACACCATTCGCTTTGTGCAATAGCCCTGCAAGTTTTCTGCGATACGTTCAAGACGTTTTTCGAGACTTAATTCGGCAGAAAGTTGTTGTTAATTATGTAGATAACCTAATCATTCCAGCATCTGATGAAACCACAGCACTCGCAAAATTGAACCATGTTTTAGAAGTGGCTGCTGCAAGTGGACTGGATATTAACTGGAGTAAGTGTCAATTCCTTAAGTCGCGTGTATAATACTAAGGACACGTCATCGAAGATTCAACACTTAAACCATCGCCGCGTAAACTGCAAGCCGTAGTAAACTTTCCAACCCCAACGAATATCAAACAACTGCAGAGTTTCTTAGGCTTAACTGGATACTTCCGCAAGTTCATTGAGCGATATGCCAAAATTTCAGCACCTCTTACGTCTTTATTGAAAAAAGATGTTAAGTTTAACTTTGGTTACAAAATAGTCGCAGCATTTCAACATTTAAAAGATATTTTGACGAAAGCGCCGGTACTGAGAATGTTTAACGAAAACAGCGAAACGGAGCTTCACACTGATGCAAGCAAGGACGGCTTAGGAGCAATAATAATGCAAAAGGAAGCACATGAAAATTATTTTCATCAGGTTCAGTACATGAGTAAGTCTACTAATGCAGCCGAGAAAATCTACCATTCATACGAATCAGAGGTTTTAACCATTGTCAAAGCATTAAAGAGGTTTCGTCCGTATTTACTTGGCAAACGATTCAAAATCGTAACAGATTATGCAGCATTTACGCGAACGGTAAACAAACCTGAAGTTCCCCACATAGTAGTCGGTTGGACTTTGAGTTTGGAAGAGTTCGACTATGAAATCATCCATCGATCCTCAGAGAGGATGAAACACGTCGACGGCCTGAGTAGAAATCCAGTAATGCTCATAACAGTCAGCCTTACAGCAACAATACGGGAACAGCAAAATAAAGATGACAGGATAAGAGCATTGAAAAAAATACTAGAGAATGATACTTATGAAGACTATTTAATACACGGTGGTATCCTTATGAAGCTAGTTGATGGGAAAGAAGTTATTGTGGCACCTTCCAGTAGTCAAAAGGAAATAATCAGACGGGCGCATGAGAATGGACATTTCGGAAGCAGAAAAATGGAGGAGCTACTCAAGCAGGAATTTTTTATTACCGACCTAACCAAAAAAATAAACAATTGTATCCAGAGTTGTGTGCCGTGTATTCTAGCGAAGGCCAAGCGCGGGTAAAAGGAAGGCATGCTACACCCAATCCCGAAAGGCGAATTGCCTCTGCAGGCATATCACATTGATCAATTGGGACCAATGATGACGACCGGAAAGGGTTATAACTACCTACTCGCAGTTATTGACGGTTTTACCAAATTCTGCTGGACATACCCAACGAAGTCTACGAGCGCAAAAGAAGTATTACAAAAGTTGGAACTGCAAGCGACAACATTCGGCGATCCACGGAGGATGATTACCGATCGAGGATCAGCATTCACCTCTCTGGAGTTCGTCAAATACTGCAAAGAACGACAAATAGACCATCACACAATCACGACTGAAGTGCCTAGAGGAAACGGGCAGATAGAAAGATTACATCAAACAATCATAGCAGTCTTAACGAAATTAGCCATCGACGACCCCTCGAAGTGGTTTCGATTTGTACGAAGTGTACAGAGAGCCTTAAATTCTACATACCAGCGCAGCGTCAATACTACACCGACTGAGTTGATGCTAAGAGTAAAGATGAAAAACCAATCAGATCCCCGGATACTCGAGGCAATTGCACATGAACAACTAGAACAATTCGAAATGTCGCGGGATGAACTTCGATCGCACGCCAAGCAGAAAATTCTAAAGATTCAAGAGGAACAACAGCGTTCATTTAATCTTGGACGAAAAGAAGCTACTACGTATGCAGTTAGTGATTTCGTCGCCATAAAAAGAACGCAGTTTGGCACCGGATTGAAGCTACGCGGAAGATTTTTGGGACCCTACGTAGTTACTAAAATTAAACGGAACGAGCGTTATGAGGTCGACAATCGAGGACATGGAGAAGGTCCTAATCGCACATCAACGTCAGCGGATTATATGAAGCCCTGGTGTAATGATTCATCGGAAACCGATGACGAGTAGGATGGCCGTGTGGAAAGGGCAGGCTCTTACGAACCACTGTCCGACGCGCAAGTGAACGAGATGAGTTATCGCGTTAAATAGTCACGTTTCATTGTATCAATTGGATTCTAAACTTTTAATATATCCATTATTTTCATTAAATTTGCATCTTTTATTCCCTAAACCCACAAAATTAACACGCACGAAAATCGAGCCCTCGCAGAACTTGGTCCATGAATCTCTGGAACGATTGGGCAGCGTTTCTCAGCCCGAATGTCATCACTGTAAATTCATATAGCCCAAACGGCGTGGTTATGGCAGTTTTGGGTGCGTCCTTTTTCGCTATTGGTATCTGGTGGAAAGCTCGTACCATATCAATTTTTGAGAAGATTCGCTTTCCTTGCAGGCCTGCAGCGATGTCCCGCAATGTTCTAATTGGATAGCTATGCGGCCAAGAATTATTTTTCTTCCGTGTAAGGTGCAGAGGACTTGCCCATGACCTTGCTGACTGCCGACTATACCCTCAATAGGGTATTGAAATTTCTTCTTGGCTATGTCAAGTTTTTCCGGGGAAAGCCTCCTAAGACGCTCAAAAACCGCGGGTCCCTCAGTCTGCATGTAGTGCTTGATTCCGTGTGGTGCGCTCCTTGCTATAGAAGGATTTGTTTCTTGTGGGAACTGTTTGAGTAGAGTGTGGTACGCGGAGTCATCGCTCACTGTGTTTATGGACGGTATAGGGGAAGTAGAGATATGTCCACGAGTTGACGATTTGGTATTGGTGTCGATGAGTCGTCTGTTGTTCAGATCGACGAGTAGTTTAAACTGCCTGAGGAATTCGACTCCTAGGATTGATTGATTGACATCCGCGATGCGAAAACGCCATGTGAATGAACGGCGTAGACCAAGGTTGATGGTAAGGAGCTTGTCGTCATTAGTGTTGATGCGCGTTTTGTGCTAGACGGTTATAGGTTTGCGAGAGGTGGGCGAGGAATGACCAAAATATCAGCATCTGTGTCCACAAGGAATCGTGTGCTTGTTTGCTTATCATTAACAGATAGACGGTTAAGGCTCATATCGCTGTTTGGCGTCTGGTCAGACAGCGACCCTATTCGTTTCCCTGTCCCTGTGGTGAATGAAATCACATGGAGGTTTACATGTGCGTGCGGCGTGGCCGAATTTTTTGTGGTAGAAACAGATACGTCGGGCGTGGTCTGCCATGCGATTGGACTGAGTCCTTTCTGACGCGTTGCGTTCCAAGCGACTAAGCACCCTTCTTATCTCGTTAACCTGTGTTTCTAAGCTGGCTGTAGTATCCGCAGTTTGTTCGCGACTGACTTGGGAAACCTCGCGAATTTCGTGTAGATCCTTTACTTCCGCGACTCGATCCGCTATTTTTGCCAGCTTAGTGAGACTCGTTGTCTCTGAGATAGCGACGATGGACTGTATCCGAATAGGAAGTCGCTGTATCCACAAATATTTCAAAAATTTATCGCTAACTGTGGTGCCGGCGGCTTGGATCATGCCCCGCTGGAGCTGCGACGGTTTACTGTCACCCAGCTCCAAGCCAGTCAGAAGGTTTCAAATTTGTGCGTGGTCCGACAGGGAAAAACGCTCAAAATGGGGGCTTTCAAAGGGTCGTATTTACCCTCTAGTAGAGGGGCTTAAACGATGTCGGCGACTGCCTCGAGTGTAGTGCAGTCAAGCTCAGCAACTACTTTGTCAAACTTTGCAGAGTCCGTCCTAGTTCTACACAGACGTATTTGCGCCTCGATGCTGGATCGCAGCACTTGAAGAAGCGGGTCTGAAGTCGTGTTTTTCTGCGAGTTCGGGGTTCTCAAATGGTCTTTTGTTGAGAAATCGGGCATCACTCAATTAACACGGCATTCCATTAACACGGTTTCGTTTTAACACGAATTCAAACTTGTGCACAAACTAGGGATGCCAAATTTTCTTTGATCCTTTAAGGGACAAATGCTCATTTTGGTAAAAAAAACGGGATTTTAAAGTTTTCTCCGGGACAAATGAAAAACATGTATTTTACGTTAGTTAGTTATATTGTGAAGAAGATTGCGTAAGTTTTACCAAATCTTTGTTGGATTTTACATCTTTGTAAAATTCAATGCAGCTATAATCATATTTGGGAACGGTCATTAATTTGCTCTTTGTCGAATCCGGAGTACATTTGTTGCGCACATCAGTCAATTTTGATGCCATCTGCGAAAAAAATTCTTTCTACAAAGCAGTTGGAACTACGTATACTAAAGACAGACGATATATTTAGAAAAATGTTAGGAATTTCACTCCTGCAAAATCTTTCCATTATTTTCTTCCACTTTTCAATAGCACTTTGTCATCAAAACTCGTTGCAGTTTCCAGGTTTTTTTAATGGTTTGAAATTCATCGTATAACGAGTTCTCCATACATAATTGATCGACCCTCAAGAGCTCTGTAGCTTTTTGAAAATGTTCATAATTTATTGGTGATTTCAAATTTAACAAGCCCCAAGGTGTGACTCAACTTCGGTCAACTTCCCAGTAATATCTACATAAATAATAAAAATATTAAACAACATAATAATTATGAAAATAATACTACTTTAAAATTTATATACATATATACATATATATACATATATTTATATATATATATATATATATATATATATATATATATATATATATATATATATATATACATGCATATACAGTAGAAATCGCTTATAACGTCCTTGAAGGGAACGTAACTTACTCGCCTTTGTAACCGATAGACTTTTTATCCGATGTTTCTAAAAAACTCAATGAGCAAATGGGAAGAAAAATAAACACACCGAACATATTATTAACGATATTACATATATTGAATGGTTATTAAATATACATATGTACATATTATGTAATTAAATTGTAAATTAATGGATGAACAAAAATGATAAATGATAATACACATGTTATTTTTATGTTGTTATTTTTTGGTAGAATAATCTTTCATTGTTTTTTTTTGTGTTTTACGGAAGTGTTTCAGTAACTGTAACTTTTTTCTAACATAAAAATATTTGATTTTGTTGTTTCATCCGGTTACTTCGGTTAACGAAATAAATGCAGACACTGTTTTTAAAGCAGTGCAAGCTTCACTTAAAGAAGGTATTCCTTTTTCTACCTCGGCACTCTCGTTATCTTCTTCTGGATCAGATTCAACCACTGAACTTCCTGTAAAAAAAGTTCAGAATACATAATGGGAATAAATATTAATACATAAATGCTTTAACATGCATACCTGCAGTTACCATCGCTCTAGCCACAATTTCTTCATCTTTTTCAGGTTTCGTCGTGTAGACTTCGTTATCAATGTTCTCAAATTCAGCAAGTGTATTTGCAGGATACTCTAAATCGAGCTGTCCAGCCCATTCGGCAAGAAATTCTGCGCTTTCTGTGTTTTCCAATTGTGACTGGTCTCTTCGCCAACCGGCATGTTTAAAGTAATTCGCTATTGCTTGTGATGAAATTCCAGTCCAGGCCTTGTCCAACATTAAAATCGCATTTAATATGTTAAGCTTTGTTTCAGCAGTATTAAGCTCGTTATCGTGTATTAATTTCAAAACAACTTGTTTTCTGTAATTTGTTTTTAGCAGTTTAATCATTCCTTGATCCATCGGCTGTAGAATAGCTGTAGTGTTTGGGGGCAAAAACACTACCTTTATGAAATTTAGAGCTTCATGATAATGAGCGGTACAATTGTCAACAAAAAGTAAAATTCTTTTGTTGCTTAACCTTAGTTCATTGTCCCAATCCGTTATCCAAGCTGTAAATAGCTCTCTCGCGATCCATGCTTTTTTATTATTTTTGTATTTTAGTGTAGGTGCACACTGGCGTCAGAAGTAATCGTGACGCTGCGTCAGGTTGAAGCCGATAGGAAGAAGTATATAGACACAAATGAAGCGATGCACACATGCTGCGGACACCTATCGAGCGTTCGCGTCATATCGGATAGCTGTCAAGTCTGACGCCGGTTCTGTGGGACGCAGATAGCTATCGCCTATCCGCATTGCACCATTTTCATTGGCGTATATGGGGCAGTGCACACATGACGCAGCGTCACTTGCGTCAGATGCGAGTGAAGGCAGTTACAGCATTGCCAATGTGAATTTTGGCCTATGCGAGGAATGCGTGGGGGGTTTTCATTTTGAGGAATTGTGAGGAATTCACATGAATTTCTAGAACTAATAAAACTATTTCGGGACCAAGGTTTTTATTGTCTTTCGTCTCGATTTAGTTGGAAACTTGCAGTTGTGGATGTTCTTTTCTTATTAAAACCTAAGGGTCATTAACGATACTCTAGTTTTTTCTAAGAATATTTGCTTGTTATTTGCTTTTTTTCATTGTGTGGGGAATTTTGTGAAAATTGAGGAATTAAAAGTTTTTCGCGAGGAAAACGTAGAAATAACCTTGGCAATACTGGGCAGTTGTGATCAACGGTTGGATCAACTGTCAACTATTTGTCAGATCGACGATAGGACGCAAGTGTGCATTGCCAACCAAAATGACGCAGATAGAAATGACGCAGCGTCACGATTACATTTGACGCCAGTGGGCACCTACACTTACTGGTAAGCTTTTGAGATTCTTAAAACATCGAAGCTTTGCATACTTGCCAATCACCAAAAGTTTTCGTTTTTCCGTCCCACTCATGTTTGCTGCAACCATTACGGTAATCCTCTCTGTGGATAATTTTCCGCCGTTGCACTTTTCCCCTTTGAACTGCATCGTTTGATCTGGCATCAGTTTTAAAAAAAGATCTGTTTCGTCTGTGTAGCCATTTATTATTTCTGGGAATACTGTTTTTATCCACAAGTCAGGTACGTCCTTCGGAAAAGACTCTGACTCAACGCAAATTTTTCGGAAGACGATATTATGTCTTTTTCGGAAATACTGTATCCAAGCACTGGAAATGTCAACTTGTTTTTTCATCATGGTAGTGAATGCGTTCGCTTTGCTTTCTAATATTGGCCCGTTTATGGGGATTTTGTTGGTTCTTTGCTGTTTGAACCATTCTCACAGAGCGTCTTCAATATCCGAATGTTAACTGCACCTCGCCCTTTTATTGTTTGAACACCCCTCATTAAAAGAGTTTTCAATCTTCTCGCGTTATTTTATTGATATAATTGTGGAGTGACTTACTCCATGGTCTTTTGCAATGTCTGTATTTGATTCTCCCTCTTCCAGACGCCATAAAATGTGGGCTTTTTCTTCAATAGAAAACTGTCTTCGATATGCCATGTTTACACTTTTTACACAAACACAAACAGTACCAAGAACCAAAAATTATTTAACGAAACAAATTATGCAAAGGTTTGAAAAATCTGTGCATTCACGAAAACTCTTAGGTAGTTCTGAGCAAAATATTAGAATGGCACGTGGGCTGCCTTAGTAACCGATACAATTTGTTTTATGGGTCAGAATATAAGGCCATTGTAAACGATATTTCGTTCTAAACGATTACGTTGAAACCGATTGATTTTTGCATTGTTTGAATAGCAGGCGCAAACAACTTCCTAGACTTGGACGTAATAAACGATATGACGTTTTAGCCGATGCCACAATAAACGATTTTCACTGTATATATATATATATATATATATATATATATATATATATATATATATATATAATATATATATATATGTGTGTGTGTGTGTGTGTGTAAATTTATTAACTTCCCAGTATATGGGAAGTTCTTGTAATCGCCTCGAAAATCGAAATTGAATTTATTACAATTTTTGAAGTCTATAGAGTATACAGGATGTCCAGAAATTGCCGCACAGGCTCCTCACCACGTGATTTTTTGGACAATTTTAAGCAGAAAATATTATGAATTTTTTTTTCCATTTCTTAACCCTTTAGCTGCCACAGGCGTTTTAAAATTTTGAAAAAATGCCGTTCTTTAATTAGTAAAATCACAATATCTTCACAGTTAAGAAAGATACAACACTCAAACAAACAATAAAACGCAGAAAATAGTTTTTCGCAACTATTCAAAGCTATTTGGTGAATATGAAGTGAGCATATTGGGAGCGACAGTTCTCGAAAGTCGAAGAAATGTTTTTTTCTATACGAAAATTTTGCATTTTTCCTTATTTTCCTTTAATTTTCACGTCCATAATGCAAAATCTTTTTTCAAAAATTAAATCTCTGTTGTGTTATTGTTAAAAAGTTAGAACATCATTTTACTCTAATTCATCAAACTTTCATTGCAAAAGGACTATAAATGCAAACAGTTTTTACCAAAAATTTGCGTCTAAAATAAAATTTGCGTTCTGAATTGAAGTATTCGGCTGTCCCCACACGAAAGTGCTTTCAATCAACAATAAAACAAATATGTATTTGAAATGTTTTTATTAAAATTATTTACAGCATATGTTCAAAGTGGCTTCCTTCCATTGTCAAACAAGACCTGCTCCTCTTTTTTAAGCTCCGTATCGAACTTGACATCTCGCTAGTTATTTCAGCGGCGGCATTGGTAATTTTCGAAGAAAGTTGTTCCAAGGTATCAGGAGCCTCCTTGTAAACAATTTCTTTTAAATGTTCCTACAGAAAATATTCCAACGGGTTTAAATCCGGAGATCTTGCAGGCCACCGCACGGGACCATAACGCCCTAGCCAGCGATCCTGGAATTCTTGGTGCAGCAAAGTTGTAACCTCTCCGAAATTATGTGGAGGTGCTCCATCATGTTGAAACCACATCTTCCTTCTCCTTGAAAGTGGTAGGCTGTCTAATAATGTTGGCGATACATTCTCCAAAAAATGTTTGTAGCCTTGGCCAGTTAAGCGGTCCGGGAGAATATATGGCCCTATAAGCTGATCTCCAATAATACCTGCCCAAACGTTAAGTCTCCATCGAACTTGGTGATGTCATTCACGTACCATATACGGATTGGCTTCGCTCCACCAATGGGAGTTGTGGCAGTTGAATATTCCTTCCTGGGTAAAGAGACATTCGTCCGTAAACAATATTTTTTTTCAAAGTTCGGGCTTCGTAGAGTTTTTCTCTGTAGCCATTCACAAAAATCTACTCGCTTTGCGTAATCCTCTGTGTGTAATTTTTGCACCTTCGAAAAGTGGTAAGGGTGTAAATTTAAACTACGCAAAATGATTTGCACTGTTGACTTCCTAAGCCCCAATTCTCTTGCTATTCCCCTTGTGCTGCAAGTTGGGTCTTGCACAACGAAATTGAATACGGCTTCTTCGACGGCAGGTGTTCTTGAAGACCTAGGTCGGCCCACGTCCGATCGCGCACCTTGAGCAAGTCTCCCTGTTTCTCGTCCATGAATTTCAAGCCTCCGCAAGACGTTGGCATCTGGATGTCGTCTGTTAGGGAATCGTCTTCTATACTCGAAGGATGCACGCTGACTATTTGTTTCACATGCTCCAAGCACAAGAATCATGTCGAAATATTCATTGGCTGAATACTCCATTTCTGATCTTTAGTAGACAATCAATAAAAGCTGTTCAAAAATTCTACAATAAGGTATTTGTCTCGTAAAATACTGCTTTCTACTTGTTATCATCGTATGACGACCAAGCGTTGCCCCATCCTAATTTATGGATGTGAATTTTCTAGCTCATAAGCGTTGACTGATTATATCCGAATGTAAATGCTTTCAAATCAATTAAAAACCCATTTTCAAAGGTTTTATGACTGCTTATAATCAGCTCAAGCACTAATTGATCCCAAACACCGTTTACCAGAGTTGTCTGTGAAGGTTCTACCTGTTCGGTTTTTGTTAGTAGGCATATTAAGCACCTTTTTGAATTTTTGTTTTAGAATTTGCAGGCGTGTAACTATTAGAAATTGGCAAATTAGAATAAAATGATGTTCTAACTTTTTAACAATAACACAACAGAGATTTAATTTTTGAAAAAAGATTTTGCATTATGGACGTGAAAATTAAAGGAAAATAAGGAAAAATGCAAAATTTTCGTATAGAAAAAAACATTTCTTCGACTTTCGAGAACTGTCGCTCCCAATATGCTCACTTCATATTCACCAAATAGCTTTGAATAGTTGCGAAAAACTATTTTCTGCGTTTTATTGTTTGTTTGAGTGTTGTATCTTTCTTAACTGTGAAGATATTGTGATTTTACTAATTAAAGAACGGCATTTTCTCAAAATTTTAAAACGCCTGTGGCAGCTAAAGGGTTAAGAAATGGAAAAACAAATTCATAATATTTTCTGCTTAAAATTGTCCAAAAAATCACGTGGTGAGGAGCCTGTGCGGCAATTTCTGGACACCCTGTATATGAAGTGTTTTTAGAAAGGAAGATGTATGTGTGTGTGTGTATGTACGTACATACGTACGTATGTACGTTCGTGGACAGTTTTTTCTACGAGCACAACTCACGTAAACAAAGTCGTATCGACTTCGTTTAGGTGTCAATCGAAGCGTGTTTGCAATCTTAAGAGCTGATTAGTTTTTGGGAAACTTCGGTCGGGGGGTTTGCTGTTTTGCCCGTTTGAAGGTCATTTCTGTCATGCGTTACATCTCGCGAACCAGACGTACGATTTTCTTGAACAAGGTGTCAATCGACGCCTTTTAACGTTTATGTAATTCTGTCAAGTTTTTTAAAAAAAAAATTCGAGCCGTTTTTTAATTTAAAAAAAAGCAAAAAATTGTTTTTTTCAAAAGCGATAAATTTTTAAGCTTATTTTCAAGTCTAAGTAACCAATGTTTATATAATTTGTATACTCCAAACATTTTTTGTAAGACTTTCATCAAACTTTTTTCTCATGATTACAAAAAAAATCAAATATAAAATAAAAAATCATTAACAGCCATCATGATCTTCAAGGTCATTTCTGTCATTCGTTATATCTCGCGAACCAACCATACGATTTGCATTGTTTACATGTCAATGGACGCGTTTCAACATTTTTGTGAATCTGTCGAACTTTGAAAAAAATCTTTCGAGCCGTTTTTTAATTTAAGAAAAATTAGTGCAAAAAATTAGGTTTTTTTCATAAACAATAAATTTTTAACCCGATTTGCGAAATATAGTAATCAATGTTTATAAAAATTTTATACTTGAAACAATGTTTGTAAAAACAACATCAAAACTTTATCTCATGAGTACGTAAAAAAATAAATTAAAAATAAAAAATCATTAAAAGTCATCATTATTTTCAAGGTCATTTATATCATTCACTATATCTCACGAACCAGATATAATATTTGCATCATTAAGGTGTCAGTTGACGTGTAATAACATCTTTGTGGAGTTTTTAACATTATAAAAATTGGTTTCAGCCGTTTTTTTTTTAATTTAATAGAAGAAAATGCGAAAAATTATGGTTTTTTCATAAAAAATATTTTTTAACCTGATTTGCACAGCACAGTGATACCAGTTTGTAAAATTCAAACATATTTATCAGTTTTTGAAGAGAAACCAGCAAAATTTTCTTACATGATTATGCAAAAAATTAAATTAAAAATAAAAAATCATTCAAAGTTACCATTTAAAGAGGGTTCATACGAATGATATTACATACATAATTTGAGCAGATTTTTAATAGTTTTTATAGTCTTTTAATCAAGAAAACTGCTTAAAATTTGAAAACCAACAAAATTCAAATCAAATTTGCATTTGCGGTAATCAACGCTTTGAATGGTAAAATGTTTTGTAGTCAATAATTTGCAAGATCATATGCTTTAAAAAGCTTTCATCGAATAAAAAATTTTAGTTTTTAGTAGATTCATTCTTTAGTAATCGTAAGATTTCAATAACCATCATCATGTGTAATACATTTAACTTTTAACATGCAATTGAACATATTTTTGACTGCATATACAAAATTTTTCAAGCCCAAAAAGGCCCCCACCGATTGATCCGCGTGAATATTCAATCTGTCCTGATCGACCAAAAATCTTACGTAATCAATGGACCCTCCCGAAAACGATATGATTCATATTAACTCATTCCTGTTACTGCTATGAATATCTCTCATTGTTATTACTTAAAGTAGTTTTATTTCCAAAATTTGTGTTGTGTTTACTGTTGTTGATGTTGATGTAGATATTTCTGGGAAGTTGACCGTGTGGACCTCAAGGGTCGCACCTCGCGGCTTGTTTTATTTTATTTATTCCACTCATAAAATAACACCAATTTGTGTCACAGAAAACATAATTAAAACTAAATGAAATGAATTTCTTTTCATGAAATATGTACTTCATAATATCGGAAATAAATTAATTGCTGATTTTCAGAATCCGAATTTTATAACATCTATATATAAATTTAGTTGCACCCATAAAATAACACTAATAAGTGTGACAGAAAAAATAATTAAAATCAAATGAAATGAATTTCTTTTCATTAAATATGTTCATAATATCGAAAATCAATTAATAGCTTCTTTTCAGAATCCTCTTCGATTATTTTGTCAGCGAAATTCTATAATAGAATCTGTTTCTTTGTAGGTGGCTGTTCGTCATTTTTCTCTCAATAGCAGATGATGAAACTGATAATTGCACAACTGCAAAATCCGTAAATAATCTCCGCTTTGATAGTTCCTTATGAAGTTCGGTGAAGGATATCAAAAAATTTTCAAATCACCTAGAAACCTGGGACGTCGTTTATCACAAGGGTCATTTTTATCGAAAAATTCTCTTGGTTTATCAGCTAGGTGAAATCCTTCCCTCAAAGTACTTAGTGTCATAGGAGGTATGGCTGCGAAATCACTTCCCGAAGTTTCTGAGGTGACAATACCATAGTCAATAGCAGCAACAAATTCTGCTTCGTTTAGACGTCCATCTTCAAACAGTTTCTCAGCTTCCTCAATGGTCATATCTTCTAGACCTTTACCTCCCATAGAATGAGCTATATTCAAAATATCTGTGTAGAGTATAGTATCTTCTGTGAGATTCATATTGTCATTATGAACTGCTTCTGGCTAAATATGTTTCCAGAATCTGTTTAATGTTGATGTGCGCAAATCTTTTCAGACTATGCTCAAGGATACAGGAGGGTTCTGCTTCCATTCTGTTTACAATTTCTCCAAATGCATGTTTGATATAATAGCTTGTAGGTGAGGATCTTATGCCTTGATCCAGTGGTAGAATGAAAGCCGTGGTATTAATTAGAAGAAATTCTACTCTGATGTTCGATTGTTGACAAGTATCAAAACTTTGAATGACAAATTTTTTCTCCTTTAATGTTTTACAATTTCGTGAGCAAAACAGTCACTAAACCAGTCTCTGAATAAATTTGAGGTTATCCATGCTTTTGGGTTTGCCCGCCAGTGAACAGGTGGGTTTGATTTATCAAGTCTTTTCAAAGCTCGTGGATTCAATGACCGTTGAACTAACATTGGCTTCGTAACGAAATCACCTAAGGCATTGCTGCAAAGCAATACAGCTATACGATCCTTTGCAACTTTAAATCCTAGTAGCGTTTTCTCATTTTTGGATATAAATGTACGATGAGGCATTTTTCAATACAATCCAGTTTCGTCAGCATTGAAAATTTGGTCTGAAGTGTAACCATTCTTGTTGATGATTTGCTTTAGTTCATCTGGATATTGCTTAGCGTTTTTGTATCACTCGATTCAATTTATTCCTGAATCTTGACATTGTGGAACGAGTATCGTGTTTTAAAACGCTGGGAACATGCTTTACTCGCCAGATATTGGGAAATTATTTGACTGGAAGTCGCAGGAGTTTTTTCCATTAGTTGCTCAACAGTTAGTATGTTTTTTTTCATGATAATGGTGATATCCATTGGTATCCGTTTCTGAGAATTGTCTTCAATCAATTAAGTAAAGTAAACATTTGGGTCCTAAATCTTTGTTCCGTCGTCTGTAGCAACAAAACTAATCTGCTTCGATCATCTTTGTTGTTCCAGAATGCAGTAACCATCCTTTAGATTCTTCCTCCATATCCATGCGCATTTCACAAATGACCATTTCTCTGCAATAAACGCATGCAATCGGAGGTTAGTATTACTAAAAGTGGTATTTACACTCACTAGGAGAGGACCAGGTTATGGAATCACAGATTTGGACGAAATTTGGCACATAAGTAGAAGACGTCAAGGATATTCGATCCTTAAAATATTAGAGCGCAACACTCGTCCTTTTTTGCGAAAAACGTCCTTAAAGTTTTTTGCGTTGCTATTGTATTATTAAGTTTTCACAACTGACAGGAGCTGAGCAGTCTAGGTAGCAAAGGCACTAGCACGCGATCAAGGGGTCGTGAGTTCGATTCCCGGTCGGGGTATTGATTTTCTTTTTGAATTATTGTCGTCGTCGTCGGCGTCGTGTGTTCGATTACCGGGGTGAGTATTGTTTTTTTGAATAATTGTGAATGTAATTTTTTTATGGTGAATCAGCAATGTTCACTTACAAATACATTTATTTTTCCAAAACAGCAAACTGTTCGTTCATTTAGATATGTAAATTATACTGAAAACTCATTGTTGAACGGATAGAGTCTTAAAAACTGTTGTAATCGAAGCAAAATCATAACTAATGGTAAGATCATCTTTTGTTCCTAGAATCAATCCTGCTTCCTCTTCGTGCCTCAAAGCCAAGTCGGCAGAAGCCAATAAACCATGGTGGAGCCCAACGTGGCCATGAATGCTATGATGTTGAATAATTGACCACCATAACATTTATGACTCGATACAATGGGCGTCACCGTGGTTTATTGGCTTTTTCCGACTTGGCTTTGAGGCACGAAGAGGAAGCAGGACACTCATTTAAATTGTCTTTACAGCGCTTGTACCTTTTTTATTGCAGTTTACTATGACGATTTCCAAACAAGAAGAAAACCTTGTCTTTTTTTCTATGAATGGAAATATAAATTAATATGTATTACACAATGCGGATTCGATGATTATGTAAATAAATATTTAAATTTTTCTTTCTCGCTAAAGTAAATCTAGTAGTGTTAATAAAGCGTTTGGGGCTAGCGTTGCCACACGCCCCGTATCTCCTGGGACATTCCATTATTCAGGCATAATTTTAAATGTCTCGCCGGGACAGACTCTGTCCCGTATTACAAAATTATTCGATTAAAATACGCATCGTGTCGCGCATGACTCCGACGGCTACCTGCGCTACGCGCGCACGAGAGCATGAGATGTGAGTAGAGATGGGTAAAACTGCCGAAAATGCACAACCGGTTGTGTCACAACGTCTGTGCTTACACAACGGTTGTGTTAAACGGTTGTTCTAAACGGTTGTGCTAAGATGTGTGAAATGGTTATATTGATAGTCTGTGTTAAGTTTCATTAATACAAATTTAATTTTAATCTCATAAAATTTTTTATGCTAAGTACAACTTCTGGTACCTAATGTTTCAGTTCTTCAAACTGCAGCGATATTCAAAGCAGTTTAATATTATTATGGAAAACATCATATTGATAATATTTACAAAAATATATCTAAGCTAAATAATTAATTTTCCGCCATTCGCAACTTAAGTCGTTATAAAACATAATAATAATAAGTTTTAGGACAAGTGTAGAAAACCAAGCTGCTCGAAGCTAATTAATTAACTTACTTCGGAAAATGTACATCATGCTAATGAAATAACTATATCTAGCTGCTATAATTATAATTATTATTAATTAGAAAATGATAGTAATTGGCCACAATTATTATATTATGTCTTTCGAAGTCCGCAGCTTCGATTAGCATTTCGCCCAGTACTTGTCGTTTGCGTTTAAAAATATCAATTGCCTTACTTTGGACGCTTTTAATCGTATGCGGCGATCACTTATAATGAGCCCGGTCTTTGAAAAAATACGCTCACATGGCACAGAAGTTGCTACCATGTTGCATTTCTTCTTAAATACTTTTGCGAGGTTAGGGAAAATAAATTTTTTTGCAGACCACCACTTCAAAGGGTCCTCTTTTTTATCAATAACCCTTTCTTCGAAGTACCGTTGTATCTCTACGATGGCACTAGATACAACTGTTTCGGGTGGTTGCTCTTTGCGGATGACCTCGTCCAGGAAGGCTGTGACTGAAAGGTCTGCATCTTCATTTTCTTCTTGGCTACAAAAAAAGTGTTTTAGCTCAATGTCAATCACTAATCAATAGATTTCATAAGTATTAATTCAAGCCAAAATTTTTTTTTGCTATATAAATTCTTTTTGAAAAGAAACTAAGTTTTGAAATGATTTCCCACCTATATCAACTGTAAATTACCTGTTATTTTCTGGAGTATGATCTACATTTAATATATTGTCTGAGGTAATTTGGATTCTTTCCGCATTACTTTCCACTATGGCGAATTTTTTCACATACTCTTTAATAGCACTCTGTGCCTGAGGCGACGTGTATGCATACAACTTAAATCGTGGGTCTAAGAAGGAACAGACCCCGATTATCTTGTCACTTTCGACATTGGAGAATCTTTTGATAACCCCATCCTGTAAGCAATCCCATATATTTTCTATTAATTAAAGTCACTTAGACTGCCTCAATATAATTGATTATTTTTAAAATAGAGTACATGTAGATTATTAATCAGAAGTGCTCAGACACAGTTTTAAAGCTATTTAAACACATTTTTTGAAACCGCGAAAAATCTTACGTATAATGTGGTTTACCTGGAGAAGCTGAGTGACTGCGATTACCATTGAATGCAGAGGTCTCTTGAGAAGTTTCTGGCAAACATCAATCAATCCCGTTGTCAGACAAACGATTTGACTGCCACTAACATATTGCTCCCCACATAGCTTGCGAGTCACTTCTTCAAAAGGTCTTAGCGTTTTACAAAGCTCTTTACAAACCTTCCATTCTTCTAGAATAAGGACTGGAATATTTTTTTCAATTAAGGCAGTAGTTGCTCTTACAGTTTCTTGGAGCAATGCAAATCTCTCTAGCATGTAGTACGTTGAATTCCAACGGGTCGCTACATTTAAAATTAGCTTCTTTGGATTCTTTTCGCCAATGTCTTTCTGATATTTCGAGAACTTTCCTTGGTCTTGATTGCTTTTTTTGAAATGTTTAACAACATTTTTGATTTTTTCAATCAAATATTCAACATTCTTCTCTTCAAGCGCATCTTGAACAATCAAATTCAAAGTGTGTGCATAGCATCCAAAATTGTTCCATTTAAGTTTGTTGACAATGGCACCCTTAACGTTGGCACCATTGTCAGTAACTACCATGTTAACTTTTGTAGCAGGAATGCCAAAATCGTCAGTTATTTTTTTAATATCGTTTGCCAATGCTTGGCTGGCATGAGACCCTCCAATCGGAATGCAGTCCAAGAGAACAGTCTCAAACTTAAAGTCATCTGTTATAAAATGACCCGTTAAGGTGAGGTAACTCTCTTGAGCGCTTGATGACCAACAATCTGTAGTTAGGCACAAACTATCCACAAGGCTCATTTTCTCCCTGACTGCTCGTTTACATTCTTCGTAAGCCGCTGGAATTAGACTGTTCGAAATCGTTTTCCTATCAGGAAGAATATTTGACGGATTCAGCTGGCTGACAAAATATTTAAACCCAATGTCTTCTACAACAGAGAAAGGTTGTAGGTCCCTTGTGAACAATGTCAAAAGAGACTTGTCAAGTTTTCGTTTTTGTCCTGGGTTGATTTTTTTTGTCACAAAGCTACTTAAGTTAGTTTGCTTCATACTTTCACCGGTAAATGTGAGCAAAGGGACGCTGCTGGTACTCGGAGTTGCAGATAAAACTGGGCTAGTAGTTGATGGCTGCTTTCGCTTTAAACTTAGCGCGTCAGAAATAAATGTAGAGCTGCCTTGTGATAATACACTTTCTAGTTCGTTATCAACCGGTTGGGGGACACTAGAAAAAGTAGGAACCGTTGTCGAAGTATCGAGATTTACTGTAGGATGTTTTTTAATAATATGGGTTTTGAGGTTTGTTACCGTCGACCTAAATGACATGCTCAATCCGCACATGTCACACTTTGCAATCTTTTCCTTACTGTCCGTTATTTTGAAATACCTCCACATGGAACTATTTCTAACACGCTTGCTCATTGTCACACACAGAATATAGCTCACTCACAAATCACAATCAAAAAACTGGCTATAATTGCGGGAATGCTGACAGTACCACGGCAAGAAATTAGACATTGACATTGTCCGCTGCCTGTTTTGCACAACTGTTGCGCTACACAACCGTTGTCCGACGAATGCGTTTAGTTAACTCGATCGTTGTCGTTGCGCTGTGCAACGCCAAGCGCACTGTCTACCGTATCAGTTTTCAATTGTTTGCAGTAGACACACAACTGCCTATTTTGCACAACCGTTGTGTAAGACAACCGTTGTCTTTAAACAACCGTTGTGCAGCAACCGTTGCGTTTTTTTCGCCTCACCTCTAGATGTGAGTGAACGAACAGTGTCCGTCCGATCAAAGCCGAATGCCTCCGATGTCGACCGATAGACCACTATCGAAACGCAGCACAAACAAAATACATTTATTTGTCTCTGTTTGTTTTTCTCTCTGTTTGTTACATTAATTCATTGTTTCACAATACTTATTATGCTAATTTTGAGCTATCGTTTTTTGATAACTATTGCTAAAACTATTCTGATTCTAGTGATAGTTACGCAGATAATTCGTCTGTAAGAGTGAGAAGTGGAATACCGTTAAAGAAAGGCAAAAGGCTTACAAAGTATAATACACAGTGGGAAAGTAATTATTACCTCAAGACCGGTAGAAGAAAATTCATACAAGGCTTCTTGTCGTCTATGTGGTAAAGATTTCTCTTCTGCTCATGGTGGAGTTACAGATGTAAAGCAACATGCATCCACAAAATTTCATTCAACTGTTATTAGCAATAGAGCATCAAATAGCCTTCATAAATATTTTTCAAAACCTGGGACATCTACCTCGGAAATGGTAGACAAGATTACTGCTGGAGAACTTTCATCAATTTATCACACGGAAAAGCTTTCCTTTAGTTACAGTAGGTTGGATTTTTTACAAAATTTGTTACCATATATATGCAGCGATTCAAAAATCGCTCAAGATTTTAGCTGCAGAAGAACAACAGCGGTTGCTATAGTATGTCAAGTATTAGCCAAAGAGTCCGTTAAAAATATTTCAAAGAATGTTGAAAAAAAATTCTTTACTTCTCGATATCAACTGATGCAAGTAATAAGAAAGTTGAAAGCTGTTTCCAATTTGCATACGATTCTTTGATTACGCTTCCGGTATTCAAAACCGTAAACAAAGTGAAGAATATGCTAATCAAGTATCGAAGTTGTTGTCTGTGTCTTTACAAAAAATATGTTGTCTTTACAAAATATTTCGGCATTTTCCAACACTAATGTGACCAACCATTCGATTTATACACTTTTGTTGAATGAAAATGATAAAATTAGTAAAGCTGGTTGATCTGTCCACATTCTAAACAATGCTGCAAAACACAATACTAATAAATTGGAAATAGACGTTGAACATTTGATTTTGAAAACACCCAGTCGCTTCAGTAAATCTGCGGAACGAAGGGCAACTTGCAACTCCAGTTAGAAGCAAATGAGATGCAATGGGAAAAAATTGTGAAACATATTGCTACGAGATTTTTATCTCTTGGTCCTACAGTGGGAAGAATCATTAAAATATGGCAAGCATTAAAATCTTATTTTCTAGAATCTCGCGACGGGTGTCCTTGTCTATTAGAGAACATAATAACATACAAAGAAGAGGAGACGAAAACTTTGGCGTTTCTTCACAATGCAATGTTTTCGATAGAAGCAACAATGAAAAAGATTTAAGCAGTTTCTTTATCAATTTTTGAAATGCATGCTGAAATGCACGGGATTCGCGAAAAGATGGAGCGACGATTTAAAGACAATTTTTTTGGAAGCCAAGCAAGACAAGTAACAAACGGATTATCCACTTATGCTAAAGAATCTATCGAAAACTATTTTTAATTTAACCAAAAAAAATATCGTGATACATTAGGATTTTTTTCATGAAAAATAAATTTTTAACCTGAGTTGCACAACACCGTGATAAATGTTTATAAAATTTATTAACTGTGATGCGATTTAAATTTGAATTTAGAATTTAGATTTGAATATAGCCACCAGATGGCTCTCGGCATTGTAAATAGAATAGCACTAGAAAGATCAGGAAGACAATTGCTGCCGCCGTCCATCGTGCCCAAGCCGACCCACATTAAATATCGAGGGGTCAATCGAGCCTTAGTCCCTACCGTGGGAACTGTAAGTCTTCCTGTAACTTTCAAATCGCAAACTCGAGTCATTCATTTCTTTGTTGTACCAGACAACATCCTGCCAACGCCTATTATTCTAGGAAGGGATTTTCTGAACTTATACAAGATCCAGTTCATTTATAATAATCGGGAAATCTTAAAACCCTTTAGTAATAAATTTAAATTAGACCCCAAGATGTTAAAAACTGTTAAAACTAAACCTATTAAAGGCGAATTTACCACCTATATGTGTACGGCTGATTTTTATAATAAATGTGCAAGTTTTTTGGGTGGAGCTTCCCCTGGTACGGAGGACTTGAGTGAAAATTACCTGGTAGATCTCCACGTTGGACAATCCTTTGGTCCTACTTTAGCCGAACATTGCAAAATTGTCATACAAGAAAAATATATCCTTTTGCCACCGGATCCTAGTCCTCTATCCCCATATGAAATGAAAATTTATGTTACCGCTGATAGTCCTGTTTACTGCCCTCCCCGCCGACTTTCGTATTACGAGCGCGGAGAGGTACAAAAAATTGTTGATGAATTGATTGCCGATGGAATTGTCCAGCCAAGTCATTCTCCCTATGCCTCGCCCATTGTTCTTGTCCGAAAGAAGACGGGATCCCTTCGTATGTGCGTGGATTATAGGGCTATTAACCGTATTACCGTTCGTGATAATTTCCCGCTACCTCTTATAGATGATTGTATTGAGTACTTGGACAACAAAAAATGTTTTTCACTTATCGACCTTAAAAGCGGATTCCACCAGGTCCTCCTCGTCCACCTCGTTTGTCACTCCCTTCGGTCAATACGAGTATACTCGCATGCCCTTTGGACTGAAAAATGGACCTGCCGTTTTCCAACGCTTTATTTCGAGACAGTTACACGACTTTATTCAAGCCGGAGAAATTATCGTTTACATGGACGACATTCTGATCGCCACCCCTGATCCCGAAACCCATGTTAAATTATTGGCTCGCCTATTATCTCGTCTTGCTCAATGTGACTTGAAAATTAACTTGTCAAAAAGTAAGTTCCTTCAAGCCGAAATTGATTACCTTGGTTATTCTGCCAGTGCAGCTGGCATCCACCCTAATGCTTCCCATATTGAAAACATTCGCAAGTTGCCTATCCCAAGAGATGCCCGCCAATTACAATCTGCTTTAGGACTCTTTTCATATTTTCGCCGTTTTGTGCAGTCGTTTGCACACATAGCTAGTCCATTAACCGCCATCCTGCGTAAGGACCAGCCCTTTGTGATGACTCCAGAATGCGAGCGTGCCTTTTATACCCTAAAAGACGCCCTGGTTAGTGCACCAGTATTAGCCATATACAACCCTAAACGAGAAACTCAACTTCACACAGATGCCAGTTCCTTAGGGTTTGGTGCTATATTAATGCAAAGGCAAGATGATGGAAAATGGCACCCTGTGTCTTATTTCTCTCGCCGAACTACTCCTCCTGAAACCCGATACCACAGTTTCGAGCTCGAAACCCTGGCCGTTATCTATGCCCTTCGACGTTTTCGAACCTATTTAGAAGGAATTGCTTTCCGGATCATTACGGACTGCAATTCCCTTACCCTTACTCTGTCTAAAAAAACCTCAATCCTCGCATCGCCAGATGGGCCCTCGAGCTCGAAAACTACAATTACCAGATTAGTCACCGACCGGGCACTCGTATGGCCCATGTTGATGCGTTAAGCCGCCACCCCATCGTAGCCCTCGTTAATGCCGATGACGTAGACACCCAGTTACAAGCTGCTCAGTCGAGAGACCCTAAGGTAGTGGCCCTTCGTAGCCAATTAGAAAAAGGACCAGTTGCGCTCTTTGAACTGAAAGATGGCCTAGTCTACAGGATAATGTCAACTGGGACTTCCAACTTATATGTCCCATCGGAAATGGAAAGCAACGTTATTCACCTGATCCATGAAAAGATCGGTCATCTAGGTAACGAGAAATGTTACCAACAACTGCGTTACCATTACTGGTTTCCTGCCATGCTACGTAAAATTCAAGAATATATCCAGAATTGCCTCCAATGCATTTTCTATAACGCCCCCAGACACCTCCACGAGCGCGATTTGCATCCGATGGAGAAAAAAACCGATCCCATTTGACACCATCCATATAGACCACTACGGTCCTCTGCCAAGTATACGGTCTAAACGTAAATATATTTTAGTTGTTGTAGATGCTTTCACGAAATTTACGAGATTGTATGCAGTCAACTCTACCAGCACCAAAGAAGTTTGCGCATCACTGCAGATCAACAAAATCATTTTACCATTCAAAGTGCTGATTACTACTTGCAAATTTGATTGAATGTTTTTTTGATTTTCAAAATTGAAACATTTTTTTTTTATTAAAATTAAAACACTTTGGAAACTTTGTAAGATCATATGCTTTGAAAACCTTTCATCAAATAAAAAAATTGTAGTTTTCAGTAGCTTCGTTCTTTACTGTTCGTAAGATTTCAATTACTTCATCATCGTCATTTGTAATACATTTTACTTTTTACATGCAATTAAATCGATTATTGACTGCGTATTCAATGTTTTTCAAGACAAACTGAAAATGAGAAATAATTATTAATCTCAATAATTTGAAATGGTGAAAAAATCAGTGATTATGCCGAAGTGATGGCAACTTTGAACGAAACTATTCAAAACGGCCACCATGCGACAAAATCTCTTCAGTGGGCGTAATGAAAAAAAATGCATTCATTTTGATGATAATAATAATGTTAAGTCATTCCAATTACTGTTATGAGAGGTACATTATTATTATTTAAAGTAGTATTATTTTCATAATTATTATGTTGTTTAATATTTTTAATATTTATGTAGATATTACTGGGAAGTTGACCATGTGGACCTCAAGGGTCACACCTCGCGACTTGTTAAATTTGAAATCACCAATAAATTATGAACATTTTCAAAAAGCTACAGAGCTCTTGAGGGTCGATCAATTATGTATGGAGAACTCGTTATACGATGAATTTCAAACCATTAAAAAAACCTGGAAACTGCAACGAGTTTTGATGACAAAGTGCTATTGAAAAGTGGAAGAAAATAATGGAAAGATTTTGCAGGAGTGAAATTCCTAACATTTTTCTAATTATATCGTTTGTCTTTAGTATACGTAGTTCCAACTGCTTTGTAGAAAGAATTTTTTTCGCAGATGGCATCAAAATTGACTGATGTGCGCAACAAATACACTCCGGCTTTGACAAAGAGCAAATTAATGACCGTTCCCAAATATGATTATAGCTGCATTGAATTCTACAAAGATGTAAAATCCAACAAAGATTTGTTAAAACTTACGCGATCTTCTTCACAATATAACTAACTAACGTACAATACATGCTTTTCATTTGTCGCGGGGAAAAATTTAAAATTCCGCTTTTTTGCCAAAATGAGCATTTGTCCCTGCACAAGTTGGAATTCGTGTTAAAACGAAACCGTGTTAATGGAGTGTCGTGTTAATTGAGTGATACCATCTTATGTATATATATATATATATATATCTATATCTATATATATATACATAATTTGGCATCATATATATATATATATATATATATATATATATATATATATATATATAATATATATATATATATAATATACATATATATATATGTATATATATATATGCGTGTGTGTATATGAAGAGAGTAATTTGGAGGACACGGAGGTGGCTTTAGTCGGTACAAAGGTATGTAGACAATTCTTGCTATGTATAGAAGCCCGGTGTGCCGAGTGCCAGGAGGTGATAAGTATCTTTTTGAAGATTTTCACCTCGCAACATAAGACCAAGAATACGAGTACTACGAGCCCAAATGAAAAAAAGTTGTTTCGATGAGTTTCATGGTTACTTTGCGACGCTCAAAAGACAAAAGAGAATAAGTTACAATCTGTACAATTTACAGTAAAACGGTTTAAAGTTCTCGAATGCCATTTAATGTGTTGCAGCTCTTTTGGAAATATTTGGCCACACCTCCTTTGCCAAAAAGGTGGCTCACTTAGGCCAAGATAGGCCCATAGTAGTATGGATATAAGGCTTCAAGCGCTTTTTTTCCCACGGTCCCCAATTTTTTCCCACGGGTATCGGATTACCGCCCCCGCATGACGTCACCTGTTATCGCTTCCGGTGTTTTTTTTCCCACGGGTATCGGATTACCGCCCCACGGGTATCGGATTACCGCCCCCGAATGACGTCACCTGTTATCGCTTCCGGTGGCGCCATTTCTTATCGCTGTCTGGGGTGCCATTTCTTATCGCTGTCGGGGTGTTTCGCACGGGTATCGGATTACCGGTGGCGCCATTTCTTATCGCTGTCGGGGTGTTTCGCACGGGTATCGGATTACCGGTGGCGCCATTTCTTATCGCTGTCTGGGGCGCCATTTCGTATCGGATTACCGGTGGCGCCATTTCTTATCGCTGTCGGGGTGTTTCCCAACCGCGATGAGTCATGCTGATGAATAGGTGTGATAAGAAGTCAATGTCAAGGTCGGTGTCAAGGTGTTTTCCCACGGCCAGGTGTTTACCAACCACGATGAGTCATGCTGATGAATAGGTGTGATAAGAAGTCAAGGTCAAGGTCGGTGTCAAGGTGTTTCCCACGGGCAGGTGTTTCCCAACCGCGATGAGTCATGCTGATGAATAGGTGTGATAAGAAGTCAATGTCAAGGGTCAAGGGTCAAAGGTCAAGGGTCAAAGGTCAAGGGTCAAAGGTCAAGGGTCAAGGGTCAAAGGTCAAGGGTCAAGGGTCAAGGGTCAAAGGTCAAGGGTCAAAGGAGTTTTCCCAACCGCGGTGAGAGTCATATCCCAGGAAACACCTATGACATCATCTTCAATTTCGCAACAAAATGCAATATTCTGAGTCATATCTCAATTCTGAGTCATATCCCAGGAAACACCTATGACATCATCTTCAATTTCGCAACAACACGCAATATTCTGATTTCGCAACAAAATGCAATATTCTGAGTCATATCTCAATTCTGATTCATATCCCAGGAAACACCTATGACGTCATCTTCAATTTCGCAACAACACGCAATATTCTGATTTGACAACAAAATGCAATATTCTGAGTCATATCTCAATTCTGAGTCATATCTGAACCACATTACCCCAAATACCTAAACCTTGAATCATCTACATAAACATCCTGCACATAATATTCCCATAAACACAAAAATAATAACCATCCACTTGAAATCCAATAAGATCAAGTAAACTTTCCAGAAACGAAAATGCCACTCACCGGAAATTCCACTGATAAGGTGGACTACAAAAGATCGTATTACTGCACTAGTTGCAAATCGGATCGGCATAACGTAAACAATTGCCCTTATTTGAAAGATAAAGATAAAAGAAGGAAATAATAAATAAAGATTAGCGATGGGCTAAATTGATGAATATGTGAGATGTGTTTTAAAATAGCAGCTGGATTCATTTCTTATCGCTGCGAAGGTGAGTTTTTATTGCTGCCGGTTGCGTAATCTCTTTTATAGGGTTCGAATATTTTACAAACATTTCAAAATTAGAAATTCGATATGTTGATAAGAGCTTGAGTGAGGGCTATTTTAAATGATTAGACGTTGGAATTTGAATAGCGTGCAAGAATTTTTTGTGAACGACCGGATGTTTTCTCTGCCATATAAAATAAACAAAATTATAGTAATTATAATATTAGGTTACCCTTAAGGAATTTATAAAATAAACAATAGAATTATATAAAAAGACAAGACCCCGAATTAGATAAGAGGCGAAAAAGACGCAATGTTTTGGATAGAGCGTTTATCGGATAGGTGTTATTATTGCATATGTGAAGTAGTATGGCGCAGTTTTCGTATTATTAATGCGAGAGTTATTTCGGATAGTTTGGAGGTGTATATGACGCCTGAGGATGGTACGAGGTCGCTGGTATTGACATTGAGGCATGGAGAGGATTGCAGTTTAAGGAATTTCGATGAGTTATTTTCATTTCGGAATTGGCAGCATGTAAAAATTGAGGTTATAGGTATGTGTACGCGTTTAATATAGAGAATATCATATTTCTAATGAAATTTAATTGCTTTAGGTGGCGAAATTACGCTAGTGGGAAAGTGTTGCCTAGGTTTATTGCAAGTAGAACGAAAAACCGATTTCCAATGGGTTGCCCGTTCGATGACATAGATGATTTAGAGCGAGAGAGAAAACATCATGTGAATGAATACGAAAAGCAAGAGGAGGAAGAAATGAAAGTGGTGTTTCGTAGAAATAGAGGTCAGCATGATTATAATAGAGAGGATGTTGATGTGGTTCGTATTCAACGGGAGCTAGAGCGATTGGTTCGAAGGAAGCAGAATATCAGATCTGGATCCAGTAGAATGCTTGTAAAAGAGGAGGAGAATGAAAGAGCTAAAAATACTTTCCGTATAAAAAGTGGCTATCTGAAGGTTTTTGTTGAAGGAAAACTCCCAAGTTGATTCTGTTGAAAGGGAGTACCAGAGTGGAGGAGGAGATAAACCGTGATGATGATGATGATGAAATAAAAGACTTGATTATGTATAAATGTTTTTCATTAATTAACGTTCGCATAATTGATTAAAAAGATTACTTTTAACTGTTTTTCATTGTTTTTTATTTTAAGTTTTTTTCAATGCGGTAAAGTTATCGTTGAGCTGCAGCAGTCATGACTATAAGGACTTGCAGTTCCAAAGAATTTTTTGAGAACGACTGCATAAGAAACTAATTTACGAAGTTCGGGTGGATTTTGGATTTGGATTCTCTTATTCGCTTGTGAAGATAAGGAAATATTCGAATTTATTACGGTTTTTAGAATTTAGCATATGGTCTGAGTGATGAATTTAGAATGATTTTCGATAAGGAATATATATTTTTTGGTAAATTAGACGTTGAGAAAAAATTTTAAACTGATGTTTTTTTTTTGCTGAGGCTCGAAAATAGCCTTGCTATTTGTGGTTTCCGCTGGGTAATTAGGATGTCTTGCCTTTAATATAAAAGGAAGTGCTTTTGCTTAATGAAATGAGTTTTCTAATGTTTCTTCGGTGTTAGTCTCGTTATTATTTTCGGCAGTTGTTTGGTGTGAATTGTGAGATCAGTGAATAACAGTGGTTTAAAATTGTTAAAAACATATTATACTGTGAGCTTTCAAACGCCTCATAGCAAAAAAGGGGTTTTTTTATTTTAACTATTCTAAGCGATTTTTTGTCTAATTTAAGTATAGCAAATCATTTTTCTAGTCAAGTAAGTTTGCCTAAATTAAGAGATAAATTAAGAGAATTAAATATATGAGCTAAGTGAAAAAAAATTTAAAATCTAGATTGTAGTAGGTTAAGGTCAGCATAAAATTGTATTAAAAAATGCAAAAATAATAATAATAATAATAATAAAAAATGTGTTTTTCTTTTTTCTATTTTTTTTTAATAGAAGACATTATAAATAGACCCCGGGACGATAAGTAGACAATAGTCCATTTCTGGAAACGGATTAAAACAGAGAATGGAGTCTTTAAATTTAAGATGAGGAAGGATTGAAAGAGATTTTTCGTAGAAATGGAAGTCATCATGATTATTATCAAAAAGAATTGAGAAAATTTGTTTCAGTCGATGAAGCAATAGAAGGATTTCGGCAAGATTTGATAAAGAAAGAAATGGAAATAGCTGGAAATAATCGAGAGTAAAAATATTTTTTCCGGCATTTTAAATTAGAGTTCGACGATGATAAAATATTAACAGTTCGATGTACATATGACAGCAACTATTCCAAACGCTCACTTAAAATCGCATGTTATGAATATCATGAGTTTGAAGCTCAAAGAATTCCTAGTAATGGCGAGGTTGAATATATAAAGCAGGAAGATTCAAACTATAAGACCGATATAGAATTTCTGGATTTAAAGAAAATGAAACAAACCTACACTATGAGTATAGCTTGAACCGCCAACCACTACACACTACGATTTGAAAATGGCAACGACAACGAATAACAACAATAGCTACAACAACAACAACAGCAAAGATGTAGACAATGACCTTCGACACTCTATTGAGGATTACAAACAATTTTTTTGTGTTAACCGAGCGTCAATTCTGAAGGAACACTTCGACGAATTTATACACATCTATAGTTTCCTAAACCCCTACACTGATATGCCCCAGAAAGTTAGCAAATATGGAAAGCATTATGTGAGCTGCCCATGGGCGTATGATAATGTAAAATGTGGACCAGACACTTGTGAATGTTATAGTGTTCATAGAAAAATAAGTAAAATTAAAAAACTTGTTCAGTTATACATAAGATTAATAAATAAATAAATAAAATATCATCAATCAATCAATCAATCAAACTACAATGTTTTATTACGCATTTATATGTTAAAGAACCATATTTTTAACATTGATCCAGGAATTGTGTTTCGCTGAGATTCCCAACCATTTAGCAAGCGCTTGATTACCATTATTTTTTAAATATTTTCTCCACAAGATAAGCTGACGGATGCTTAGCTTTCAACAGCTCAGGGAAAATATAGATGAGGTTGACATTCTTAATATTGCAATAGACGCGGACATTGGATACATATTGGAAGTTGATTTGGAGTATCCGACAACAAAACACGATGGGCATAACGATTTACCTTTCTGTGCAGAAAATAAAAAAGCTCCTGATTCGAAAACTGCGAAATTGACTACTGACTTAACTAACAAACAAAATTATGTGATTCACTATCGAAATCTACAGCAATGCATTGCGAATGGTTTGAAATTGACACGTGTCCATAGAGTTTTACAGTTTAAAACAATCGACTTGGATGAAGCAGTACATAAACTTAAATACACAATATCGCAAAGCTAGTAAAAATTTGTTTGAAAAAAAACTTTTTCAAGCTTTTAAACATGGCAAAACGATGGAAAATGTTGATAAAAGAAAAGACGTAAAAATTGTGACGGATTGGGAAAGCCGAGGCAGACACTCAGGCGCTCGAAGTCTTATATCAAAACCAAATTTTCATAGTTCAGCCGTTTTTACCCCTAATATGGCGGCTTTTCAAAGTGGATAGAGTATTCACTTGCTCCAACAAACCGACTTACATTGGTTTCACCGTGCTTGATCTATCAAAATTGAAAATGTATGAGTTTCACTATCGTTTCATGAATCCCAAATATAATGAGAAAATTATTCTCAACTATATGGATACGGATTCATTTATTTACACTATTCAAACCAATGACTTTTACAATGATATTCTACCGGATATCGACGATCACTTTGCTACCTCTGAGTACGCTTAAGATAACATATATAATATTCCGCTGAAAAATGGAAAAGTGTTGGGTATGATGAAAGACGAAAATAATGGAAAAGTCATGAAGAAGTTTGTAGGATTAAGAGCTAAAATGTATTCTTTAAGTATAGAAAATGGTGATACAATTAAAAAAGCAAATGGTGTAAAGAAGCTTATTATGGATGGACTAAATTTAGATGATTATAGAGATTGCTTGTTTAGAAAAAAGATATTTAGAGGTAGTATGTACGTGTTTAGATCTAAGCTTCACAATTTATATACTGAATGTATAAATAAGGTTTCTTTAAGTTATTTAGATGAAAAGCGATATATAAGGGAAGATGGGGTTAGCACATATGCTTGGGGGACATTATAATATTGTAATGGTTGTAGACTAGGAAGATTTAAATAAATAAAATTGAATGAATTTAAAAAAATATTTTTTTTTTTCAAAGAAAAACAAGAACAAAGGAAATGATAAAAAAAATGAAAACAGTATAAATAGACTGAAGATATCAGTTTTATCCAAAAAATACTAGTTTGTATATGTATCTCGTTAAAAACCTAAAATGACGACTTTAAGCAATACTAGGGAAACCTCAATAAACAACTCTCTAATCATTTAATTTGCTTACCATGCCCTTCCTGAAAATCATTGCTACATATCTTGAAACCCACCTAAAATCCATCACTCAAAATATATTTGCAAATCAAATACAAACATTTCCTTCAAAACACTGATATTAGAAACCGCGTATAAGGAAAATACTGAACAGCCAATTCGGGCCCAACTCACAAATCCGCAACTTCCTCATAAGCAAACGTATTTTTTTTTATGACTCACCATCAAGCACCCTTTTTTTTCATATCACACACTCAGATTAACCCAACTTCAATGGCCCTCAAATCCTCACATTAATAACCTTAAAACGAATCATATTGGTTCACACACACACACACACACAATATTATAACATCGCTTACCTCTACTAATTTTCATCTTTTCCACAACTAAAATCAGAGTCCACATTTCCAGACATCACGTCACACTCGGAGTCTCCTCTTATTATAAACTCATCCAGCAGCTTAATTGTTATCCATGAAACACCGCTCGCAAATTTTTATCACTCTACTACTATACTAACCATAAACAATCCAACCTAAAATGACCTTCAAATTTTCTACATATTTACAAAATAAATTCATTAAATGTATAGATAAAACTATATCTCTTATCACATCATACAAATAATATTTCATTAAATACTAGAGAATCTCATTCAACAACTCGCTAATAGTTTAATTAGAATCTCTAGGAGCCTTAACTATTGATTCTGTATTGTTGGATAGTAAGTTTAATGTAAAGCATAGAATCGTATTTTGGTATAGCATAGAATTGTATTTTGGTAGTAAACAGAAGGACTTTAACCCCATTTTTAGCAAAGCAGTTCATTAACAGATAAATAGTTCAAGCTAGACACGTGGCGGATTCCCCCCTAAACGATGACGTCATCGTTTCATCGAAACGCGCACCGCTTAAGCTTCGAAGCAGTTCGAAGCAGTTCGAAGCAGTTCGAAGCAGTA
>OZ012662.1:69743735-69966488 GCA_963942545.1 Oxycera nigricornis
GGCCGTGCAAGACATCTTGTTTGTCTGAAGGTTGTTTCTAAACTGACTAAGTTAAATGCAAAAACCTCTCATTAAAAATTTTCTCTCTGAACTTTTTAGAAAGAACAGGGGCTATAATTTCATTTAGTTGTGAAATACGCTGGTGAAACCTAACTCTGTCACGAGCATGTATTTCCCACTCCCCTTTACGACTCATGCGATACGCATAGTTCCAGGCTATCGTATACCTCATGTGAACGCTGTCTGCGAATCTAACGTGTTTTGCAATTTCAGCGAGTTGTGTTAGGATCCTGGAATGCATTCACATAACGTCTTTTATATCTATCCATGAATTATGCGCTGAAGAAAAACCGAGCCATTTTACAAGAACACGATTTTTCTCTTTTTTTAAAATTTTCTCGACAAGGTAAACATCAGGGTGCTTTACCTTTGATAATTCTAACTCATAAAAACCGCCTTGAATAGCGTTTCCTTGATAATCCTCAAGGATATATGTTCGCGGTTGTGTCTTTTTTACGACCCTTATCTTGAATATCTCTGTTGACCAATTCGGGGTGTAGCCTTTTTCAAAGACGTGCTTGTACTTGCTTATGCGTACATAATCACCGATTTTATATTTAGGTTTAGAAACAACCTTTAACTTTTTCCTATGCAAAGTTGCAAGGATATGAGCTTCGTTAGATGAATTGACATCTATAGGTCTCATTTTAATAGTGCGATGCTTGGTTCTATTGTACTTGTCCGTTAACTTCTGTATAATGCTAATCCAATGATAATTCCCATTCATACTGAATTCTTTCCACATGATGCCCTTCAGAGTTCGGTTGAATCTCTCGACAATTGAAGCTTTTAACGCGCTGAATGTAAAATAATGGTTTATTTCATAGTTTTTCATTATCCGATGAAATGTTTTATTGAAAAATTCTTTTCCATCATCGGTTTGTAGATTTCGGGGTATACGTCTCTGTTTGAGAACTGATTCCATAACCTTTGCCACATCATTGGAACTTTTACTTTTGACGGGGAGAGCCCAAGCGTACTTGGAAAATGTATCAATTATTGTCAATAGAAATTTATAACCGCGATTTTCAGATGCATACGCACTCATATCAACCAGATCTGCCTGCCAAAGATCATCAATACCCCTTATAACAACACGTCGACGTTTAAAGTTTTTTCGAGCAGTTCTATGGAGTTCATTGACAATTTGCCTTTTACTCATCTTGAAAAATGTATAAATAAAAGTTTTGTAATGGCTTTTATAAGAAGTTCTTCTTTTCCGAACACAAAAAGATGCTGCACTTTAAACACCCTTTTACAATGATGGTGGCAGGCCCGTCTGGCTGCGGGAAGACGACATTGATAGAAAATCTTCTTAGAAACAATGCAATGATTCAACCATCAATGACGAAAACTATTTGGTGTAACGCTGAACAGAGTGCTATACCACGGCAAGCGCCATTTGAAAATATCGAATATTTGAACTCTATTCCTGAGGAATTTCCAAATAGCACGAATCAGCCAATCCTAATTGTCCTGGACGATATGATGTGACACGGCAGCGTAAAATGTTAGTGCAGCAAGGACGATTTTTGGCTGTATTGTTAGGAAGTGTTCTTTCAGGTGTGATAGGGTCTTTAATTGAAAAATATGCATGAAAACAGCAGTCCTAATGAAATGCTTCTATTATCCCTGGAAGTATATGAAAGTTTAAAGAAGACAGTTGAGAGCGCTAGTACACAGACACTGTTTGACAAAACCATGAGTAAGATACTGAACAATAAGCGCCAAAATGATGAAGCAAAATGGTATCAGTACCGGAGTGTGCTAATGCTATTTTTAAATGCAAGACAAAGAAAAAAATCATTTATGGAAACGAAAGTTGAAAATCTTTCATCGATAGATCACTTGGATAGGCAAAAATATAAGAATTTGCGTGAAATAAGTACACAGAAGTTTCTAATTAAAAACTAAATACCCACACAAACTTCGCCTCCACGACCGGAGGAGATATTTGAGTCGGTAAACGAAATAACACCACCGAAGCAAGAACTGCCTGCTGCTTTTAGGCGATGATTATCAGCAAGTGGAATAGCAAAAAATCTTAAACCTGCTTCCAAAATAAGGAAAACTGTAACTGATTCATTTGAAGGAACCAGAAATGAATACAAGATAAAAACCAGCAATAATGGTATAACGCAGTAAACAATTCCAGCGGATATGAGTGTGGATGAACTGGATGACGTTTTCACTAATATAGATGCAATAGATGATAGAGATGCTGTAGCGACAGAATTCGATAAAGTAGGTCGAAAGTCTGACAAGAAATCTATATTAAGACCCTCTCGTCTAAACCATGATCAATTCGAGACTGACATTCCCATAAGAAAGCCTTCTCGGCAAAGTGAGCGGTTGAGATTGAAGACCGAGCCTAGTTCCAGAGTTAAAAACGTGAATTGGGACAGAATTTAAAAAAAATGCCTATAAACATAATAGATGACGAGTTCTACGTGTGTCTCTTGAGCATCAGTTCTCTAGGCATTTACCCTGACAATACGCTATCATCTTTCGAAAATATATTACCGAGTTTGTGTAAGTTTACCGGCAATTGGTATGTCGGAATAACGGAGATCGCTCTACCAAAACGTAAAATAGAGAAAAGCGAATCAGGTAGCCGGGGATTTTCAAAACGGTCTGTACCCACTGAAGACGTAAGCGTTACCAAGGTACCACAATCTGTACCAATTGAAAAAGATTCAAAAGCAATAATCGCTAAAGTTGTTGGGTTGGGTAAATATCATGTTCGTTTTAGATGGCATGCGAATGATTTGCAAAAGTTATGTTATAAGGGAAATGATATGAACTTTTCATCATTTCTTTCGTCATTCTTTTAAGCAATTAGACCTGACTATTATAACTATTACTTAACCGAAATCAAACAAATAATACACGATCGTATCGTAGAAGATAGAGATGAAAAGGCAATTGCCGACATAAGAAGTATTATAGAAGACAAAGATTTTTGTATACATATTTATCAGTCTGGAAAGATTGCTGAAAAGGTTTATTTAAAATAAGTTGTAAAATTTGAATCATTCCGAGCGCTTATAGACTACATAATTGGGCAGATTCCGAGAAACAAACGAAACCATGCCGAATTATTACAGATGATTGATCAATATATTCATCCGGCAAATAGTTTAAGGAACAAGTGGAACAAAGAGGCGAAACCGACTACCCACACATTTCATCTAAACGATTATGGTGTGAAGGTTAATGTAGAGCTACCTATTGCATCACCGATTAACATAACAGATTTCATTGCCCTATTACTAAGCGGCATTGAATTCAACGATGAAGAGCTACTTGATAAAGAAAAGCCATCTGAAACCACAACATATCAACTGCAAAAACAGGTGTTTAACAAAATTGCCTCAGCTATCCGTGGGTCTGTATCCCGTGCCGTTAAAGAGCCCGTACAGAAATATTATCCGATGGGTGGATCCAAACAACCAATTTCCACACTATTATTGATATGCCATACAAAAGAGCCGATGGATCAAAAGCTACAACTCCTGTCCCAATAGAAGTGGATAAAACCGACAATATAGCTGGTTTATTCATCGACGCTTTCCTGAAAACACCCGTTGAGAAGCGCGATCCCGAATCGATCGATACAGAAATAAAAGAGTCGTTTGATAAATCAATATTGCTGGACAGTGTAAGTTAGCTGGAAAAATCATTGTCTGTACTTGAAAAAGAACACATTGTGACTCATCCAATAAAGGTATTGATGATTGTGAAAAAACCGAATTGATAAACGTTTATACAGATATCATTAAACCCAGAATAATAGGAAATAAACTGGTAAGAAATCTACGGGCGATCCCCTTGAAAGGCTGTGATAGCGTGTTAAGATTCGAGCATGTGGAGTACTGTCCACTTGAGAAAAGCTTTATTGAAAGTATCTCAATCAAAATTACAGATCATCACGGTGAGTTAGTCAACTTTGAACCTAGCTTTACTCCAACATATGTCATGCTTCATTTCAAGCGAAGGTTAGAATCTATAAATATTCCTACGTTGTAAATATCAACATAGTTTGGACACTGAATTTAACACAGTTCTATACTAATGCGATGAATTCACATTACGCACGTTACTACCTTGTCCAGAGTGGAGGTAGATTATCAGACATTGGTGAACTTTATCGATCGCCACTTGAGTACCAGCGTGGAAGGGGTGTTGGAAGTTTTTTCAGTGGGTTGATACGTTATCTTCAGCCTTTATTTCTGTCCGGTGCAAAAGCTATAGGAAAACAAGTCATCGAAACGGGAAAATCCATTTTTAAAGAGGCAGGAAGTAAACCACTGAATCAGGTACTAAAGGAGCAAGGGAAATCTGCAGTACATTAATTAACCCAAAAAGGTATAAATAAAATATTTAATAAAATGGAGGGTAGAGGAAGACGAATGGCTATAAAAAGAGCTAACCCTTACACAAGTAAGCATTTGAAATCAGTGCCTAAGCATAAAACAGGGCATAAGGTGAGAAAGCTGTCATCGAGCAAGACTAAGAAAACTATAAAACGACGGCGCCGAGTAAGAAGGCGTGCATTGGATATATTTGACAGATAGATAATACCTTCATGATGCAGAAAGAGTGTATGAAGTCTGAATTGGATATTTTTGCCTCCCCGCCAATTCAAAATAGTATTTTGAAAACCGAAGAAGTTGCTTACAAACCAATTGCATCACTGGACAATTCTTGGGTGTTGGAATTTGTTTCGCTTGGTCATGGGGATACATATCGTGACTTATCCAGCATCTACTTACGGCTCAAGGTGCAACTGATTAAACTAAAAAATGGTAAAGAAGAACTTTTCACCGGAAAAGAAAAAAATAAGAAAGCTGATGGGGGTGAAGGTGTAGCTGATCCGGTTGGTGTAGCTAACAACCTCATGCACTCACTTTTCAGACAATGCACTGTACAATTGAATGGGAAGAATATAGCTCAGACAGATAACAATTACCACTATCGCACCTATATTGAAAATTTACTGAACTACGGTAAAGACGCTGCATCCACTCATTTGGAATCGGCCGGGTGGTATCTAGATCAGAACGAGATGGAGATGATTGAAGACTCAAGACCTGGCGGTGGTCCTACCGAGTTGAATGAAGGCTATCTTAAACGGTCTGCAATGGTTGAGAAGAGTAATGTGGTCGAACTGATAGGCACAATTCACACCGATCTGTCAAATCAAGAGAAACTTTTATTGAATGGAGTGGACTTACGTTTAACATTATCATTGGAAAAACCGGAATTTTATTTGTACTCGAAAGAAGATGACTTTAACCCACGTGTGAAAATACTAGAAGCGACAATGTTCATGAATCATGTTACCGTCAACCCTAGTATATTGTTAGCACATGAAGCTGTACTACAACGCACAAATGCCGTTTACCCATACAAGCGAGTGGAAGTGAAAACTTATACACTACCCACTAACACATTCACACTATCTCTTGATAACGTAGTGATCGGACAATTACCGAACCTGCTTGTTTTCGGTATGGTGGATAATGACACATACACCGGAAAGCGCACAAAAAACCCATTCAACTTTCAACACAACAACATAACTAATTTCAATCTATCAGTTAACGGCGTTCAAGTGCCAAACCAACCGTTAGAGTTTGATTATTCGCACGAAAAACCAGTTAGCACTAGAGGATACCTTACTCTATTCAAGGGCACTGGTATTAACTACTTTGATAAAGGTCAACAGATATCTAAGAAATTCTTCGACAACGGTTGTTTCTTACTAGCATTTGACTTAACAGCGGACAGCTCATACGATTCGGGTTGTTGCAGTTTGTTGAATCAAGGTGTCGTGAGGATCGAAGGGCGGTTCAGAGAGGCTTTGAAGAAAAGTGTCACCTGCATTATTTACGCTGAATATGATGGAAGTATTTAAATCGACAAGAACCGTAATGTATTCACAAGCTTCTAAAAGTATATAAATAACGTGAACATGTGAGATTTTGATAGAGTCTGCTCCAGAAAATAGTCATGACGTATTGTCTAGTGAATATTGAATACTTCTCAGAAGGTCATTTAACCTTTTTCAAGAAAGTCTCAATTTTATTCAACTTTATTCAAAGGAAATCACGTATAAATACCCTACTTCCTCAGCTATAAGTACAGATCAGACAGGTGTATTTGGAAACTTAGAGCTCAAAAGGTTCGATGAAGATCTTATCAGGTCCCTGGCGAAATTTGCAACAGTCCTCGTAAACGGAGGCTCAACAAGAGGGTTCCTTCAGAGTTACGTAACATCACACACAAAGGTTGTAAACCTTGAAAACATATTCCTGAAAGAACAGGAATGAACACGATAGAGATCATCAACACATTGAGAAATAACATTAAAACAAACAGGTATTTTAAAGGTGTTCTCCCCTGTAATCGTTTACCTTGAAAAGTAAGGAAGCCTGCATGTGTCATCACCAACACAGATCCGGCCAGTAAAAGAGGACGCCATTGGGTTGCATTTTATTACCCAAAAAAAAATCCGGCTGAGTATTTTGACTCGTTTGGTAAATATCCTGATAACAAGTTCTTTAAAAAATTCCTTCATCAAAATGGAAAAGTGTTTGTGAATAATAAGCTGCGGTTACAAGGTGGCCTCTCGACAACATGTGGACAGTATTGCTGCGTTTTTCTACATTTTCGTTGTAGTGGCAGAAGTCTCAAAAAATTCCTAAAACGGTTTTCAACTACAGATTACAATTTAAATGATGGTGAAATTATAAATTTATTTCGCAAAATTTATATGAAGGACAATTCACAAAATCGGGGTGAGTTTTGTAACCAGACCTGCATTCGAGAAGGCGATATAAAAGCAACTTAAAACGACGTACCCACCACAGTTTATTTCTCGAGCTACGAAGGATGTCAACCCCTGTTAACAAGGCTACTAGTAAGCAATCACAAGCTTCTAAACGTGAGGTGCAGAAGAAGAGAAAAGCGTCGAAAACTTCATCTAGTATCATCTCCAACTCCAAGGAAGCCAAGACAAAAACACTCCCCAAGTCTAGTGTGCCGTGCGATGAAGATGTTCTTTTGAATTATACGTACTATCTAGATGGATGCCATAATCGCAGGATAGGATTTGACCCACGAACATTTCAAGCAAAGGCTATCTTTCACTATCACGGACGGTTCCCGCTAGCAGTTGACCACAGCCAATGGAATACGTTGTACAAACATCTAAGCGATTTAAAATGCACAGCAGGCGTTCAGTTCCCAGAGAACCAATTAGGATCTTTGAAACGTTACCAGATACCTGTAGGCGTTGGTAGCATAACACCAAAACATGCAGAACTATTCAAGCTATTTGAGATGATGGAGTTCTTCAATATGGTTATGCACCACAACAACCTGGCTTCGGAATATGTTAAGGAATATTACGAGTTGTACTGTAACAGGTGCAAAGAGGAAAATCTGTTGAAGCTAGGCCATGAGGACTTTTTCATTCCATCTCGAATATATTATATAAATATTAACTATTCAAGACTTTTTTATGAATTTCCAATTTTATGCAGTTGTAATCTTATTTTTCATGTTTTGAAATAAAACAACACAATTATACATTGCAAAATAAAACATATTTTATTCTCACACTAGTAATACACATTATTCATTAAATAATACATATAAAGGTTGATACAATTTTGAGCGGCACATCTTGTTGTAGGCAATGGGTCGTGAATTCTACAGGTTGTCTTAAAATTCTTGAGCTCTCTCAGTTTTGGTATTTCTAGCTGTATTACGTTAGCATTTGATAAATATTTTCTTAAAAAACTTTCCTTAATAGCGCCTTTCACGTATATAGTCGTTTCGTTGAACTCTGTCAAAATTTCTGGAAGTCGATTATAATCCACATCACCATCACACCATCGTAAGCCATTGATATTAGTCACATCAAATCATTTTGACGACGCGCTTTCGGGTGTAACTCCTGATAAGGATATGGTGGAGCAAAGTGATGAACCACAGGTAAAGTTGATTTAAAAGGTAAAACAGCTAGTTCTTTTACAAAATATTGACCGTTTCCCCCGCACACAAACTGGATGTCTATAATAACTTGTGCCATGTCTCACTGTTACAAGGTTTGCAATTTAATGAAATTAAAGAAATGTTTAGAGGTGTGGTGCTTATATTTTATTCTGACAAAAAATTTGATTTCACCATAAGTGTAACGAGTAATTACTTAATTTCATAACAAAGCAAAAATAACTTAGCTACTTACTTATTTCATATGAATACATAACATATAAATTCAGAGATATAAAATTCATTAAAATAATAAGTGTATTAATATTTATTCTCTATACAAAACTGTAAGTGTTGCCATAGCTGTCTGATCTACACCTTTTGAAACCATAAGGGTAAGAGAAATATTCATCCGTCACAACTCTTTTGTCAAAAGTGAATCTCAAGTGTTTTTTTTTCGGGTTCTGATACAACAACCCCTGGACGTTTTCGCTTGATTTTACGCTCTGTTGTCACACTTACGCCTTCAGTTGAATCTTCATACAAAACTAAAGATTTAAGGCATTGAAAATTTACAACTTGCAAGTTTTCGAAGTTAAGAGTTATTCCTTTACATTTAATCACATGTTCAGGACCATGTTCAGTTTCAATTTTTAACCCATATGTCCTAGGACCTGTACTCACATATTCCGATATATTGGTCAAATCACCCAGGAAATCAGAGATTGGAAAATTCATGGGTTTGTCTTTACTATCCACAAATATGGCACTGTCTGTATCACAGTACAGAATCGAGGAGCTCAGTTTTTCTAGTAATCCATATAATTTAATTCTAGCTAGAGCCGTTGTATATGCAGCAATAGGTATGTTTGTATGTGGTAAAGTTTTTAGATTTTCCTCTACATATTTCCATGTAACCCACAAGTTATCACCATCAACCAGGTAAATTGAACAAATTTCTATACCTCGTGATTGGAGAAGTTCACAAAATTGATTGAAATTATTAATGACTTTAGTATTTGTTTGATCATCCCTTTGGCCAAACTTCCCCCACAATGAGTTTAAACAAAGTTTAGCAATATTACGTCGACCAGAATTTTTTTCAATTTGTTTTTTATCAAGAATGATACATTCCCTTCTCTTGTATGATTCAATAAAAACATCTTTACCCTCATCTGATATATATTCATTACCCCAACCGCTGGCCATCTGTTTAATTTTTAAAAAAATATTGACATACTCAGTAAACAATCCGCCAGTTTTTGTGTTAGGGTCGTACACTGTGTACTCATACTTCCACACCTCATACACTTTCAAAATTTTGTACCCCTTTTCAACAGCTAAGGCTATTTCAGAAATTACCCATGTGCCAGTGAGTTGCCGCTTATCACCTGAGTGATCGCAACTTGAAATGTTATTACCTTCAGCACATTTTCTACAAAGTGTAAAATACAATTTATTGTCGTTTTTCATGGGTAACACAGGTATAAGAAGGTTGTTAGGTGCAATTACATCACATTTTATGAAACCATGCATTGAAATAATTTCATGAATGGGAGGGATGGACTATTCATCCTAAACTAAGCTAACCTAAGTCAGCTGAAAAATAGGCCTTGTGGGGCCATAATCTTTAAAAAAAAAAGTATGCCTGTGAGATAAAAATTTGTATCCTTTAAAAAAAATATATATACAACAACAACAACAATATAAAAAAACTTACCGTTCCTGTACTACAAACAAACACTAAAGTCTAAAGAAATTTGTTCAACCGTAGCTATCAGACTTGGAAAACTTCTGCGTGATAATCGACTGCAACCCTTCACTTTTATACTGTCTACGCGCACATAGGGTAATACGGGTGAGTAATTGCAAACTCAATAGCAGATGTTTCCACACGAGCTAATTATATTCACCCTCAGATAATTTCATTATACAGAACGAATACGCGATCCGCAACACAAAAGCATTCAACCATCAGCCTATACCACACGTGTAAAGTAATTAAATATGCACTGCTTAAAACACATTTTTTCCGCAGACGCTAATTACATTCACCCTCAGTTGGTTCAATATACAAGTCTTTTCATGTCCAGCGATTCTTGCCTCAAGCGCACCAAGCAAGCGTAAGCAACATAAAGCATCTTCTAATTGGCATACACACAGTTTAATTGTGGATTACGCCATCGCTCGACACTATATATGACGTTGGGGAATACCTACCATTTCAGTTTAAGATGCAGGTGATATTGAATTCTTTCCACATAATATTTTCTTTTTTCGCAAGTCTGTTGATTCGTAAGCGAGTTAATTAATATGCATCCAATTGCAACACGGAATATGCCCCCATTGATGATACGATCGAATCAGTATGAATGGCTAACAACAAGAACAAAATGCATAACCGGCCGTTACGTACAGTTCGGTACATGAAAATACACAAAAAGAAACACCTGTTGTCGACGAAAGCGACGTCACGGTCAAACTTGGGAGAACCCCTTAATTACAAAAAATATGTATGTGATCGTCAAATCTACCATCGTTCGTTTGCCTTCAAAAAGACTTGAGATATTTTAACCTCCTGAATTAATGAACTCCTGGTAGGCACTATCGCAGTATTAAGAAAATTTATACACAGTTATATGCACTAACATACCACTGTCCGATCATGGTTATTTATGCACATGCACGTTGAAATGCGTATGAAGTTAATTGGATACTTTTCGTAATACATTAAGGCTAGTATCAGAATTCAGCATGGATGGCAATTACCATTAAAATTTCACCCTTCTTTTCACCCATCATTCGTTGTCTTGCACAGACGATACATATAACGTACAGTAACACGGTGTATTGTATTTCATGGGATCGAGCTAATTTTGATACAGTGCCCCAGAAAATGTGCGTGCAAGGCTTTACCTGTCCCCGTGGCCAGAAGGTACAATTGCAGAAGAAAAGTTTGATTACATATCGATATTACAAGGAGCTCATCGTAAGCGAGTTAATTGTATGCACTCCTCTGCTGGTACCATTTCTTTTGCAAGTCTCTCTGTTGATTCGGAAGCGAGTTAATTAATATTCACGACATCGCCAATGAACGAAATTCAAGTTGAATTCGCACATGAAGGTACAGGGTATGAAAAGATTGAAAAAGATTGAAAATGCCGTTCCCACCCATACAAAAACCGGTTCTGCGGTACGTCACTTACTACTTCCAATACCATAACTGCTTGCATCTGCTGCAACAATTATTGGCAATTCTGGGTTAAAATGAGTCAAAAGTAGATCTGATTTGAGCATATGCTTGAGTTTTACAAATGCTTGATCACACTCTTCCGTCCAATTCCATGGAACGTCTTATTTTAGTAATGTGTCCAATGGTTGTCTGTGTCTGCGCTTTTTTTATGAATGCACTATAATAAGATATTCCTCCTAAGAATGACCGTAGAGTTGAAACATCTATTGGTGGTGGCATCTCTTGTATTGCCTCGATTTTTCCAGGATTCGGTCGACGTCCGTTTTTGTCGATGATGACACCTAAGTACTTGATCTGCGCGAGCGAAAAACTGCATTTATCAAAATTTAAAGTAAATCCGTATTTTTCGATTCGGTTTAAAACCTCGAAAAGGTAATTGTTGTGTTCTTCCTGATTTCTGCCGAACATAATTATATCGTCCAATTATGCAATAGCACCTTGCGCTGTGTTTAACATTTGGTCCATCAACTGTTGAAAAATTCCTGGCGCAGTTTTCACCCCGAATGGTAACCGGTTGTACGTGAATAAGCCGCGATGTGTATTGATCGTGAGCAGCTTCTTTGGTTCGTCATCAAGTGGAACTTGTAAGTATGCGTCTGAGAGGTCTAATTGGCTAAATACAGTTGCACCTGACAATGACGAGAAAATTGCCTCCGGCACTGGCAGTGAATATTGATGAGGATTGAGCGACTCATTTAATCCCGTAGAATAATCTCCACATAATCGTAAAGATCCATTAGCTTTACGGACAGCAACGATTGGTGTTGCCCATGCTGAGGACTCTCCTGATGAAATAATCTCCAACTCTTGTAGACGTATAAGTTCATTTTTAATATCTGGCAGGATCGCAAAAGGCGCCGGTCGCCTTGGTCTAAACACTGGTACAGTATTGTGTTTCAAATATAGATGTGCTTTGAAGCTGGCACACAACCCTAATTTAGTACTAAACACTTTCTTGTACTTTTGTTTGACAACTTCCCTGATATTTGGCATAACACTTGTTTTATTGCAAATGGACATTAGTGGCAGATTCCACATTTTTAGCCGGTCTATTCCATCACTCCCAAATAGATTCAACTCACTAGTAACGTAGCATGGCATCCGTGCCTTATTTTGCCGGAATTCCAGTTCGCACTGTAACACACCGATAATTTTGATTTTTCCTCCAGAGGCGCTTATGGCTTGGTTTGATGTTGTCATGAGTGTAGCGCTTCCAATTACTTGCCAAGTATTCTTGGAAATGAAAGTTAAATCCGATGCGGAATCAAATTGAAGGGTTACCATCATACTATTAAGCCGCACTCGAATATACTTGCGATTTCGATTAAAATCTACCCGATTGACACTTCCAGTTGATTTATTTTTATATTTCGCCTTACTCTGCCTACCCGGTGGTCTAGGTGATAGTGATGGTGCGTTACAATACCCGTCTCGATGTCCCTTGTTTCCACATCTGGTGCAAATGTGTTGTTTGTAAGTACAATTGCGTACGTGGTGAAGCTCACCACAAAACCAGCATGGTGTTCGAGGCACATTTGAGTTGGTAGTGGTACGGTTTTTGTCGTTTCGAGCTGGTTTCGCGTTTCGAGCTGGTTTTGTGTTAACCACATGCACATTGTTTGACTGTGTTGGCTTAGTTGCAGCCGATGCGATCATGGCTGAATCATGTTTCACATTGATTATGTGTTGGCATTCTTCAGCTAACGCATCCAATGATACAGTCTGCGCGTCTAATTTCGTTAGTAGCCGTGCCCGAATGTCGTTGTCTCTAGATGCGTGTAGTCCGCATACAAACATAAGGCACTTGAATTCAGCGTTCAGCTCAGCGTTGATTGATCATAGTTCGAATTTTTCGCATGCCTTATTGATTTTGCCGGCATACGAAACGAAATCATCTGTCTCGCTCTTGTCCATTTTGAGGCATTGGTATCGATGATTGAACAATGAGGAGCGGCTACCAAATATTTTGGTTAGGGTGGTAATTGTATTGGCAAACTTTACGTCTCTTGGATGAGTTGGTAATATGTAATTAACATACCGCTCATATGTTGTCGGACCGAGTTTCCGAAGTAAAAGCCTTACCCTGGCCGCCTCGTCTAATGATTTACCGTCAACTAAAAACAAATCCTCGTATCTGTTGTACCACGCCTCAAAAGTTAGGTCTTCTTCTGCGTTGTAATGGTACTCCACCATGCTTGCAGCAAGTGTTTCCAATAATTCCGGATTTTCTCCGGAAGTTTCCATCGGAGCCGTTCTTTGCCCTTTCTGGGATGCTGCTAGTGTTTTTGTGAGGTGTTCCATGAGCAAATTTTGCTGCGCGAGCAGTTTTGCGATGGCTTCGGCATCCATTTTCGTAATATATGTAAGGTTATTTCACTCTGCAATCACTTTGTCTTTAGATCTTTAAAGCAGATCCCATCCTCGTCGCCACTGTTGAGTTCTTGCGAAGTAAAATACAACCAATTCTAATCAGGTAATAAAAGGAAAATATGTATATTCTGGAATGGTACACTAATGAGAAATACGCGGGTGCTGTGGACGGCTGCTCCATCTAGACTGCCTCCATCTTGCCCATCCTCTCGGGCCGCTGAGTGTGTATGGGTGGCCAGCCGCTGAGTGTGTATGGGTGGCCATGGTTGATGTGTGTCATTGCTTCCTTATGGGTATACAACAATACGTTATGAAGTCATTAATAAAAGTGTGGACTTCATTATCCAAGGTTGAACCAGGTTTAAAAATATTTCCATGTTTTAAAGACCTGTTAATTAAACAATCAAATATTTTATCAATTTTTGCTACAAATGAAGCAGTTGATAGCGCCATTTCATTTGAATTTCTATTGAACTGTTTAATTTCAACAGCGGTACGAATGGCAGCACCGACAATTCTGCTAAATAACTGTGAAGCTGAATTTACGCGCATTTTTTCAAAAGAGTTTGGGTGGATATGTTGAAATGTTAATTTTGTGCACATTTTAGTCAGTTTCTTTTGCTCAAGCTCCCATAATTCTTTTATTACGTCCCAGCTTACACGATCATCGGCTGTACAAATGATAGTATCCAGAAGAAAATTTCTAAAAGATTTAAATAAATGTGGAAAATCAAGAAGGCATATTACTTTTACCCACATGGAAAAATGATTTTTCTGTGGAGATTCCTAAATCAGTAAAGCATTTCCTATTATTGGAACCCTGGCCACATGCTACGACTCTGATTTTAAGAACCCAACTTGAAAGAGTTTTTATGTTTTCTTTCAGGATTTCTTGTAAGCTGTAACCTCTAATTCCATTTTGAGAAACAAAATAATTCAACACACATTTCCAGTTGCTGATAAACCCTCTTATCATCCAAACACACACTTGCTTTCCAATTGTGTTTTTCCTGTTGAAACCGATGTCTTCTAACCCATCTATTAAGTCATGTGGAACATTATTCCTCTCGAGATCATGTTCGACAGAATGATAGAAGAGTTAGTGTCTAGTTCGGAGTAAGGCAGTAAAATAAGCTTGTTTATTGAACTTCCAGCTTCACCTGAGATTAAGCTCATCTGGTCCAGCATAAGGCGAATTGAGTGGAGCTTCTTTTATCAGCTTAATTTCGAACGTAAATCTCTCTCTCTCTGACGCGGTTATGAAGGTAAAGGCAGATATAATAAACTTCCCTTTCGTCGGTGGTCGTTGAAGATCATTTTTCATAACCTTACCGTTTCAAAAAATTAAAATAGCATAAATTTTTTTAAGTTGGTAGCTCATTAGCTGGAACACAATTGTAATAAGTAAAAAGTAAAATTATATAAATACCTTAAAACTGAAAAGAAAATTTTTACTCTCTGTGGACATCTCATTCAGCAATCATGACTGAGTTTATTTTTGATATACAGTTTGTAACTGGAAATAATAAACAATACTTCATAAAGGAACTAGCTATATTAGCTTTTGCCTCGGTGCAACTTATCGTGTATCATTTTGCACCGCCATACCAAGAATTGTCAGCGGAGGCCCGAAAACAGAATCAGTACGAGTTCGCTCATATAAAGGCACTAAGTTGGAGTGATGGTAACGTCAAATACATCATGCTGCCTGAAATCATGCAGGAAATACTCAAACTGTACAATATAAGTGCGAGGCACAGTGTATACAATATACAGTGGGAAAACTCTAGATGGGGAAATGAAACACACTGAGCTTTAAAACTAAATTTAAGAGAGCATCACGAGAAATTTAAGAGAGATCCCAGCGAAACAACTATAGGAAATACAGGTGTAAAGCAGAGCAGATGCTCGTGCTTAAAGCTTGGAGCTTTTGGTAGTTCCACGGAGCTACTCGGCGTTGAAAATTGATAGTCCACTTTTTACTCTAAGTTTATCGACTAGTGTATACATAGACTATGGTGCGAGGTGATGTGTTGGAGAAATTTATTAGAAAATATTTACCAAAGGCCAATATCGTTCAGCTTAATACGAGTATACCGAAAATAGGGGAACTCAGAAATTTTACGACAGCTTGTCCAGTTCTTGGTACAGCTCCTACAACTAGATGTGCCGCACAGAATTGTATAAACATTTACATGTACTATCTAATGAATTTTATGCATTTTTGACATAAAAAGAATATGTTTTCGTATAAAAAATGATTTTTATTATAAACTCAATATATTTATTTATTTATTTATTTTATCATCTTACAGACTAGAAGTCCAATTACAAGACAAGAAAAGATAATAAAACAGAAGAAAGTTAATTAAATAAAATGCGCTTTAACTGTAGCTTAAAAGTATAAAGTGAGTGAGGAAACGGACCAAGTTGCAAATTATTATGATTACGGGGGAGCCGCAACATAGGTGAATGGTAAAAAGTTTCTGTCCTCGCATATGGAACTGCAAATGCGTTAGCAGATGTGGCGGGTCGTTCTGAAATACGATAACTTAAGCAGTCTTGCGGGTTAGAATTTAAATGACGGTGGCGAAGCCGAAACAGAAAACATTCATCTAAGAGGAGTCTACGGGAATTCATAGTGGGAACTTCAAGCATGGAAAGTCGCTCAGTATAAGGTATATAAGCAAAATTAAATTTAAACATAAGAGAACGAGTGAATTTGTGCTGTACGGATTCAAAGAGAGAGTCTAAATAAAAGAAATGTGGAGACCATACTTGCGAACAATATTCGAGGATGGGTCTAACGAGACTAGTATATAGGTTAACTGAGGAGGAAATGTCAGTAAACAAATGGGAGTTTCTTAATACGAACCCAGAGACACGAGAAGCACGAGCGGAGATTGCCGCAATGTGAAGCTCAAATTTAAGTCTCGGGTCGAAAATCACTCCCAGGTCTTTAATTTGACAAACAGCCACGAGAGGAAGATCATGTAACATATAAATATGATCAATTGGACAGGGTTTTAAGGTGAAGGACATTTTGTGACATTTCTGGACATTAAGAAAGAGAAAATTAGTACGACTCCAAGAATCGACTGCGTCCAGATCCATCTGGAGAGCAACACAATCTTCTTCTGAGCGGACAACTCTGAAAATTTTTAAGTCATCAGCATACAGAAGACACTGAGATGCTAGGACAGAGGGGAGATCATTAATGTATAGGAGGAAGAGAAGAGGGCCAAGGATAGATCCCTGAGGGACACCGGTGGTTGGAAAGAAAAGAGAGGAAAGTGCACCGGATAGACTAACACGGCATGAACGAAAACTAATCTATGACTCAAGCCAAGAGAGTACTGGACCAAACAGGCCAAAGTGTTCTAATTTTTGAAGTAGAACATTGTGGTTGACAGTATCAAATGCCTTCCTGAAGTCAGTGTAGACTACGTCCACTTGGAGACGATTGTCGAGAGCCTTTGCGACAGCATGGGTAAGTTCAAGAAGGTTTGTGCTAGTTGATCGGCCTGGAAGAAAACCATGTTGAAACGGGGATAATCTACAAGAAAGAGCTTGGTAGATTTTATTAAAGACAATGCGTTCAAGAAGTTTGGGAAGACATGAGAGTAACGAAATAGGACGGTAATTGCAAGCATTGGATGGGGAACCAGACTTATGTACAGGGAAAATGTTAGCAAGCTTCCAAAAATTAGGGAAGACACCCGAGGATAAACTAGCGTTAAAAATGTGTGAAAGTGGAAGGCATAATGAAGAGGATAAAGATTTGAAGAAAATATTAGGAAGCCCGTCTGGCCCAGGTCCTACGCTGGAGTCCAACGAATCAATCAACGTTTGAATTTCAGTAGGGTTTGTGGAAATAAAATTGAGAATAGGTGGAAAGTGGAAAGGAATATCAGTAGCAGTATGTTGGAGAGATGAGGGAGGATAAATTGAGGAAAAGAAAGCAGCAAAAATTGCGCATATTTGTTCGGGAGTCGAGCCCTGATCACCGTTCCATGAGACAGTACTGGGAATTCTGGAGGAAGACTTGAGGGAATTAATATAGGACCAAAACGGCTTGGTTTGGTTTGAGTGTAGCGAATTTTCGACATTAAGGAAATAATTACGCATAGCACTTTTCTTTGCCGACTTCGCTGAAGCACGGAGTCTAGAAAAAGCAGTGTAGTTTTCAGGAGTTCTGCTAGATTTAAAGAGACGATAAGCTCGATCTTTCAATCTGAGGGCAGCTAAGACGTTCCTGGTCATCCATAGAGGATCACTAGTCCTATTACGACTATGGTAAGGAGTGAAGCGCGAAATAAGGTCATAGAGGAGATTGCAAAATTTAGATAGTGCACCTTCACAGCCAAGTTGTAAGAAAAAAGAAGCCCAGTTCAACGAACTGAGTTCATCCGACATAGCAACGTATTGAAAACTACATCGCAAAAAAATGGAATTTCATAAAATAACCGTGAATAATTGATATGCACATATGAAGCGCGTGGTGGTATGAAAAAATCGTCGCTGTCTAGCTTTAATACATTCTTTTGCTTACAGCGCTTCACGTTATCTTGATAGAACTCCTTTACGCCGTCCGAAGCGGTATTATTATGGAACATTACAAGATTGAAAAAGTCCATCATCTCAAACTGCTTGAATAGATCATCGGTTTTCAATTTGATACTGCCTTCTCCTACTCGTATCTGGAATGTTTTGGAAAGACCTGCTTGGTTTTGTGGATATTGCTCCTCGTTTTTCAACCTTCTCAAGCCTTCATACGTTGAAGTCCACCCTACGTATGTTTTTGATACTGGAAAACGTTCATGCAAACTGAAAACAATTTTTGCTTCGAATGTCAACACATCGAACCCTAGTACGATTTTCCGATTTTGACATCCATCAAGGTAATAAGTAAAGTTCTGCAAGATATTCTCACACGGCACTCGAAATTTTGGACATTTTTTCTGAATTTTTTATGTATCGTGATATCCCGAACAGCTGCTTTATCAGTATGATTTCCATCATATTCCGCGTAAATGATACAGGTGAAATTTTTCTTCAAAGCTTCTCCAAATTTTCCCTTGATGCTTAACAAACTAGCGCATCCCGAATGGTATAAGCTGTCCACTAGTAAATCAAATTCTAGCAAAAACAGCCATCATTAAAGAATTTCTTAGAAATCGGATGACCTTTATCAAAATAATTGATTCCAGTCCCCTTGATCAAAGAAAGATGTTCTCTAGTGCTAACTGGTTTTTCGCGCGAATATTCAAACTCTAGAGGAAGGTTTGGTACTTGAACGCCATTTACTGATAGATTGAAGTTGGTAATATTGTTATGCTTGAAGTTGAATAGATTCTTTGTGCGCTTTCCGGTGTAGGAGTCATTATTCACCATACCAAAAACAAGTAGATTCGGTAATTGCCCGATGACTACGTTATCAAGAGATAGAGTATAGGTGTTGGTGGGTAGTTTATAGGTTTTCACCTCCACCCGCTTGTACGGGTATACTGCATTCTAGCACTGTAGTACAGCTTCATGTGCTAATAATATACTGGGAGGTTTGTAAGCAACCTCTTCGAATACTGTTTTGAATCGGTGGTGAGGCAAAAATATCCAATTCAGATTTCATACATTCTTTCTGCATCGTGATGGTATTATCTACTTGTCAAAATAGCCCATGCACTCTTTCTTGATTGACGTCGTCTTTTTATAATTTTATTAGTTCTGCTCGATGATAACTTTCTCACTTTTTGCCCTTTTTTACAGTTACAGTAGCTTCCATACTGTGGGAAAATATCCAAGACGCAGGAGGCTGTTGAAAATGTGCATTAGGGGTACAATCGCAGTTCTAGGCAGTTCCTTTATCATTTTCTCAGTAATGCAGTCGTGACCGGGGGCCTTCTTTGGGTTGATATGATCGTGTATGAAATGGATCACCTGAGCGATCTTGAAGTGGATTGGTACATCGGAGGCTTGCATGGATAGGAAGAGAGGCGAACATCTGCTTGTTTAGGGTTTGGTCTAAAAACTTCCTCGAGGTAGCGGGCAAAGATGGAGCCTTTTTCAGCATCAGTGCGAGCCCAGACCGCATTTGGTAGTCTGATTGGTGACTCCCGTTTAACAGGTCTGTCTAACTGTTTAGCAGCTTTTCACAACGAATAGTTAGACGCTTGGGTTGGTGAAAGGCTTTCAAAGTAGTGTACTATGTTTTCGCTCGTTCGTGTTTCAGGACTGCATGAAGTTTTCTCTCAACTGTCGATAGCTCTTTTTGAGGTTTGGAACCTATGTTGCTGCCGTTCACGTCTTAATTGTCGCTTCAGACTGATAAGCTCGTTGGCATTTTTGGACGACTTGTATGCAGACGAGGTATAGCAGGTGGGCTCAGGAGTGGCTTGTATAGCTGCTGAGGACACGATCTCGGAGAAGGAACGAACAGCCTTGCCAATATCAGAATGAGATTTAAGACGGATGTGTGGTGGTAGGTGCGAGCTTATATATTTCCGGTACTTAAGCCAGTTGGTTTGCTTCGTTGTGAGTTTGGATGACATGAGGTTTTGAAATAGTCAATATAACTGGTGAGTGGTCAGAGTGTAAATCAAAGCACTGCGCTGCTGATATCTGCTCTTGCCTTATGTTTTTGGATACAGCGAAATCAATGAGGTCCGGGATTTTCCGACGATCTGACGGCCAATATGTAGGATGCCTGCTTGATATGAATGAGAGTTTACTAGAGTTTGTCACAGTTGTCCACAAGGTCCTTCCCCTAAGAGAGATTGGCCTGGAGCCCCAGTGAGTATGCTTGGCGTTGTAGTCACCGGCTGCAATGAATCGGCTACAAAGGCTTTTGAAGAAATATATAAATTATTCCCTAGTTATTTTGAATCTGAAGGGACAATAAACTGCCGAGACTGTAATCGGGTCTCCCCATTCAACTATGCACACAGACGTGGCTTGACGTATTCATCAATGACGTGGTGCTTGATTCGATGTTTGACCAAAACTCCTGTGCCACCATGTCCTTTTCCGTTAGGGTGCTTAGTGTCATAAAAAGAGTATCCCGGAGTTTTAAAATTATATTTGCTGGTTAAGTGCGTCTCTGAGATGAGCATGATGTCTATTTCATTGCTAACCAGAAAATGGTGAATTTCCAAGTTGTGCTGGCTTACACCGTTGGCATTCCAGTGGCATATTTTCGCGATGCTCATTTTTTGTTAAGGAGAGCTTGGAGAATAAGTGTCGGGTTATGCATCATTTCCTGCATCATACTCTGCACAGAGGTGGTAAAATGATTCATTCTTTGAATCAGCTGCATCATTACATGCTCTATATTTCCTATTGGGCTGGAAGTATTCATATTCTCGCTTGTAGAGTTTTTGAGGGCGTCAGCATAGGAAATTGGCATCTGGTTACTGTTGGCTACACTTTGGCCAGGAGTATTAGGTGCAAGGATTGGCATCGAGTTAATTGCTGAAAGTCTAGGCGGGAGTTGACGCTTTTGCACCATGCTAGCGTAAACTGGGCAGCCTCTGTAGTTAGCAGTGTGGCTTCCACCGCAACTACTGCATTTTATAGCAGATGGGTCCTCCTTTTTGAGTTAACATTTTGGGGTTGGTGAAGATCACCTTATATGATGCACACACTTGGCAGTGTGCAATAAGCCTTAGTGTGCCCAAACTCTTGGCAGTTATGGCATTGGACAGGTCCTTTTCTTTTGTGGGGTTCCTCCACAGCCACCCGTCGACTTAGGAGATATTGCAAGCTATAGATTGGATGTGTCTCACCTTTTTTAAGCTTTTTTGAATCCGGCTGCAGCTCTATGCAGAATATTGGCGGTATAACATTGTCTCGGTTGTTTATATTAAAGATTGATTTAGCATTGAAACCTTGTTCCATAAGGGCATGAGCTATATTGTCTGGATCAACCTCAGAATCGATGCCTTTTATCATTAATGTTATGCCCTTACTACTTTTCAGTTGAAAAGTGTAGTATTTTTTGCCAGCTTCGTCTAAGCTTTTAATCACTGCCCGGTAGTCGTTTTCATCCAGCACTTAAATTTTTGTTTCGCTTATATTTCCTTTTTTCAAATGAGCGACATAAAATTTAGATGCATCAATTTTCCCCTTTAGGAAATTAAGTCAAATTTGCCAGCCGTCATCGAGTTTGTATCCACACGCCACCACGGCAGCTTAGAGAAAAGCGTCTCAAGCCAAATTCATGACATGACCAAGCAGCCGCCACGACTAAGCGTCTCAAGCGAAAATTCATCAACCTGAATCTACACGCTCTGAAGACCTGAACCCGTCCAAAACATCGCAAGCAAAAGTCATCATTTCATCGCCCTCCGATCACGCAGACGTCGACTCAAAACAAACCGAGAACCAGTCTCTGACTTTTTACGCTACGATTGCCATGTGGTTTTTTCCACGCTACTCTTTTATGCTACGATTGCCATGTGGTTTTTTCCACGCTTCTCTTTTACGCTACGATTGCCATGTTGTTTTATCCACGCTGCTCTTTTACGCTACGATTGCCATGCGGTTTTTCCAGCTCTCAACCAACCAGCGCTCTCAAAAACCCAGCCCACGCTCACACACTCGCAAACAGCCAGCCGGCCTGACTTAACACCAGATCTCCATAGAAAAAACTATCGATCCACTAATATACTTTTGCGTCGGACAGCTCGCCGAGGTAACAATTTTTAAGCATGTGTAGGAGCACATGCCGTCCCTCATTAACGCCGAACGATTTTCTATGATAGTGTCTGTCTTAATACTTGCGAAACACTCTTCACTCCTACAGCACTCGATTTAGTAATACACTTTGGTTTTGGCTTAGTAGTACACTTTGGGTTGTCTTAGCTGTCGCTGATAGTATACTTTCAGGCTATTGCAGACGGCTTACTATAGTTTCCTGTCGCTACTAGTACACTTTGAGCACATTTACGTCGGCTTACTATTACACTTTGAGCATATTTACGTCGGCTTACTATTACACTTTGAGCATGTAGGGTACAGCTCTTCTCGATCTAACCCCCAGGAATTTTATATGAAAGTGTCTGTCTTACGACTTTCACTTGATAGTTGGTATTTTTTTTATAAATGGAAATGCATTATTAATTATGCCTGGCTGTAATTGCTTCACAGGCGCCCAGTTGTACACTGTAGATGGATGCGGTAAATTAATTTTTAAAATATTTCTCAAAAATTTATATGTGGACTGGGATAAGTAAAAAAACATTTTGCACTAAATTCTTTGTATCATTGTCTTATTTTCTTTTTTTCATTGCCTATCATTTTACACAAGACTTTGGTTTTCCTACCAATATTTTGTGAATCAATTATTTCTTCAAGTGGTGTTTTATTCTTGTTTTTCCTTTTTATTATATTTATAACGGCACCGATCATTCTTTTTTTATATATATTTCAACAACTCTTTTCTCAATTTTACACACTGGGCCTGCAAGCTGTTACATTTTTTCATATAATAATGTTTATTTATTATATTTTGTTTTGGCAGGATGCACAAAAATTACTTGCTGAATCCGTTGACCATCTTCGTCTTTTCCGTGGCGGAGAAATTAACAGATTCAAGTCTTTTTCATTGTCTGCTTTTCCGGAGACAAAATAAAGTCGGAATCGTACCTACCTTTAACCTGCGTACTCCTATAAATTCACTTACAAAATGAGAATTGCATATGCGCAATTTCGTATCAACCGCCATAGACACGAAATTGCAATTTTCCCGCCATACTATTCCCATTGGCGAATCATACGCCGCAAAATTAAACAACCTTGCATTCGGTTCCCTTCTGGACTTCCTACAATGCTGCAGACTAAACTTTAGACCGGATTTTATTTTATTTTTTTCCATTATTCACTTCGAATATGAACAATTGCTTCAGCACATCGCCAACCATCCGTCATGAGCTTTTTAGCAAAAGCAATAGCTCTCTCAAAATAATAGCTCTCCGTTGCTCGGCGGGTTCTAGCGTCAAAATCCGCCACATAAAATTTTGAGAGGAAAATTTTGTTTGAGATACGACTTCTTTGTGTTGTATATTCTTTGGTTTAACACACAAATTTACACATCTTGCAGACATCGGAACATTCCATCCAAACTAACAAACCTCTTCGCGCTTGCGCTATCCATTTGATTTCTCGATCAGATCTTCGTCAGTAACAGTGTATACAAGAGATACATAATCTATGGTCAGCAATATGCCGTACGACTGGCCGCAATTGCACCGAAATTCTAGTGGGAAACGACGCTCACTTTGGACTTATTACAAATATTCGCGTATTTCTTTCTTAAAGACTGTTGCGTACCCATCATTAGTATATTCAAATTATCTTCGCGCCTTTTCTGCCCGAAATAAATAATTCTGTAAAATACCTACCTGGCAACGATTGTTTGAGAGTATAAAGCTCACCAAGTTCCAAAAAGCTATTAAAACGCGTCGTCTCGCTCCAACCCTCGGATCGTGCTCGAGCTTTCGCGAATACAAGTGAGCAATCATGCCACGCTACGCGATAAGGAATCTCGAATGTTCGCTACACCGGAAGTGTGGGGAGGAACGTCGTGGATCGGAACAAAAATTCGGGAGTGATCTGTGTGTGGGGGGTGAGAGAGTTGCGATCGGGAGTGGAGCGAGAGAAGACGGCCATAGCAGTGGTTGTCGTCGTCGAGAATTACATAAAGTTGGCAGAAAAGAAAGTGGTGGCAGAAGGCGATTTCGTTGGTACGCGGCCCAGGCAGTGTTAAAGGGCCGCAATTAGATCGAAAACAGTGCGAGTGGACTTGGTCAAGTTGCATCCGTAAATCCCAATCAGCGAAGCTCTAGACAGAAGCAGGACACGACAATCGTTTGTGTGCCGTTGACTTACACCTGGGTGGAAGAAAATTCTGAGGTGAATTGCGTCCGCAACGGTGAAAATAAGTTTCGGTTGGAATATGGAGTTCTCAACAGTTGCCAGGCTACCAAAAATGTCTACTAAAGCTAGCTACGTTTTGTCGCGAGCTTCTTCTAGAGATCATACAGGGTGTGGGCGACGCCCACGAAGAAGTGTTGATGTCAAACGATCTATCATCGATCAGTATTAACACCGAACTTTGAAAATAAGCGTTCTTGCATCCAGCTTTTAGTGTATTACTGTCGTGGCTGAGAATAAACGATGTTCGTGAATAATTTGTAGTCCGAATTCAGTGTGAAACTGGAATATTGTAAAATGTATCTGTAAGGCCAAAAATTATCAAGTTATTGTAATAAAAAAACATGGAATAAGAAAAAAACAAGTAATGTGTTTTTTCATTGGTGACGCATGTGCCAATGGGTTTCGTTGTTCCTCTCTTTTCTAAAACCCACGACTCGGTGAGCTAGCCGCGGAAATATAATGTTAAATCGGGACCGCCACTATACGGTCGACGAGGCATCCGGAGTCGAGGAGCGTCCAAAATGGTGGGGCCCTCGGGTTTGGGAGCGTAGTGGGGATTGTGACAAGACTCAATTCGTTAATTTCTTTAATCTCCTAAAGCTGGCTTAACCTGTAAAATTACAATAATCATTTGACGAAAATTTCTGATACTGACAAAAAGGGTTTATATCTTCCTTCAATATTAGCATATTAATAACCTCTTTCCATTCAGTTTAAAATTTCATTATGAGTTTTATTACCATGCAGAATTTATCTAGATGTTGTTTTGTTCAATAATGTAAGAAACAAATTTTCTAATGAGGATATGACGGTGGTTGACAATAAATGGAACGATAAGTGAACTTACACCAATTTCAGTAGTTAATAACATATGGATTGAGTTTTGCCTTACATATTTTCACACAAAAATAAATTACAATAAAATTTTACATTTTGCAAGTTCAAAATTTTTCGCATGGTTCCACGGTCAAAATTGTATAACGCTGCTTGCGAAAAAATATATTTCAGTCTTAGATGCTTTAATTTTCTAAACCATGTTATGTTTTTTATCGAAGCAAACCGATAATTTAGGATATTTAGATGGAGTTTTTTTTGATACAAACGCATGATATATCGCAAACTTTTTTGCAACAATTCCAATTTCGGCTTGAATAAAAGGTAAAGGAAGAAATTATTTTTTAAATAACCATCTTTCACGGGATTATCAGGAGCAAAAAAATTAAGAGGCACATACAATTGGAAAACATACTATACGAGCACAGTCGACGCTGTACTCAAGCAATCGCTTCGGATAGCTATTTATAATACAATTCCACTTTTGAAGGTGAAAAAAGACCATTTTCAAGCATGTGTTTCTCGGAAACATTATTATATATTGGCATGAATGTTTTTAATAGTATTATTTCATATTTGAATAATACAAAAACATTTATTTTTTATTTTTTATTTATTATTCTCTTTTATAGAGGGCGCTGAAATTTAGCTCTGAAAAAATCGATAATCTATGGATAGGTAGCAAAAAGCAAGGTCCTACACACCGTATTCCACCACGGTTTTCAAAAAAAACGTTAAGAAAATAGCGGACTTGTGAAAAAAAAGTCAAAAATCGACCGTTTTTTTCGTAGCTTTTTTAACGCCAAAATGTTTTTTTTCTTCAAGTTTTTGCTAATATTCTGGTGGATTACGGTGTAATCATCTTTCACAAATAAAATACATCCAAGTTTTTGAAAATCGGTTTGGTAGATCCGGAGATTATCTGTCTGCCATGTTAAAAAAAGTTGTTTTGCATGAAACGTGTTTAAATTTTTTGTTCCATTTAGCTGACAAATATTTTGTAAAAAATGAAAAATTGGCAATTTTTCAAAAACTTGCAATTGATATGTAGAAATCTAAATAAACACTAAACACACGCAATAAAGAATATAATGTATATAGGAGAAACCAGTATTTTAGAGACGGGGAATGAAAGAGACGCTACGCGACCGACAGCTGATCAAACACCTAAAAAGAGCAGAAAACGCGCACACACTCAAAGTCGCCATTTATATATTAAACTTTCGAATTTTGAAAAGACTTTTTTGAAGGTCGTTTTTGAAGTTTTAAGGAGTCGAAAAATCCCATTTTTTGAAATTTATGAAGTGGACTAGTACCTTAATTCATCTTTTTGTTAAAATAGATGTTTTGAGCGAAATCACTGACGAAGATTTGTTTTTTTTTTCAATTTTAAGTTGATAGACATTTGACATTTTGTTGCCTCTCTGCAGTTTCCCTTTTCTCATTCTCATAGATAACTAGATTATCTTCCATATTCGTGTTCAATCCATCAAAAGGCAAGATATTCAGTTTTGATTTTTGAGGGAAGGTAAGCTAAGCTTCATTTTTAATCCTTGTGGGAGAAAATCACCAACCTATATGATGATTTGCTTTCCTTTTCAAATTGATTGCACGGCAAATAAATTTCGGAAGTTTTTATTTTCCCTCTAATGAAAAAGAAACAAGCCGTTTCGAAGTGACCCTGCGAACGAACGATCCGATATCTCTACTTTCATTTTGTTTCATTAGTTTTTGCGCAAACTAAAATTTCAAAAATAAAATGATAAGTGACGGATCGATTGCTCGCAGGGGTCGGTTCGAAATGGATTCGAATAGTGGTAGAGCCGTCATTGACGTGATATTAAGTACTGATAATTGGAAAGTTTAAAAAATCAAAAACAATTATTCGCGGCAGGCAACCAATTTTAGAAGGAAAACGAATCATCATTGAGAATTCGGCGATTTGATTTCACACGTATGTGTTAACACCGAAGCTACCAAAGTTTTTCATAGCAAAAAGAGTTTAGAGCTGATATCTAGATCTGATAAGTGAAAGTAACGGTTGAAAAATAATATCAATAAAAATAGTCAGAATTATCTTTACCACAACGTCCAATAAACATAAAATTTACAATTTATTCGTAACATGCAGTAAATGAAAAAAACAACTTGGTTACTATTGGTTTATCGAGAAATTTTCTTTGATTTGATTTATAAAATCCAAATTCAATTTTTATTTATCGATTACACGTAAAAATAATCGGATGCAAAGTACATTGAATCAATAAATTGAAGAGAATAAAATAAAATTTAGCTAAAGCTCTTCGAAAAATGCGACTCTCGCTTTTGTTGAGCCAGTTTTAAGTTTTTTCAAAGTAGAATATTTATTTTCGCCGGATCGAAGTTGTTTGGCACTTAGAATATCAAGAGGGCACTGATTTTCTTCGATTTTCAAAAGTTCTATTTCGGAACGTAATGTACGCAACTGGCTTTGAACTAATCTAGATTTTTCTAAATATTCCGTTCGATTACGTTCAATTTCACTGGTAATTTGTTCCATGTCGTTATCACACATAAGATACTCAGTAGAGAAACATTCAGAGTCAGAATTTGTTAAATTAGTTATACTCGAACCAGATGTCACATAAATCGATTCCATTGAAGTTGGAGCTGTTGGCACGCTCAAAAAATTAAGAAGCTTGCTGCGTGCCTCGCATTCCGCGACACGAGCACAAAATAGCTCCTTTTTTAAGTTATCAGCTTCAGCTGCTCTTTGATCTTTTTCGTCAGTTAAATGTTGCACAAAGAATTCAGCTTCTTGTATTTTCTTCTCCAACTCCTGTTTTTCCTTTTCCGTTTTGGCATGATTTTCGCGCAAGCGATCCATTTCTAACTTAAATTTGTTAGCTTTACATTCAGTTAACTGCACTTGTTTTTCGTTCAATCGATTTTTTTCGAGGTACAATTCTTTTGTCTCTTCGGACCTTTTCTGTAAAATAAATATGATTTATTATTTACAAATGCCAGTTGCAAAATATGTACAAATATGTAAATTTTTTGTTATAAACTATTGTTTTGCAAAAAAATCTTGATTGAAGGAACATTTTCAGTTTTGAAGTTTCCCTCCTATAATCTGCATGTGCTCTTATTTTGTGTTGTACGTACGGGTTTTCTCTCAGTTCAAATGAAAGTCATGAATGAAATGGCTCGAAAACTCAGGTAATCTAAGTTCAATATATTTTAGAGCGGCGCTACGTAATTATACTCGTCTAATAATAACATGTCAGTTAAAATTGAGTTACAGTCGTTAACTGGTCTCTAACGCCACATCAAATGCAGCACGGACCTTTATTTACGTCATCGACAGATAACGAATCGCCTATTAGACCATTAATGACAACACCGATAACATTTTGAGTCATCGGCATTATTTATGTATTTATATAAGATAAAATAAAACGTTTTGTATTCTTAAAATAGTGATTAGCGATAAGCAATAAGTGTTTGAAATGAATATTTGAAAATATAAGATAAATGAATGTAAATAGAAATGGAATTTTGTATTTTCGTATATATAAGTTAAAGACGACAATTTTGTGAAAATAGATAACCAAATATAATATAAGGAATATATACGAACGATGTCAGTGGAGTTAAAATCTTCGAGCAACAAGAACAAAATAAAATTATATTATATTTCCATTTAAAACGATGAACCATTCATACAATTTGGAAGCTAAGAACCCCCATCAATGTGCAATGATAGTGTTAGTAAGTTGCTAACCAAAGCACAGCTAGTAGACTATGTTATCGACTAGACTAGGAGGTTCTAACCCAGGAAAAAACCAAAATTATATTTTCCTTATTAAAATTATCGTTTCTTTCTCTGTCTTTTCAAAAAGGTTAAATTGTCGTAAAAGATTGCCTCTTAAATTGTTACCGCCCGAAACGAACACGTAATTCTGCTCCTATAACATTTCTATCAGGGGGTCACATCAGAAAGTGCGGCGCGGCCTCGGTCGACTTGTTCTTAGGATCTTCCATTTACATGCACTTTGCCCTTATATTAACATTAATGTTTATTTTTCATTGTACGTATATCACTTTTCTTGTTATCTTACTAATTTCCTGACTCAGCAGTTTTACCTTTACTTTTTTTCTTGTTTTTTACTTCTATTGAAAAGGACATTTCAATCTTGAATGCATTGTATTCACTCGCTTTGTTTTATTATACCATAAATGTCCTTATATTTAGTGATTCTAAGTTTTATGTCGTTTTATAACTGTTTTTAAATAATAAAATATCCCCATGATGTGATCTTAAAAAGTATGTACTGGTAAACTAACAAGAGTTCTATTTTCTTGTGTAATTCATGTTTTCTTTTCAGAACATCAAGTTATAAATCTGATGAACTATTGAACTCTATATATTTTTATTTTAATTGGTATGAAAATGTACTACAATGAATTTTGACACTGTTGAAATAAATGTGAATATTTACGGCATAACTTAATCCTACTGAATAATTACTTTCCACGCATAAATGAAGTACATTTTAATAAAAAGAGTGATCATTAGACATGCTGCGGCACGCTCCAGGTTATGTAACTAAAGAAGACACGCCCGACGATAGACTAAGTAAAATTTTCGGCAATTCTTTTTCCTAACAGTATTAAGCTCATAGCGTGTGAGCTTGTTCAATTGATCTAATGATAGAACAGAATTTAAATGCAATGCTTTATTTATAGATCTAAAATAACATTTTTCTTATGAAATGTTTCGTTAATGGAGCGTCCATTATTAAGTATGTATCATTTTTGAAATGTTCGAGCCGCCCTCCCCCATTTTAAGAGATTGTCAAATTTTAGTGACACCACCTCTTTCCTATCTCAGGTAAGATTTTATATTTTTTATACATTATCACACATCGATTATTTACTTTTTCCTGGATGTTTTTTTAAGATCAACTGCATAGGAAGAAATGTTTTTTAGGCTTTCTAAGGACAAAAGAGCGTAAGCGACAATCTGCAAACTTTACAGTAGAGCGTTTCATAGTAGGCGATTGCTTTACAATGTCTAAGGAGCACATATATAAATTTTGCACATAACAATACCTGGTCATCACGCGAAAAAAATCTAGTTCGGTCAACGAAAACAAATAAACACAAACACCTACGAGTGTCTCGGTATCGACAAAATTTTCGATTACGCCCTTTGGTCTGATTAGCGTCGATATGAAAATATTCACTTACGTAAGAATATCTGTATGATCCCTTTCTTTTCTTAATTTTTATACGTAAGGATTCTATCGGACACCGCTGTTTCTAAAAGTCATACGTAATTAATGGACAGGTTCTCTGGTGGTTTTACTTTAGTATTTTTTTGCAGTATGTTTTATTTTTACATTCCTGTTTTTCTTTGCTATCCAACGTCAACTGTTATCTTCGATCATTCCAAGTTATCTATTTCATGACAAAACTTCCGTAAGCATTCTGGAATCAATGGTTGCATAACATAACATAAAATTTTTGCGAGGTGCGATTCTTTAGGCCCACATGAACAACTTTCCAGTAACATCTACATAAATGAGTTAGCAACAACTTACAGTAACATCTCCATAGCTTTAAAAATCAATAATTAAAAAAATACCCTAAATAATAATAATGACTCATTCGGCAATATAATAAATAAGCGGAGCTTGATTCGGTCACGAATACGTAATTCTACAAGATGCCAATAGAATAGGAGCTGCCGGCAGTAACGGAACGTCACTTGCTGACCGACGTTGTCAAACTGGTCAACCCAACCGAGCGCCTGACTCCCATGAAGATAGTGAGAAAGATGTTACTTCAGGCTATTTGGATAACTGGACTTGACTGAGACAATCCACTACCAAGACATTGATGAGCAAACCCCAAAGGTGTAGTGTGTTGATATTGAAAACACTTTTCCCCGACAGTTATATATACATATATATATATATATATATATATATGTATATATATAGCTATATATATATATATATATATATATATATATATATATATATATATATATACAGTAGAATCTCGAAAAAGTTAACCGAAATGTCCCAAGGGTAATTAACTTTTTCGAACTATTAACTTTTCTAAGTGGTTTTCAAAATTGAAAAAAATACATTTTTCGTAAATAGCACGCTTAATTTATTTCAATGACTTAGTTTTCATCATTACAAAAAAATTGTACCGGCTGGTTTACGGTTCTCAGTCACTCTTGATCATTTTCGTGCGATATTTTAATTAATTTTTGTGGAGTCGTTTGAAGAAGCAGCCGAGACTTGTTTGTTTCTTTGTTGTGTAATAGCTCTTGATCATTTTATTACGCATTTGGACAAGGTCTGCCACCTGATTTGCATCGTTATTGTTTTCAAACAATTTTATCAAGATATTGATGCATTCAACTGCTTTCGAGAAGCTCACTTTTGGTTGTTGAATACCTTCCTCGATAATTGACCCGTCGTTATCATTATCGGAAACTTCGAAATCATCATCATCTTCCGCAATTTGATCCTTATTCCAATTTTCAATGACATCAATGCTGATGTCAACATTATCACCCAGCTTCGACATCAGCAATTGAACTTCTCGAAGTGTATCGTCGTAAGCACTATTTGATTTAATCAATTTAGACAACGGAATGGCGTCTTCACTATCGTATTGATAGGAGCCAAATTGCCCCTTTACTGACCGAAAAAAGCGGTTGGTTTGAAAAATTCATACGCTCAGAAAAGTTAACTTTTCAGAGCGGCACGTGGAAGCTGAAATTCGGTTAACTTAACCGAGCGATTAACTTTTACGCGAGTTAACTTTTTCGAGATTCTACTATATATATATATATATATATATATATATATATATATATATATATATATATATATATATATTAGTGTGTTTCCATGCCTTCGTTGCTTCGAATGCTTACAATGAATCTGTATCGCTAATATCATGTCTGAAATTAGTGTTTTACGATTGGAATTGCTCGCTGTGCTATCTTTATACAATTATAATGATAAAGTACGTTCCAAAATTTGTTGGAGTCCATCAAAATCATCATCATCAAAGTCTATAGTATAGTTCCCTAGCTTTTTTTATTAATTTGTTTAAAATATTTCTGTAATTTCTTGAGTTATATTGAATTGTTATTGTGAGGTTAAATTGGTGATCCTTATTTTCTTAGCCAGAAGTTTTGGTTTTAGGTTATACCTGTTTTAACTCATTTTTGTAGATGAGAGACTTAAGGGGTCTACCCTCTTTATAATTTTCAAAAAATGATTTTTTATTGCATTTTTGGAAAGTATATATATACAGAAATATCAAATTAACATTATATAAAGTTCGGAGCAGTCTAACTGTTTTTTGGGCAACTTTCACTTTGTCACCCGAGCGCGTTAATCTGCTTCGCACGCAGCAGCACCGCCTACTTGACTCTGTTTGGCTAGAGCAGCTGTTACATTCTATTATAATAGTATCCCTACTTAAATCTATTGACTTCGGACCCCTCATTCTCAGAATTGAACATTTCCACGTCAATTAAGGTGCAGGAGGTTACTAAAATTAGTGCAACAGCGCTCTCTCAACATCAGTCTAGTTTGAAATTTTGATACAACAACATCTCTGCTCGTGATTTCTATGGACAAGAAGATCTCGCAACAAAAAACTCCATGGAGACGAGTGTTGAAGAAATGCGCAAAGAGATCTGGGCAGGATATTATCGAATCGAATCTTTCAATAACTGCGTTTGGTCGATGGCTCCTAAACACATCTTCAACGGAAAAAAGTGGTTAAGATTGCTTGTCAAACAGCTGCTTGTATATATAACGAAGGTTATCAACCAGTTTTGAAGATGTTTTAAATTATGGGTGTCAAAATTGGACCGAAAGCAGTACAGTTTGTCGCTGATCGTGATAGACACCGCATACGAGTTGCCAACCGACGCAGCACTGATGCCTCTAAGGAAACCGGAACAAAGCGCAGGAACGCTATTTTGGACGAAAATTAGCATTTTGAGAAAGAAGAAGGCATTATGGTCCAGGCATCGCTGACTAAGCATAGGTGAGATTTTTTACGGTTTTTCATTAAAAAAAACTTTAATCGGGTTTTTCTCGAAACAACGTTTTTCGACGCCGCGTTGATGAAATCTCGGGAACTACTGAAACGATTCTCGCCAAATTTTTACCAGACATTTTTTATAACTATATAGCGCGCTATAGCGCGAGTAGGGGTTTTTCGAAATTTTGATTGGAAATATTTGTTTTGGCGAAAAACGGTGAATAAAACATGTTTTTTTCGTAATGTCCGCCATTTTGTCAATTTCGCAAAAATCGAAAATTGCCCTATTCTCGCTATAGCTATTAACATAATAAACCTGAAACTATTTGATTTTTTTGTTTCAGACCAACCATCTCGAAAATTTCATCAACGGCGCACACCCCTCGTTTTTTCGATATTTTTCAACCAATATTTTCATTGATAAAAACTCACATAAATGTGTATTTCGAGAGTGCATTTATTGAGTGTAATCCCTCCTATATCAATATTTATAACTTAAACCTATCTAAAAAAATTATTAAGAATAACCCGTTTTTACTATGCCAAAAGAGGGTAGACCAGATTTGTGCATGTAGATTTTGATTTAAAATTAGTTAAGGAAACATAAACGTTAAAGCAATTCATGACTGAAATCCACAATTCATTGTCTAATACTGCACCAAGCCCAAGGTCTCTTATTTTTGCTATCTATATTGAAACTAATATTTTTATTCAGAAGTGCAATATTTAGAACAGTTCTGAAATGGGCTGTGATCTGCGTCTCGAATATAGATAGAAAAAATTTATATCGATCGCTTTTGAAAAAATATAAAAAATCAGTGTGAGAATTGAATCTCGTTGATGCATTCAAATATTTCTCAAACCCATTTGAACCGAGAACGTCGAATTAAATATGTCAGTCTGTTTACAACATGGATTCTTTCAAATTTTTGTAACGCGAAGTGCTGAGGAAGATATCTAAATAATGTATAAAATCAATTCGTTTCTTAAAACTTGATCACCTGTATATAGAATCATTACCAAGTTCATCTTGATATGAAAGATTAACTCATACTGATATAGCCGTAGCATCAAGAATGTAGTAGATTTCTTCAGTAAAATTATAACAATCTCGTCTAAAAACTGTAAAAACAGCCTTATTACTAAATTTGTGAATATCTCTCTATAACAGAATAATCTTATTTGCTTATCCACGTCTCGTCAAAAAATAATGGATCAAAGTTAATACTCAAACCATTTAGAAGTATGAGAAAATATATTTAAAAAGCAATAGAAAACTGCGCGCATTCATATGAAATAATTTAAAACCATTTAAATTAGATATGAAAAAATATCTGCACCAACACCAATCATCAATGTTTTTGTTTTGATTTTCAGTTTCGCAGTCAAAACTTGTCGTTGGACTGCAAGATAAGAGCATCATTGATGAATTATGTATTTAATTTACTTCATTAACATTAAAAAAAATAATGTTCGAAGTGTCATATTTTCTTAAAATATATTACCACACATACTTATAGCTTTTCTCCCTCTCAACTTATTTTGATTCTTTTAAGAGGTTAAGAGTTGACGGCGTCAAGTAGTCGTTAACATATATCCGTTAATTTCTTAGCTGCTTGCATACATCAGTTCCAATCAAACCAGCTCCATTGTTGTTCTCAATTTACATCTGTATGAAGACATAAATGAGTCTTTTGCAATCGCTCTAGTAAAGCCAACAACTAGTGGAAGTTAATCTACTCTACTATGTTTTAAGCGATAGGAGTTGCTGACATCATTGTCATTAACTTCACATCCGACACTTGTTTTAATCACCGTAGCAATTTCATTCGGTGTAATTTTTATGACTTTAATGTATATATATAAAAATAAGTTGGTAATTAGTATTTTCGTTCGTCGTTTATGATCTCGAAAACCACTGAAGCAAATGAGCCGAAATTTTCACAACGTGTTTATTTTGTTACCGGGAAGGTTGAACAAAAGTTTTATAGCAAGGTTTCCAAAAATTTTTAAAAAAAACCAAAAATGTGATTGATAATACGGTTCGTATTTTTCTAATGTAGTGTAGTATTTTTCTTTTCATTCAAGTCATTGTAAAACGGACAATAGCGAAAAGTACTGCTTAAATTAGTTATTTTAGATAAATGCCACCAATACGACAATACAGGCAGACGAACACGTCCGGCAAAACAAAAAAAAACATTAGATACAGAAATTCAACACAAGAAAATAAGAATGAGTCACACACAAGCGAATAAAACAGTTGAATAAAGAGCGTCGTGAAATGTAAATAATCAATTAAGAATGAAACAGGCACGAGCAAATGTGTCTAACGAACAAGAGCACACACAGAGAAACCAAGTTAATCGAGAACTTATAGGAAGATCACGCTGTCGCCTACGAGATGAAAGTAACCCCAATGATCGCAGTCAAGCGCGTGTGAATCTGCACTGTGTCGCATTTAACTATAATTGCCAAATTGATTATGGTTCGCACAAATTAGTGACTAGTGGTACAAAGAACAAAATTTGCGAACATTATAATGCACTCAAGTTCAGCACTGAAACACCAGGTTTGTGCTGTGCAAGTGGCACAGAACATGCAGTCAAATGAAAATCCTACATGTAACATTACTAAAACATCTGTAATGGCAAAAGTATTGCAACAATGTTAGATCATCATTTGGGATGAGTGTCCAATGGCCAACAAGAAATCATTAGAAGCATTGAATAGAACAATGAAAGATCTACGAACGAGTCAAGAATTGTTTGGCGGTGCTTTGATACTGTTACCAGGAGACTTCAGACAAACGTTATCCGTCATTCCAAAATCCACTGCTGCCGATGAAATTAACGCGTGTTTGAAATCTTCGAATTTGTGGAGATATATAAGACCACTCACACTCAAAATAATTGTACGCGTTCAATTGCAAAATGATCCACCAGCAGCTGAATTTTCTAAACAGTTGTTGCAAATCGGTGATGGGAAAATACCAGTCGACAAATATACAGGATTGATAACACTACCAAACGAATTTTGTCACTTTACTCAATCAAAGCAAGATCTGATTAACAACGTATTCCCAAACATAAGACAACAGCACAAAATCCATTTTTGGCTAAGCGAGCGAGCAATATTGGCCGGTAAAAACAAAAATTTCAGCGGTCTTAACGAAGCAATTCTGAAAGAAATACCAGGCCAATTATATACATTCAATTCAGTGGACACTTTCATGGATCCACATGAGGTGGTGATTTATTCTACAGAATTTTTGAATTCACTTTATTTGCCAGGGATACCACCACATTTTACAGCTTAAAGTTGGAGCTCCGATTATGAAGCTTCGCATATCAATCAACCAAAACTTTGTAATGGCACAAGACTCCCTGCGAAAAAGTTAAGGGAAAATTTCATCGAAGCAACAATTTTGAACGGAAAATTTAAAGGTGAAGATGTATTGATTCCTCGAATCCCAATGATTCGATCTGATATACACTTTGCATTTAAGCGTCTTTAGTTACCTGTTCGTCTTGCATTTGCTGTTACCATCAATAAAGCGCAAGGACAGTCTTTGGAAATGTGCGATATAAATTTGGAAAGTCCAGTTTTCTCGCATGGCCAACTCATGTTCACAAGTTGGAAAACCATCTGCATTTTTTGTTTACACGAACGATGGTTAAAACAAAACCAAGAATGTAGTTTACCAAAAAGCATTACAATAATATTTTTTTAAATTTACAAAGTTGTTTTAGATTTATTTTTTACTGCCTGGTAAAGCGGGCGGGGGCTCAGCTAGTTTATACATAATTTCGGCATAGTTGTTACTAAAGATAATCATTTACCCCAGAAATATTTTCGACTTGTTTTTTCGGTATTTGATTTTCATTTTTAGATCTTGTGATTTCATAATTATCAAATTTATATATTGTGCAGTACTAAAAAAAGCCTCAATATTTAGACCGCGTTTTAGTATATTCCAACTTTTATTGACAAATCCGTGGACACATCACATTTCCCATGTTCCTGTTTACATAACACCAAGTTTGCGCAAATTTTCTGCATTTTTTACACAGCAACAGCTAGTGTGAAAATATTTTTTTCATTTTAGAACACGACCACGTCATTTGGAACAATACAATTCTTTTGCATTTATTAAACTGGTCGGACATTTTCAAAAATATATGTAAATGCCAGAGAAAACCGATCAGTTAACTATAAAAACACTAAACCGTATCCACAAACGCGTCCATTCCCGTTGCTCGATTGGTATATATTGTGGCATCCATTCCTGAATATGCCCAAGAAGATCTACAGATTGACAACGGTGACATACTGGACAGAATCGAACCGTATTTGGCAGTCAAGGGAGTGCAAACTCTAGCAAAATGCGAATGCGTGCGATCAAGCTAATCGAGTCAAGAGGATTTTTGCTGCGAAAATGTGTCTCTAAAAGCGATGAAGAATTGAAACAAGTTCCGGCCGAAGATCGTGAGCGACAACTACCTCTCAGCATTGATAACGAGTGAAGCATCAAAACGGTGGGAATCCAGTGGAATCCGGCGACTGCAATGCTATCCGTGACAAATTGAACGGCATAAATACAACAATGCAACCCAGCAGATTCATGGCGATAAATGTGATCTAACGATAATCCCACCGACTGCGTATTTCGTGACATTATGCCCCAGCAACTCCTCACGCATGCAAGATAGTGGATGAGACGGCAATGGCTTCCACAGCCCCGCGAAAATTAGCTTACAGACGCTAAACAAATCAGCGAAACGAGTGTGGAGAAACGAGTGCACTCGCACATTACAATTAGCATATCACAAGGCTGCCGATGGAATTTGATAACAAAAATATTGAAATGACGACAACTCATCCGAGTAACAGGCTGGAGTCGACATGCTGCAAGCAACTAGCGAGGGAGCAGTGACAGCCGTCATGTTGGTCCGGCCAGCACAAATCTGTATCAACTAAGTAAATTAAATACCGTCCATAGGATGGCTATGCACCCACCCCTTAGTCACCATCTCACTACTCTCACTGTTTGAATGTACAGGCTGGTTACAGAGGATGGTATGCGTACCATGGGAATGTACAGCCTACAACGGAAACACTTGTACTCAACAAGGCACGTAAATAGCGTTCATAGGATGGCTACGCTCGTAGTACGCGTACTAGTCTGAGTCAACAACTCAAGACGCATTTAATGAAAGTTTGAGAACTGGTTACCGAAAAACGTATGCGTACTATACCAATGCACCCAGGATACCAAGAAAAATTTATACCCATTGACTTTCATGGGTCCGTTTTATACGCACATACGAATGAGTCACCTCACGACGCATTTAATCAGTCTGTAGGATGGGTACAGAATCAGGTATGCGTATCATGCATACGTACCCAGCCTATTATGAAAACTCCACAGACAGACGGCTACTTTCGTGGCTTTTAGAGGAAGGGTACCCTACCGTCATACGCGTACTAGCTAACGACGTATTCTACCAGTTTGTATGGTGATTTCATTGGGTGGTATGCGTACCATACATATGCACCCAACCTACTAAGGAAAATTTGTACTAAATGTAATTATCTTTTTCTACAATGGTACCCTCTCTACATAGCCTACCTATGCACCTTACCTACGTACCCCTCATTGCCCCTTCTCTACGTACCCTAACTGTATGCCCTACTGTGGCTGGGGTACTAGGGCAACATACCTGCGACATTCTCTGCTTTTGTATATATATGATCGTGAACATTCCGTACCCACTGTATCCAGGGTGCGGATTCGATGTTGTGAATAGGTACGTACCCTACCAACATGGGCTACCACGCTTTTTGCAGGGCGTCGATGGTAATCGAATTAAGCGACGCACGCGAATTTTGGGTGAATGATGCTCAAGACGCTGCCATTAGCGACGAATTAAAATACTTGTGGAGTGAAAAGACGCAAAAAGACATCCCCAGAAATATTAATAAAGAAGGTAGACAAAGTGCTACAAATGATGCCGAACGATAAAATAACTTGATAAATGATAGGTTAACTACACATGTGCTAAAATTTGCGCGAGATCGTATATGGAAAATTCTAGGTAACTTGTAAACAAGCTGTTAATAACCAGACCTAACCATAACGAAATTCCAAAGAAATGGAGGCAGCAAGATTTATTCCATTGCAGGAAGGTGAAACAACTGACGTTTCATTGAATTCTTAAATGGTTCTATTATTACAATTTGTCAGAGACTAGATACCTGTAGAAAAGTTTTTCCCGTTTCTCGATTTTCATAATAGATGAACGTAGGAAATGGTTGATGTGATTAAAAAAGCGCTTAAAGGTTGTTCAGGTAATTTTAAAAGTTAAATTTTCTTATGCTCAATTTGCCCCCTTCTATGCTCACCAATCTAATTTGAAGTTAAAGCAAACTGCTTCACCTATCAGAGAACTAAGATTTTTTTGTCGAACGTTTTTGCTTGCCAAAGCGAGATTTGCTAGAAGAAATTGGTCAAAAACAATCTTTCAAGAACCATCGAAGTTTTCAATTGGAAGTTATTTAACTATTTAAATATTCCTATATCAAATTTTCTATTCTTGCGCTCAATGCAAACTTAAAGATGCTAGCGAATCTACTTTTGGGGAAACCGTTGCGTGGAGTCTCATAAAGTGTTTAACTTATATTGGCGATATAGAACTTCATACTACCAGCGCCACCAATCTTTTTCTTCACGTGTCGTCACTGCTATTTATCATTTCGTTGAGCTTATAACTATAAATCAAATTAACTGAGTCAATGTTAACAGGCAGTCATAAGTCTAACCACATTCATACAACCCAGTTTTTGCGTCTTGATAGCGGTTTTAGATTTAACAGAGGTTATTTATATTAAAATTATCAACTTATCAAAAAGCCACTGGAAATCAAAATCATATGCCAAAGAACAATCACAAGAATTGGCGGCCCGTAGCGGAGCAACTCTCTGGCCTTACGTGCGATCAAGTAATAATATGCCAGCGTTATCTAGAGAATCAGGACACCACTCGAAGATTAGTTCTTCTTTATACTCGCACAAAAAACCATTCGCATATTATAATTTACTCTCGTGCATTTACTTATTAGGAGTATATTGCTAGTTGTTAATTGATGCGTACTATTCCAATATCAGACAAAAGCGCATTTACGGCCAGTTGTGATGTGTTTTCCCTCTTTATCCATGTCGGAATCGAGGCAAGGAAAAAACCCAGGTTTGATTCTGAGAACAAGGTATAGTCCGACGACTAAGCAATGAATTCCTTTCGACCACAACAAATTCTCTCCAACATACTCTTACATACTACTTACATTTGTGTTGCCTACCATGATTCTGGCATTGTGATGAGCACCCGCTTGTTGAAGATGCATGCGAGTGTTCAGTAAAGACAACCACCTGTAACTGTAGCAGATGTTATTCAGAACACAACTGCGTTCTTCTGATATAGATCATTCACAATTGAGGTAGCAAAAATAAAAACCCGCGGATGAACAGACATGATGAATGATTGGTATATTTTCAAGAATTTTGCAACAATATAACTTAAAAGAGTCGTTCTGTTACTGTTGCTTCGGCTATGAATGTAAAAATTGGAGAGAAAATTTCTTTGTATCCATATCCATAATTTGTGCGAAACAGCATAATGTCATCAAACTAAAACGTTGCAATCTGATCTGACGCTTAAATTTTTTTACGATTGTACGAATGAAACCCATTTTAGTAGCGAGTATATAAACTATCAGTAGGGCGAATGAAGAAACAAAGAGACAAAAGCAGCGTAAATGTTATTTTTCGTGCATAATACCTTGTAATTCGTTTATAGTTTTTAATAAATAATAGTTTATTGCAATGGTTTCTTGTAAAGAAAACAATTGGTGGTAGCGGTGAGATAGTCAATAAAACGAAATTAAGTTGAATATTGACTATGCGATTCTGCAAATCATCCATCTTATATGTATAAAAATATATGTTTTAAATAAAGGGAGAAATAAATACGAATTTTAAGTTGTTTTCTTCGCAGCTTGGGACTGCATTTGGATCGTTGTTTCTATCTTAGCAAGGATAACCAACAATGGTTAGTACAACTTTCGCCTGTTTAAAGTAGACTGTCACACTTTAAACTTGCGATATCGACAGAATCCAAAGATCAATAGGAAGTACAAGAAAAAAAACTACGCAAAGGGTAACAGAGTTCGAAATTGGCCAAATTTTAACACTGAATTTGATTGTTTTATTACAACCATTACAATTTTGCTTAAAATAAAATGAAAATTCCTAGGTTAACCCTAGATACATAACGTTCAACGATACTCCTTACAGCATAACGTGAGGTCGATATGACTCACACTTGATTTCTTTCCTATGGCGCTATTATTATTTATTTTTATGGTTTCGTCTATGAGTTTATGTTTTAACACTTGTTTAAAAAATGAAATAAATTAATTTGTAGGTTTGTATTTGGTTTATTTATCTTGAAAACAGATAAAAGTTAAAATTCTTTAGAAAAATCACACATAACATACTTAGATCTTTTTCTTTGCTTAAAATCGACTTTTTTAGTAACTAACTTAAATTATATAAACTTGAACAAAATCAAAATATTAAAAATATCAACATAATAATCTCAAAAGAGGAACTATATACAGTCTAAACAAGTCAATACTTTATGCTCTCCACGAACAGGTTTTCTACATTTTTTGCACTCTGCTTGCGTCTTTCTTCTAAGTTTCCACGGACAGTAGGCGCAATATTTTCTTTTCTTTGCAGTTAGTTCACCTGCATCTTGTAGTGAGCTCGCTGCCAAAATACTCGGTAAAATATTTTGTATATTTTCGCGTATTCTGCGATTAAGATTAGGCATTTCAAACCTTTGCTCAATCCATAGCTTTGCTAAGTCAGAACTCAATTGTTTCATGAATGCACGCCTATTTTTTCTTTCTCTTTTGCAATCATATTGTGACAATAAATGACGTGATTGTTGACAGAAGCCATAGAATAACGCCATAGTCCATCTATTTGTCTTTCTACTGCATGACATTTGCGAGCACATTTGATCAAACGAACCAACTCCTTCTTTAATTGTAGAATTCAATCATGTCTGGTTTTCCGGAGCTGGATTTTACGACACGGTCCTCATCACAGGATGACAGTTCATACACCATGGCAGATTTTGGTCTATATGACAGTAAAGTTAGCGGGCCATCGTAGCAACAATTGGAGGTTCCGACACCTCTAGATCTTGTATTTTTAGTTCTTCCGGTATTTTCCTTTTATTTGAGCGCAGTGTACCGACTATGGTTATTTTATACAGCTCCTTCAGCAAAGAAATAAACTAAAACAATAGAAAAATATTCTGGTTGTCAAGTTTACAATGTAACTAATCACATAACGTGGGGTCATTTTGACTCACGGGGGTATCATATCTCCGTGAATAAAGCACTTACCTGCCACGCACGTGTACCATTCGAGATCTCTAGTCGCATTCTGAATTGGCTAGGACGAATGAAGTAATGCATAAAGCCGTAGGAAAGGGACAGGTAAAAGCGATTCGCGTGTGAGTCGTTTTGACTCACGTTATGTATCTAGGGTTAAACAACAGGGAAATTTACTGCATCCTGCGTTTTCTGAATTCTTCTGCTGATAATATTTGTGAACACCGGTATAGAAAGCAGAACCAGGGTTTAGTAATTCTTTTTGATGTCCTTATTTTCTATTTCATTATTGTTAGGTCTGGTCCTTAAGCAACTTGTTTATAACATAACCAGAATTTTCCATATACGATCTCGCGCACATTTTAGCAGATGTGCAGTTAACCTATCGTTTATCAAGTTACTTTATCGTTCGAAATCGTTTATAGCATTTTGTCTACATCTTTTATCAATATTTCTGGGATGTCTTTTAGCGTTGATGCTATTATTCTGTATGTTCTAATGGTTCCAGGACCGTATATACATTTCCTTTGAATTCTGTTTTCAGCTTGATGATTTCATTCTTGCTTGCTGGTCTTGTGTTTCCATCTCTTATTGCGACCACATGTTTTTGTACCAATTACCACCAATTGTTCGCATTTATTCAAGCTTTTAATTCTTTCGATAGAGCTGCACTAGCTTCGGTTTGTAAATTTTGAGTCTTCTACCATATTTTCCCGATTGCCTTGCATATTTCTGTGTTTTCTATTATTTCTATCAATAGAATTTTTTAAATACAGCGAAAAATTCTTTAGTGGAACTTTCTCCAATTCGAATCATTTTTTAACTTAGCCTCGGCGCACTCATCTAACCCACCAACATTGTGGAATTGGAATGAATTTACATCCAGCTCTGTCCAAACAGGTTAAGAAGTCAATAAGGAGCTGTATTGTTTGTATGAGAATACGAGGGAACGTTCAACAAACGATGGCTCATCTGTATTGAGGAAGAGTGTATTTGAAAATTTCGGGACTTACTTTTACGGACCATTCAAAATTAAATTGTACTTTAAACGCATTGAAATTTTGTATTGGCATATTCGTTTGTGTGGCTACGAAAATTACTCATTTGGAATTATCTTCCGACCTTAGCACTAACACTTATATGCCTGCATTTAGCCAATTTGTAAGTCATAGAGAGCAGTCATCAGTGGTGAGGTCTCAAAGCTTTGCATAAGCTTACAGCGCAATGCAACGAAAACCACTTGTGTTTATAATATTTGCAGTTTATCAACCGGGACCAGGACGAACGTATGTAAGTTATATTACGAAGAATTCAAACAACAGCCGGTTCCTGTAGCCGACACCAAACATACCTGGTCATTATTTTCTGTGAAGAAGTGTCATAACTCTTCTATTGGCGTATCGATTGAACGGAAATCTGCCGGACATTAAACGCTCATTTTATATACGAGAACTTCGAAACAACTGTTTGAAGCAAAAACAACTTTGATTTTCATAGACAATTGTCCTGGTCATCCTAATGAGATTGCCTTTAAACTTAAGGGGGAACACCACTGTAAGATTTTCAAACAATCAAATTTTTTTTGTTACTCTAAAGTATACCTTATCATCAGAGAAATCATGTGAAAAAATCTCTAAGTGTTGAAAATTTTATATTAGCGCGGCGCCTCTCACTGCTCTTTCCGCGCGTATCCCCGCGCACTGTTTGTATTGAAATTTAGAACAATTTTAAATATAAATCTTTCAAAACTCTACACGTGCTCTCACTCGTTGGTTGATCGTCGTCGTGATCGGACGCTTTTCGCAAACGCTCTTGACGAGATTCGCTTAACAAGTTTTTCGATAGTGACTTATACAGTTTCAAACACAGTTAGCTAACGTTTCCGACCGTCCCGGACTAGATTTGTGATTTACGAAAATAATATCGACCGCCGCGTCGACATTATCAAGTGACTTGATAAAACAATTGTGCTTCGCACCGAAAACTGACCACGATTTTGAAATTCACGAAACTGCTGGCGACCTCGTGTTGCAGTAGTTTCGGCTAATAAGTGTACGCAGCTTGGATATCCTTAGGATTCCAAGTTGCGTTTTTGTTCAGCGTTTTTCGAGACTCCTTTTTGTAGTGTGCTCCTTCTGAGCACACTAAATAATTTCCCTGCCGCGAAAATAACGGTACATTCGACCGCGTGCCCTAGTGTTTGGTGTGCTCCTTCTGAGCACTCAAAAATTTTGCCGAAAAAGACAACGGTACTTTTGACCGCTTGTTCGTTCTCGACTTTTATTTTGCGAAGTAGCCCTGCTACTACTTAATCAGGATTAAAAATTTTGGATTACCAGTGTCAGCGGCAGTGAATAGCGTACCGTGTGCCACCTCGTGGCTGCAGTATACCGTGTTAACGGTGGCTTGTTTACGTGTTTCACGCAAACAAGTTTTGCATCGTGAGTGCAGTGCATTAGTGTGCCCACGATAAGTAGGTTCGGGACAAGCTTAAATAAAAGCTTTACGAAACTTGTAAGCCCCGCAAGCTTGAAAGCGATGAAGAAGAAGCGCGAAGAAGAAGCCGCCGTCCAGCTCGAGTATGGACGAGGATGAAGAGTCAGACTTCGGTGCCACGGTTCCGAGGGCGGGAAAATCCCCTGTTGCTGTTGCAGGGCCGTCGCCGAAACCGAAACTTGATGCCAGACCCACATCGCCAATAAAACAGCAGGAGACCCACGCAGCTACAACAGAGCTCTACGATGCCCCGGATCCGCGGGCAGGAAAGCGTGACGAGCAACGAGCTGTAGCGATGAATGTAGACGACAGCTCCGGAAGCACGAGCAGCCCGCACTCTTTGGAGATTCGCCTGCTAACGATGCAGGCTAAGAAGCGCCTAAACGCATCGATGAACAGGAGGAAGGCTGCCGAAAAAAGGTAAGTCAGCTCCTAGTGCTGTTAAGGCGTCGGAGCCGGAACCCATCGGTATCCTGGCTCGGCAAGTCAACGAATTCTGTTTGCGTCGAGGGCTTGACGCCAGCTACATGGCTGAGCTCGCCGAAATTGTGGAGGCGTTCCGGACGGAATATGACAGGGTGACCCACGAGAACGCGCGGTTGAAGTGCCAGCTTGATATGACTGTTGCTAAGCCAAGCGGCCCCGCGCAGTCCTACGCTGCAGTCACCGCTGCCAACATCCCCCGGCCGCCTCCAAATGAAGTCACATCCGCAGCTCCACTGCCGAAGCCGGCCGAAACCTGGTCGGTTGTGGTGAAGAGCCGGATGCAGATGCTAACCCCGTGGAGCTGTCCACGCTGGTGAAGCACTCTGTGCTTCCGAAGGTGGGCGTACGCGTCCACGGGGTCTCAACACTCCGTTCTGGGAGTGTTGCAATTCGGGTCCCCTCCAAAAAGGAGAGGGACCAAGTCGTCAAATCTCAGGAGTTCGCACAGTGCGAACTCGATATTTCGGTCCGTGACCGCTTACCGCGGGTGGTGCTCAGCAATGTGCACTGCTTCCTCCTGCCGGACGAACTAATGAATGACGTGTATGTGAACAATTTAACGTCTGTGTGTTCTTCCGACCGCTTCACGAAGGAAGTGAAAATCGTGTCGCGGCCCGTCCGGCAGGGACCTGAGGCCACCTCCAACGTTGTATTGGAGGGGCCTGCAGATATAATTGACGCCCTGGTTGCTCTTGATAGGGTTTACGTGAAGTGGTTCAGTTACCGCTTGCGGCGCCAAGACCCGGTGGACGCGTGCTACCGGTGTCTTGGATTTGACCATCGTGTCGCAAACTGCCGTGCCACTGAGCAGACGTGTGCTCGCTGCTCGCAACCAGGGCACAACGCAGCTGGTTGCAAGAATGCGGCCAGCTGCCGAAATTGCGCCATCCGCGGACTACCGTCAGCACACTCGCTGAGGTTACTTGTGTGCCCTATTTATGCTGCACAAGCCGCTAGGGCTGCCGCACGTCACTAATGGGGACCACCATCGTGCAATTGAACTGCCGTAGGAGTGCCGCGGTCATGTACGACCTGGGCGAGCAACTCGCGTCCCGTCGAGTCTCTGTCGCGCTTATCCAGGAGCCCTGGGTATGTCGTGGCGCCGTTTCCGGCCTCCCCTCTGGCATGCGAGTATTCGCTGCCACTGGTCAGGCTGGAGCGGCCGTCGTTTTCAACGATGTGATGCTTGACTGCATGTTGGGGCTGGCGGGTGATTGCGGTGTATGTGTACAGGTGATTAGCGCGCGAAAAATAAGTACAAATTCACGAAAAATTAATATATACTTAGGAGATACAATCATATTAAAGAGAATTAAGGAACAAGCTACATTTTGAGGATCTATTGTCACTCATTTGTCAATATATAATAAAGCCCTTTATTCTGAAACTGAGTGAGCATATAGTTGATTTATTTTATTTTAATTATTCTATAGAATGCCACTTTTGGTAATATTTTTAGCTTCTCACATTAAGTTTATAAATTTGTTTTGCTATTTTATATTTGCAGTTGAACAAACCTTTCTAAAATTGCAAGTATTTTTTATGCTGCACGCCTAGAAGATTTTCTTACTTAAAGGCTTAAGGGATCAGTATGGAAGAAATACTGATATCCTAATTTATTGCAATCCAATGTCTACTCTAATGGAGTTGGTCATTAACTTGGTCTTGATGGTGTTCATATTAGTCCAACTTTTATATTTTCATTATTTAGGCTTTGAATCATATTTTATAGGTTTTCAAGATATTGTTTAAATAAAAGAGTCTTTAGTGAATCTAACCTCATTTGTGAGGTTCAAGTAACGAAAAACATTTTCTTAAATTGTAGAGAACAGTCTTTGCCTTAACGAATCCATCAATATGAAATTCGTTTGCCCAAAGTTTCTAATTGCATTCTGGCCTTTATACTAGAATATGGGTTGCTAATAATACTAAAAACTATTTATTCTAAAAGTAGCAGTAAAATATTATACAATATACATGTTTCATTCTTTGTATTTTTCAAATATCTCTTTCATTGTATGAATGTTTTTTAACTAGTTGCTGCGCGTTTGGCTTCAAGCCAATTCTATCTAATGTGATGTTTGCAAAGCCCTTTTATACGTTTGACATCACCTTTATTGGTCAACAGTTTTCAATGTCGTCTGTGTCATCCTTTTGTATGACAAACCCCACGTTTGTCAATACATTATTGATTGTATTGAGAACCTTTGATTTGATTGTTTTTTTATTATATAGTCTTCAATAAACCCCAGTATAATAACAATAACAGTGAATCATGAAATTTTCGGAAATGCAATTAACGGCAAATATGCACAAATAGCGCCACTTCTACTGTGTTTCTTATGATGCCCTCATACAAAAATCGATTGTTTAGCGAAGCTCCATAAAAAATATTATGACCACCAATCCAATTACTCTGTCTACTCAAAAAAAAAATCGTGAAAAAGTGAACCTTAAAAGGGGAAATAAGGAAATAGGAAAATTCTGCACAGAATTTTGGTTGTCTTTCGGAGGTATTTGATACAATCTACTTTCACAGTGTCTTTGTTTGTGTCTAAAACTACAAGTAATAATTTGGAAATTTATTTTCAAAACGAGGTGGCATTTTGTTCAAGAAAAGGCAAATGACTTGAGAATTATAGACAGGGATAGCTCGGTCTATGGGATTCTACATTGAGTTCATCCCGTTTGGGTATGACAATGCTGAGCAAGTTTCTAGGTTGCATAATAGGACTAACAACAATATAATGTGTAGAATCGTTATTTCCTCCATAAGGGGTCAATTATCATTCTACCTATAATCAGTTAAGGTGCTGAAGTAATGAAACATGAATAAACAATCTAATCTCAGAATTAAATCACGAAAACCATTTTTGGAGCTTGTATTGAGAAATAAGGCAATTGTGAAACCCTCAAAGCCACCATTCTGCCGCGACCGGAGTAAGCCAGAAAATAAGTATCAAATATGTGGAGGCCTGCAGGGTTCATTAATTGTTCAGGTTGAACGTCTGAGACAATTTGGATTGTTTCAAATTTTTAGCTAAAATATATGTATAATGAAAGCAACCATTCTCACGTGATTGGAGTAATCCATAAAATAGGTATCAAATATGTAGAGGCATGCGGAGCTCATAATCATGTTGAACGTCGAAGACAGTTTGGTATATATCATGTGCCAGCACATCGTTAAACAGACCAATACATGATTGTAGAGATCTAAAGAAACTTTTAATCTCGATTTTTATTAAAATAAAAATGCACAAAAAACAGTAATGTTCTCCATAAATTTGAAACGAGAAAATCCGGAGCTGGTTTTCGAAATAGATATTTTCGGATTGAAAATCATGTAGCATAAAAATAAGTACACTAACCAAAGCTTCGCTAGCTGATCGCATATCATCTTCTAACTTGTGTAGTCGATGTTCCAGATCTGTTTTTTCTTTCTCAACAGCTTCTCTCAACTTCTTCTCTCGGGCGTATTTACTGCGCTCTATTTGCCTACGTTGCTTTTCTTCCTTTGCTTGTGCTTTCATTTGTTGAATCTCCATTGTATCTGGTTTTCTCCGTTTAATATACAAATCATGATTACCGATGCATAAATCTAAAATCTTAGAATGAACTTATTACATTTGAAGCATAAAATTGTTAGTTATTTTATTACTAATTTATTTATCCGCAAGTTCTGAGAGTAAAATACAAAATTCGGTGCATTGTTATCTACTGGTCGTATAGTAAATTTTTTTCCATCAAATCGAACATTACGAATTTCTGACCACTGAAACATAGTTTTGGGAGTAAGTTTATTGGACTTCTCATAAATATTAAGTCCAGTAGCTGTCACTCCAAGCCATAGTTCTGAATGTTTTTTGTTCTAAAGGTGAATGTTAAAATAAAAGGAATCAAATATGAATAAAAATACCGTAATAAGAAAGTAGTTCACGCCGTACATATCCAAATCTTGGGCAATTTTCAGGTATTCCATTTCAACTTCATCTCGAGTCATGGGTTCGTGGTCCTCGTACCTAAGAAATTGCATATTGATTTCTTAGATTGAAAATAAATCAAAATTCATTAGCTACACTCTACACAATCTGTTTTCAATGTCTAATCCTAATTTATTTTAAACAGCTTTATTTTTATTCAATATGCGAACCCGTATAAATAGTTAATATCTCGTATGCGTGCAAGTACTATAATTAACGCTTCGATACGCGAAAGTTGTATATATGCGCCTATTTCTCACTTACACAGGGCATGCCATATATCATGTGCGAACACTTTTGACAATGTGGTAACTCGATCAAGAATGATATGAGATCGAGTCTAGGACCGTATAATTATTATTTAAGTTTTTATCATGGGTTAGAACCTCCTGGTCTATTCGACAACTTTTTGTCTCTTAGTGTGCTTTTTGGTTAACGACTTGCTAACACTATTGTTGCACATTAATGGAGGTTCTTGTTTCCAGGTTTTGGCCCGTACCATTGTTAAAATGGGAAGTGTGGTTTCGGCGTAATGTGCAACAATAGTGTTAGCAAGTCGTTAACCAAAAAGCACACTAAGAGACAAAAAGTTGTCGAATAGACCAGGAGGTTCTAACCCATGATAAAAACTTAAATAATGAAAAAGCTACGTAGGCAGACATACGAAACACATTGACAGTCGATATAATTCACACATGTAAAAATTACAAATAGTTGAAATATAGCGAGCTTGATCCATCAACAAGCCAGCGGTGGTAGTGCTGTCTCGTACCGAGTGGCTAAAAAGGCAGCACCTGAAGAGGAGCCACTCGGTACGCCGAAACCACACTTCCCACCGTATAATTAGTTTATGTGTCTGGGAGGACACTTTTTTGTGTAGTGAATGAGATTTTTGTGGATCAGAAAAACACCCTAAAAACCAAACCGGGATGCGCGAGTTGCGATCTAAATTTATTTTTATCAGAAGTACAGATATGAAATTAGCCTTATTGCATACATATTGTTTTCTGTTCTAAAATAGTAAATATAATGAATTTATATGATCTCCGCAGAGCCACGTTAGGGTCTTCCAGTCAGAACCAACTTCTGCTTTTTTTTATTTACGCTGGGTGACCTAGTTGGGATGAATAAAATTTGAACCGGGATCGACACTTTTGCTATTCTGTTCGGAGTGTATCATCTCGGTTGTTAGTAATCGGATGGCACTCAAATTGATGGGGCCTTCTGCTCCTGGTCATCGGACTGAAGCACGACGTGGAGAATGCGACAAATGAAGACCGAGCAGGGACGTTTTATGTTTTAACATGTCGCCGTTTGTACAATAAATAGCAACCTAAACGTTTCGACTCTTAACTATCGTTTCCGAATTTCAAAACTATGCATCTGTGAAATTTTTTAACTCGTGTTCGCCTTTATGTGTATTTGAAAATCATGTTTCAGATTATCTCAGTAAATTTGCGCATCCGTTCGAGTTTTATATGGTGTTGAATTTTCTACTGTTAAAATATACAATGTTAGCTAACTCAATTAATTTGGCGTTAAAATTAGAAAAGATAGCAAAATATTTGTTGACTTGAAATACGTACGATGAACTTATGCAATCGAGGAAAATTTAATGTCATTGCAAATGCATTATTTTAGGTGACATGCAATTACTTAAATGTACGTGAGAATGATAAAATTGTCGACTTAATCAAATTATGTGCATTGAACCACAATGTTTTTTATTCTCATCTCTACGTTTTTTATTTCACTTGGATTCAGTAAACCATTTGATCTGTGTCCTTTCATCTTTTTAAGAGTGTTTTTGAATCTCAAGCAGTACGCAAAAATCCTCAGAAGCTTGCCGAAGTTTGAATAGCGCTCCAAGATGGTTATTTCTCTAGTTAGAGTAGTTGAACCCGTGAGAACGTTATGTTTGGTTGGCTCGTGAAGGAACGGTGGGCCATTCCACCACAGTTTAAAGTGAAGAAGCTGCTGGGGCAACATACCTCTGGAGGCACAATCAGCTGGATTCTCTTCATCTCTTACGTGTCGCCAGCACCAGCTATCATTGCTCAAATGTTGGATTGCGGTTACTCTTTCGGCAATATATATTTCCATATTAATGGGATCCAAATTTATTCGGTCGAGCGTTATTGTAGAATCGGACCATGCATATATTTTAACATCTTTGATGTTCAGTGATGAGATTACTTGTTTCAAGAGGTTAGACAGCAGAACAGCAGCGTTGAGTTCAAGTTGTGGAGGTGTCAGTTTGGCTTTAAGAGGATTCACCTTTGTTTTTGCGCAAAGTAGTGTTACGCTTATTGCTACTTGAGTAGAGATGCACTTGGATAGACTACTGCTGCGTAAGTCCGATGCATCGCAGAAACCATGAAGTTCAACTCGAACGTCTGGGTTGTAGTGAGTCCACCGTGGAATACGGATGTCTTCGAGCGCACTGATTTCTGCCGTAAACTGGTCCACAGCGATGATTAGGTTGCTAGATGGAAAACTGTTTCAATATGTACCTTCTTTCCATATTTCATGCATTATTAGTTTCGACTTAATCCTGAAACCTGAAGTGGGTCAAATATAGTTGCTATATTCGACAGAAGCTGACGTTTTGTTAGTGACTTGACTTCGAAAACTGGAAGCTTGAATCGACATTCATCTTTTGATGGATGACATCCCAGACCTAGAGTTTTGATGGAAGCGTCTTCTGTAATTTCTAGCAGTCCTGTTTCCCTTGCTTGTTCTGGGATATTCTCAAGCAGTCTTGGATTGTTAATGCACCATTTTCGTAAATTGAAGCCTACTTTCTGGAGGATCGCTACAATATCAGCTTGCAGAGCTGTAGCTTCTCCTTTAGTACTTGCGCTAGTCATGAGGTCATCAACATAATAATCTGAAGTCAAAATTTTTGATCCTAAAGGATGATTATGCTTTTCGTCTTTTGCTAATTGCACAAGCGACCGAATCGCAAGATAAGTCGCAGATGCTGTGCCATAAGTTCCGATGTTTAAGTTGAACTCTTCGATCGGACCATTTGTTTGGCGTCGCCACAGTCTTCGTTGATAATCTAATTGATGTTTAGCTACCTTAATCTGCCTGGACATTTTTTCTATGTCAGCTGTGTAGACAAATTTATATTTTCGCTATCTTAATATGATTTGCGCAAGGTCTTGTCGCAGTTTTGGACCTATATGCAGCAAGTCGTTTAAGGCTACACCAGTTGAAGTCTAAGCAGAAGCGTCGAAAACAACTCTCAGCTTGGTTGTGGTGCTTTCATTTTTAAAAACTGGATGGTGTGACAAATAGTATACACAATTGTTTACTCCGGCGTAGGGTGAAACCTTGAACATGTGTCCAAGAGTTAAATACTCTTCAAGGAATGCATGGCAGTTGACACGCTGTTCATTGTTTATAGCTGGTCGTTTCTCTACCTGCTTGTATCGAATCAAGGCTGTAGATCTTGATTCACCCAATTGTTTAGGATTGGTGTCCTTGAATGGCAAGCACATAGTATATCTGCCTGAATCATCTCTTGAATGTGAAGCTTCAATATTTCTTCACAAATAAAATAGGAAATAATTGCCCTAATTATATCAAAATATACTGTAAAAGTTTAAGTAGGAATCTGACATTCCTGATAGATACAGGAGCACATATTTCTGTATGTAAAATAAGTACCTCTTTAACACATAACATTAATTACAATAATAGAAACGGGTATTACAAATGAAACAATAACATCGTTAGGAACTGAAAAGCTGAAATTACAGTTAGAAAACTCAATTACAGAAAATTCGTTTCATATAGTAAATGACGCATTCCCATTGGCAGGAATATTCTAGAAAAATTGCACTGTAAAATTGAAGGAAGGACCTACGCGATAACCTTTATGTTGACAACGAAGAAATACTCACAATGAAGACACAACCTATGAACATATTTCAATTAAACATACCCGCGAGATCCGAAATAATATTGCCAGTCGAATTAATGAGTGAAGAAGACAATCTTGTAATAAGCAAAGAAATTCAAGGAGTATTTTTAGGCAACTCTCTCATACCAGCAAATGTATATGCCATAAATTTTTTGGAATACGAACGATATAGCAGTCAAACTCAAAAAAATCGAAATCGAAACAGAACCCTCAAGAAATTACATTATATTGACGCATAACCAACATAGAGGGAAAGTCAAGGCAGAACATTTGGAAAAATTAATCAAAGGTATTAAATCAGATAACAATGATGTAGAAGCTTTGAACAACCTTATGAAAATAAGGTTGTTGTGTATCAATATGTATTTCATTTACAAGGCGAAAAACTAAGCGAGAATAATTTTTACAAAGAATTAAACTTTCGGATAACACTCCAATTTATAATTAAAATTACAATTTCCTCATTCCTAACTTGCGGAAATTGATGAACAAATTAGAGATTTAGAGCAAAATGACATTATCGAACCATCCATAATTTCATAGAATTCACCTCTATTGGTAGTGCCAAAGAAAAATTCTGATAACCAAAAAGAATGAAGATTAGTAGTAAACTCTCGTCGTTTGAACAATAAAATTGTCCACGACAAATTGCCCACTTACGAGACTTAAAGACGTTCTTGATATGCTAGCAAGAGCCAAATATTTCTCCACTTTAGACATGACTAACTCATTTCATCCAATCGAACTAGAAAAAGATTCAAGACCTATTACAGCTTTTTCGACCGGAAATGGTCACTTTCAATTTGAACGTCTACTTGTAGAACTTAAAAAATTTTCAAATTGTTTTCAAAAAATGCTTACGATTGCTTTCACAGATTTAAATTCAGAAGCATTTCTTTGAGTCGACGACTTTATTATATTTGGATGTAGTATTAATCATCACAACCGCAATTTAATCAGAGTTTTTGAAAGATTACGCATATACAACTTTAAATGAAATGCAGATAAATGTAAATTTTTGAGATCAGAAGTCATTTATTTAAGCCATTTAATAACTAATAAAGGTATAAAGACAGACTCGGCAAAAAACGATATTATAAAAAATCATCCGACTCCCAAAAACGCTGATGAAGTTTGTCGGTTCGTTGTTTGTTGCAACTTTTACAGACATTTTATACCGAAATTTGCAGAAATAGCTAAATTTCTTAATGCTCTACTAAAGAAAAATTCTACATTTATTAAGAAAGAAGAATGTTACAACGCCTTTACTACTCTTAAAAACAAACGGAATCAAGCCTTTATTCTACAATATCCTGATTTCGATAAGCCATTTGATCTAACAACAGATGCATCAAACTACGTATTAGGCGCAGTTCTCTCACAAGGAGAAATTGGAGCTGACTTATCGATTTCGTAAGACAGCAAATCTCTAGGCAAACATGATATCAATAATATCATATTATTGAAAACGAATTGCTCGCAATAAACTGGGGAATAAATTTCTTCAGACCATACTTGTACAAGAAGTTTATTGTGGTTACTGTTTTTTGTCGAAAGTTTGAACCAAATTAATTTTCTTTTGACATATCTTCTTAAAAAAATGATGACGAACCGACGTACACACATAAACAGATTTCTTTCCAAAAACACTTAACATTAGAATTACATTAATTTTGTTGAAAATTTCGATTTTCGAACTTATTACAAGAACTTATGTACCGTATGTTGGACAATTAAAAAAATGTTTAATAAGTAATGGGATAATACGAATATTCTTATCTAATATTGTTTATTCTCTTCCATTTTTTTTCAAAATTATTACCATGAACATTTATATTTTTCTGGGAAGAAGATTGTGTGGTCGGTCAAGGCCCCTCTCAGCGACTTGATTCCAAAACTCATTTATGATATACAGTCGAATCTCGATAAATCGAAACTGAAGAGACCAATAGAAAGATTGAAAATATAGAGGTTTTCGAATTACAGAAGCTCAATTGTTCAATCAATTGTTTTTCTTTTTTGATTGATCGGCTTTTATATTGTATGGGTTCATTTTAGAGGTTATGAAACCGCGTTGAATGAAAACAATGATAAATACCAATAACGGAAAATAATCTAAACAAACACATGGTATCATTTCAATTAAAACAAATTAATCAAAGTGCACGAGCTGATAAAAAGTTCGGATTATAAAGGTAAAAGACTAGAATTATTAGAAGTCTAACTACCTAAAAATTTACCTTCGGTTTATCGATTGAAAGCAGGTTTAAACCGTCACGTCTTCAAATTTCTGAACTTCCACGCAAGCGCTGAAATTCCTGATGGCGGGAACAGCAGTGACGCTTTCCTGTTCTAAGACGGTATAGTATCTTTGGAGTGGATTGAGCTTTTGCAACGTGTTCGCCACAGATGCTTCATCGCCATTTTCGGTTTTCTGCATTAGCACCACGCCGAGGCCATGTTGACTTGCGTCACAATCAATGGCAAACATACGTGTGAAGTTTGGGCTTTACAGAATCGGGGCGGTACACAAGCTCTCCTTAAGGGCCTCGAAAGCTCCCACAGAAATTACTGACTTTTTGAAAGAAGTAAAGTGGGTTCGTTATTTGAGTGAAGTTCGACACGAACGGACGATGCTAGCCACACAAGCCTCGAAATCTCCGCAGCTGTTTTACAAACTGCATATTACGATGGCAACTTCCTGCAGTACGTAGATGTATTTATCGAAGTATTCCGTGATTATCACCTTGGTACCCAGTTACAGAACCACTTGGAAACTGTGGCGTGCTGGAATCACTTTATCCATTAATATTTACATCGTGTGAGGTGCGTTGCAAACGAGGCACGGTGAACGCCATCTTATCTCTCGACTCCTCATCAATCAACTTTACACTTGTCGAACATCCAGAAAGACTTTTGTCTTCCCCGGTTTAATTACCAGTGTTACGTGAACGACCAATTACTTTGGTATGCCTCAATAACTCCCATCGCAAGCATTCTGTCTAGCTCTGCATACAGTAATTTTTCCATATAGAGAAGTGCCGCTGATTGATTGGTTTCTTACTACATTAATCGCATGTCAAATTGATGTGATACGCCACACTCTTTTCGAACGTAAGGTGGAACGCTGGCGATGATTGCATTCAGCACTCATGTTCTTGTGTGACTATGACTTTTCAGCTCACACCAGTTGACTACAGTACACACACACACACACACACATATATATATATATATATATATATATATATATATATATATATATATATATATATATAGTGAAATCTCCCTTATCGGACACCTCTATAAGCGGACATTTTTCAGTCCCCGTGCACTAACTGTTCATTTTCTTACAAAATAGTCTCCATTACATCTTCAATATCTGGAAACGGACAAACATTTTGTCACTCTTTTAACCGGACACCAATAAAAAACATATATTCAAATTATGTTTTCATTGCCAAAACAAAGCCAACCAACCATTCAACGTTTTATGAATTACATGCAGCTGCCCCTATTAGTCTAACAAACACCATAATGTAATCTTTGGCGCCAATCTCTCAAAACTTCTATTGGAGACCAGAAAAGTTGTTGGTTAAAGATTGCAACAATAAAATGCAATAAAATTCTCTTGGTGTCGTTTTTTCAGTCTGGATACTTTGACTTTGGGCTTATGCTGAGCTGAAAGCATTCTTGGAAGTTTTGAGAGGAGAAGATCTCTGTTGATCTCGATATCTTTATCGTTGAGCTTATCGACCGTATCAAAAAAATTCACTAAATGATCGCGCATAATTTCATTGCTGGCCCCGACCATTGATGAGTCGTTTGCAATTTTTGCCACAATTCACGTGACGTTACGCATCCCTTAATGATCTTCAATTCCGAAGGCCTCATTGATAAAATGATGTCTGCCATCGCCTTGCCGTCCGCGACTTCCCACTGTCGAACATTCTCCGTTGACACCTGATTATCCGGAATGAGTGCAGGCTTAGTCCTACATACATTTACATACTCCCAAATGTCATTCCTTGTGAAGAGGGCTCGCATTTGGATCTTCCATGTATCGTAATTTTCGTTATTCAGTAATTCGATACGCATCGTGTCATGCGTTTTCCCAGGGCCCATAACCTATTTGATTATTTGATGAGTGAGAGTTGAAATGAAAATAGGTACAAGACTCTAATTCACGATATTTATTACACGTCCGACATGAAGAAAATTGTTATAAGGAATAAATATGAAAAACATATTTCATATATTTCTAATGTTCCATGGTCTGCTTGTATACACTCGATATAATAAACAGAGTGACAGTCGATAACGCAGACCGTTCTAACAGGAACTCGTGTCAATAGTGGAAACAAAATTTAGCCGTTGAGCTCTTCTATACAAATTGACCTGTCAATAACGGAAAATCGAAACTCCGAATAGTGGAAAAAAATTCTTGGAAACAAATTTTTTTTTGTCTATTTTTCGTATTTTTTTCCATTTGAAACTATATTTTTTCCAATATCACAACCAATGATTATAAAAATCGTTTCGAAATCACTGGTTCATTTCGTAAAATGCAAAATTTATCGCTTCTGTTGCGGCAATTTGGCATCGCAAAAAAATGTATCGTTTTCTTTCTCGTTTCGAGTCATTGTTTAGACTTCTTTATTGTTTGGACAGCATCGTGTAATCAAAACTTCTAAGAAATCGAAATTCAGTTTTTGCTGATTCGATAGCTATGAATAATTTACTGTCTTTGTGTTTGCGACCATAAATTGTTCAGTTGGTCAATTGCACTTGAGCGAAAAACACTTTGACCGCACAATTAGAACCTCATTACTCTCATTTTTTCCGTCGCTATTGAAAATGAATCGGAAAAAGGAGGATAATAAACCAATCCAACGTTCACGTCTCACGTTAAAACAAAAGTACAATTTGAGAAAAGATCATGAAGCCAAAATTTGGAATCAAAGTTTTGAAAGAAAAATACAAATGTGGCAAGTCTGCTGTGTACAAGGTCATTAAAGACAAAAAAAGAAATTATCGACGAATACCTTTCATCGCAAAATGTTGAAAATACATTTTTACTCGATAAAATAGTAGAATCCATCAATTTGATGATTTGATTGCAAGCAAAACAAAAGTCTTCGATTACCCATTACTTTAAATAATAATGTTTGTCATTCGCTGCTTTTTTCATTTTCAGTTTTTCCATCATTCATTTATCAAAAAATAGTTTTATCTCAGTACATATTTCCTTTTCACGTTCATTATATCAATTGATTTGATCATTAAATGGCCATCAAAATATATGTATTGGTTTTTTATTCAATTTTACTCTCAATAATGGAAAATCATTTTGGTTCGACTCAAATACCTGTCAATAATGGAACCTGTTAATAGTGGAATTCGTGTCAATAGTGGAAAAAATAAATCCCCGAAGGGATTCCGTTATTGCAGGGTTTTACTGTATATATATATATGTATATATATATACATACATATATATATATATATATATATATATATATATATATATATATATATATATATATATATATATATATAGCTGGCATAGCTGGATCGCCTCCTCGCGGTGTGCCCTGGATTATGCTAAATGATCCAGAACAAGGTTACAAACGGATTTGTCTTGGGACTACGATTCTGGTTATACGATTATGATTGTTGTATGTGGGCTGGTGGAAGTCGTCTTCTGGACCTAATACCGCCAGAGTGAAATCCGAGCGCGAACGGCTCCAGGCTAACGCTGCTCCGCCTCCGTCCCGTTAAAACCTTGGCAAGCCTCAGAGTACGTTCCAAGTTCGCACCGTTGAGTTGGTCGTGTAGTTTGGTTGAAATATTTCCAATTAGCACTGATCCGGCTCTGAGCATCTTTCTCATGAGGACAGGTGTCAACCCTTGTGTGGCCTCCCTGATTCAAAGATAACCACGAGATCATACGGTGACTACACATCCGAATGGAGATAGCGGCTCTGAGTGAGGACCCAATTACCACGAGTTCTCAAAATTTTCCAAATTTTCCAAACTTCGCTAATGTATATATATATATATATATATATATATATATATATATATATATATATATATATATATATATATATATAAATATATGGGGCACAACCTGGATCGCCTCCTCGCGGTGTGCCCTGGAGGCACCTCTGAGCACACCGAAGGACTCGGCAAGGGATACGCCAATGGGTGTGGTGATAGACCTTTCTGAGGAGCCGGCGGCCCAGGGACGACCACAGGTTGAAGGCCCAGCTTTCATGCTGCTCGCCAAAAAAATTGCTGAGCTTTCGGACTTCTTTAAGGAAAAAAGGAACGTGCATCATTCCATAAAGGAAATGGTCAGATCGATTAGACTGACCTTCAATCATGTCAGAGAAGAGACTCGAGGACAGAAATCAGGGGCTAGATCAACAAAGATATCTTAGTCCACACAAGTGACTCCCAAACGGAAAGCCGATTTGGGAAAACTTAGTAAGCGGACTAGAGATGTTGGAAACGAGTCGTGTGGCTCTGAGCAGACACCGAAACGAAAAGCGCTTTCGCCACAAAAAGAGGGCAAACAAAAACTGCTAGAAGTACTCGGTGGACGGACAGACAAGCCCACTTCAGCTCCGAAACAGGGTAATATTCCGGAAGGAAGCAGTGCCAATCCGGATGCTTGGACTAAGGTTCAACCTAGGGGAAAGAAGGCTAAGCCTAAGCAACGCGTGCTCCCGGACGCACTGGTTATAACAACCAAAGGGGAGACAACATACGCGGACATTCTCAGGAAAGTCAGAACCGATCCTGAGTTGAAGCTCGTGGGCAACAATGTCACTCGCATAAGACGAACTCAAAAAGGAGACTTGATGCTCGAGCTCAAAAAGGGGACAACTTACCGGTTGAAAGCCTTCACAATCAGATTGAAAAATCGATTGGAGAGATGGCTGAAATTCGAGCTAGGAAGCATGACACTACGGTCGAATGCAAAGATCTGGACGAAATAACAACCAGGGAGGAGATATGTCATGCTTTGGCAAGCGAGCTAGGACTGAATGTCATTCCCACATCGGCAGTTAAACACCTGAGAAAGGCGTACGGGGGCACAAAAACAGCTGTCATTAGCCTCCCGATTGAATCAGCAAAGAAACTGATCGAGATAGGCAAAGTACGCATAGGGTGGGTGAGATGTCGCATAAGAGAGCAACTATCGCTAAAAAGGTGTTTCAAGTGCTTGGAGTATGAGCACATGTCATGGTACTGTAAAGGCGAAGACCGCTCCAAGCGTTGCAGAAAATGTGGGGAAGAGGGACACATTGCCAAGGAATGTAGCAAGGACCCCAGCTGCATGTTCTGCAAGGATAGAGAGGGTATAGACTGTAAACATACCGCGGGAAGTAGCAGATGCCCGTTGTTCAGGAAGGCCCTCAATATAATGACAAAATGAGACTGATCCAGATCAATCTCAATCATTGTGAGGCTGCACAAGACTTTCTTGCGCAGACTGTATTTGAGTCCAGGGTGGACGTAGCGATAGTTAGCGAACCGTACCGGAGCCTGCACAACGGCATCTGGGTCACGGACTCCACCAAGAAAGCGGCAATATGGGCATGTGGCAACAAAGCTTTACAAGGCACCATGGGCGATGAAAAAGCTGGGTTTACGAGGGCCAAAATAAATGGTGTTTATGTCTACAGCTGCTATGCTGCTCGTAGCGCAACACTAGCGGAATTTCAGTGCATGATGGACGATCTTGTCTTAGATGCAAGAAAGTTTAACCCCAAAGTTATCGCTGGTGACTTTAATGCATGGGCAGTGGAATGGGGTAGTAAATTGACAAATGCTAGGGGGCAAGTTCTTTTAGAATCTTTTGCGCAAATGGATCTGGTGCTCGCCAACGTTGGTGGAGCCAACACATTCCGCAAAAGGGGTACCGGCTCAATAATTGATTTGACCTTCGTGAGTCCCGCACAGGCAAAGAACATGGACTGGTACGTTAGCGAAAAATACACCCACAGCGACCACCAGGCAATATTCTTAAGGCTGGATTTCGGAGCTAACAAGGGTCAAACTTTTCGACTAAAGCTGCGAATGGGATGGTCTACGAGGACTTTTGATCAGGATGCGTTTGTTGTAACAATGAACGCAAACTGTATCGTTAGGGGATCAGCTACCGAAAAAGCCTCACAAGTGGTGGCATATTTGACAAGGACATGTGACACGGCAATGCCGAGAAGAAGATGCATTCCAGGTAGGAAGCCAAATTATTGGTGGAGTACTGAAATCGCAGAGCTAAGAGCTGAGTGCCTCAAGACCAGGAGACGATGCCAACGAGCGCGGGGAAGGCTTGATCACGAAGAATGGGAGCAGTCGTTTAGGGAGCTACGAAGCAGACTTAAACACGTCATAAAAAAGAACAAAAGGGAATGCTTCAAGCAACTTTGCGAAGAAGCTGATGTGAACCCTTGGGGTGGTACATATAAAGCAGTGATGACGAAGCTGAAAGGCTATAAGTCACCACAAATCACATGCCCAACAATGCTAGGGAACATCGTGCAGGTACTCTTCCCTCAACGGGAAAGCACTGAAATGCTATCAGATCTCCCAGTGTACCTGGCATCCATTCCACCGGTAACTGAAGAGGAACTGATCAAAGCGTGCAGTAGGTTGGAGGACAACAAGGCACCAGGCCCGGACGGTATCCCTAACAAAGCGCTGAAAGTAGCGGTGAAGACAAGGCCGGATGTATTCGCGAGCACATTTGATGTGTGCATGCGTGAAGGAACCTTTCCTACCATCTGGAAGATGCAGAAACTGGTTTTGTTACCGAAACCAAACAAACCACTAGGAGAACCTTCGTCGTATCGCCCCATCTGCCTTTTGAATACAAAAGGGAAGATGCTGGAGCTTATCATATACAACAGGTTGGCTCCCATTATTGAAGACCGAGATGGTATATCCAACTCTCAGTATGGTTTTCGTAGAGCACGCTCTACAGTTGACGCTATCAACTCGGTGATAGGATTGGCTAAGAATGCCATGGCGTCCAAGAAATGTTGCGCTATAGTAACTCTGGACGTCAAAAACGCATTTAACTCGGCAAACTGGGAGAACATCAACGCGTCCTTGATTAAAATAAGAGTCCCGAATTATTTGGCAAAATTGGTAAGGCGATATCTGTCGGAAAGAATGCTTCTCTACGAAACCGACGAAGGGATTAGAGAATACACCGTGAGAGCGGGAGTCCCGCAAGGCTCTGTGATTGATCCACTTCTGTGGAATGTGATGGACAACGTAGTACTTGAAATTCTCATTCCACGTGAGGCGACGGTTATCGGGTTCGCGGATGATATAGCTGTGGTAGTAGCTGCTAAACATCTAGGAGATGTAGAAGTTTACGCAAGTGAAGCTATCAGTGCTATAAAGTCGTGGCTGCAAACGTCCGGACTCAAATTGGCGGAACAAAAAACGGAGGCAGTCCTAATAAGCAACAGACGCAAAAACAATATCCTCAGCGTCCGGGTGGGGAGACATATCATCAACTCTCAACCCTTCATTAGGTACCTGGGGCTTTTGATTGATTCGAAGCTTAGCTTCAAAGCCCACATGGATTATGCAAGCTCTAAGGCTAGGCAAGGCAGACTGCCGCAGCTTTGACAAGCATGATGCCAAATGTTGGAGGCCCAAAAAGTATCTGTAGAAGGGTAATCTCTCGAGTAGTGAGCTTTATTCTGCTTTATGCAGCACCTGTATGGGAGGAAACTCTTAAAATGGAAGTGAGCAGCAGCCGCTTGTACAGGAGAAGGTGTTCGGAACCGTCCGCGATGCGGCAGAGAATAAAAAACGCGGAAAGGTGTAATGAAATGAGTAAGAGCGAACGTTGTCGCTTCGAAATTTCAAGCCAACAGGACTTTCGTCTTGTTGGCCTCAATGGACGTTAAGTCCCCGGGACGAGGCAACGAGCCCATGTGTCGTTCAGACGAATTTGGGTTCGGCCTCTACCTAGCTAGAGGAGTGATGGCTGCTGGCAGGCCAGCTTAGCTCGGCGCGTATCGTCGTGGGTGCGTTCTCTAGCATCAGTCCCGAATCTCATTTCCAGAGATTCAGCCATCAAATTGCTCGCTTACATGACGACAAAAAAAATTTCATTCAACAAAGCAAACTATTCATCTTGTGAGGCTATACCTCCTACGTTACTTTACACAAAGAATTCTCGCGCGCATACCGAGATAATACCGCGTACAAGGGCTGCCCGAGAGAGAAAAAAAATCTTTACGTTACATTGGTCTATTGGTGGAATTCCGAAGCTACTCAAAACAAAAACAGGCAAGAAAGAAAAGAAAACGAAAGACTACCGCGTACCGAAACAATCTCTCGGGTGGCCGTGCCACTCTCGATTTGGAAGACGAGCTTCAGCGGAGCTCGCCAGGCGCAGATGTCGCTGCCTGGGCCCGCCCTACCATGGCCTAGCGCTTGCGTGTCCGCATGTGTTGTGCGCACTAGGCCCACCACTACTCACCTTGGCCGGTTTATTCCGTTAGCTGTTGGAAATGGAGGTCATTGAAGAGGGAGAGCCCTCAAGGAAACTCTGGATTATTCAATTCATGATAAATTTATTCATTCTCACTTCGAATAGGTGCAAATTACTAGAAAAAATATATAACTAAAGAGGCGAAACGCTAGAAAATTTAATTTGTAATTATTATAAACTACTTTAAGGTATATACAAAAAAAACTTTACTTTACTGGTGGTAGCGATTTGTTTTCTTTAAATATTTCTATATTGTAAATTTTTATATATATATATTTTTTTTCAAAGGGTCTATAGCTACAGATGTCAATCAGTGGTATTTTTCATAATTCAAAAAAAAAACTTTGTTTTTCTTTCTTTTTTTTCGTACTACTACTTCCAGACTCATGCTTCTGTGATTCGCTTAGAACTAGAATTATTCTTACATAATGTTTAACCTTACATTCTAAAAGTAAATACATTCGGTAGTATGGTCTGGCTATATAATAATGGATGCTTTGACTTACTCAGCGTTTACATGTAATTACTCTTTTAAAACATGATTACTCTCCCTTTTCTTGACATCTGGTTCTATATGTGTCCAACATAAACATTTTTAATATGAAATGGTACTAGGGAGATACTTTAAGTCCTTCCGCACAGACACCTAAGCACACACATCGAGGCCGCAACGAATATGGTCACCACTAGCATGAACTGTGAGCATAGTTGTGGCTCAATCGCCCAAAAAAACAACGTTCGAGCGTGAACACACTGAAGGCGGGTTAGTTAGTTCTAATCAAAATTTCGTTGCTAACCAAGACCATCCTTTATTCGTTTTTTTTTCTTGGGTAAATCTCTTGCTACATGATATCCAATTACCGATTGCGATTAAAACCAACCGCGCTAGTGTTGTGAACGATGAAATCCAAAATAAGGAGGAATGGGCCAATTGATTTAAGTATTGATGCAGTAACCAGCATAATGTTCAAGTGGCCAAAAATTAGTTATACTCTATCAGGTACAACAAAAATCAGTTGTGGGCATCTCGGATCGCCCTCAGAAAGACTTCTCTTCGGCCATCGTTTGCTGATCCCTTTGTATAACAAAATACAATACCGAAACTACTACCGGAGACATGTGCGATTTGCGAGTTCTCACCATTTCAGGTTTATTTCGGGCATATTTCATTTTACCATAAATACGACCGATCGTTCGATAGTCAGTATTATTGAATCCACGGTTAAAGCTGGCAAAAACTTTCCTTCACTTCACGATCACTTCGAAGCTGTTCGGATTTTTTTTTTAACTTGCAGATGCTTTAATTTGAATAATCAAAATTTATCAGTCTTTTACTGCTAAATCTTTTCCTAATCTATGAAAGCTATGGAGATATTTCAACAGTTTTTAATCTACATCTTCGTTCGACGATCGTTGCTAACGATGCACATTCTTTTCTTTCGAAAACACTTTTTTTAGCCGTTCAAAGCACTGATGCGTCCAGTAGGTACGTCGTTCGTGTTTCGCGTTTTCATCACTGCACCGGTCTATCTTCGCAAACATCAAACCGTTAATTGCAAGCTGGGTAGATTATAAAGCATTTTATTTCCGTTTTTTTTTACTGAACCGCTTATTAAAAATAGGATTGTTTAATATCACTTCGTCACTTCAAGTACGAACTTTTGTCGTTCAGTTGATCTCATTTAGTCGGGCCAGGAGGAAAATGGATTTATCACAGCTACAGCAGCGGCCTGTTGGCTGGCTAGCCTCGTCCAGTCCGCTCGAGCTCAAAAAAAACGAATCCCCATCTCCCTGGCAGCAATCCCACTCGTCCGTCCGCTAGCGGTTCTCCGCAAAAACCGGTCGGGTAGCTGCCCAAACCGGACTCCCGCTTGAGCGCTGCAAGCTGGTTTTTCTCGGTGTGCATGGTTGCCGCTTCTGGATCCACCCAAAGATTCCAAAAATTATTATTTTTGGCTGCGTGCGCTATTACAACACAGGCATGAGTGCTCCGACCTCCGAAGCAGACGTGCCTGAAGACTCTGGTTTAGGGTCGAATGTCTTTGGCGTGATATATTCCCCAGACCTTGTTGTCCGGGCCCGTTACTTGAAAGCATGCGTTGCCGTGTTGCTTGGTGATGGTAGCCTTACAGAATTTCTTGTCCAGTTTGGCGTTGTAATGGTCCACCGCCTTACTTTGTCCAAAATTTCGAACATATACGGTGTCCCCGACCTGGAACTTCGGTTTTCTAGACCGCAAGTTGTAGACCCTCACCTGTGCCTGCGCAGCTTTAGCTAATCTCTCTGCCACCTGATTGCGGATCAGCTCCATACGTTCGTGATGTAGCAATTCGGTTTCGGGCTCTTTCAATAGATGTATGGTTCTTAGTAGAGCGTAGGTGCTCCCATGCCCGATCATGTTTTGCCCGAACACCACGAAGTATGGGGCGGAACCAAGGGAGACATGATAAGCTGTTCGCAGTGCACAGTTGATGGCCGACAGCTTCCGATCCCAATCACGCTGATTCGGGTGCACATATGCTCGTATCGCGGCCAACACCGAACGATTTACACGTTCCGAGGCGTTTGTCTGGGGGGAATAAATAGCCGTATAATGGTGGCGTACGCCGTACTCTTCCAGGAGCTGGTTGAAGAGATTGCTCCGGAATTGAGGGCCATTGTCAGAAGTGATGATTTCGGGGACTCCGATCAAGTGAAATAAATCTTCTTCCAGATAGTGGGTGATAAGTTTTGCCGACGCGGCTTTGAGGGGTTTAAGGAAGGTGAACTTGGATAGGTGGTCCAGGACAACCAGAATAAAGGTGTGACCAGTAGACGATCGAGGGTACGGGCCGAGGAGATCAATATACAAGCGTTGGAAGACACGTTCTGGAACACCGGTAGGACGCATGGGTGCTCGAAGGGTTTGGTTGGGTGCCTTGGTCTCTTTGCAGGTTTCGCACGAACTGACATATGCAGCGACCTGTTTGGTCATGGCTGGCCAATAGAAGAGCTCTTTAAGCCGCTTGACGGTCTTTCCGATGCCTCCATGTGCACTTAGCGGATGATTATGGGCTCGCTGTATCAAGGAGGTCGTCAGTTCGTCCGGAACCCATAGCTTCCATGCATCTCTATCTATTGCAATGTCACCTGTGGCATGCTGGCAACGCTTGTATACAAGTCCCTCAAGAACTCGTAAATCCGGAAGTCGTGCTTGCTCTTGTGATATTTGTCTTGCAAGCTCTACATACTTTTCGCTCATGAAATGTGGAGAGGAAAGATCGATCTCTATGGTGTGGGTTGAGACCTCTTCTAATTCGAAACCTTTTGGTGAGAAAACTCTTGTTAGCGAATCCGGCACTACGTTTTGGTTTCCCTTCCTATGCGTAATTTTAAATTTGAAGCCTTGAAGTTTCAAAGCCCATCTTGCCAACCTGCCATGTAAGTCCGGGAGTGTCATTAGCCATTGTAGCGAGGCATGATCCGTGATTACCTCGAATTCATGACCTTCTACATAGGCTCGGAATTTCTTGATAGCTAACACGGCGGCAAGACACTCCTGTTCAGAGACGGTGTAGTTTCGCTGCGCAGGGTTGAGCTTATGAGACATGTAAGCAACAGGGACTTCCACACCATCGTCGGTCTTCTGCATCAGTACCGCGCCGACACCATGTTGACTTGCGTCACAGTGTATGGCGAAGGGGCGTTTGAAATCGGGACTGTGCAGAACCGGTGCGGTGCATAGAGCATTTTTCAAATCTTGGAAAGCCCTGAGGCTGACATCGTCCCACAGAAACTGTCGCTTACGCGATAGGAGGTCCGTGAGGGCTGTGGATAGAGCTGCAAAATTTGGCACAAAGCGTCGGTACCAGCCACACATTCCGAGGAAACGTCGCAACTGTTTTACTGAGGTGGGGCGCGGAAATTTCTGTATGGCTTGCACCTTGCTTGGATCCGTTCGGATTGTACCATTGCTGATGATATGGCCCAAGTATCTCACCTCTTTCATGAGGAACTTGCTCTTCTCTATATTGATGGTCAGTCCGGCCTTACGTAGGCACAAAGCAATCTCTTGGAGCAGCTGAAAGTGCTCGTCTAGAGTCTCGGTGATCAACAGATCATCTAGGTAGACGAAGACCTGGTGGCGTAAGTGTGCTGGGACGACCTTATCCATCAACCGTTGCATCGTTTGGGGTGCGTTACACAACCCAAACGGCATGGTGACGAATTGGTACAACGGGCGACCCGGTACGGTAAAGGCTGTCTTTTCCTTAGACCCTTCTTCCAATGGGATCTGCCAAAAGGCGTCTTTTAAATCGAGGCTAGTTATAAACTGAGCTCTTGGAAGTCGACTTAGTATCCCATCGATGAGTGGCAATGGATAAGCATCGTATCGTATATGTTTTTGTTGCGCAGGACCCTCTCCCAGAATTTCCTCAGTCGTAATGTTGACCTCTTCGGATATTTTGGGAGAAACTCCTCCACACCAAAAATACGCTCTCTTGCTCGCCGATATTCCTTCATGCGCACATGGTAAGGTTTGTGAAATGCGTGACTGCTGGCCTGTACATAAATTGAATCCTCAGAGGGAGAGAGACACGGGGTGTGAAGACTACCACGCTTTAAAATGCGGATAGGATTTTTAGTAGTGCTATTTGTTAGGGAGAGATCACTTGCGGTCGTGGTATCCTCGGTTATTTGGTTTTTTTTTCTGAATCGCCTAAGCTTTGGGATGGTGTTGCGGTCCAGGAGGCCTCTGCTGTTGGTGAGGTCTCGATCCCGACCAGTTTTTTGGATCGCTGCATGCTGGACAGCTGGGCTTGTAGGTGTCGGGCTTGCCACAACCATAGCAGAAAACTGAGCGCTCCGCTAGGCACACATCAAAACGATGTCCTGGCTTCCGACAGTTCCAGCACACAGCGGTCTTTTCCAATGCAGCTACTATGCTGCAGCCGCTGGTATCTACAGGCGAGGAGAGATCTTCCGGCATCCAAGAGGACTCCTCTGGTCGTACTACCGCTCTCGCCTGTTCCGCTTCCCGAGGGCACAACTCTTCTACGAGGCGTTGGCTAGATGAAGGTCGCGCGTGTGGCTTAAAAACGCCGCGCTGTGCGTCAAGATTCTCTTGTCGCCTGGCATAAGTGCGCAGCATCTGCACAGAAGTGATTGGGAGGTGCAGCAAACTGTTACGGAGGTCCAAGCGTAAATTGAGCTTTAGTAACTCCACTAGCTCATTGTCACCGATGGGTGTTGGGAGGCGATCGGTGAGCCGAAGAACACCGTCGCAGAATGAGTCGAACGATTCGTGTATGCCTTGCTTTCGGCTGCGAATCAGCTCTCGTATCTCCAGCTCGGAGAATCCATCACCAAATCTGTCTCGCAACGCTTGGCAGAACGCGTGCCAGTCAAGATATTCCGACCCTCGCAGATACCTCCAGTACCAGTCCGCGGCTTCTTCCACCAAAAGGACGTGCAAAAACTGGCATACAAATTCCATGTTTCCGCGGAGTGTATTACGGGTGAGAGTACGAACCTGGAATAAAAATTTGTCGACAGGAAGGGAGCCTAACCGTCCACTGAATTTGATATTCCACCCTTGTATGATAGTAAGGGCCCGCTCTGCAGAGAGTGGAGCAGGTTGAGCTCGCCAGCCCACGGAATTGTCATGTATTTGACGGGAGCGTCCAAGAGGTGATTCAGGTGACGTTTCGTTTATACGAACTGGGCCAGTTGGGGTGGGTGCATGAGCCAGGCTTGCAATTTCTTGCCTTACCCCATCTCTCACCAGTTGTGGCAGCCACTGCTGCAGCTGCTGTATCGTTATAGCCGAGGTTGTTTCGACTTCAGATTGGGTGGATCTCACGTCGGGGAGTTCTGCCTGCTCCTTATTCGTTGCCTTTGTGGAGGACTTATCACCACCAACAGCACCGTGCATTTCCTCCGAATTAAGGTCCTGCTGCTGAGTAGCTTGCGATCTCGTATTATAACGACCTAGCTTAGGTCTTGCCCCTCGTGTCAAGACAGGGGTTGGAGCTTCACCGTCGGTTGGAAGGTATGCATCTCCTATTCGGTCTCTTGTTTGATAAGGTCGTAGATGTCGGGGATTGCATGTCTCCCGACACAATGGACAGCTTGGGTTTTTGCGGAGCCATTGTTCCATGCATAGCGCGTGAAACACGTGTGAGCAGGAAGTCTGCACCATTGGCTCGTCACCCACGTACTCACAGGTACATATTGTACAGACGGCGTCATTAAAGCGACTTGTTGCGACTGAGCTGTGCCTAGATGTCATATTTATTGGTCGTTCCCTCTTATTACTTGTCAGAAATAAACATAAATTAAATAATAGTTAAATTGCCAAAAAAAATTAATAGCAAGAATATTTAAAAAAACTAATAGTTGAGTTTCCTTGAGGCTTCCTCTCCAATCAATGAACGATGCAAGGATCTCGGCCAAGATAAATAGCTTCCACCAAAGTTCAACTTACAGCGAGAGTGCACATTTACTTCATTACAAAGAGAGAGAAAAATTGTTCCCGAAAAAAAATATCAAAGATTTACCGCGGCGAGTGAGCAGACAACTACGAGCTGTCAGAAGAGCGGACGAACGCACGCGCGATTTAGCACTCAGTGCTTCGTAATTCCTGCGACCCCCGTCATCCCGGATCCGCGACTCACTTCACCTGTACCGCATTAAAAATTATAGAGAACTCCCAATACACAAAGGCAAGGTACAGATCGAATCTTTCACGAGACCAATCAAGGTAGGTTTTACCCACCAAGTTGGTAGTTCTCAAGCGAAAGAGACGAGCCTCCTTGCGCGTACGAGTACGCAGGACATCACGTTGAGATTCCCTTTCGCGAATAAAAAAAAATTGGAAGGAGAGTTGGCGACCTGCACTTCACAAAAAAATTTACTCAGGTGGGCTATTGCTCACTAAGTCCAACATCTCCGTTTTGTGAGTTACCCGATTGGAAAACCCTGGAACGGTAAGATCAATTTCCAAATCAACATTTGACTGGCGATAAGCTGTTTGGGGGCCCCACGTTGGGCGCCATTGTAATGAAATGAGTAGGAGCGAACGTTCTCGCTTCGAAATTTCAAGCCAACAGGACTTTCGTCTTGTTGGCCTCAATGGACGTTAAGTCCCCGGGACGAGGCAACGAGCCCATGTGTCGTTCAGACGAATTTGGGTTCGGCCTCTACCTAGCTAGAGGAGTGATGGCTGCTGGCAGGCCAGCTTAGCTTGGCGCGTATCGTCGTGGGTGCGTTCTCTAGCATCAGTCCCGAATCTCATTTCCAGAGATTCAGCCATCAAATTGCTCGCTTACATGACGACAAAAAAAAATTCATTCAACAAAGCAAACTATTCATCTTGTGAGGCTATACCTCCTACGTTACTTTACACAAAGAATTCTCGCGCGCATACCGAGATAATACCGCGTACAAGGGCTGCCCGAGAGAGAAAAAAAAACTTTACGTTACATTGGTCTATTGGTGGAATTCCGAAGCTACTCAAAACAAAAACAGGCAAGAAAGAAAAGAAAACGAAAGACTACCGCGTGCCGAAACAATCTCTCGGGTGGCCGTGCCACTCTCGATTTGGAAGACGAGCTTCAGCGGAGCTCGCCAGGCGCAGATGTCGCTGCCTGGGCCCGCCCTACCATGGCCTAGCGCTTGCGTGTCCGCATGTGTTGTGCGCACTAGGCCCACCACTACTCACCTTGGCCGGTTTATTCCGTTAGCTGTTGGAAATGGAGGTCATTGAAGAGGGAGAGCCCTCAAGGAAACTCTGGATTATTCAATTCATGATAAATTTATTCATTCTCACTTCGAATAGGTACAAATTACTAGAAAAAATATATAACTAAAGAGGCGAAACGCTAGAAAATTTAATTTGTAATTATTATAAACTACTTTAAGGTATAGACAAAAAAACTTTACTTTACTGGTGGTAGCGATTTGTTTTCTTTAAATATTTCTATATTGTAAATGTTTATATATATATATTTTTTTTTCAAAGGGTCTATAGCTACAGATGTCAATCAGTGGTATTTTTCATAATTCAAAAAAAAAACTTTGTTTTTCTTTCTTTTTTTTCGTACTACTACTTCCAGACTCATGCTTCTGTGATTCGCTTAGAACTAGAATTATTCTTACATAATGTTTAACCTTACATTCTAAAAGTAAATACATTCGGTAGTATGGTCTGGCCATATAATAATGGATGCTTTGACTTACTCAGCGTTTACATGTAATTACTCTTTTAAAACATGATTACTCTCCCTTTTCTTGACATCTGGTTCTATATGTGTCCAACATAAACATTTTTAATATGAAATGGTACTAGGGAGATACTTTAAGTCCTTCCGCACAGACACCTAAGCACACACATCGAGGCCGCAACGAATATGGTCACCACTAGCATGAACTGTGAGCATAGTTGTGGCTCAATCGCCCAAAAAAACAACGTTCGAGCGTGAACACACTGAAGGCGGGTTAGTTAGTTCTAATCAAAATTTCGTTGCTAACCAAGACCATCCTTTATTCGTTTTTTTTTCTTGGGTAAATCTCTTGCTACATGATATCCAATTACCGATTGCGATTAAAACCAACCGCGCTAGTGTTGTGAACGATGAAATCCAAAATAAGGAGGAATGGGCCAATTGATTTAAGTATTGATGCAGTAACCAGCATAATGTTCAAGTGGCCAAAAATTAGTTATACTCTATCAGGTACAACAAAAATCAGTTGTGGGCATCTCGGATCGCCCTCAGAAAGACTTCTCTTCGGCCATCGTTTGCTGATCCCTTTGTATAACAAAATACAATACCGAAACTACTACCGGAGACATGTGCGATTTGCGAGTTCTCACCATTTCAGGTTTATTTCGGGCATATTTCATTTTACCATAAATACGACCGATCGTTCGATAGTCAGTATTATTGAATCCACGGTTAAAGCTGGCAAAAACTTTCCTTCACTTCACGATCACTTCGAAGCTGTTCGGATTTTTTTTTTAACTTGCAGATGCTTTAATTTGAATAATCAAAATTTATCAGTCTTTTACTGCTAAATCTTTTCCTAATCTATGAAAGCTATGGAGATATTTCAACAGTTTTTAATCTACATCTTCGTTCGACGATCGTTGCTAACGATGCACATTCTTTTCTTTCGAAAACACTTTTTTAGCCGTTCAAAGCACTGATGCGTCCAGTAGGTACGTCGTTCGTGTTTCGCGTTTTCATCACTGCACCGGTCTATCTTCGCAAACATCAAACCGTTAATTGCAAGCTGGGTAGATTATAAAGCATTTTATTTCCGTTTTTTTTACTGAACCGCTTATTAAAAATAGGATTGTTTAATATCACTTCGTCACTTCAAGTACGAACTTTTGTCGTTCAGTTGATCTCATTTAGTCGGGCCAGGAGGAAAATGGATTTATCACAGCTACAGCAGCGGCCTGTTGGCTGGCTAGCCTCGTCCAGTCCGCTCGAGCTCAAAAAAACGAATCCCCATCTCCCTGGCAGCAATCCCACTCGTCCGTCCGCTAGCGGTTCTCCGCAAAAACCGGTCGGGTAGCTGCCCAAACCGGACTCCCGCTTGAGCGCTGCAAGCTGGTTTTTCTCGGTGTGCATGGTTGCCGCTTCTGGATCCACCCAAAGATTCCAAAAATTATTATTTTTGGCTGCGTGCGCTATTACAACACAGGCATGAGTGCTCCGACCTCCGAAGCAGACGTGCCTGAAGACTCTGGTTTAGGGTCGAATGTCTTTGGCGTGATATATTCCCCAGACCTTGTTGTCCGGGCCCGTTACTTGAAAGCATGCGTTGCCGTGTTGCTTGGTGATGGTAGCCTTACAGAATTTCTTGTCCAGTTTGGCGTTGTAATGGTCCACCGCCTTACTTTGTCCAAAATTTCGAACATATACGGTGTCCCCGACCTGGAACTTCGGTTTTCTAGACCGCAAGTTGTAGACCCTCACCTGTGCCTGCGCAGCTTTAGCTAATCTCTCTGCCACCTGATTGCGGATCAGCTCCATACGTTCGTGATGTAGCAATTCGGTTTCGGGCTCTTTCAATAGATGTATGGTTCTTAGTAGAGCGTAGGTGCTCCCATGCCCGATCATGTTTTGCCCGAACACCACGAAGTATGGGGCGGAACCAAGGGAGACATGATAAGCTGTTCGCAGTGCACAGTTGATGGCCGACAGCTTCCGATCCCAATCACGCTGATTCGGGTGCACATATGCTCGTATCGCGGCCAACACCGAACGATTTACACGTTCCGAGGCGTTTGTCTGGGGGGAATAAATAGCCGTATAATCGTGGCGTACGCCGTACTCTTCCAGGAGCTGGTTGAAGAGATTGCTCCGGAATTGAGGGCCATTGTCAGAAGTGATGATTTCGGGGACTCCGATCAAGTGAAATAAATCTTCTTCCAGATAGTGGGTGATAAGTTTTGCCGACGCGGCTTTGAGGGGTTTAAGGAAGGTGAACTTGGATAGGTGGTCCAGGACAACCAGAATAAAGGTGTGACCAGTAGACGATCGAGGGTACGGGCCGAGGAGATCAATATACAAGCGTTGGAAGACACGTTCTGGAACACCGGTAGGACGCATGGGTGCTCGAAGGGTTTGGTTGGGTGCCTTGGTCTCTTTGCAGGTTTCGCACGAACTGACATATGCAGCGACCTGTTTGGTCATGGCTGGCCAATAGAAGAGCTCTTTAAGCCGCTTGACGGTCTTTCCGATGCCTCCATGTGCACTTAGCGGATGATTATGGGCTCGCTGTATCAAGGAGGTCGTCAGTTCGTCCGGAACCCATAGCTTCCATGCATCTCTATCTATTGCAATGTCACCTGTGGCATGCTGGCAACGCTTGTATACAAGTCCCTCAAGAACTCGTAAATCCGGAAGTCGTGCTTGCTCTTGTGATATTTGTCTTGCAAGCTCTACATACTTTTCGCTCATGAAATGTGGAGAGGAAAGATCGATCTCTATGGTGTGGGTTGAGACCTCTTCTAATTCGAAACCTTTTGGTGAGAAAACTCTTGTTAGCGAATCCGGCACTACGTTTTGGTTTCCCTTCCTATGCGTAATTTTAAATTTGAAGCCTTGAAGTTTCAAAGCCCATCTTGCCAACCTGCCATGTAAGTCCGGGAGTGTCATTAGCCATTGTAGCGAGGCATGATCCGTGATTACCTCGAATTCATGACCTTCTACATAGGCTCGGAATTTCTTGATAGCTAACACGGCGGCAAGACACTCCTGTTCAGAGACGGTGTAGTTTCGCTGCGCAGGGTTGAGCTTATGAGACATGTAAGCAACAGGGACTTCCACACCATCGTCGGTCTTCTGCATCAGTACCGCGCCGACACCATGTTGACTTGCGTCACAGTGTATGGCGAAGGGGCGTTTGAAATCGGGACTGTGCAGAACCGGTGCGGTGCATAGAGCATTTTTCAAATCTTGGAAAGCCCTGAGGCTGACATCGTCCCACAGAAACTGTCGCTTACGCGATAGGAGGTCCGTGAGGGCTGTGGATAGAGCTGCAAAATTTGGCACAAAGCGTCGGTACCAGCCACACATTCCGAGGAAACGTCGCAACTGTTTTACTGAGGTGGGGCGCGGAAATTTCTGTATGGCTTGCACCTTGCTTGGATCCGTTCGGATTGTACCATTGCTGATGATATGGCCCAAGTATCTCACCTCTTTCATGAGGAACTTGCTCTTCTCTATATTGATGGTCAGTCCGGCCTTACGTAGGCACAAAGCAATCTCTTGGAGCAGCTGAAAGTGCTCGTCTAGAGTCTCGGTGATCAACAGATCATCTAGGTAGACGAAGACCTGGTGGCGTAAGTGTGCTGGGACGACCTTATCCATCAACCGTTGCATCGTTTGGGGTGCGTTACACAACCCAAACGGCATGGTGACGAATTGGTACAACGGGCGACCCGGTACGGTAAAGGCTGTCTTTTCCTTAGACCCTTCTTCCAATGGGATCTGCCAAAAGGCGTCTTTTAAATCGAGGCTAGTTATAAACTGAGCTCTTGGAAGTCGACTTAGTATCCCATCGATGAGTGGCAATGGATAAGCATCGTATCGTATATGTTTTTGTTGCGCAGGACCCTCTCCCAGAATTTCCTCAGTCGTAATGTTGACCTCTTCGGATATTTTGGGAGAAACTCCTCCACACCAAAAATACGCTCTCTTGCTCGCCGATATTCCTTCATGCGCACATGGTAAGGTTTGTGAAATGCGTGACTGCTGGCCTGTACATAAATTGAATCCTCAGAGGGAGAGAGACACGGGGTGTGAAGACTACCACGCTTTAAAATGCGGATAGGATTTTTAGTAGTGCTATTTGTTAGGGAGAGATCACTTGCGGTCGTGGTATCCTCGGTTATTTGGTCTTTTTTTTCTGAATCGCCTAAGCTTTGGGATGGTGTTGCGGTCCAGGAGGCCTCTGCTGTTGGTGAGGTCTCGATCCCGACCAGTTTTTTGGATCGCTGCATGCTGGACAGCTGGGCTTGTAGGTGTCGGGCTTGCCACAACCATAGCAGAAAACTGAGCGCTCCGCTAGGCACACATCAAAACGATGTCCTGGCTTCCGACAGTTCCAGCACACAGCGGTCTTTTCCAATGCAGCTACTATGCTGCAGCCGCTGGTATCTACAGGCGAGGAGAGATCTTCCGGCATCCAAGAGGACTCCTCTGGTCGTACTACCGCTCTCGCCTGTTCCGCTTCCCGAGGGCACAACTCTTCTACGAGGCGTTGGCTAGATGAAGGTCGCGCGTGTGGCTTAAAAACGCCGCGCTGTGCGTCAAGATTCTCTTGTCGCCTGGCATAAGTGCGCAGCATCTGCACAGAAGTGATTGGGAGGTGCAGCAAACTGTTACGGAGGTCCAAGCGTAAATTGAGCTTTAGTAACTCCACTAGCTCATTGTCACCGATGGGTGTTGGGAGGCGATCGGTGAGCCGAAGAACACCGTCGCAGAATGAGTCGAACGATTCGTGTATGCCTTGCTTTCGGCTGCGAATCAGCTCTCGTATCTCCAGCTCGGAGAATCCATCACCAAATCTGTCTCGCAACGCTTGGCAGAACGCGTGCCAGTCAAGATATTCCGACCCTCGCAGATACCTCCAGTACCAGTCCGCGGCTTCTTCCACCAAAAGGACGTGCAAAAACTGGCATACAAATTCCATGTTTCCGCGGAGTGTATTACGGGTGAGAGTACGAACCTGGAATAAAAATTTGTCGACAGGAAGGGAGCCTAACCGTCCACTGAATTTGATATTCCACCCTTGTATGATAGTAAGGGCCCGCTCTGCAGAGAGTGGAGCAGGTTGAGCTCGCCAGCCCACGGAATTGTCATGTATTTGACGGGAGCGTCCAAGAGGTGATTCAGGTGACGTTTCGTTTATACGAACTGGGCCAGTTGGGGTGGGTGCATGAGCCAGGCTTGCAATTTCTTGCCTTACCCCATCTCTCACCAGTTGTGGCAGCCACTGCTGCAGCTGCTGTATCGTTATAGCCGAGGTTGTTTCGACTTCAGATTGGGTGGATCTCACGTCGGGGAGTTCTGCCTGCTCCTTATTCGTTGCCTTTGTGGAGGACTTATCACCACCAACAGCACCGTGCATTTCCTCCGAATTAAGGTCCTGCTGCTGAGTAGCTTGCGATCTCGTATTATAACGACCTAGCTTAGGTCTTGCCCCTCGTGTCAAGACAGGGGTTGGAGCTTCACCGTCGGTTGGAAGGTATGCATCTCCTATTCGGTCTCTTGTTTGATAAGGTCGTAGATGTCGGGGATTGCATGTCTCCCGACACAATGGACAGCTTGGGTTTTTGCGGAGCCATTGTTCCATGCATAGCGCGTGAAACACGTGTGAGCAGGAAGTCTGCACCATTGGCTCGTCACCCACGTACTCACAGGTACATATTGTACAGACGGCGTCATTAAAGCGACTTGTTGCGACTGAGCTGTGCCTAGATGTCATATTTATTGGTCGTTCCCTCTTATTACTTGTCAGAAATAAACATAAATTAAATAATAGTTAAATTGCCAAAAAAAATTAATAGCAAGAATATTTAAAAAAACTAATAGTTGAGTTTCCTTGAGGCTTCCTCTCCAATCAATGAACGATGCAAGGATCTCGGCCAAGATAAATAGCTTCCACCAAAGTTCAACTTACAGCGAGAGTGCACATTTACTTCATTACAAAGAGAGAGAAAAATTGTTCCCGAAAAAAAATATCAAAGATTTACCGCGGCGAGTGAGCAGACAACTACGAGCTGTCAGAAGAGCGGACGAACGCACGCGCGATTTAGCACTCAGTGCTTCGTAATTCCTGCGACCCCCGTCATCCCGGATCCGCGACTCACTTCACCTGTACCGCATTAAAAATTATAGAGAACTCCCAATACACAAAGGCAAGGTACAGATCGAATCTTTCACGAGACCAATCAAGGTAGGTTTTACCCACCAAGTTGGTAGTTCTCAAGCGAAAGAGACGAGCCTCCTTGCGCGTACGAGTACGCAGGACATCACGTTGGGATTCCCTTTCGCGAATAAAAAAAAATTGGAAGGAGAGTTGGCGACCTGCACTTCACAAAAAAATTTACTCAGGTGGGCTATTGCTCACTAAGTCCAACATCTCCGTTTTGTGAGTTACCCGATTGGAAAACCCTGGAACGGTAAGATCAATTTCCAAATCAACATTTGACTGGCGATAAGCTGTTTGGGGGCCCCACGTTGGGCGCCATTGTAATGAAATGAGTAGGAGCGAACGTTCTCGCTTCGAAATTTCAAGCCAACAGGACTTTCGTCTTGTTGGCCTCAATGGACGTTAAGTCCCCGGGACGAGGCAACGAGCCCATGTGTCGTTCAGACGAATTTGGGTTCGGCCTCTACCTAGCTAGAGGAGTGATGGCTGCTGGCAGGCCAGCTTAGCTTGGCGCGTATCGTCGTGGGTGCGTTCTCTAGCATCAGTCCCGAATCTCATTTCCAGAGATTCAGCCATCAAATTGCTCGCTTACATGACGACAAAAAAAAATTCATTCAACAAAGCAAACTATTCATCTTGTGAGGCTATACCTCCTACGTTACTTTACACAAAGAATTCTCGCGCGCATACCGAGATAATACCGCGTACAAGGGCTGCCCGAGAGAGAAAAAAAAACTTTACGTTACATTGGTCTATTGGTGGAATTCCGAAGCTACTCAAAACAAAAACAGGCAAGAAAGAAAAGAAAACGAAAGACTACCGCGTGCCGAAACAATCTCTCGGGTGGCCGTGCCACTCTCGATTTGGAAGACGAGCTTCAGCGGAGCTCGCCAGGCGCAGATGTCGCTGCCTGGGCCCGCCCTACCATGGCCTAGCGCTTGCGTGTCCGCATGTGTTGTGCGCACTAGGCCCACCACTACTCACCTTGGCCGGTTTATTCCGTTAGCTGTTGGAAATGGAGGTCATTGAAGAGGGAGAGCCCTCAAGGAAACTCTGGATTATTCAATTCATGATAAATTTATTCATTCTCACTTCGAATAGGTACAAATTACTAGAAAAAATATATAACTAAAGAGGCGAAACGCTAGAAAATTTAATTTGTAATTATTATAAACTACTTTAAGGTATAGACAAAAAAACTTTACTTTACTGGTGGTAGCGATTTGTTTTCTTTAAATATTTCTATATTGTAAATGTTTATATATATATATTTTTTTTTCAAAGGGTCTATAGCTACAGATGTCAATCAGTGGTATTTTTCATAATTCAAAAAAAAAACTTTGTTTTTCTTTCTTTTTTTTCGTACTACTACTTCCAGACTCATGCTTCTGTGATTCGCTTAGAACTAGAATTATTCTTACATAATGTTTAACCTTACATTCTAAAAGTAAATACATTCGGTAGTATGGTCTGGCCATATAATAATGGATGCTTTGACTTACTCAGCGTTTACATGTAATTACTCTTTTAAAACATGATTACTCTCCCTTTTCTTGACATCTGGTTCTATATGTGTCCAACATAAACATTTTTAATATGAAATGGTACTAGGGAGATACTTTAAGTCCTTCCGCACAGACACCTAAGCACACACATCGAGGCCGCAACGAATATGGTCACCACTAGCATGAACTGTGAGCATAGTTGTGGCTCAATCGCCCAAAAAAACAACGTTCGAGCGTGAACACACTGAAGGCGGGTTAGTTAGTTCTAATCAAAATTTCGTTGCTAACCAAGACCATCCTTTATTCGTTTTTTTTTCTTGGGTAAATCTCTTGCTACATGATATCCAATTACCGATTGCGATTAAAACCAACCGCGCTAGTGTTGTGAACGATGAAATCCAAAATAAGGAGGAATGGGCCAATTGATTTAAGTATTGATGCAGTAACCAGCATAATGTTCAAGTGGCCAAAAATTAGTTATACTCTATCAGGTACAACAAAAATCAGTTGTGGGCATCTCGGATCGCCCTCAGAAAGACTTCTCTTCGGCCATCGTTTGCTGATCCCTTTGTATAACAAAATACAATACCGAAACTACTACCGGAGACATGTGCGATTTGCGAGTTCTCACCATTTCAGGTTTATTTCGGGCATATTTCATTTTACCATAAATACGACCGATCGTTCGATAGTCAGTATTATTGAATCCACGGTTAAAGCTGGCAAAAACTTTCCTTCACTTCACGATCACTTCGAAGCTGTTCGGATTTTTTTTTTAACTTGCAGATGCTTTAATTTGAATAATCAAAATTTATCAGTCTTTTACTGCTAAATCTTTTCCTAATCTATGAAAGCTATGGAGATATTTCAACAGTTTTTAATCTACATCTTCGTTCGACGATCGTTGCTAACGATGCACATTCTTTTCTTTCGAAAACACTTTTTTAGCCGTTCAAAGCACTGATGCGTCCAGTAGGTACGTCGTTCGTGTTTCGCGTTTTCATCACTGCACCGGTCTATCTTCGCAAACATCAAACCGTTAATTGCAAGCTGGGTAGATTATAAAGCATTTTATTTCCGTTTTTTTTTTACTGAACCGCTTATTAAAAATAGGATTGTTTAATATCACTTCGTCACTTCAAGTACGAACTTTTGTCGTTCAGTTGATCTCATTTAGTCGGGCCAGGAGGAAAATGGATTTATCACAGCTACAGCAGCGGCCTGTTGGCTGGCTAGCCTCGTCCAGTCCGCTCGAGCTCAAAAAAACGAATCCCCATCTCCCTGGCAGCAATCCCACTCGTCCGTCCGCTAGCGGTTCTCCGCAAAACCCGGTCGGGTAGCTGCCCAAACCGGACTCCCGCTTGAGCGCTGCAAGCTGGTTTTTCTCGGTGTGCATGGTTGCCGCTTCTGGATCCACCCAAAGATTCCAAAAATTATTATTTTTGGCTGCGTGCGCTATTACAAAGGGAAGAATCGATCCGACAATGGCAAAGACTTTGGGAGCGATCTGAAAAGGGATCACGGACGCGCAGATTGATCCCACATATTGATGTCTGGGTAAAGCGCAAGCATGGCGAAGTGAACTACCACCTGACTCAGTTTCTGACAGGGCATGGGGGTTATCGGCGATATTTGAATTGTTTCAATTTGGACGATTCACCATATTGCCCTAATGCTCCCGAAGACCCGGAGCATGTTATGTTTCATTGCCCCAGATTTAATGTGGCGAGGCAATGCTTGGAGGGTGTGCTGGGAACGAACATCAACCCGCACAACTTTGTGGAAGAGATGCTGAAGTCGGAGAGGAATGGGGCGGTGGTAAACTCGACAATTGCTTATGTGCAGGGCGAACTAAGGCGCTCTCGAGGCAACTTGGGAAGTCAGTAGGCTCCACCTAAGATCAGAATGTGCCGCTGTGGTGGAGCCGCCTCCACGATGTCATACCTAACGGTAGTCCCGTGGAGGAGAGGAAGGGGAAGAGGGGGTGGTTTTAGTGCGGTGAAAGTCCCACACTACTCTCCCATGAGAAGCCAAAAGCGGCCTTTTTTAGGGGGAGTGCCTATGAGGGTTTCCACCTCCCAACAAAATATATATATATATATATATATATATATATATTTATATATATATATATATATATATATATACATGTATATATATACATACATACATATATATACATATATATAAACATATATATGTATATATATATATATTTATATATCTATATATATATACATATATATATATATATATATATATATATATATATATATATATATATATATATATATATATATATAAAAGTCGTTATAAGCAACCTTCGTTAATGGCAACTACTTTTTTTAAGCAAGGTATAGTTTTCAGCATTGCAGCTGGTCTGAAGGAAATTTTTATCCACTAACTAGGAGAGGCTCCGACTTTGTAGTCACAGATTTGGATGAAATTTGGTACATAAGTAGAAGACGTCAAGGATATTCGATCCTTAAAATATTAGACCGCAACACTCCCCCCTTTTTGAGAAAAACGCCGTTAAAGTTTTTAGCGTCGCTTATGAATTAGTGAGTTTTTACATCTGGCAGAAGCTGTGCAGTGTAGGTAGCAGTGCTACGAGCCCGCGATCAAGGGGTCGTGTGTTCGATCCCCGCTCGAGGTATTGTTTTTCTTTTTGAATTATTCTCGTCGTCGTGTGTTCCATTACCGGGGTGAGTATTGTTTTTGCGAATAATTGTGAATGTAATTTTTTATGGTGAATCAGCAATGTTAACCTACAAATACATTTATTTTTACAAATCAGCAAACTGTTCGTTCATTTAGATATGTAAGTTATACTCAAAACTCATTGTTGAACGGATTTATTATTAAAAACTGTTGTAATCGAAGCAAAATCATAGCTAATGGTAGGATCATCCATTTTTCCTAGAATTAATTCTGCTTCCTCTTCGTGTCTCATAGCCTACTCAGCAAAAAGCAATAAACCAGGGTGACGCCCAACGTGGCTAGCCATAAATACTATGGTGATCAGTAATTGTGACATATACTAGATACTAGGGACGTAATTGTTTAACAGTTTCATAATTTCGGATTGCTCGAAGTGAAATCCTTGCCGGATGATCATATAGGCCTTAGTTCCTAGAATCCAGTCTTTGTTATCTCCGTGCTCAATGTCAAATTGGGTAATTGGGTAGCAATAAGAGAAATGAGAAAATGAGTTTTCAGTATAATTTACATATCTAAATGAACGAACAGTTTGCTGATTTGTAAAAATAAATATATTTGTAGGTGAACATTGCTTATTCACCATAAAAAATTACATTCACAATTTTTCGCAAAAACAATACCCACCCCGGTAATCGAACACACGACGACGAGAATAATTCAAAAAGAAAAACAATACCTCGAGCGGGGATCGAACACACGACCCCTTGATCGCAGGCTCGTAGCACTGCTACCTACACTGCACAGCTTCTGTCAGATGTAAAAACTCACTAATTCATAAGCGACGCTAAAAACTTTAACGGCGTTTTTCTCAAAAAGGGGGGAGTGTTGCGGTCTAATATTTTAAGGATCGAATATCCTTGACGTCTTCTACTTATGTACCAAATTTCATCCAAATCTGTGACTACGAAATCGGAGCCTCTCCTAGTAAGTGAAATTTTAAGTTATATTCAATTGAGCACGAAGCAATTAAGGAAAGGAGAGAAACAAATTGAGCCAGCTTAAATAATATTGTGGCGGCTACGGCTTAGACGCCTTTCAACTTGTGTCCCTTTTCTTGCATTGCATTGTTTAATTTCGGTGACACAAAAAGGTCCCAATGTAAAATGTATTATGGGACACAGATGCGACTGCATGCAATATTGGACAAGTGTCTATTCATCATGTAAAGCAATGCGACGTGGCCGCTTAGATGCCAGGGACCACACAAGGAACAGGACAGTCAATCAAGGACAGACTCAGGGAACGCGTCGCGATCGCCGCAGAGCCTCGCTCCGAACACGTACATATTTAATAGTAAGATTAGTAAATTAGAATAACATACGATTGTTAATAAACGTTGGTTACACTTGGTTATCGTTATAAATTGACTCTTTTATTACTCGGCACCTGTCTCCCCACAATATCATATTTGTCAAAAAACTAAACATACAGTAATATAGCTCTAGATTTTTTAAGAATATTTTATACTCTTCTCAAATTATATATTTTTCAAATTAATTATATATATTTGCGTCTCTTAATTGCTACAAAAACAAAGCATATTTCCACAATTTTCTATACATGATAGGCAATACATTTTGCGGAAAATGGCTTTCAGGTTAATGCCACTGCTGCCTCCGTCCCGGTAAAACCCTGGCAGGCCTCGCGGTATGTTCAAAACTCGTCGCCACTAGTCTGGTCGTGCAGGTTCAGTTGAGTTCAGACTTCTGATTAGTTCCTGGCACGGCTCTGAGCACATATCCTTATAAGGGAATGTGCCAACCCTCACATGGCCTCCCTGCTTCGGCATAGACAATCATGGGGTCTCAGGGAAACTGCACAACGAGTGGAGATAGCGGCTGCGAGGGGGTACCCAATTGCAATGAATACAGGAAAACCTAATAAGGAAGTTCCACTCAACCCGGAAGGGAAGTGGACAAAGGTAACGCGTCCTTCTGGTGGGAAGAAGACCGTGACGTCCAATCGGACAACAACCAGCCTACCCCCACTTCTTCGAGGGGTGCATGCACCAAGGCAGCTATGCCAGGGACAAGTACCTCCTCAGGTAAGCCAATTGGCGCCAGCGGCAGCACCAAGGCAACGGCGAATAAGCCGGCCCGTACGGTTGCCGCTGCGCCCTCCAGCACCGCCTCTTCTTCAGGTGTCAAAAGGCAGCAAAAATCCTCTGTTATGGCTTACAGGGACAGAAGATTTGCCTTCAAAGTTCTGAAAAGGCTGAAAGATTTACCCCCTGAGGGGCTTTCCCACAAGGATAAAATCTCCCTTGAATGGGCAACAACAGTAGAGGCTTATAAAGCCTCTCTGGCAAAGCAAGGGGCTGCTCACAAAAGATGCAGGTCTAATGAGGCAGCCCCAAATCAATCGAGTGCCCAACTGCAGGTCACCAAAAGACCAAAATTGGTCGCGCCCAATCCTGTCAAGGGCAGGAGTTTTAGCGAAGTGGCTAAGAGCAGCCTGGTATGGGCTGTCATCGACAGGAGTAGCAGCGATGGAACCATCTCACCGTCAAACTGGAAGATGGTAGAAATCGCTCTTCTTCGGGTGTACAAACCCATATTGGAGGTAAACCCAGGCCCTTCACCTAATTGCCGTCATGCTGGTTGCGTTGTAGGCAACCAGGTCTGCGGGCTCAATATGAAGGGATACAAAACAGTATTTCTCTACACATCAGGTAAATCGAGAGCTTGCGTAATAATTAAGGAAGGTTTGAAGTTTCTAACCTTGTATACTATCAGTAACCAGGACACCGTTGCCATAGCAGTGTAAATGCAGTCCAAACCCCTTTGGGCTGTCTCCTGCTATATGGCACACGACGTTCTGCCACTTCCCATCAGCCTGCGGAGGATCATCACAGAGGCCACTGCACGGGGCATCCAACTAGTAATCAGAGCGGACGCCAATCCCCATCACCGCATTCGGGGAAGCACTGATACGAACAAAAGGGGTGAGTCACTCTTTGAATTTATCTTAATGCATGACTGAGCCCTAGTAAACAAAGGTGAGGATCCTACTTTCATTACGGCAAGCCGTAGGGAAGTTCTGGATATCACTCTAACGAACGAGCATTCGCACCACGCTATCAAAGGATGGCATGTATCACAAGAGTGCTCGTTCTCCGATCATTTATGTATAATGTTCGATGCGGCTTTTGACCCTCCCAAAAATCAAACCTTCATTAACAAAAGGAGGATGGATTGGGTCAAGTACCAAGCAGTACTCGAGTCTGCACTAGAAGGTGGACCTACGAAGATTGAAGACATAGGTTGCCTGGAGGAAGCCGTTGGGACCCTTACATCGGCCTTCAACGAAGCAGCAAGATCTGCATGTAGTCCAACGAAGCCTAGGGGGAAGTATAAGCCCCCCTGGTGGAATAGTGACATTGCGGAGCTGCGGAAGGAATGTAGGAGGTCCTTTAATCAGGCTAAAGTATCCAATGACTGGTCTTCTTATAAATTAAAACTGAAAGAGTTTAAAAGCTCCATCAGAAAAGCAAAACGCACCTCGTGGAGAAGTTTCTGTGCAGAAATAGAACACTCCAAGAATGTCAGTCATCTGCGAAAAGTTATGACGACCACCCCCTTATTTTTGGGGTCTATCAAGGACGCGAATGGGACCTGGACCAAATCCAGTTCCGAGACGCTAGCCATTCTCATGGACACGCACTTCCCGGGCAGTGAGGATGTGGCTGACAATGCTTATCCACATTCACCTCCGAAATATCTGTCAACCACTGTACCTGTAAACGACAGGCTCCTACGCTGGGCAATCAGCTCATTTCAACCATTTAAATACCCTGGAATGGACAACATCTCACCTATTGAGATCCAACAGGGAATCAATATAGCACTGCCATGGCTAAACGCCATTTTCGAGGCATGTCTGCAAATCGCTTACATTCCACAGCGCTGGAAAGAAGCTAAAATAGTCTTCATACCCAAAGCAGGCAAGACATCCCATTCCTCACCTAAGGGCTATAGACCTATCAGCCTCACCTCTTTTCTGCTGAAAACTCTGGAACGGCTGATAGAGATTCATTTGAGAGCTACCCTACAACCACTCTCTAATGCGCAGCACGCATACACAAAAGGGAGATCGGTTGAAACAGCTCTTCACTCGCTCACCAGCTACATCGAAAAATCGCTAAGTGTCAAAGAATATACGCAGGCGGTTTTTCTAGACATCGAAGGTGCATTCAACAACGTCAGCCACAAGGCTATTGAGAAGGCACTCGAGAATAATAATGTGGATGATAACCTGATTAGGTTCATCGTGCAACTACTAAGCAGCAGGAGCATCAACTCCTCACTAGGAGACATCATCCTAAGAAGGCGGACGTGCAGAGGCACCCCGCAAGGTGGGGTGCTATGACCCCTTCTATGGAACTTAGTGGTGGACAAACTCCTGCCAACAATAGAAACGACTGGCTGGAATTCGTCAACACCCTATCTGAAAGATTAAACTTTGCCCTAGGTATTCTTACCAAATGGAGCGAAGAGTGCGGTCTAAAGATAAATCCGCAGAAAACGGAACTTGTGCTCTTCACGAGAAGATACAAAATTCCACGATTTGTTCCACCTGAACTTGATGAGACAAGTCTCAATCCATCTCATCAGGTCAAATATTTAGGTCTGATTTTAGACTCCAAGCTCGCGTGGAAAGCAAACATAGCGGAAAGAGCGCGTAAAGCGGCATGCGCAATCTACTGCTGCAAAAGAGCTATTGGGAAAAGATGGGGACTGAAACCCAAAACTGTATCATGGCTCTATACAGCGATAGTGGAACTAATCCTTCTGTATGGCGTGGTTATTTGGTGGCCAGCGATGGCAAAAACATCAAACGCGAACCTGGTTAACAGGGTCAAGAGGACTGCAGCTATTGCAATCACCGGGGCTATGCGCACTACCCCGACAAAAGCATTGTTTATGCGTTTAAATTGGCCTCCGACGAAGCTCCTAACGAAACAGCAGGCCAAGTGCTCTGCTATTCGATTGAAAGCTCTAAATCTCTGACGTGATGGGAATATCGGCCACTCCACCATATTACGGAGGGATGGACCAATGCCAGAGAAAGTAGACCTCACTCCTCCGATTCCCTGCTTGCACCACAGTTTCAAGTCCGTCATCCCTAGCAGAGATGACTGGATCATGGAAGGAAATAGGATACAGGAATCGGTCGACATCTACACTGATGGATCAAAAATGGATGGAAAAGTTGGCTGTGGAGTTTTCTCCGAACAGCTAGGTCTGAGACTATCCTTCCGGCTAACAGATCACTGCAGTGTTTTTCAGGCAGAGGTCATCGTAATACATAAGGCAGTGGACTGGCTGAGAAATCAGAAAAATTCTATAAGAAATCTCAATATTTTCTCAGTCAAGCTGCTACCCAATCATTATCCAACGTGTATACCTCATCCAAAATTGTAATGGAATGTCGCACACTACTGAACGCGATGTCGCTTCACTGTGAAGTGATTCTTTGCTGGGTGCCGGGTCACAGTGATATACCTGGGAACTGCGAAGCTGATGCCCTAGCTAGAGCTGGCATTGAACTCCAGGATTATACACTAACACCCCAAGTCGGCCATCCGTTGGCCTCCGTCAAGCTAAGTTTCAAGCAGTACTATTCAGAGGCTGCAAATACGGCCTGGCTGCTGTAAGAAACCTGCAGGAAAACCAGGCAAACTTGGCACACACTAAGCTCAAAGCGCACCAAGCAGCTCCTCAACACGAGCCGTGAAACATTAAGTTTCATCGTATCCGTGCTGACGGGCATTGTCTCATTGGCAGACACGCAGAAAGACTGGGTGCCCCTTTCCACAATTTCTGCCGCAGCTGCAGATCGGAGGAGAAGGAGGAAACGATCCAACACTTTATGTGTGAATGCCCAGCACTATCCAAGAAGCACATGCAAACTTTAGGCTCACCTTTCCTGGACAGCCTCACGGAAGTAGCCAGTTTGAATATTAGCTGCGTAGCCGGCTTTATACGAGAATCTAAATGGTTCTCGTCACCCAACAGGTTTTAGTGCCGCACTATAATATAAATATAAAGATTTTTTTTCCTATTTTGTTCTTAATTTACACGTTAGCATGTTGCTTAAAGCTCTGCAATAAAAAAAGGACATCAATATTTTAACTGTTCTATAAAAAAAACCAAAATAAAATATTTCAACAAAAAGGCTGTGCAAAATCTAAGCAACTTTCAAAACGCAGCTACGATTCCCAATCAGAACAAAAGACAACGCGGATTTCCCGATGTTTTTCGTTTTTTCTGATGCTCGTGTCAATTAGATCAGTAAAGCTCGTCTTCCCTGTGGGTTTAGTTGTGTCCAAAAAACATAAAATTGAAAATGCAGCGTAATCAATACGATAATCAAACGTAATTTCGCTATATTATTCCGGAAAAACCCAAATAGAGATTGCCAAATCGTTAAATATAAACAAATTTTTAATTTTAAAATGGATTACGAAATATAAAAACACGGGTAGTGTGAAAAGTGTAAATTTTGGTGGAAGGCCGCGTAAAACTACCATTAGAGATGGCTTACAAATTAAAAATTGATAAAAATAAAACCGTAAAAAGAAGTTGTGAAAGAGCTAGGCTTGAATGTCAACTCAAGCACTGTTCGCAGACGGTCAATTGAATTCAATCCAAAAAGCTATACAGCTTTAAAAAAACCATTACTCACAAAAAGACATGCAAGGAAAAGGTAAACTGCTCGAACAACACTTTTAAACATTATTATTTTACTATTTATATCGTTTTATATATCATTTAGGCTTGAATTTGATAAAAACCATCTTGACTGGTCAGTTGCTCAATTGAAGAGCGTTTTATTTCGCGACGAATCCAAGTTCCACCTCTTTAATTCTGATGGCTTATTCCGTGTGAGGCATGAGAAGGGACCACAACTGAATCCACACTTCTGTAGGAAAACGGTGAACTATGGGGGAGGAAGCGTCATGGTCTGGACATCTTTCACAGCATTAAGTATTGGTCCCTTTCATAGAATAACAGAAATTATGGACGGATTCATGTATGAGGCCATTTCAGAATCTAGAATGTTACCTTATGCAGAGTGTAACATGCCACTTCGATGGGTGTTTCAACATGATAATGACCACAAACACACATCGAAGTTGGTTAAAGAATAGCTTAGCTCTAAAAGTATTCAAGTTCTTGATTGGCCGGCACAATCGCCCGACTTGAATCCTATAGAAAACTTGTTCGGCATATTGAAACGGCGTATGGGAACAGTACAGTTTGCAAACAACGACCAATTATTTATAAACCTAAAAGACGAATGGGAAAAATGAACATGTCAATTTTAAATAATTTAGTTGAATCAATGCCTCGCAGATGTGCCGCTGTTATAAAAAATAACGGCTATTACACGAAATATTAATAAAAGTTGCTTAGATTTTGCACAGCCTTTTTGTTGGTGTATTTTGTTTTTGTTTTTTACTAAGAACAGTTAAAATACTGATGTCCTTTTTTTTATTGCAGAGCTTTAAGCAACATGCTAACGTGTGAATTAAAAACAAAAAAGGAAAAAAATTCTTTATATTTTGGTTGCAATTTTCCCTTTCATTCCGACATTTAGTGAGTTGCTTAAGTTTTGCACAGCACTGTATATATATATACATGTATGTATGTATATATATATATATACAATATATATATATATATATATATATATATATATATAATATACAATATATATATGTGTATATATATACAATATATATATATATATATGTATATATATATATTGTGGCACGCAAAATTTTCCACGATTTTCGTTCACAAATAAAACAATTTATCCTAAAGTGAACATTTCTTGGTGTTTGACGCTAAGTTTCAGGTCAATTCAGTATTGTGAACAGTTTTGTGAGAATTTTCAACCAGGTTATTTCAATTTCTGCAGTTATATGCTATTTTAAGGTAAATATCAATGGTTTTTGTATGAAATAACATTCTCCTCTCGAGTGTACTTAAGCTTTCCTTGCTTTTATAAAAATTAAATAAAAGGATGGGGGTCCTGTCGCCAAAAACTTTGAGAACACAATTAAAACATTGAGTCTTCAATGAAATCCCCAATTAGACGTTGTTATTTTCGTGATGTCTGGCAAAACCCTGCATCAAATGATCACAATGTTTTGCGGAACTACTCTTATTGAGGAGCAGCTCATTTATGTTATTTCCTTTTTTTTGTATGAAATGAATTGCTTTTTTAACGACTGAAACCAAGTTTACGTTTTTACTTTTTAATTCTTTATTCAGAAAACAATTTATAACCGATTCTGTTTATATGGTCTGAAGGCTGAACAATTTATATTCTATTTTTTTTGCTGTTTGTTTTTCGACAGCTATAGCAGACTACTACGACTAAGCCTTGTTAATACTGAACAGTTATTTCTTCCGACAGCTATTGCTAGACTACTATAATGAAGTTTAGTCAATACTGAACATCCCGCCTGCCTTGAGCGGACTACGTTCAAAACATGAAAACATAATTAAAGGTGTAGATAATGAACTCTTCTATAATACATAATCAATCTATTGACAGAGGTGCCACACGCGTAATACACTGCTTGTAAATTCCTGAGCGTGACTTCACCGTCACAACTCGTGTTCTGCCATCTTCACCAGGATGCGTCTCGATGATTCGCCCAAGAGGCCAATGCAGTGGCGGTGTGTTGTCTTCCTTTAGTGGGTGCCAATTTTAATTTCGTCTGGTGTTTGTAGTTGCCATTTTGGTCTGGTATTTAGTTGATTTAAATATTCCTTATACCATCGTTTCCAAAAATGTTGTTTCATGTTCTGGATATGTTGCCAATTAGATAGACGATTAATAGGTTCATCCATTAAGTTTAACTCAGGTAAGCTTGTGAATGTGTCTCCTATAAGGAAGTGAGCAGGCGTAAGGGCCCGGAGGTCGTTTGGGTCTTCAGATAAAGGAGTAATAGGACGAGAATTTAAAATTGCTTCAATTTCAGTCGTGTAAGTTTCTAATTCTTCATGTGTAAATAATTTATCGCCTATTATTCTATAATAATGATGTTCAAATGATTTTACTGCCGCTTCCCAAAGTCCGCCAAAGTGCGGTGATCGGGGAGGTATAAAATGCCAGTTTATTTAATAAAAATGTGTTTATTACGTCGTTGTGATCCTTTGATTGAATCAATTTTATTAAATTTTCTATTTCGTTTTTTGCCCCAACAAAATTTGTAGCACTGTCCGAATAAAGGTTCAAAGAACGTTCTCGTCGAGCAAAAAACCTACGTAAACAGCCTATAAATGCATCCGTCGTTAAGTCTGTCACTAGTTCAATGTGAACAGCCTTAGTTGCAAAACATACAAATATAGATGCATATATTTTTAATTTTCCGCGATTTCGAAACTTCTTTTCTTTTATATAAAACGGACCACAATAATCGACTCCAGTATTCAAAAATGGACGTGTTTGAGTGACTCTGTTGCGGGGAAGGTCACCCATAAAATATGAATAATCGGTTGGCTTTACTCGAAAGCACGTTACGCATTTTCTTATAATCATTTTAACTGTATTTTTACCGCTAATAGGCCAGTATTTCAATCGTACTGCATTCAAAGTTGCTTGAGTTGCAAACTCAATAAGTGCTGCTCGCGTATTATAAGCTCAGTAATGTGATGGTTTTTTGGTAAAAGAATAGGATGCTTCCCCGAATATGACAAGATCGAGTTTCTCAACCGTCCGCCGACTCGAATGAGTCCATCGCTGTCCAAGAATGGATTCAGCGCGCGTAATTCGCTATTTGAATTTATGAGTTTATTTTCTGCAAGTCGTGCTATATCGGTTTTGAAGCATTCTTTCTGGGTTTCCTTTAATATTTTTATTAAAGCGATATTAAGCTCGCGTGTCGTTAAATGTCCAACTAACTTAGTTTTGATTTTGTTGAGATTATTCTTGTAGCGCAACACATAGGCTACAACTCGTTTTAACTTACTAATTGTCGAATATTTGATTAACAAAGGATTCTGTTTTATTGTTGTTGTCAACGTGTAAGTGGGCCTCAGTTCGCATAACGGGCCTAAGCGCATAGGGCTATTAGGCCATTTTGATGGACCTTTCCTTAACCATTGTGGGCGTATTCTCCACTGTTCATTTTCTACAAATTCGGCTGGTGATTGACCTCGTGACAAAACATCGGCCATGTTTTCTTGTGAGGGCACGTGTCTCCACCGCATTGTGCTTGTGACATTCCTAATCTCGGATACCCTATTCGCAACAAAGGTCTTTAGTAAATATGGCTGAGTGTTAATCCATTGTAAGGTTATAGACGAGTCTGACCATAAATATACTTCATCATTTTTTTTACACATAACGTTTAAAACCGTTTTTATTAAGCGAGAGAGTAATAACGCGGCGCATAATTCTAATTTTGGTAATGATATCGTTTTTAATGGAGCGATTCGATTTTTTGAACACAATAAATTTGTAAAGATTTTGCCTTTGTTGTCGATTGATCGTATATATATATATATATATATATACAGGCACCGTATGCTTTTTCACTCGCGTCGCAGAATCCGTGAATTTCGGTACGAATTTCATTATTTATTATTGTTTTTCTATCAAATTCAATTCCCGTTAGCATTGTAAGTTGACCTTTCAAACTAACCCATAATGTGTGAATATTTTTCGGCAATGATTCATCCCAACCTGCGTTACATTGCCATAAACTTTGCATTAAAATTTTTGCACTAACTACTACTGGGCCTAATAGACCTATCGGATCGTATAATCGAGCAATATTTGATAATACGCTTCGTTTTGTGATTTTCGGATCGAGTTCTTCCGTGATTTTATAGGTAATTATATCGTGTAGACTATTCCACTGAACTCCTAATGCTTTCATTTCCGCATTATTATTTGTTAACATGGTTACGTTAGATGATCTATTAGATATTGACTCTACTACCTTTGCATTATTGGACACCCATTTTCTTAACGTAAATCCTCCTGCCTTTGTGATCTCGCTTAATTCATCTCGTAAGTTTTTCGCATCTTCAACGTTATCAGTTCCTGTCATGACGTCATCAACATAGCAATCCCGTTTTAATATTTTACTCGCTTTGGGAAATCGAGTTTTTTCATCGTCTGCTAATTGATTTAATACGCGAGTTGCTGAATGTGGTGCCGATGCACTGCCGAATAAAACAACCGGTATTACAAAGGTTTTTAATTCCTCGGTCTGGTTCTCACGCCATAAAACAAGTTGATATTGTGCGTCTCGCTCATCTAAGCGAATCTGTTTGTACATTTTTTCAATGTCCGATAACATGACAATTTGGTGTGTTCGGAATCTGAGGATTATGTCAAAGCTGGTACTTTGAACCACCGCGCCTACCCTAAGGCAGTCATTCAAAGAGATACCTTTGCTTATTTTTGCCGATGCGTTATATACTATTCTAACTTTAGTGGTCAAATTCGACTCCTTCACTACAGGATGATATGGCAAAAACAATGATCTTTCTTTATTTCGCGTGCATTAATTTCTACCATGTGTCCTAATGTAATAGCTTCGCGCATATTTTCGATGGATTGTGTTTTTAATTCAAGATTTTTATCTAATTTTCGTTCTAATGAATAAAATTGTCGTGTTGCTTGTGTGCGGGATTCTACTAAGTTTTTTTATTTTTTCATTAAATGGCAATCGAACAATGTATCGCCCAGTGGCTGAGTCACGTTTTGTATTTTGTTTAAAATGTTCTTCGACTTGAAATTGCTCTTCTGATAAAAACGTTTTATTTTCTATTTCTTCAATTTCCCAAAATTTAGCGATGCTTCTATGCAATGAATTGAACGTTAGCATACAATTATTTTTATATATTAATTTTTCAGAATCGCCTATCCTTCCGGAAATAATCCAACCTAATTTCGTTTTATGTAATCGAGCTTTATGACCTGGTATTGGGATTTGACCTACGCATAAGAGGTCATAAAATAAGTCTACTCCTAACAAAGCATCGATTTCCTTAGGCTCAGAAAATTGTGGATTGGTCAGGTTTATTTTTTGAGGTATTATTAAACTTCGCTTATCGATTAATTGATTGGGTACGTGATTACATATTCGTGGTAAAACAAGAAATTCGACTTTTTCATGGTAATCATTGTATTTTGAATGTATTTCTGCTTTAATTGAATATTTTATGCGCGTTTCTAATTGGTTTAAACCCTCCACAGGTGTATCCATATTTTTTAATGGTAATTTTAAACGATCAGCAAATCTCTTTGTAATGAAATGATACTGTGACCCATTATCTAACAATATGCGAGCGTGGAACATATCACCATTGTTACCCTTTATGTTGACTAACGCAGTTGACAATAATACTTGGGTAGAGACTATTGCGCTATGCACTTTAATGCTTTCTTGTTTAACATTTGATTCTGTATTCTTGTTGTCTTGCCGATTATCGTGTTCTCTTTCAAAATGAAGGAGCGTATTATGATTTTTACCACATTTTTTACATCCTGACCATTTACATTCGTCATTTCTATGCCCGGAGTGAAAACAATCAAAACATAAACGCGCGGATTTTATCTTTTCAGCGCGATCCTTAACTCCCATTCCTTTAAAAATCTCGCAACCGAATAATTTATGATTCCCATTGCAAATAATACATGTTGTTGTTTTTTGCGTCGTTGTGAATGTTTGTGTTTTATTCGAATGGTTTCGCATTTTGGCTTGTATATTCGTATCATAAGTCTTGTTTGTATTTATCGCCGCGACCTGCAGTATTTGATACCGCTGTTCTAAGAAGTTCATGAATTCCTCCATAGTGGGCATTTCGGTTCCTGACAGCGATTTTTCCCATTCTTTATGCGTATATCTATCGATTTTCGAAGTAATCGTATAAATTAATAATGTTTCCCATTTGTCGATGGGTTCCTAATGATTTTAATGCGCGTAATTGAGTTCGTATCGCGTCTAATAATTTTCTCAACTCATCTGCAGACTCCCTTAAAATATTGGGTAATTCCATTAATATTTTCACGTGATTTTGAATGAATACTCTTTTCTTGTTAAAACGATCATTTACTAATTTCCATGCGATAGCATAATTTTCTGGGGTTGATTCTAACGCGTTGATAACAAAGACTGCCTATTCTTTCTAACATGATCTTAAATAGTGTAATTTTTGAATATTAGAGAGACTATTATTTTCGTCAACCATCGATTTAAACGAATTATAAAAGTCTAGCCATTTATCGTATTTTCCATCAAAGGTTAACAATTCTATTTTCGGTAAACGAATGCTGTTTGGGTTATTGTTCGCGTTCATGTTTGACTCCGAAGAAGCATTCGGTTGAAACATATCTCGGGCCCGACTTATTGTTGCATAATAAAGAGTTTCAAAGTCATCGAATTCATTTGACGTCTCGGTTGCTATTGCATCTATATTTGTTTGTATCACTTCAAACTCATTTAAAATAGAATCGAATTTTTCTACGCGTAACTTGATTTCCGTTAATTTGGTTTTATTTTGCGGATTATCTCTAAAGTTTATAAATTTAGTGAGCTTGGTCTTGAGGACAGCTCTTTGTTTCTTTAATTGGGACAATTTCTCAGTGTTTGTCATTATTGGCGTTATTTGAAATTTATTTTAATAATTAGATTCTATCTGAAATCTATGACTGAATTAAAAAAAATTGTTATTCTCTTAGGGATTTGGGATTGGAGAGAGGGATATGGAATGGAGAGCACTTCACACTTATCTGGTTGTCGCGTTGAATGATGAACTGCACTTCGTCGATCTCGGCGTTACTCCTATCCGTTACTCTTATTCGGCTCGAAGGACCATGTTATTTTCGTGATGTCTGGCAAAACCCTGCATCAAATGATCACAATGTTTTGCGGAACTACTCTTATTGAGGAGCAGCTCATTTATGTTATTTCCTTTTTTTGTATGAAATGAATTGCTTTTTTAACGACTGAAACCAAGTTTACGCTTTTACTTTTTAATTCTTTATTCAGAAAACAATTTATAATCGATTCTGTTTATATGGTCTGAAGGCTGAACAATTTATATTCTATTTTTTTTGCTGTTTGTTTTTCGACAGCTATAGCAGACTATTACGACTAAGCCTTGTTAATACTGAACAGTTATTTCTTCCGACAGCTATAGCTAGACTACTAATATAATGAAGTTTAGTCAATACTGAACAGACGTCTTCTCCTTTAACGTATCTTTACCTGAACTTAAGGGTGGCATGGTGTCGAAAAGGCTAGTAGCATCAAGCATTGCCAGGTTCTTCGATCCCCTGTTTTGGCTACAACACTCTTACAGGAAAGAATCTAATACAAAGGCTTTGGCTTGTTAAAGTCGATTGATGACCAACTTCCGGATGACATCACTTGTGATTGAAAGAAATATCTCTCGGACTGTCGAGCTCTTGAAAACATAAGCATTCCTCGCTTTGGCGAATACACACCCAAGGAAAATATAGAACTGCATGGTTTCAGCGATGCGTCAACGGGTGCTTTTGCAGCGGTCATATATGTAAAGGTGATCAACTCCTGCTGTCCAAATTAATGCGCAATGTGAAAGATGCGTTAAATGTGAATGATTCTACGAAAACCTACTATCGGACTGACTCGACTATTGTCTTAGCTTGGTTGTCGGAACATTCGAGTAAATGGAAAACGTATGTAGCAAACAGAGTAAGTGAAATTCATTCACATGCTAAATCATCCCAACGATGGCACGTTGAGTCCCAATATAATTCAGCCGATTGCGCATCGCGAGGTTTAGCCCCGACGAAACTCATCAATTACGAGCTATGGTGGAAGGGTCCGAAATGGTTACACTGCCCAAATCTAGAGTACAACTTCCAAGTTGATTGAACTTCCAGCGATTTAGAGAAGAAAGAGCCTAGTGTACATCTTACCACGCATGAATCGAGTGAAATACAACCGTCACTGGAGAACGTAGGCCTTGATCTCCCGGTTCCACCAACAGCATAAATCTTGTCGAAATACTCAAGCTACCAAAGGCTTTTTCGTGTTGCATATTGCTGAAAGTTCAAATTTCGTGATTGGTGCCCACAATTGTTATCATCCCACGAACTACAGAGAGCGAAGCTAACTTGCGTTCGCCTATCGAAAAGGGTTTCGTTCCCAGAGGGAGTGCGCCGGTTGCATCGACGCCAGTTGATCCCATCTACGTCAAAACTACTTCCCTTGGCACAGTATATTGACTCTGAAGGATTAATCAGGGTAGGCGGACGATTACAAAACGCCGATATAAGTGAGTCGAGAAAGCATCCAATCATTATCAGCGCGTCGTTTCTTCTAGCTACCTTAATAGTAAGTGCGTTTCATCACAGAACCCTCCATGGAAGTAATCAACATATAGCAGCCATCAGAGATCAGTATTGGATACATCAAGCCCAAAAGTTGGTAAAGGGTTACATTTACAAGTGCCTGGTATGCTTCAAATCAAATGCCAAGCTGCAAACTCAGCTCATGGGAGCATTGCCCAAGGAGAGAGTAACACTATCCAGGGCATTCATCAAGGTAGGATTAGACTTTGCTGGACGCATTCGCATAAAATGGTGAAAGGGGCGCCAAATCAACAAAATTCTATATAGCATTGTTTATTTGCCTATCCACGTAGGCAGTGTATCTAGAGATGGTCAGTCACCTTACCAGCAAACAATGTATTGCTGCAATAAAGTAATTGGTGTCCAGAAGAAGAATATACAGCGATTGATGCACCAAATTCGTTGGAGCCAATAAACAAATAGAGGCACACTTTGAACAACTGAAGGGATTCACTCAAGCTTATTTTGCTCAAGAGCAAATAAACTGTCATTTGAACCCACCAATCAGTCCACACTTTAGAGGACTATGGGTAGCTGAGCTGCAGTTAGAGAAATTGCATCTAACTAAAACCATTGGAGACAATTTGCTAAACATCGAAGAACTATATACGATTTTGGCTGAGATCGAGGCAATATTGAATAGTCATCCTCTAGTGCCAATATCTAATGACGTCGACGATGCGCAAGCCCTAACGACACTTTTTCATCGAACAATCATTAAAAGCTGTTCTTCAGGAACTTACTAGTGAAGATTTCAGCCTTTTAACCAAATGGCACCTTACCTTCCAAAGCATCTGGAAAATTTGGGGTACCGAATATATTTTACGGCTGCAAAACAGGCCCAAATGGATGCGAGCACATGATAACTTATGTGTCGGGCAACTAGTGCATATCAGCGTGGGAAAATCATTCTCCAACCAAGTGGGCGATGGCAAGGATAATTAAAACGCACCCAGGTTAGGACGGCCTAGTGAGAGCCATGACGATTAATCTAAATGGGCATCTAACTTAACGTTCAATAGTAAAGATATGCCCACTTCCTATACCCCAAGCAGAAGAAGAAACCATGCAGCACCAGGAGCAGGCGGCAACAAACGGCATATCAAAACCAGGACCAAGCAACGAGAAACCTGCAGTGTCCGTAGAAGAAGTTCCGATGCGAGATAATCAAGCTAGATTGAAGAGGAACCTTCGTTCGTACTCTGCTTGCGACTTATTGTGTTCTTTAACGAAAGCTGCCAATCCCTCCTCTGGTGTTAGCATCACTCTAGTCAATAGTGGATTTGCAGTTGAACATATTGGAAATGCGCACTTAAACCGTGGCTCTCTGCAAATCCATGTTAAAATTCCATGGGCAGATATGCACGAGGATAAAAAATGATCAAAGGGCGGTCGACAATTTGACTCAGTTATGTCACGCTAGTCTAACGTACATGGATAGAGTTTCTTGCGATGAGCATCTATCCACTATTAGTCAAAATATGATACATCAGATATGAACACTACATTTCGTCAAGAGCAGACAAGGGCGTGGTCTACTGGGTAAAATCATTATTTTGCGCAAATGATGACATTTACCGAGACATCGAGGCAATGCAAGCGAACCAAGAAACCTTGAAGCATATTGTGAGCTCCGAGCAACCCACCAACTAAACAGGACGAATTCAATGATAAACAAGCAATTAGTCTTCTTCAATAAAGGGTTTAACGAACCAGTGCAGAAAATCGAGAGATTCAACTCCTGGCTGACTACAATAGATCACAATGATACCAATATCCATCCTTGGGGATTTACGAACGAGCATTAAACTTCATAATGGAAGAACAAAGAAAGTACGCAACCATACTTAACAACATATCCAATGGCAGACGCATTTTAAATCTGGTGCAACTTGCTGATTTGATGTCAATCATCAACCAAACTGAGTCATCACTCCCAGCATCTTTGAAGGTGTTGCATCTTCAGGAAATTGCAGTCCACTTTGAACAAGATGCTTGTTACATTATCGGTTACCTACAAATAATCGATCATTAGCGCTACGAATTGATAAAGACGACAACTGTCCCTCATTCTCTTCTCAATCGAACGTATGCTGTATACGAAATTTAGTTGCCTATCAATTGTAATTGTTGTAACCTTAATTATTGTACTTTTATATCTATGTCAAGTCCGAAAAGAAAAATTTAAAAATAAGGCGATCACACGATGGTACGAACCGTCCGATATATTATCCGCAGAATTGATTTAACTCCAATTTTATAATGATTAAGAACAGAGGTTCTTGGTGGGTGGTACGTTTGCACATTTCAAGTGCAATAAACTCGCACATGCCAAGACGGGCGATGACCCTACAATCTGAAGGCATGCTCGGGTTGATCGCACCCAGAGGCGATGTAATGTGGCCCAAATCGATTTGTATTTTGCTGACCTACCACCATACAATAGCATAAGCATTAAGATGGTCTTTTTTATTGTAAACTTTAGACTTACGGTTGCTGACCTGATAGCTGCATTGTGCTGACAGGTCAGCCATGAAACGTATAAAAATGAAAGGATGACTAGGTTCAGCGCCAGTCAGAATTAATAAAGCATATAGATTAAATCTGTTGTTTTGATTTACGGTCAATACCAGCTCAATAATTTTAGGATTATAGAGCCTTGAGTTTTAGGATTATAGTGCAAGCAGGTTATTTGCAAGGAGATGTTACTCGAAAGATATTATTTGAGGATTTTATCTTTGCTAGCTTCGTGATTGGTAATTATCCGAACAGAAAATGTGAGTCACTCGCAATCCACAAAATTCAGTAAAAAACTAATTTTTTACGAGCAATTATTATTGGAACTATAAATGTTTATTTTTGCTTGCAAAAAAAATGTTTATGTAAATATTTATTTTTGATCCCACTCTTCTTACTTGACAGCGGCAAATCAAAAGTACTACATTTTGTGTGACTAATCGTCCTACCGAGACGACTATTCGCAATGATTAATAAATTTGAGTCCACTGGTTCAGTAAACAATTAACCAACACTCGTACGTCAACGAAACGCAAGATCTGTCGAAAACATCGCAGGAGAACCCGAGGCAGTCCATTTCCCGTCGCTCACAAGAACTCAGCCTTTCGCAGACCACAACTTGTTGAATTTTGCGTCGTGACTTGAATCTGCACCCGTACAAAATTCAATTGAGCTAGGAGTTGAAGGTAAATGACCTTAGACAACGACGTGTGTTCGCTAAATGGGCTCTGGAGCAGTTGAAAAGTGACCCCAATTTTTATCGAAAAATTATCTGCAGCGTTGAGGCCCATATTTGGATGAATGGGTATGTTAACAAACGAAATTGTCGAATTTGGGACGATACCAATTCACACGAGATCCAAGAGCGTCCAATGCATCCGGAGAAAATCACTGTTTGGTGTGGATTTTGGGCTGGCGGAGTCATCGGCCAATTCCTCTTTGAGAACGACGTTGGCCAGGCTATCACCGCCAATGGCGAGCGCTATAGGTCGATGATTAACTTCTTTTGGCCCAAATTGGATGATATGGACAGCAACAACATGTGGTTTCAACAGGACGACAATACGTGCCACACAGCTCATGACACTTTGCACATTCTGCACAGGGCATGGCCATCTCACGTGGAGGTGATGTGAACTGGTCACCGAGATCGTGCGATTTGACCCCGTTAGAATTTTTCTTGTGGGGTTTCCTGTCGCAGGTCTATGCAAATAAGCCACACATCACAGCGGCCCCCAAAGACAACAAAATCCATGCCATCGATCAAATTCAGCCTTATTTATGCGCCAGTCATGGAATATCGGACATTTCGGATGCGCGCCATCCAAAGAAGCCGCGGCAAACATTTGAACGGTGCAATATTCCTTACCTAATGACATCGACAGGTCTTTCAAACGAACAAAATATATATATATACCTATATAAATATATATATATATATTTTCAGCTTGGCTTTATTAAAAGACGAGCCAAAGCGTTTAAAAATCTGTGGGTAACTAAATCATTATTTACCTCACTGGTTCGCCCATTACTTGAATATGCCTGCAATGTATGGAACCCACATTTCGGAGTTCATGATACGAGAATAGAATCTGTCCAAAAACAATTCTTGTTGTTTGCTCTGAGAGACCTTTATAGCCCCGATGACTATCAAATCTTGCCTCCTCATGAAGTTAGATTGGAGCTTCTGAATTTGTCTACTCTTAAAACCAGAAGAACAGTGTTGTCCTCTTGTTTCGCCTTTGACGTGATTAGGGGCCACATTAAAGTGGAGTATTTGACGAATAAAATAAAGCTTAATGTGCCTGTAAGAAGTACGCGTAATACACGTTTACTAACTAAATATCAGCATCTTACTAGGTATGCAGATAATGAACCAGTTAATAGGTGCTGTAAAATATTTACCACTTTGAGCAAACACTACTCCCCTACCATCTCCAAGTTCAATTTTAAATCCAGCATTTCTAAAGCCCTTTTATTATCCATCCCCAAATTGTGACGTGCACACAACAGTATAAATTAACGTTGAATGTAGCACGTATTTTAGGGTTAAGTATATTGTTGTAATGTATGTTTTATATATTTACATTTTTATATGTTGACTGTGATTGCCTTGCTTTGGCGAAATAAATAAAAAAAAAATATAAATATATATATACATATATAGTAGAAAATAATTTAAAAAATATATAATTTGAGAAGAGTATAAAACATTGTTAAGAAATCTAGATATGTTACTGTATAAAGTAAGTTTTTTGAAAAATATGAAATTATTTTAGCTTGGCTCAATTTGTTTCTCTCATTTTCCTTAATTATTTTGTGCTTAGTTGAATGTAACATTAAAATTTCACTTAGTGGATAAGAATTTTCTTCACACCAACTGAAATGCTGCAAATTATGACCTGCTTAACTTACTTAGAAAAACCTAATTTGTCAAAGTGTCCTTCCATATAACTCATTCGCCTTGGGTTTATTTTTTACCTGATTAGATGGAAATTGAGCGACGTAAAGCGTCAGTCGATGCTACCTCTAAAAGGACAACAGGACAACGAAGTCCTGCAAACCCAAAATTTCGAGCGGACACGTAATTAGAAACATTATTTTGAATATAATCATTTATTTTGGGTTTTGAACCTCCATGTCTAGTCAACAACACCGCCCACTAGTGTGCTTTTGGTTCGCACCTTTGCTAACACTATTTTTGCACATTAATGGATGGTGTTGTCGACTAGGCACGGAGGTTCAAAACCCAAAATGAATGATTATATAGAATTGCTACGTATGCATAATATACGCTAACGGAAAATTGACAGTCATTTTACTGCGCGGATACAAATAATTTATAAAATAATTGAAGTATAATGAGCTTAATCCATCAATAAGCCTAGCCGTGGTCGTGCTGTCTGGTGGCGGATGGTAAATGACAGCACCTGAAGAGGATGCCGTCCGTCACCCCGAAACCACGCTTCCCCATTTAATTATTTTGAAAGCAAATATTTTACCAAATTTAAGCAATAATTTACAAAAATACGAGTATATCGGTAACATGTCTGGAAACCCTTCTACTTCAAACCTCCTTGTCGGCGATTCCGCATTTTCGTTAGAAGTCTCCTGTATATCTTCATATATATGAATGCATATGCTTTTCCACCACTTCGATCAATTGGTTTGTGTAATTTCTTACTGCTATGGCTTGTTTTATGTATTAGTAATTGATTTCATCTTCACAAAATACTACGTGTTTTTATAAAAGAAAAACTTCCCTTTAACTTTGTGTATCTTTATTTGGATTCGTAATCGATTTTCGACCGTAATGGTTCGGCCTTCCTCAGCGATCACTGAGGAATTGATTACGAATCCAAATAAAGATACACAAAATTAAAAGGAAGTTTTTGTTTTATGTCTCCCTACAAGTGCTCGATTGGATTTAAGTCCGGACTCGATGATGGCCAGTCTTAAATGAGCTTCCTTTTGTGTCGCGCCGTATGTTTGGGCCCTTGTCGTGCTGAAACTTCCATATAAAGGGAAGATTCTCCTGAGCCCATGACATGATGTTTTCTAAGATGTCGACTTATTTTTTCTTGGAACATATTCCTTCTATAAGATGTATTAGTCCAACAACAAATCGCGAGAAAAATCCCAAAACATTGATAGAGCCAACACATTGCTTAACAACAGTTAAAGTGTACATATCTTCTGCCATTAGGGCCAATGGATGGATGGATTTATTTTTGTTTCGTCGCTCCAAAGGATGAATTTTCAATCATTTTTCCAGATTGAATGTTAAATGTGCCGATTAGTTGCCGTTACCAGGGATTACTTGCTGGCTATCCTGCCATGTACCCCGGCTTCCACAAGACGTCTTCCGACTGTTGAAATATTAGTTTTTCCCTGAAAAATCGGTGATAAATTTTGACAGCTGATCTTTTTGAGCTCCGTTCCGACGTGCGAACGATTTGTCTATTCATACTTCCTGCGGCTTTTTATGTGTTTCAGTGTTCCGTGAAACATTCGCATGCAACATTTTAGGCGACTGACAACTTGTCGATATGACAAGTTTAATTCTCTCAAGTCTACAATCTTTGGTCTAACTAGAGGAGTGTATTTCATAGTCTTTCCCACCATTAATGAAATGAAAAACACTTTTTAAAACTTCAAAAATCACGTTGCAACGAATGCAATTGGTTCTTTCAAACTCATGAAGAATTTGCAGGTCATCCTATTGATATTTAAAGTAAAATACAGTATTTCTAATTGCGTGTCCACTCTAAGTCTTAGTATTATTTTTTTGCAATGTCGTTTTATAGAGGTAACATCGGCGGACGCTTTACTTCTCTAAATTTCCATTTAATCAGGAATAAAATAACCCAAGGTGAATGAGTTATATGAAAGGATAAGATTTTTCGAATTATATGTCCGCAGTTGTATATGTATGTTTATATATATAAGTTACAAACTGAATTTACCTGAAACTGCGAAAAACAAGAAACACGCGAGTTATGTGTAAATCTCGAGCGGGGGCGAAAAATAAAAGAATCGGCTAATACTTAGCTGACTGGAATAAAATTAAACCACCGATTTTATAATTAGACAAGATTTTTATTACGATAAAAGCGATTTAACAACTTACGCGGTGCGAACGATGCCTCGACAATTGGGGCCAGAAGCTCAGGTAACAATCATTTTATTAACTCAAAGTGCTGACCTAGTGTCTGCACCTGTGCAGGTGTCGGATTCACCCGTTTGGTTTTATCTGGTGTTATCTTTGAGATACTTTGTTGCATCAGCTAGAATAGTATCTATATCAGAAGAAGCTGATGGTGATGGATACATAACTTCCCCCCCCCCCCTTACAAGATGAATTCTCCTGAATTCTGTTGCCAATCTCAATTTTAACATTTTGTTTTCTGAAATATATTACAAGTCGTAATATAAAAAATAAATATCATGTTAAATCCATATGATATACTTTTATGATAATTTAATTCTTTGATTTCCTTAATGCTATTTTCATTATAAAAAACAAGTTCTTCAAAAGTTATTTTATTATATAAAAGAATCTTTCCTGAAATCTATGTTTAATATTTGTGTAATATTTATTCATGCTTGAATAGTGAAGTATTGAAATGGATAAGTGAGTTTTGACCCAATTTGAGCTTTCTTTCGTCGCAATTTTGATTTATTTTAAGATTTTCAGCATTTTTGATAACTGTTTCTCGGTCTGTTTCAATTACTTCTGTGTTGTTATTCGTGATTAATTTACAATTCTTAGGGTATATACAATTTTTACTTAGTGATAATTCATTCAAATTGGTGAATCAATCTCCTTATAATTTTTGTTTGGTATTGGTATTAAAAGCTTTAGTTCAGTTGTGACAAATACTTTAGATACTTTAATAGCAAAGATCAGTAAATCTTTTTTAATATTCTAACCTTCCTAACTTCACATCTTCCAATTTAGTTAGGTTTAGATTATATGCCTGGATTTCGCCGTCTGTTAAAATATTACGATGTATAATATCATATATTTCTGGAACTATGTTGTCTTGGATATGTTCGATTTTGCTTTTTGAGAGTTGGATGTTAAAGAATTGATCGTAATATAGACTATTGTTGAGTACTATGCTATCAATGTTATTCATTTTGCTCATAATAAGGGCTTTATCCTTTTCTATAATAGCTTTAAGCTGTTTGAATGTCTCATTGTCGTGGTTGTTAATGATAACTTGCTGGTTCAAGGCTGTAATTGTGTTGTGAATGTTAATTTCTACTGCTTTAAGATGATTATCGATGTCTTGTCGACCTTGGTCGTCCATTGTTCCAAATAACCATTTATGTGTGTTGCCACCTAGATTTAATAAGCCTCGTCTTGCTCGTTTTTGGGGGCTCCTCATTTTCTTTACTTTGTACGTCAAATGTATCCCTTTGTAACAAATTTTTATGTTGTCCGTCTAAACCAGAGGTTCCCAAACTTTTTTGTGTCGTAGACCCCTTGCCATGTTTTTCGGTTTTGGGTAGACCCGTACTTACCCGATATTGATTTTTTGTAAATTTCTAACTGTAGTGAAGTTTAGTGTTAAAAACTCATATTAAAAACACATGTTAAGTTTTACACATTTATTAATTGAATTTAAATTAAAACTACTCAAAATAAAATTTTGTATCTGTTATACAAAATATGTATACGTAACATAAAATAAACTAAGCAATAAGTAAATGTTTTAAGTGAGAAGGATGAATCTGATGCTTTAATAATAAATTATCAACATTTGGCGTCAATTTTGTAAGGTTTAATCTTAAATCTCCTCGGCTAATGATGTCCAGTCTGTTTCTTTTTTTCGTTAGGAGATTGGTAACAGCGCTGAACTCCCTTTCCACTAGGTATGACGATGGAAAGGAAATTAAAAATTTCCTCGCTATATTCCATACTACGGGATAAGTAACGGGTATGTTGTTTTGTAACCAGAATTGCTGATATCCGTTTTTAAACTGAACTTTAAGTTCTTCGTTTGTACTTAGTTCAGTCAGTTCCTCTTGTATTATGACATTCGTTTCTTCTATGTCACCATATGGGTTAATTATCTACGGTGGTATTACCATAGTCAAAACGTCCTCAAACCTAGTTTCAAAATCTGAATAGAAATGTTGAACGTAGGTTGTAACGTCGTCTTCCTGGCAGTTTGTCTGTGACAAATTGGGGAACTGGAAAAATTTGCCCCGTCCAATATGTTGCTTCATTAGTTTAACTCTGACAAGAAACGCTGATAAAATGGACTTTGCTTTAATCAAATTTAGACTGTCGCCTTGTAACTGCAAATTAACCACATTAAATTTTGTAAACAAATCTGTTAAATAGGTGATGTCTGTTTTCCACTTCATTAAATTGTCTATTAAAATTTTATCTTTAGTATCCAGAAATTCTAAAATAGTCTCAAAAAGTGCAAAAATTCTTGTCAAGCATAAACCTTTCGACAGCGTACTTCAGTGTGAAGGAGTAATTGATGAAAGTGTTCGTCATTTTCTTCACACAACTGCGCAAATAACCGCGTATTCAACGCGTTGCTTCGGATTCGGTTTACTGCATCAATGACTAATTGAAGAGATTCATGCAATTTAACACTCAAATTTTTAGCAACTAAATGTTGTCGATGGATGACGCAGTGTATTACTAACACCGCTGACACATTTTGTTTTAAATAGCTTATAAATCAACGATAACGTCCAACCATGGCAAGTGCTCTATCTGTAGCTACTGATATTATATTTGATAAAGAGATTGCTTTTTCAATGAAGTAATCCTTCAAAACATGAAATATTGATTCATCTATAGTGTCGGTTGTTAAAGTTCTTGCGAAGAGCAGTTCTTCGTAGATTTCTTGATTCATAATAAAACGAACATATGCCAATAATAATGCTGCATTACCAGGTAAAGTTGACTCGTCCAGTTGCATAGAGAACACAAAAAGCTTTCAATATCAGAACTCATTTCATCAATACGTCTTTCAACAGTATTGTTGCTTCAGGAAATTCTTTTAATGATATCAGATGCAGGTTTGTGTAAAACAGTTTTTAAAACCTTTTCAACGGCTGGCAAAATTAACTTCTCTCCGATAGTATGCGGTTTTCCGGATTTTGCTATAAGTAGCGAGATATTGTAAGACGCCCGCAAACCATCATCGTTTCTTTTTGACGTCGAAGCGATCATTCTGTCTAGCGTGGGTCTCTTCTGAAGTTTATCTTTGAGTGTTTGAAAGTATTTCAAATCTTTATCTGTTTCATTAGGGTGACATCTTCTCAGATGATCCTGCAGCTTAGATGGTTTCATAGCGGCATTGCCCAAAACTTTGTTGCATAAAAGGCACATAGGAAATTGTTTGTCCGACAATGATGGAATGAAGCCAAGCTTCAAATAATCAACACTGTACTGTCTACGTTTCTTCTTAGATTCGGACATGGCATCAGTCATCTGTGGGAGAATTAATCTATTTAAATAAGACATAAAGTTATATGGCAGGCATAGGCGTACCACAGTGTATACATTATACAGTGGGAAAACTCTAGATGGGGAAATGAAATACACTGAGCTTTAAAACTAAATTTAAGAGAGCATTACGAGAAATTTAAGAGAGATCCCAGCGAAACAACTATAGGAAATACAGGTGTAAAGCAGAGCAGAGCATATGCTCGTGCTTAAAGCTTGGAGCTTTTGGTAGTTCCACGGAGCTACTCGGCGTTGAAAATTGATAGTCCACTTTTTACTCTAAGTTTAACGACTAGTGTATACATAGACTATGAGGCGTACAGCCATTATACATGAATGTGAGAAGGGGAATGTTATGCATGTTACTTAGGGTTTTGATATGATGGAACTTTAAGAAAATTTGAAAGTATCATGACAAAAAATGTTAAAATAAAATATTATACAACAAATAATAATAACAAATTGTTATGCAATTTATCTCTACGTACATTCGACAGTAATGTGTAAAAATTCACTGGTTCCACTTTAGCAACAATACAAAATTTTAATTTTAATGTAGAGAAGTATGTAGAAGTATGTTTGAATATTAAACTACTAATAACTGAAGTCATTATTGGCGTAATTTATCTATCTTTGCTAACCACGAGTACAAAACTAAAATTTAATAAAAAATAATGTACTTACTTTTCTCCGGCACTCTCAAACAAAATAACACTGATTTCCTATAATTTGTGTGATAAACTACCAGTTAATATTTTTTTAAATATTTTCTTAGCACTTTCCTTTTCAATATTCAGGAAACGAATAAACGTATTTGTCTCACATTCGTATTTATTGAGTGACGAATTGAACAAGTCAGTGCAAGTTCGCGAAGCTCTGAGCAAAGACAAAGATCTTCGCTCTGAGACTGCGTGTATGCTTGTAACAAGATGATACTGGTATATCATTATGTGCAGGTTTTTACAAGTTCAAAATGTATTGCGACCACAAAGCGAATGCCTACATCCTACAACTTACACAATTTTATAAACCTATATAATAAATTTTTGAAGTGAAAACTTCTTTTGGATCGGTGTGACTTCAAACTCGATGAAACGAAAAAGCGACAGTTAAAAGAGACAAACACATCAATGTATAAGATTTAACGTACAGCGCAATCGGCGGTAGCGCGCTAGGACGCGGCACAACTGGTCATGGGCTCAAATCTACGCTGGCTTTGATTATGTTTTGTTTTTTTATTTATCACTCTTTGAGTTTTACATTCTATTCATTCATAGTTCGTATTCATAGGTACTTTTATAAATAATGTATATGTCTTTATATTATAAGATAGTATAATGTAAGTAAATAGGTACTATCAGTGTATGTTGAGATCCACTATCGTGGACCCCCATTTTCATTTCATGGACCCCTAATTTTTTTTCGCTGATGTAGACCCCTTGCAGGTTGTCATAGACCCCTGGGGGTCGTTATAGACCACTTTGGGAATCACTGGTCTAAACTATCTATATTCCTCGAAAAATCGTTTGTCAAATTCAAAATTTCTTGTATGTCAACGATATCTATTTGATTCAGGTACATTTCTGCAAATCCTGTTTGTTCTTGTATTTCGTAAGCGTTTAGTTGTCCCGTGACTGTTGTCGACATTAACAGGAGTGATAATACAATTGTGAAAGTCTGTAAATGTTTATAGAGTGCTGGTTACAAAATTCTATTTATAGTGGAAAGAGTAATGAAGTTCTCGTTCTTCTTATTATACTAGCAAGTTTATTTCTAATTATTCCTATATTATTCAAAAAAAACATTTCTCTTGAATAATCTCTAGTATCATTCTCTGTCGAGAATATTCCATATTTCGTTGTGAAAATGTTCCGCAAACACGCATGTGAACACTCCGCAGTCATTGTTGTTCTTCTGCTGTGGTATATCGTTCATGTTTTCTATAATAAAATCTGATGTATCAAACGGTTCGTTATATTTGTCTATTGATTCTTCTTCCAGATATTTCCGTAATACCTCCAATAGCTTTGTATTTGGTGTTCCCCTCGAATCGTAGTATTTATTTCTTTTATTTTCCAGATTGATAACCGCTAAACACCAATGTGAGCTATGTATGATAACGGGGATCAGAATTTTATTGAAAGAAAATATGTTTGTCGTCCGAGTCCATCTTTTGACTCCATTATGTCCATTCCGTATGAGTTGTGGAACGAAGAAAGTATTCATAGCATGAATGAATCTGTCGCTGCTCACTTCGTTGAATTATTAAATTCATATAAAAGGTAATGGCGTCGTCATTAACCCAACTACTTCCGATTAACGAAGCACTGTCCTTTCTTGTTATATCCAAATTAAAGTTTGAAATTAAAATTTCATCTGAAGGACCTATTCTTATAGCTTCTCTAAACAGTGATTCCTCCTTCCCTGTAAAAGGTATAAAATGTTCATCATGATCGGCAAATTTTGGTTTTCGTTTTTTTATATTCACGAGATGAATGTTATTTAATTTAGATTTTCTATATTTTGGTTTCTCTTTATGCCTCACTGCTTTGTAGTTTTTAATGAAACCCGTAGTTCGTGTTTCTTTGTAATCTTCCCTTTTGGCGTTCTGTTTTGGCAAGTTTTTCTCTTTTACTTCTTTTTGATTCCGTCTGACTTTATCAAAATCTGACGCATGGGTTTGTATGGCCTTTGGATTGCATTTGACCGTTGAATAAAATATTTCAATATTTCATTATATATTCATATCGCTTGCTTTATGGCTCTTTCCGGAGAAAATTTTATTTTGTTTAATATCAGTATTCTAAATTTTTTGGCGATACTTTTGTGTAATCTTTCAATATCTGCTAGCCCTGTATGTAACTCCTTTCGATCGTAGAAATTTTTTATTTGTAATGCGTTGAGTTCGGTTGGATGGTTTATCTGGCTTTGTGAAATGTTCCTCTAATTTTCGTATTATGGTTGAATGGCTTCTGTCCGGAAGATAATATGCAAATACGAATTTTGAGAACTTGTCAATGGTTGTGAAATATATATCTACATGGATTATTTGATTCAGATCCGTTGGGGTTTCAGAATATTGGAATTGAGGCTTCATTGGGTTGCGATCGTACTTGGCTTTTTGTCAAACTTCGCAATTATTGATTACTATCTGGATGATTTCTTATATTTTGGAAAATAAATTTTATTCCTAATGGCATTGGAAGTCTTTTGGATGCCCGAATGCATACTTTCCTTAACGTGGTAGATGGAAATCTGATTTATAGCCTCTGTTTCAGTTTTTATATCCTGAGCTCGGAAGGAGCATCTAATGAATTTTATTTGCTTTCATTTGAAAACATTTGTCTGAGTTTTTCCTGCAAGATATTATATTTGTTATCTGAGAGCTCGAGGTAGATACCCGTAATGCCTTTTTTAATGTATCTTTGCAATATATCATCTAAACTTTGAAAATCATACTCCGCTATGTAAATTATTCTTTTCTTATGAATAATTTCAATTTCCGCTAGTTTATCATCGATGAGAATGAGCTGTGTCCGGTATTTATTAACAATCTTCTCTTTGATCGGGATATGTTCCAGGCTTTCCTCGTTGGCAGAGTGAATCGTAGCCATCGTTACCCCTTCATCTTCAACATTGAACAACATCCTTACGTCTGAATACGTATTCGCAGTACTGGTAGCTTTGGTTGATTTCGTCTCTTTCGGTTTTTTAATCCAACTCAAAAGAATTGCAATTTTATTCTGACGACCTTTTATATATTCGATTTCGAACTGGTACTCTCCTAGTTTTAGGAGCCATCTTTGGTGAAGTGGCGACAAATCTTTGCCCTTATACTTAGCGTGCAGATAATTTATGGGCTGATGGTCCATATAAAACTTGAATTTCTTCCCATACAGATATGGTCTAAAATAATTCACAAACCACATGATGGCAAGGAATTCTTTCAGTCGCTGCGTAATTCCTTTCGTGGGAATTCAGCGTTTTTGATGCGAAACAGATAGGATGTCCATCTTGCGACAAAACGGAACCTATCGCATAATTGGAGGCATACGCAGTAAGGTAGAACGTTTTGTTAAAATCCTGGAATCTTAATATTGGTTGCGAACAAATAAGGGCTTCTATGTAATTAGGATCGTGAGGGTTAATTCTAGTATTATTTTGCAAATATTTCGTCATTAGTTGCGCGAACTTCGCGTTATCACGTAAAAATATAGTAGCCGCTGAGACCAAGAAAACTTTTTAATTGTTTTTCCGTTTTCGGCAGTGGTACCTTTTTATGGCACTTACTTTCTCTGGATTTGGTTTCAGTCCGTTTTTGTGACGATAAGAAATGCGGTATGCTTTTGCATAAATTTGCATTTATTTATTTGCACCTTCAATCCATGTTGTGCTAGTACCTTGAAGATCGATCGACTGGCTTGCATATGTTCTGCCAAAAACGTATTGAATATCAAGATGTCGTCCAGATAAACATACAGACCTTGAGGGGTCACGAAAGCTGTTTTTTGTCTGTCTTCTTTTGTTATTAGTATTTGATGGTATCCTTTCGTTAAGTCGAGAGTAAAGAAAAACTGTGCTCTTCTTAATTTGTCGAGGGCAGCGTCAATATTTGGCAGTGGATATTGATCATCAATAGTCACTGCGTTTAAAGCCCGATAATCTACGCATAAACGGTATTGTTGTTCATTTTCGCTTTTACTTTTTTAATGGAAACTACTACTAGCGGACTGGAATATCTCGAATTGCTTTACTGGTGAGTACATCGACTTCCTTGAAAAATATGTGTTCAAAATCGTGTATCACTTTTACAATTTCCATGCATTCTTCTTCCTTTAAATGCTTTAGGTTTAAATGTTTCAAATAGTCGTTTCCGACTGTCTGAAAGGTACACATTTTTTTGGAGTTATAAGTGAAAATTTAACGATATTAACTTCCCAGTATATGGAAAGTTCTTGTAATCGCCTCGAAAATCGAAATTGAAATTTTCATCATTTCTTTACGTTTTGAGGTCTATAGAGTATATATAAAGTGTTTTTAGAAAGGAAGATGTATGTTTGTGTGTGTGTGTGTGTACGTACGTACGTACGTTCGTGGACACTTTTTTCTACGAGCATAACTCACGTAAACAAAGTCATATCGACTTCGTTGAGGTGTCAATCGAAGCGTCTTTGCAATCTTAAGAGCTGATTAGTTTTTGGGATACTTCGGTCGGGGGAGTTTGTTGTTTTGCCCCTTTGAAGGTCCTTTCTGTCATGCGTTATATCTCGCGAACCAAACATACGATTTGCATAGTGTCAATCGACGCGTAATAACATTTGTGTAAATCTTTCAAATTTTGAAAAAAATCGTTGGCGCCGTTTTTTAATTTAAGAAAAAAAGGGCAAAAAATTAGGTTTTTTTTAAATAAACAGTAAATTTTTAACCTGATTTACGACGCGTATTAACATTTGTGTGAATCTATCAAATTTTAAAAAAAAATCGTTGCAGCCGTTTTTTAATTTAAGAAAAAAGTGCAAAAAATTAGGTTTTTTTAAAATAAACAATAAATTTTTAACCTGATTTACGGAAGACAGTATTCAATTTTTTTAAAATTTATATACTTCAAGCAGTGCTTGTAAAAACAACATTAAAACTTTTTCTCATGATTACGTAAAAAATTAAACAAAAAATAAAGAAATCATTAACAGGCATCATGATCTTCAAGGTCATTTCTGTCACGCGTTATATCTCGCGAACCAAACATACGATTAACATTGTCAAGGTGTCAATCAACGCGTATTAAAATTTGCGTGAATCTCTCGAATTTTGAAAAAAGTTGTTGGAACATTTTTTAATTGAAGAAAAAAAAGTGCAAAAAATTAGGTTTTTTTAATAAACAATAAATTTTTAACCTCATTTACGGAAGACAGAATTCAATTTTTATAAAATTTATATACTTCAAGCAATGGTTGAAAAAACTTCATCAAAACTTTTTCTCATGATAACAAGAAACATTAAATAAAAAATAAAAAATCATTAACAGTCATCATGATCTTCAAGGTCATTTCTTCATTCACTATATCTCACGAACCAGATATAATTTTGCATCACTAAGGGGTCAATCGACGTGTTTTAACATCTTTTTGATTATTTTAACATTATAAAAATCCGTTTCAGCGGTTTTTTCTAATTTAATAGAAGTAAATGCAAAAAATTAGGGTTTTTTTCATAAAAAATATTTTTTTACCCTGATTTGCACAACACAGTAATAAATGTTTATAAAATTTATACATTCCTATCCTTTTGAAGAGAAATGATATGATTAATATTAACTCATTCCTGTAACTGCTATGAATACCTCTCATTATTATTATTTAAAGTAGTACTATTTTCAAAATTATTATTGTGTTTAATATTTTTAATGTTTATCTAGATATTACTGGGAAGTTGACCGTGTGGACTTCGCGGCTTGTTATTTATTGTAACCGTTTTATTATATCTTCTAAATTTATCTTAGCAGCTAATTTTTTTAAAAAGTCAATTTCTATTATAAATTGGTATTTTCGATTATAAAGTTTTTTGGCTAACCTAACCATAGGTCCTGGATGTGATTTAAATTCAACGGGAGAGGGAGTATGTACCTCGTATTTCATTACATCCCTTTTATTTATTGTGGTGAAATGAAGTGGCTTAATATTTCTTTTGACGAACCCTTCTATATTATCATCTATAATACTAAATGAAGACCCTGCATCTAATAAGGCAATAAACTTAGTGTTATTTATAGTTATTTACATTTTTAGCAATTGTTCCGAAGCTAATTTATAAAAATATTTCTTTGAGTATCGTTGCTTCTTTCACGATATTGGTTTGTCCTATTTTGATGTTGCCGATGGCTCCTTATTGACGTCATAAGCTGGTTTTGGATATTATCTATTTCCATAGGCTCTCTTGCCTGTTGTCTATCCTGCCCTGAATTATATCTCTATTGATCCATCGTGCCACTTGCTCTTCTATATTGGGTAGAACTATTATTGTTCCTTTGGTTATCCGTATTGTGTTCCTGTATTGGCCTGAATTATAGTTTGTGTAGTCACCTCGTACATTTTGATTAGGTACCTTGTGTTGTGTAAGTTTAATCGATTCACCCACGACGTTCACGGCTCAACTTCTTGTCTCGCCTTCCGTATCAACAAGACTAATATGCCACGATCATCTTTCATGATCCAGGACCAGCAACTCTCTTATCTTATATTTCACACATTCCCTTCACTCGCATTCCTTTTCTATATACACATGCGATTCAAGGTTAGTATCCTAGTTTCCTGCTAATAGTTTTCTCTACTCAACCATTTTCTGTTTACACAGATGGTCACCACTCATACCAGATGTGTTAATAGCGCTGGTCCTTTTTTTATCGCTGTTTACTCATGAAGATACCGAGACAAGAAGATCCAGTAGTCTTTGTTCCTAGAAATAGAAATGGTCGGACTAACAAGCAAAGCTTTCGCTTGATTCGTAACAGTCGGCCATCCTATATATTCACTGTCCCCAGTGAATGTCAATCAAGAGCCTCCGACTCGCGATTGTACCGTTATGAATTCCGAATTCATGTTTTCGGGTCTCTGACCTCCAACTTACTGCACATGTTTATATTTTTTTCGGGGCAGGTCCCAGACCTCCACATTTGATTTCATTTTTAGTATATGTCCAAGACCTATAATTTTTCACCAATTTGAGTTGGTCCCAGACCGCTCCGAATTCGTCTAGGTCCCCGACCTATAATTTTTCAGCAATTTGTGGTGGTCCCACACCGCTACAAACTCGTCTAGGTCCCAGACCTATAGCTTTTCAACAATTTTTTTTGTGGGTCCCAGGCCGCTACAAATTCGTCTAGGTCCCAGACCTATAACTTCTTAACAATTTGTGGTGGTCCCAAACCGTTACAAACTCGTCTAGGTCCCAGACCTATAGCTTTTTAACAATTTTTTTGTGGGTCCCAGACCGCTACAAATTCGTCTAGGTCCCAGACCTATAATTTTTCAGCAATTTGTGTTGGTCCCAGACCGCTACAAACTCGTCTAGGTCCCAGACCTTTAGCTTTTTAATAACTTTTTTGTGGGTCCCAGACCGTTACAAATTCGTCTAGGTCCCAGACCTATAATTTTTCAGCAATTTGTGTTGTTTTCAAGAAATCACGGATGACTTGCAATTCTGGATCCTGAAATTGTATTGTAGATAACCACTCTTCTGTTTCAATGCTAATTCTCATAATTTGATGGGCCACGGTTTCAGCATGTTGCGCTGCGCCACCAGGTAAATGACTTAGAGCGTCAACATGTTGCATTTGCGTTCCTCTTCGATATTCCATTGTAAAATCGAATTCACTAATTTTTAGCCTATGAGCTTATCTTTCAATTGTTGAAAAGCTTCTTCTGCTCGTGAAGACCATTCAAATGTTGCTGTCAGTGGTCGGGCAATTATGGAAAAATTCCGTATGAATCGGCGAAAATATCCGATTAGGCCAAGAAATTGTCGAACCTCTTTGGTTGTCTCGGGCTGTTTGTAGTGGCGAATAGCCTCGAGTTTAATAGTGCCCGGTGTGATACCTTCGTGACTGATTTCATGACCCAAAAATTTAATCTTGCTTTCCAGAAAACGGCATTTAGATAAATTTAGCGTCAACCCCATATTCCGGATCTCATTTAGCACCTGTTCTAAACACTCTGTTTTCTTCGATAGTTTGAGTAGGCAACAGGATGTCATCCATGTATATTAATAACTTGCCTTTTCATTAGTTTCAAAAATAAAGCTGGCGCATTTGTCAGACAAAATGGAACACGCTTGTATTCATAGTGACCAGTTGGTGTCACGAAGGCAGTAAACTTTCTGCTGTCTTTGTTGATAAGTATTTGGTGATATCCGTTCATCAAATCAAGAGATGTAAATATCTTTTTATCAGCGAGAGAGTTTAATGCATCTTCCACGTTCGGGACCGGAAAAGTTTCTCTGGCGGTAATCGAATTCAGCTTTCTATAGTCGACACAAAGTCGGAAGTCATTGTCTTTCTTTTTAACTAGGATAACTGCGAATTCTGATTCAGAAGGAACAATTATGTCTGCTTTTAGCAGTTCAGAAATTTTATTTTCTAATACAGGTACTAACGCGAAGGGCACTTTATATGGTTTATAATTTATGACCAAGTTTTTCTTAAGTTTTATGTCCATCATCACTTCTGTAGTTTTTCCTAGTTCACTAATATTGTCCGCGAAACAATCTTTGAATGAGTTCAACATGTTCGTTATTTTCACTTTTTCACTATTATTTACATTCATACCGAACTTTATGTCCCGTATTTCGAAGATTTTCTGTTGGTATGGGCTTGATGTCTTCTCAATTTCAATTTTCCTTAAATTTTTTACTAAAATTAACTGTCCTCTCGTTTTTAGTAAGGTTATATCAGCGTGATCCAAGAAATTTGTACCGATGATAATTGGAGCTTGTTGTACATCATTGGGGACGATAAGAAGGTCTATCTTCAACTCAACGTTATAAACACTCACTTTTTGTCTAATTTTACCTTTTGAAGTTACAATAGATCCACCAAAGTCCTTTATTTGGTGATTACATTTGATTAACGGCCACTCATTTTCATCAACTATTCCTTGAATTATCGTAGAGCAGTCACTTCCCAGATCCAGAAAAGCTCTTAAAGTGATATCCCCAACTTCCACTTCCGGATGGTATTCGTCATTTCTACATTCTGGTGTAATTTGTTTTTGCACTAGTCAAATATTCTTTGGCTTGCTCTTACAATCCCTGGCGAAGTGACCAGTCTGAGAGCACTTGAAGCATTTCACTGATTTTTTTGCGCAATCTTTCTCTTTGTGGCCGATTTGTTTGCAGTAATTGCAAACTACTTTGGAATCTGGTCTTGTAGTTGAATAATGTTCGGTCCTGGACCTTTTTGGCCAAGGAGCAGTAGAACGAAAATTTTTCGAATGATTTCCATAGGATCTTTTTAGTGAAATTTCTTTGCTGTTCGCTCTCTCCAAATTATCAAGAGTTTTTAACCTCTTCAGTAGTGCTTGAAGTGACGTAAATGCCACAGCCAGCAAAATTCTCTTCATATTATAATTGCATAGTCCTTCCACTATGTACTCTCCAATTGATTCTTCTCCTAAGCCAATCTTTTTCCCTTGCGCCACCATTTCGTAGAAGTATGTTTCTACATCCTCGCTTGAACCTCGTTTTCTTTCCATCAAGTTCCTAAGCGTTGATGTCTCATTCTCACCGGATGGAAAACTTTTAATCAGATCCGCCTTAAGGGCAGACCACGACGACACGTTCTCTTGATACCCTTGGTACCAGAGTTTGGCAGTACCATCCAAACTTAAGCTACAATATAAATTTTTTACCTTATCGATCCATTTGTACAGCCTAGCCACGGACTCAAAGTCACGCACCCAACTTTCTACATCTAATTTGGATGTTTTCGGGTCGAAAGGAGAAACGAGGGACTTCACTTCGGAAAATCCTACTTGCAACGAACTTTCCTCAACACGATATGCAGGTGTAGACGAAAACGCATCATCGTTTACCGAACTATTCGAATCACTTCGCGGGACCATTTCTTGGTTCGCTCTACGTAATTCCGCCACTTCTTCGCGCAACCGCTGCAACTCACTCAGTATGTCTATCATTTTCGACATTTTCTCGACCGATTATTTCAACCACAATAACTGTAACGCGACCGCAATATTACTCTCGACAAGTTAATACATAAACTTACACTTATCACTTTTTCTAGTCTAGTTTATTAAATCCTCTAACCGCACCGAGGTTTGATCCCACTTCGGAAAATGGTTGTGTAAGTTTAATCGATTCACCCACGCCGTTCACGGCTCAACTTCTTGTCTCGCCTTCCGTATCAACAAGACTAATATGCCACGATCATCTTTCATGATCCAGGACCAGCAACTCTCTTATCTTATATTTCACACATTCCCTTCACTCGCATTCCTTTTCTATATACACATGCCTTTCAAGGTTAGTATCCTAGTTTCCTGCTAATTGTTTTCTCTACTCAACCATTTTCTGTTTACACAGATGGTCACCACTCATACCAGATGTGTTAATAGCGCTGGTCCTTTTTTTATCGCTGTTTACTCATGAAGATACCGAGACAAGAAGAAGACCCAGTAGTCTTTGTTCCTGTTGAGAGTAACACGTCTGCTTGGCACGACGTTCAGACTGAGAAGAAGGCATTTTATTTAATATGGCTCGGTTGATAAGTTTACCGCAGTTGGCTCGGTTGACAAGTTTGCCGCAGTTGACTGGGTTTACAGTACATAATACATTTCAACACCCCAACTCATTAGGTTCTAATTCAAATCAAAATTATTCGGGGCTAATGCCCATTCGATATTTACACGCGATCATATTTGGTCCAGTAATCGCTTTTGTCAAACAATCGGCTGCGTTCCAGTGGACGGGACGTACTCCACCTTAATTGTCCCATCCTGAATTTTGTCTCATACAAAATGGTGCAGCACGTTGATATGTTTGGACCTCTTCCGGAACATTTCCTCCGAAGAGAGTGCGATTGCACTCTGATTGTCACACCATATTATGACAGGTCCTCCGATGTCATCAAGATCAGCCGCAAATTGACACAACCAACAAACCTCTTTTGTTGCCTCCGAGAACGCCATGTACTCGGCTTCCGTAGACGACAATGCAACTGTTTTCTGGCGACTGCTGCCCCACGAAATTGCACCTCCAGCAAGTGTGAACACATAGCAAGTGCACGATCTTCTTGTATCAATGTCGGACGCCCAATCCGAGTCCGAAAATCCTGTTAACTCCTCTCCATCGTACTTGTAGAGAATTTCATACCCAATCGTTCCTCTAAGATACCGGAATATTCTTTTCACCGCGATCCAGTGAGCACTCCCATAGCAATCGTTGTATCGGCTCACTTCATTTACCGCGAAGGCGATATCTGGCCTGGTCCCCTGGACCAGATATAGAAGACTTCCGACCGCTTCCCTGTATGGGATTGATGATGTTTCCTCGTCAGTTGTCGACAATTTCGTTGACAACTTCTGAGATGGATCGCTTGGAGTCGGTACCGATTTGCAATTTGTCATTCCAAAGACTTTAAGCACCTTCTCGATGTACTTCGTCTGACCAATTGCGATGCCAGTGTAGTGTAATACAAGCCACAACTGACAAAACAATATTCATACATTGCCATCTGATAACCCGGCACGAGTCAAAAAATTGTGAGTCAGGCTTTGTGGGTATATCCCGAGTCCAATTACAAACAATGAAATTAGAGCGACTCAGCAAAACAATTGAAGACCGACAATGTGCACTGCGGACGGGTTCAGCATGGCATAACAATGAAAACAAATGTGAGGTTGATGGCATTTTATTCCTTACATCTGCAGTAAGGTTCTTGAAGCCAATAAACTACACTCTATTGCTTGCACTTGCATTTTTGACCATGGGAAAATATTGGAAATAGATTTAGGTCAGGAATATGTAAATAATATTTGATTAGCTAGTAAGTTGTACATAGGGAATGTTTTAGTATAAAAGAAATGATAATCAACGAATAAATTAACATTCATACTAGAGAATTTGGACTGCCTACATCGGAACCCTTTTCTTTTGAATTGTTCATAGCGGCGCTTGCGCTGTATTAGAAATATAGGCAGCTCACGCATGCCAATAGCTTTGGCGCTAGACGCCGATATTTAGGTGAGTCCCTTTTTCCTCTAAGTAAAAATCACAATGCCCTCCTATTTCATGGCGATCCTGCCCACTCGAAACCTGTATCAAGGCGATTTTGCCCATACGAATCTGAAAGTTTCTTACTAAAAATATGAACACCAAGATACACTTCATGCTCAAAAAAATTTAATAGATGATGTTGATAATGATTGATAAATGTATAGAATTAACAATTGTTAACGCGCACTAAAATAACACTTTACACTCTAGTTAAATTAGCCATCGATCGTAAAAATATTCGAAATATTGTATTTAGACTTTGGCTTTTATCTATTCAACAAACAGTTTGAGTCAACACAAAATAATAGTGAAACAAGTTGACATTACGTATAAAAAAAATGAAAAATCACATTCTTTCTTTAAATTTAGTTCGAAGCATTCGATAAATATGATAATTTTCAATAACACGGTCTCGTCAATGCTTAAATCAATTCTGCACATTTTAATCATGGTAGATGCAAATTGGCAAATAGAACCACTGAGACATCGATATATTTTCGAAATTGACACTTCAAATTAGAAGGCATGTATACCGCAGAAAATCATTTGGAAGAAACATTCCCGAAACCTACAGACGAAATTATTGGCATAAATATTTTGAAAAAACTACGCGCTAGGCAAACACGACTTGAATAAGAGTACAGTTTGGAAACAGTTACTTACGATAAACTTCTTCAGATCATATTTGTACGGCAGAAAATTCATTGTGGTGACTGACCACAGACCTTTGGTGTCATTATTCACGCACAAGAATCCATCGTCTAAACTAACTAAGATTAGATTAGATCTCTCCGATTATGATTTCGAGATTGTGTTTAAGCAAGGAAAATAAATTGCAACGCGGACGCATTATCACGCATCAAGTTAGATTCAGATATTTTAAAAACAATGATTTCTCCAGAGAGAGACGAAAAAGTCAAAAAAGTGTTGGCAATAGCAAGGGGTATGTCTGCAAAACAGAAAACAGACAATCTAAAAAATACTTCAATAGATGAGCCCGATGCACAAGTAAAGTCTGATCAACTTTACGTATGGGATTGCACATCAATATCGGAATTAAGAAAAGTTATGAAGTTGAAATTTATATTGCGCAAAAATAATAAATTCGATATCGTCAGAACAAGCGACGAAGTCATTGTATACTGTAGTGATAAAGTTACCGAGAAATACGTTTCCGCTAACGAAAAGCTATCAGCGAGCTCAAATACAATTAGATCGAATGTTAGAATCTGCAACGATAAGTCCAGTGCGATATACGTATCCACCATGGAAAAGTTGTTAGATGGAATTCTCGAGATGAATATATGTGAATTAGCGTTATCAAATAACGAAGATATCTTCAAAATAATAAGTAAAGAAGATTTCAAGAATATAATTAATATGTTGCAACAAAGTAAAAAATATGAAAGTCGCGCAAAACTAAGTATAATGTTATATGAACCCCCGAAGAGTATAAAGAATACAACAATACAAAATCAGTTGATACAAGAATATCATAACACGCCGCACGGAGGACATCTGAGTGTTAGAATAACACAATTAAAATTGAAGCAGAGATATTGCTGGAAAAACATGAACAGCATTATTAAAAACTATGTTAATCATTACACACAATGCAAAGTGAATAAACAAGTGCGGCACACCAAGGAGAAAATGTTAAAAACTGATACCCCAACCACTAGCTTTGAAACAATAGCCATCGATGTAGTAAAACAGAAACGTGTCGACAAAATGACAAAAACCAATCCAATTCATTTAAAAACAAACGATTTAGTTCTCTTGAAAAAGGAAAATAAGAGAAAACTTGATAAACCTTATATAGGACCTTTGAGAGTAATAAATACAAATAATGTAAACACAACAATAGAAGTTGATGGTAAACCAAGAAAAGTCCATAACAATAATTTAAAATTGTACAAGATGACTGATTGATTTGAATAGACTATAAAATATAAATGTAAGAGACTAACTAGTAGCAATTTAAAGTAAGTCAACAATATTAAATTCATATTTTGAAATGACGTGTAAAGTAAACTAAATATTTTATATAATATAAAAAAACACATGTAATGAAACTAGATATAAGCTCACGAAAAAAATATTTTGAATTATATAGGAATTAAAAGTAGAATACTTATCTTTAGTTGTAAAATCCCAGGTGACCAATGCACATGCAGCAAGAATAACACCGTAAGATTTTTCTTCTTCTATTAAGTATTCTGTACTAATAATACAATTAGTACACAATGCTTCTGCGCGGTAAGGGTGTAGTGTAATACAAGCCACAACAAACAAAACAATATTCATACATTGCCATCTGATAACCCGGCACGAGTCAAAACATTGTGAGTCAGGCTTTGTGGGTATATCCCGAGTCCAATTACAAACAATGAAATTAGAGCGACTCAGCAAAACAATTGAAGACCAACAATGTGCACTGCGGACGGGTTCAGCATGGCATAACAATGAAAACAAATGTGAGGTTGATGGCATTTTATTCCTTACATCTGCAGTAAGGTTCTTGAAGCCAATAAACTACACTCTATTGCTTGCACTTGCATTTTTGACCATGGGAAAATATTGGAAATAGATTTAGGTCAGGAATATGTAAATAATATTTGATTAGCTAGTAAGTTGTACATAGGGAATGTTTTAGTATAAAAGAAATGATAATCAACGAATAAATTAACATTCATACTAGAGAATTTGGACTGCCTACATCGGCATCCTTTTCTTTTGAATTGTTCATAGCGGCGCTTGCGCTGTATTAGAAATATAGGCAGCTCACGCATGCCAATAGCTTTGGCGCTAGACGCCGATATTTAGGTGAGTCCCTTTTTCCTCTTAATAAAAACTATGGCACCTAACAAAGCATATTTCATGGCGATCCTGCCAACTTATTTCACCAGCATGTGCGTATTTGATTGCGATGCCGACACAATTCGTGGCTTGACCCAAGTCCTTCATTTTGAATATTCCACACAACTGACTCTTGATTCTGTCTAGCACAGCTCGATCCTTCCAAATAATCAAAATGTCATCAACGTAAACTCCAATAATTAGCTGAATGTCCGGTGCGATGTAGATGCATGGATCTAAACATGATTTCTTCAATCCAAGAACGATTAATGCCTGATCCAATTTTTTATTCCATTGACGACCTGCTTGCTTCAAGCCGTACATCGATCGATTTAGCTTACAGACACGACCCGTCCCGTCATCGTATCCTTCAGGCTGTTCAGTGTAAATTTCCTCATCAAGATCACCTTGAAGAAAAGCAGTTACAGCATCCATTTGATAAATCTTCAATCGATGTCGAGCAGCATAGCCGATGAGATACCGAATAGAATGGTATCTAACCACGGGTGAAAAAGTTTCAACGTAATCCACTCCGCATCGTTGCGAGCACCCTTTAGCCACTAGCCGTGCCATATACCGAGCAATCTTTCCGTTCGCATCAGTCTTCACCTTGAACACCCATTTTGTCTTTAATGCCTTTCGTCCGATTGGCAGGTCGACCAATTTCCATGTTGCATTTTCAGCATGCGCCTTAATTTCGTCCCCCATCGCCTCAATCCAGTGCTGCTTATTGCCACCAGTCATGGCTCATGAACCGTGTGAGGTTCACCATATTCTGTAATGTAAGCGCACGCCAATGTCGTCTGGGAGTTTTTGCTTGCGATCCGATTTCCTAACTTCTACGACTTCCTCTGGATCTTCGTCAGATGGTTCATAATCGTCATCATTTGGATCGTCTAAGTCAGTGGTCGGCAAACTTATTAGCCAAAGAGCCAGATACTCAAATTAAAACGATTTAAAAAAATTGAGAGCCAAATCTGTTTGTAAATGTAGTAAACATTTATCATAATTTTAGAGACAACGACACCCGGTTGTTTTCCTTTTTTTGTTAAAATGTTAATACAAAATTTACAGCCATTTTTAAATAAACTCATATAAAAATCAATTTTCAACAATATACGTATTGTTTGTGTTAACATTTCATTTATAATAATGCGTAAGAATTATTTAATATTAAAAAGATATATTTTTCTTGAAATAATACATTTTTTGTAATAAATTATTATTGCAAATCATAAAATAAATGTTATATTGTTAACTGTTTCGATTAATATATATAATAATTGACATCAGTCAGGGGTGCTCATATTGATTGACCGTACACACTATTAACCGGCTTTTTCGTCCACAGCCAGATTATATTATAGGCAGGGCAAGCCCGTAGGATACTTGTGCCAGAGCCACACTCAAGAGTTCAAAGAGCCGCATGCGGCTCCGGAGTCGCACTTTGCCGACCTCTGGTCTAAGTCATCCGATGAGCTCATTTCAGCCGAATCAGGTGCCTTGTTTTGTGACCCCAACTCGAACAAAATCTTCCGATTGCCAGGCTTCTCCTGCCGGGTTTCCGCAATCGATCTCTTGACACCAGAGCTGGGAGATGATTTTTCTTTCTGCTCATGCACTGTAACGACATCCTCGAGAGCACCGGTCAAGTTAATTGGTTGATTTACCTTCATTTCTGGCGGATCCAGAAACTTGACATCACGGCTTATAGTGACGCTCTTCGTAACAGAATCACAACAGCGCAGACCCTTTTGTCCATCAGCAAAACCAACGAAAATCATCCGTGTAGATTTGGCGTTCCACTTCCTCCGGCACATGTGCCTCTCCCTTAACCCGTCGTCTCGTGTTATCATCTGCGGTGATTTCAATCTTTCCTCTATTGATTGGCACATTTTTCCTCAGATTGAAATCATTTCTGCTAATCGATCATCTAACCTCCTAACCAATTTTCTCTCATTGTCGGGTTTTTGCCAATTCAACCATGCATTTAACTTGAACGGTCGACTTCTTGACCTTGTTCTATCAAATATTGTTCCTGATAACTTAACTTTAACCACTGCTCCTCTCCCCTATGTTCCCTTGGACCCCCATCATCCACCTCTGCAGCTCGAACTCTCCTTTTATTGGCCCAAAGCTCAAAATAGGCGCAGACAACTTAAATTTAACTTTTGGAAACCGAATTACATTGCTTTGTCGGAAGAATTCAAATTAATTAACTGGGCATCTTTTTTTGACAGTCTTTGCTGTGAAGATTCTCTCGTTAAATTCTATGATCTTCTCTATGACCTTATCTCTCGCTTCACTCCCTACCATAGTCGTACCACGGTTACTGATCCTCCTTGGTTGACCCGTGATGTTAAGGCAATCTTGAAATTAAAAAACCAAGCTTTGAGGCTTTACAAATCCAATAAAACTTTGGAAAATTATACTGCCTTTTCAAACCATCGTGCTTCAGCCAAACTAGAAATTAAAAGAGCTATGCGTAACTACTTCGCTAATATCGAAAATTCACTGCACTCTAACCAAACGAAGCCGTTTTGGTCTTATGTCAATTCCCTTAAGTCTTCGTTCAATATTCCTAATACTGTTTTCTGGGACAGTAAACAAGGTTCGACTCCTGAAAAAACTGCGAGATATTTACTGATTTTTTTTCGTCAATATATCCTGCTTCCACTCTCCCAATTTCTTTTAATACTCCTTTTTGTTTTCCACCTATTCTTGATTGTATTTCCACTGACCCAGCTGAAATCCAAATATTAATTAATTCTTTAGATTCCAGCGTAGGCTCCGGGCCAGACGGGCTTCCAAATGTATTTATTAAATCCTTATCCTCGTCATTATGCGTTCCACTTTCTTATATTTTTAATGCCAGTTTATCCTCCGGTATCTTCCCCAATATGTGGAAGTTGGCTACCATTTTTCCTGTACTCAAATCTGGATCCCCTTCCAATGCTTCCAATTATCGTCCGATTTCGTTACTTTCATGTTTTCCCAAACTGCTAGAACGCATTGTCTACAATAAAATATACGAAGCTCTTAATTGCAGGCTGTCACCATTCCAACACGGATTCGTTCCAAACCGGTTAACCAATACGAATCTCCTTGAACTTACCCAAACTGTTGCACAGGCTCTTGACAGTCGTGCCCAAGTTGATGTAGTGTATACTGACTTCAGTAAAGCATTTGACACTGTCAACCTGAATGTTCTACTTCTGAAGCTAGCTAACTTTGGCCTGTTTGGGCCATTACTCTCCTGGCTTGAATCCTATATCAGCTCGCGTTCATGTCGTGTTAGTCTATGTGGTGCTTATTCCTCTCTCTTCCACCCTACCTCCGGGGTTCCTCAAGGATCTATTCTAGGTCCTCTTCTTTTCTTACTCTACATTAATGACCTTCCCTCTGTCATAGCGTCTCAGTGTCTTCTATATGCTGATGACTTAAAAATTTACAGAGTTATTCGCTCGGAAGAGGATTGTATTGCTCTTCAAAGGGATCTGGACGCTATCGTTTCTTGGAGTCAAACTAATTTTCTCTCCCTTAATGTCCAGAAATGTCACAAAATGTCTTTCTCCCTAAAGCCCAGTCCAATTGATCATATCTATATTTTACACGATATTCCTCTTACGGCTGTTTTTCAAATAAAAGATCTGGGAGTGATTTTCGATCCGAAACTTAAATTTGAGCCTCACATTGTGGCTATAGCCGCACGTACCTCTCGGGTTTCCGGGTTCGTGTTAAGACACTCTCAGATGTTTACTGACATTTTGTTGCGTGCTTCGCATTCCTTCACCTCCCTCCCAGCCAATCATCCTCTATGTGCCCCGCCACTTCGGACGCAACATGGACGATGACCGCCGAGAGGAGGCCCCCGTGCGGAGCACCCACCAACAGTGGTCGCATAGTGGCGACCATAGATAAAATGTTTTGTAAACCGGCTAGCTCACCGGGTCGTGGGCTAATAAAATTCACATCAACAAAAAAAAGAGACCGCTAGAACCGAACAAAACCCAATCACGCACATGCTGAGGAGGAGAGAACCATGAATACAAACTCACTTCATATTATTTCACTTGTTTATATATTTAGTTCATTAGTAAATTCTAAGTTTAACAACGAAATAACTTTGAATACACTTTTATCAACAAAATAATTTTTGACACAATATTTTCACATTATCTTCAACGATATAAGAAGGTTTATATATTTTTTTTTTTGATAGGTCGTTGCGGACTTATTCAATGGACTGTGTTTTAGTTTCTTCCACTTCACCGATGTTCGCAAGGATATCTTGCTTGGTTTCTTCTAATATGTTCTTTTCCTCCTTCATTTGATCCCGTTGTTGTTTTTGTTCTTCGATTTCGTCATCGATCAATTTCGATGCACGCTTCAATTCAAGTATGCAATCGTCAAACGAGTTCTGCATCAAAATCCAATACCGATTTCGTAGTGAATTGCAGCCACTATACGCTGATTATCGTCCGCTAATTTCATGTGAACTTCCAGTGACTTTCTCAAATCAGCTATCGCGGCATCGAAAATGCCGGTTTTCAAACGATATCCAGGCCAACTGACCATATGCTTCTCCTAATTTGCTTGCGGCTGGTTTCCAAAATTGTCGGATTTCTCAGCCATTCTGTTATTTTATCCGGTAAAACAATATAAACTATCTCGCACAAGCAAGCTCGGCAAGCTCACAAAAAACCTCGACCGTCTCGGTCAGCACCACTTTTCAACTCCCTTCTTCAACTCACCTACCCACACTTTCACCGCGATCACACGTCGAAGCATTTTTGCTTCACTTATTACCATATATGGTAATATGCCAAAATGTTTTCGGCCAATCAGAGGGCGATAGCATGCAAAGAGAACCGATTCGCGCTCGATCACTTGAACTCACCTCTCAAGAGAGCTAGCGCGTGTGGTGGATTACTAAATTGGGATTTAGTACTGCCAATGCTGATTATTTGGACGTGTACTGAGGGAAATTTGAATATATTCCAAATTTGGAAGAAATGAAAAAAAAATGAACTACAAAAATGAGAATTGATCCGCAACAATTTCCTCCGCCGTCAACCTATACACTAGCCTAGTTAGACCCATACTTGAATATTGCTCGCAAGTATGGTCACCACACTATCAATATTTGGTTTCTTTGATTGAATCAGTACAGCACAAATTCACTCGTTTCCTTATATTTAAATTTAAAATCCCATATATGCCATATGAAGAGCGACTTTCCTTGCTACAACTTCCTACTTTGCAATCCCGCAGACTCCTTTTAGATGAATGTTTTCTATTTCGGCTTCACCACCATCAATTAAACTCTAACCTCTCTGATTGGTTAGAGTATCGTTTTACAGAACGCCCTGCCAGATCTGCCAATATATTTACAGTTCCATATGCTAGAACTGAGACTTTGTTCCATTCCCCGATGTTGCGGCTTCTTCGTAACCACAATAGTCTGCAACTTGGTCCGTTTCCGTACTCACTCTACATCTACTAACAAAATGTAAAACGTATTTTATGTAATTAGTTTTACTTTACTATATTTTTCTTTCTTTTTTGTTTATTTAATTTGTCTTGTAATTGGGCTATATTAGTCTGTAAGATAAATTCCTAATAAATAAATGAATAATGCTCGTTCCAAACATTTTGATCCAGTCCAGATCTGTTCCGGTACACTATTGCCCAAAGTTTGGTTGATTGTGCGATTAGTGATGTATGGGGTCGGTTCATCCTTTCGTTCACGCCGTTCTGCTACGGCGTATACGTGTAACTGGTTTGATGAATAATTCCATCTTCCCGGCAAATTCGATCAAACTGTCCAAAGTATTCTTTGCCGTTGTCAGAACGGACAGTCTTCAACTTTTCGTCCGTTTGCCGCTCAGCCATTTTCTTAAAGTCAGCAAACACTTGTTGAACATATCCTTTGTTCTTCACGAAATAAACAAAAACCTTCCGCGAGTAGTCGTCGACAAACGAAACAAAATATTTCGCGCCACCAACTGATGCATTTTCCATAGGCCCGCATACATCAGTGTGCACCAGTTCCAGAACACGCTTCGACTTGATTACAGCATTCGAACGATGAAATGGCTCACGACTGTGTTTGCCGAGCAGACAAAGAACACACTTTGACAGCGCATTGCGGTCGCCACTCACATCGATTCCGATCACCACTGAGTTCAATTTGATTGTATGCGACATGTCCAAGACGCCGATGCGACATCATCAAGTCGTTGCCTTTACTCTTATCAACTTTCAACGCAACAGTATTGACATTCAATTTGTAGACTCCGTTAGATGGTTTAACACACACCATCACATCGCCTTCAGCGTCCTGCACAACACAGCCATCGTTTCCAAATCGCACGATATTTCCAGCAGCCACCATTTTGGATACTGACAATACATTTGCCGCCAAACCGGGTACATGAAGCACATCGTGTACTTGAATCACTTCTCCGCCAACCGACAATTCTACCATTCCGCTTCCAGACACCTTCAATTTCGTATTGTCCGCTGCGTTAATATCTGTGAATGATGAATTTGGCTTGAAGTCCCTGAACAATTCACGTTTTCCCGACATGTGCTGAATTGCTCCATTGTCCACATACCAAATGCTGTTCGAATGATCAACAGCATTCAGAGCAATCGCATGAAATACACGACTTTTTCCTTTCTCGCTCACATTGTATTTCGCATCTGCATTCTTTCGATTTTCAGGACAATCCTTTCGCATGTGACCTGTATTATGGCACCTGTAGCACTTGTACTGAAAATTTCCGTCCTTCGTTGAAAATGTCTTCGATGATTTCTGTTGCCTCGAATAATGAGCTGCTTTAAAAACGTTTCCGGACGTCTCACCACCATTTATGGCACGTTTTGCCAATTCAGTGTCGATCAATCTACGGCGCAAGGTTCCGGATTCTAGCTGTGTGGTCAACTTCCCGTTGATTAACGTTCCACCATCCAAGCCAGTGATGAATGCTTCATATTCGCTCGTGAGACGGAACAAAATTACACCGCAAATTACAGTATCTGGGATTTCTAACCCCAAATCCTTAAGCACTCGAGTAGCAGTCGAATTTTTTTTAAATAGGTGTCCATCGACGATAAATTTTCCAATCGAGCGGTCACCATGTCTCCGATCGAACGTGCCAATTTTATCCAACTTCGATCGTCGTACAATTCCGCACATTTTTTCCACACTTCGATTGCTGTGGGCAAATCCCCAATTTCATCATATAATGATCGGTCGATATTTATCAATATTTTTGCCCTCGCCTTTTATGCTATCGGTTAACGCGACCGGCTCTTCAATCGAACCGTCCAAATCATGCCACTCAAGCAACACGCGTATTTCCCGTCTCCATGTCGAGTAGTTGGATGCTCCAACCAGCTTTTGGATTTTCTCCTCTTCCCTCGATGCCATTTTATTTTATGTTTTCATTTCCGCACGATCTTGTGCACATCCGACATTAATTTTAATTTTCGATTTTTAACTGCGATTTTTCCGCTCGAAATTATTTTTTTTAACAAGAAGAGATATTCCGTTCGACTCGGTTAGCTTAGCGTTGAGACTGGGCCCATAACCTGTTGAGAGTAACACGTCTGCTTGGCACGACGTTCAGGCTGAGAAGAAGGCATTTTATTTAATATGGCTCGGTTGACAAGCTTAACGCAGTTGGCTCGGTTGACAAGTTTGCCGCAGTTGACTGGGTTTACAGTACATAATACATTTCAACAGTTCCTAGAAATAGAAATGGTCGGACTAACAAGCAAGGCTTGGTTCGTAACACTTGTCTCCCGAAATTACCCGAATTGTTGTGCAATAGTTTGAACCAAAATTCTGTCGCCTGTTTTGCGCTATGATATCTGCGTTATTGTCGTTCATTTGTTGCGTCTGTCGTTGGTAGAGACGTCTTGGCCACTGATAGTTATCATAACTTCTACTATTATTGGAATTTATATTTCTTGGAAAAATTTTCAGTTCTTGACGATCTTTTTCTAGTTTTTTATATTTTTTTAATACAATAGTTTTCGAACTTCTTTTTTTCGAATTTTTTTTCCAGATTTTTTTCATCATAAATTTTTTCTGTTTTGACCCCTTGAAAGTCATTTTTGTCATGCGCTATATCTCACGAACCAAACATAGAATTTGCATCGTTAAGGTGCTAATCGACGCGTATTGACGTTTATGTGACTCTGTCAAATTTTTTAAAAACATGTTGGAGCCTTTTTTTAATTTTATAAAAAAAAGTGCAAAAAATTAAGGTTTTTTCATAAATAGTAAATTTTTAACCTGATTTGCAATACGCAGTAATTAATGTTTACAAAATTTAAATACTCCAAATAGTTCTTGTTAAGAACCCAGCAAATTTTTTTCATTATTATGAAAAAAAAATAAAAAAAAATCATTTAAAGTCATCATGACCTTCAAGGTCATTCATGTCATTCACTATATCATCCGAACCAAATATAGTATTTGCATTATTGAAGTGTTAATCGACACGTCTCAACATTTTTATGATGTTTTAAAGTTTCTAAAAAAATCGTGGAAGCCGTTTTTTAATTTAATAAAAATAAATTGCAAAAAATTAGGAAATTTCATAAAAAATAAATTTTTAACCTGATTGTCACAACACAGTAATAAATGTTTATAGAATTTATCAATTCTTACCAGTTTTTGAAGGGAAATCAGCAAAAAAAAATCCATGCCAACAAAAAATAAAAATTAAATAAAAAAAATTAAAAATCATTTAGTCACCATGTAAAAAGTGTTCATACGAATGATATTACCTGATCTCTTATTCTAAACACATTGTTGTTAACTCAATCAAAGTATATTAATATTTGCATAATTTGAGCAGATTTTAAAAGTTTTTACAGTACCGTGTTTTAATTTTAATAAAAAAAATGCTTAAATCTAATTAATTAAATTAAAATATAATTAATATTAATTAATATAATAAATTTAATTTAAAAAATTAATCAATTTTGCATTTGTGGTAATCAACGCGTTGAATAGTAAAATGCTTTGTAGTGAATACATTGCAAGATCATATGCTTTAAAAAGCTTTCATAAAATAAGTAGTAGTTAGTATTTGAAAGATTTCAATTAATTCCTCCGTCATCATTTGTAATATTTTTTTACATGCAATTAAACCGATTATTGACAGCACATTCAATGTTTTTCAAGAAAAACTAAAAATAAGGAATAATTATTAGTCTCATTACTGTAAAACCGTGAAAAATACAAATTCAGTGATTATGCCGCAGTTATGGAAATTTTGAACGTAACTATTCAAAATGGCCATTACGCAACAAAATCTCTACAGTGGGCGTAATAACAATAACTTCATTCTTTTTTGCTAGCGTTCTTTTGTCCTTCAAGAATTGATATGAAAATAGCAAATAACGTGGAAAGGTTATGTAACCTGCCCCCCTCCAATTGATCCGCGTGAATATTCAACCAAACCAATCCACTCCCCATCCACCAAAATTCTTACGTAATCAATGGACGCTCCCCTAGATGATACGATGAATGTTAAGTCATTCCAATAATTGTTACGAGAGGTACATTATTATTATTTACAGTAGTAGTATTTTCATAATTATTGTGTTTGATATTTTTAACTTTTATGTACTATAGATATTACTGGAAAGTTGAAAGTTTAAAATAAAATTCCAATCCATTTACCTTTACTTTTAATTTAAAGACTTCTAAAGCTAAGTCGCTTACTGTATTCGCTCTCAAATTATTTATTTGTCGGTAGATTTCGTACGGTTCGATGTCTGGTCTGTAGCGTAGCTTCAGTTTCTCCCTTATAGTTTTCCAATCTCCCATGTCTTGTACATCGATGATGGCCTGTTTCGTATCTCCATGCAGTTTTTCATAAAAAATAACTCTAGTTGCCAGACTCCTAAGTCCCGGATCGTCGATACTATTAAGGTAGTACTCCGTACTAGTTACAAAGGAGTTAATTGACACATCTCCTTTTTATTTAATTGACACATCTTCTTTGCCGGAGAATGTGTTAGTGTGTCGCAATTCGTTAAGCACTATGTTCGTTGACATTCCTGCTTTTTGCTGGATTCTTTGTCTTTGTGGCCGGTGGACTTGATGTTCCTCCCTCAGTTGCTTGAACGATCTTGCTAGCTGTTCGATCTGTTCGTCCCGTTCACGTAATTGCTGCTGTAGCCTCTCAAGCTCCGCTTCCATTTCTAAATGTAATTAAAAATTTCTACCTTTGTCGCAATTACTTTTCCTTTCTGCCGCCCTTCTGCTCATTCACTTTCACTTTTATTATTATGGTGATTATTATTTTGTTAACTTCCTTCAATACTTCGATCAACTGCCTCCAATTCGGCAACAGAATTTTTCTTGTATCGGGAGTGACTTTTGCTATATTATTTAACACAATTTCCGTTCGCCAGCCACGGTTTTTTATTCAACACTTTATTAACACAATTTTGAGTTTCAACACTTTTTGGTTGATTGGTTAGTATCTTCGCGATCTGCTAACTTGGTTTACCACTGCGCCAGTTATATGTGGATCTCGAGCGGGGGCGAAAAATAAAAGAATCGGTTATTACTTATCTGACTGGAATGAAATTAAACCACCGATTTTTTAATTAGACAGGACTTTTATTACGATAAAAGCGATTTAACAACTTATGCGGTGCGAACGATGCGTCGGCAATTGGGGCCAGAAGCTCAGATAGGAACCATTTTATTAACTCAAAGTGCTGACCTAGTGGCTGCACCTGTGCAGGTGTCGGATTCACCCTTTTGGTTTTGTCTGGTGTTATCTTTGAGATACTTTGTTGCATCAGCTAGAATAGTATCTATGCCAAAAGAAGCTGATGGTGATGGATACATAACTCGCGCTACCTTCAAAACACCTGAAGCAGGCAATTCAGGATGCAAAATAGAATTTGATGGGAATTGCCGAACTGCATAATTCTTAAATCGAGGTGTAATCGATAACAATCTATTGTAGTTAGTTGATAAGAGCTATGCAACCAATAAAGTTATTTTTTTAAAGAAAGGTTTCTTTAAAAAATGAGCAGGGACTGCTGTCGTGACACGTGCAAAATTTTTTTAAAGTGTGCTAGTGCAATAACTAGCTGGTCCACCAAACAGTGTGATTAACCGAAATCACAAAAGCAGTGCTTATAGGGGAAAGGTGCCGTAGTAGTCGAAAAAGGAGCAAACCGGAGCCAATATTACAAATTGGCAGCCACCCTATAAATCACCGAAAGCGGCCCAAAACCCAACATCAAGGTTCGAGGTTTTGAAAACATAGTTCCCGAAACCAAAAAGAAAATGCAAAATGCAGCATTTAGAATAGTTATGTAAGTAAGCATTCTAATGATTTCAATTGTAAACCCAGGAGTAGTCTTTAAACTAAATTTGAAAATCAAAGTGAAGGTGAAATTGCCGACAAAAGCACTACTATAGTGTGTTTGGTATAAATTTTTCTTTCATAGCGCAGATTAAAATTTTTGTATAGATAGTACGCAAGCGTTGCTGACGAATACCATTTTTGATTATAGTGCATATAATTTTTTCTCCTATTTTGAAATTATTACTTAGTTAAGAATTTATTGTAGCTTATATAACTATATTTGGGCCGTTGATGGTTAATATTTTTTTTACATATAGTGAAGAATTAAAGTGCGTTACGCTAGTTATTTTTCTTTCGAGAGACAGTGCACGTAAATTTCTTTGGTGCTTTGTTCGGCCAGAAATTTTTCTCTACCTTGGAAAGTGGCGAACTGAAATAATTTAATCCAACCCGAAAACGTGGAAATAGGTCCTCCTCCTAACGCCCCTCAGAATCCTCCTCAATTGAGCAACTTAAGCGCATCCCTAAACTATGAGAACTAAGCGTTGTTAGTTTCAAGGTTGGTAATAGAAACGCTGCAAGTAGAAGGAAGAAACATTATAAATGGTATCATAAGCCCCGCCATAGATACAAATAACGACATTGACATACCAGTCAACGTAAGTGGTGATGGGAATCTGGCCGAATCGGTCAGGGTGCTTGATGTTGTAAAAAGCCTTAGGAAATTCTACGGTAAACCGGGAGAGTTCAGTTTATAAAAAAGAGTGTAGACCGCATTCTCGCTATCTATGAACATCTGCAAGGGTCTCTAAAATATTATGGAATCCTTTCAGTTATCAGAAACAGTTGTGGGAGAAGCAGAGGTCGCTCTCGAGTCATATAACACTCTCCGCAACTGGGAGAAAATCGCGAAATGTTTGATTTTGCACTACGCTGACAAACGCGACTTAGGTACACTCCAGTACCAAATGATAACTCTAGTTCAGGGCAACAATATTATATACGAATTCTATCAAAATGTGTATCATCACCTATCCCTCATATTAAACAAGCCGTGAGGTGTGACTCTTGAGCCGTGTGAACGGTCAACTTCCCAGTCATATCAAAATAAATATTAAAAATATTAAACACAATAATAATTATGAAAATAATACTACTTTAAATAGTAATAATATACCTCTCATAACAGTAATTGGAGTGACTTAATATTAATCGTAACATCTACACGAGCGTCAATTGATTACGTAAGGATTTTGTGGATTGGTTTGATTGAATATCCACGCGGATCAATCGGAGGGGGGACAGGTTACAAAGCCTTTTCTACGTTATTTGTTATTTTCATATCGATGCTTGGATGACAAGAGCACTAGCAAAAATGAATGCAATTTTTATTATTACGCTTCGTCGACTTTGCTGAGTGAGTTTGTTTGCTGCCTTTACATATGCTGTGAGAAGCACTTTCGAATCGATTAATACGTAATATGTGCTCCTCTCAAAACTTCCAAGAATGCTTTCAGCTCAGCATAAGCCCAAAGTCAAAGTATCCAGACTGAAAAAACGACACCAAGAGAATTTTATTGCATTTTATTGTTGCAATCTTTAACCAACAACTTTTCTGGTCTCCAATAGAAGTTTTGAGAGATTGGCGCCAAAGATTACATTATGGTGTTTGTTAGACTAATAGGCGCAGCTGCATGTAATTCATAAAACGTTGAATGGTTGGTTGGCTTTGTTTTGGCAATGAAAACATAATTTGAATATATATATATATATATATATATATATATATATATATATATATATATATATATATATATATGTATGTGTGTGTGTGTGTGTGTGTACTGTAGTCAACTGGTGTGAGCTGAAAAGTCATAGTCACACAAGAACATGAGTGCTGAATGCAATCATCGCCAGCGTTCCACCTTACGTTCGAAAAGAGTGTGGCGTATCACATCAATTTGACATGCGATTAATGTAGTAAGAAACCAATCAATCAGCGGCACTTCTCTATATGGAAAAATTACTGTATGCAGAGCTAGACAGAATGCTTGCGATGGGAGTTATTGAGGCATACCAAAGTAATTGGTCGTTCACGTAACACTGGTAATTAAACCGGGGAAGACAAAAGTCTTTCTGGATGTTCGACAAGTGTCAAGTTGATTGATGAGGAGTCGAGAGATAAGATGGCGTTCACCGTGCCTCGTTTGCAACGCACCTCACACGATGTAAATATTAATGGATAAAGTGATTCCAGCACGCCACAGTTTCCAAGTGGTTCTGTAACTGGGTACCAAGGTGATAATCACGGAATACTTCGATAAATACATCTACGTACTGCAGGAAGTTGCCATCGTAATGTAGAATCAGTGAATTAATGAGTATGCGAACATAATTGTGGAATCAGTGAATTAATAAGTAGGCGAGGAGTCAGGGAGTTCACGTCGGAAAAACAAAAGGATAAGTACGTCAAGCGGCTTTGGAGACGCATCAATAATTTTTCGTAGAATTATAAAGACTATTTTTCCGTAATAAAAATAATTATCCTTTGCCCGGTGATTTTGATCCTACAAAGTGGGGGCTCAACCGGGATCATTTCGAGGCAACAGAGATATTTCGATACGGGATCAAAGACGTTAGTGGTGAATTATTTATTTATTTCGCCAAAGCAAGGCAATCACAGTGAACATATAAAAATTTAAATATATAAAATATACATTACAACAATATACTTAACCCTAAAATACGTGCTACATTCAATGTTAATTTATACTGTTGTATGCACGTCACAATTTAGGGATGGATGATGGAAGGGCTTTAGAAATGCTGGATTTAAAATTGAACTTGGAGATGGTAGGGGAATAGTGTTTGCTCAAAGTGTTAAATATTTTACAGCACCTATTAACTGGTTCATTATCTGCATACCTAGTAAGATGCTGATATTCAGTTAGTGAACGTGTATTACGCGTATTAAACGGTGACAGTCCATACCTGAGAATTCGATAAAGGTGCGTGCGGTACACAATAGGCAGACGGCCAATTGACGATTTTTGTGTAACGTACATAAGGTGTTAAAATGCCGGGTTCTACGGAAAATGTGACTTATGACGAATTGGACATGGAGGAATTACGTAGTAGACTCCAAGTGCTTGGCCTATCGATGAAAGGATCTAAGTCCGTCTTAATTGAACGGCTGAGAAAAGTTGATCTGGCGAGAAACGCAAGTGACGACGAAGAAGAAGATGAAAGTGACAACGAAGATGATTTGAATACTCTGAATGTGGGTGAACTGAAAGCTAGATTACGTGCATTGCAACTCAAGGTTACGGGTAAAAAGGCGGCGCTGATCGAACGCTTGAGGTTATCAGAGGCAATGACGAAGGGCGACACAGGTGTGAATGGTGAAACTAGGGTCGGAAAAAATAAAAAAATTGATAATCATCTCGAAGACGAAGATAGTGATCTTGATACGTTAAGAAGCAAAGAGTTAAAGGCACGACTCATTGATTTGGGATTAAAGACGACGGGTAAAAAGGCCGAACTACTCGAAAGACTGAAGACGGCTCTGAGAGAAAAAGAGAAGAGTAATTTGAGCAGTGATGACGAAAGTAGTTTGGACAGCGAAAACAGTGACGATGAAGAATATGCAAACACCGGTGCGGGTGTGAAGCATGCTCGTGGTGTTTCCAAGAGACGCAGCTCAGGCAAGAGTGATGAAAGAGATCGTTTTGCCGGTTATCCGCGCAATATTGTGACGTTCAAAGATGTTGACGATGCCTTGGAACGATTCAGCGGTGATGGACGCCAGAATGTTCGACGGTGGTTTTCCACATTTGAAGAAACCGCGGAAATGTGCTCAGGTCAGAGGCAAAGAAGGTGATTTACATGAAAAAGTTGCTAGATGGACCAGCATAAGTGTATGTGAATTATGAGTGTCGCGCTAAGACGTGGGGTAAATTGAAGACATACATAATTAAAGAATTCTCTGAAACGATGAATAGTAAACAAGTGCATGAAGAATTGGCTGCAGTGATGAAAAAAAGTGAGAAATCTTATGAGGACTATGTTTATCGTGTGCTAGAGATGGCAAGTCACGTTGATATTGAGTTGGATGCAAAGTTGCAGTACATTATTTATTTATTTATTTATTTATTTCGCCAAACAAGGCACAAAACATAACACATACACATATATACTATAGTATATAATCTAAAAATCAGATTAAGTCAGCATTAATTAGGGATTTGGTCAGATTGAGTTTAAAGGTGGATTTTGAAATGGACGAAGAGTAGTGTTTACTAATACTATTGAAAATTTTACAGCATCTGTTTATTGGCTCGTTGTCAGCGTAGGTCGTGTGATGCTGATATTCTTTTAGCAGACGCGTGTGTCTGGTGCGTCTGATGGTTTCATTAGCTGTTATTTTCTTAGATATCGGTTCGACATTGATTGTCTTCCTCAAGATATCAAGGACAAAACAGGAGCTTAAGACAGTTCGTCTAGAAGATAGTGTGGATAGGTTAAGGAGGGTCAGTCTGTACTCGTAAGATGGAAGATTAGTAAAGTCGCTTTGATTAAAAAGATGTCGCAATGCGAAAAGCAAAAACTGCTTTTGAATTGACTCTATTCGGTCGCTGTAAATTTCGAAGGTTGGATTCCATATAATGCAAGCGTACTCTAGAAGAGGACGTACAAATGCAGTGTACAGGGATTTAGTGACCCATAGGTTCTTAAATTCTTTGGCGCGTCTTTTAATGAATCCTAGCTGCTTGCAAGCTCGGGCAAGAACTTTGTCATAATGTAAATGAAAACGTAGTTTACTATCTAAAACAACGCCAAGGTCCACAACATGATCCACTTTTTTAAGGGAAGAACCGTTCAGGTGATAGGTGTAATTGCTAGTGATATTTTTTTCGGGAAAAGCTTATCACATGACATTTGTCAACATTAAGATGGAGTTTGTTCTGATCGCACCAGTGCTCGAGTAGTTCTAGTTAGGATTTCAGATTGTGATTTTACAATATGGTATATTTTAAGGTCGTCGGCGTAAAAAAGATGGGGTATATCTGATAAAACTTCGGATAGATCAGATATGAAAATATTAAATAGGAGGGGGCCGAGGTGACTACCTTGTGGTACACCAGAAGAAGCGCGAATACTATTTGAAAGGTTTCCTTGAAATTTAACTACTTGTGTTCGATTACGGAGATAAGAGGCAAACCATTTGTGCAGGGACCCCGAAATACCAAAATTCAGCAATTTCGAGATTAAAATATCGTGGTCCACATGGTCAAAAGCTTTACTAAAGTCAGTGTAGACTGCGTCGATTTGATGCCCTTTTTCCATTGCACAGAGAATCTCTGAGGTTAAAATCATAAGGTTAGTCGTAGTTGATCGGCCTTTGCGGAATCCATGTTGCTGCTCATTTAGACGGGGATCCACAAACGCAGTTAATTTGTCACAGATGATTTTTTCAAAAAGTTTAGGAATAGCGGAAAGTATAGCAATGCCTCTATAGTTTTCGACTGATCGTTTATCGCCACTTTTGAAAATTGGGGTTAAATGGGAAGACTTCCAAAGCGATGGAAAACTACCAAGCGATAGTGATTTGTTGAAGATTATGTGAAGGGGTGATATAAGCTGATACATACACTGAAGTAAAAAGCTAGGAGGGAGCGAGTGAGGACCTGGGCCCTTGCTAGGATCAAGCTCTTTAATGGCGTTTGCAATCTCATCTGTGGTCAAAATCATTTTTGCAACAAATGGAGTCGGAGTTGAAAGGGAAGGTGGAAAGTTGAGAGACTGTGCAGGTACACGAAAGACTTCCTGAAAGTGGTCCGCGAAAAAATTACAGATTTTTTGAGGGCAGGAAGAACTGGCATTATTTTTGCACATTGTGTTTGGATAGCCTGTTGTTTTTCGTTTGATGTTTACGAAATCAAAAAAAAATTAGGGTCATGAATTATATTCTCACCTATCAAGCTAACATAAAACTCATAAGCCTCGCGAGATTTGACTGAGAATTCTTGGGCTAGTTGAAGATAGTTATCTCGAATGTCAGCGCTTACTATCGCCTTATTTTTAGTTAATTTGTGTAGTTTATTTCTTCGATTTCGGAAACATCTTAGAGTAGTGTTCAGCCACGGTTCAGTGAGCTTGTTTTTTCTTTTTATTTTAGGAACGTATCGTTCTACGGCGTCAAAAACTATTCGATAAAAGGTTGATACCGAATCCTCTAGATCTAGCGCTGAAAGCACGGTCCAGTCGACATACTCAAGATGGTTTTTGATGCTATTATAATCAGCATTTAAGAAGTCATATACAATGGAGTTATTGTACGATTGCGAAAAACTCGAATCAGTTATGGAAAGTTCAACCGTCAAGGCGGAGTGGTGAATAGTATTAAAGAAAAGATGTTCTGCGTCATTTGTCGGACTAACCATAACTTCGTCGTGAGAATTTGTGAAAATTAAGTCTAACCAGTTTCCATATCGGTTGGGAGTCGGAGATATTTGCTGCAAATCATTGCCATAGAATGTACTGATCAAATTAAGGTCGATATAATCTAAGAGGTTTACGGGGACCAGGTAGCCATCATTTTCATCGGTAGTGAAAGATAAATTAGGGCGGTTAAAATCTCCCATTATTATTATTCTATCGATTTCAGTTAGAGAGGTTAAAATGGACGATATCATCTCACATACGTTGTCATAAGTAGTGTCGATGGAATTGGGTGGAACGTATACTACAACAATGTACATAAAACTTTTGCCTGAGATTATACGGACAGCTTTATGTTCAAAAGTCTTATAGGAGGCCGTTACCACGTGCTCGCTTGACGAAGTGTTGTTGATTGCAATTAGCACACCACCACCCCTAGATTGGCCGGTAACAAGATAGTCCCTGTCATTTCTGTAGATAGTCCAGTTTTCATCAAGGATTTCTTCATTTTTATATGAGTCGTTAAGCCAGGTTTCCGTGATAACCAGTACATTAAATTGGGAAGATTTTGCGTCTAGAAAAAGTTTGTCGACTTTGCCTCTCATACCACCACAATTATGGTAGAAGAGTTTTAGGGATTTTAAGGACGAGCTCTTGTTAGGAATAATATTTTTTACATTCCTCTCTAGTTCTTTGAAGCGAAGATATATGCCTCGACCTAATGTGCGAGCCGTAGGCTTTAAGATCATTTTCAACTTGATCAGAAGAAATTCCGAGTTGGTCGTGATAGCGGAAGAATAAAAGACGTAAAGAGTCATAATCAATGGGGAGACCTTCCTGGTGTATCAAGACCTTCAGATTGGTTTTTGTTTTGCCCTCAATACAAGTTGAGTGTGGTGCATTATGCATATAAGCGAGATAGAGTCGGACACAATCGAAAATATTGCGGTCCCTGAGACGAGATAATAAATATCTGCTCTCAAGGTCTACACCAGAACTCATTGTGAGTTTAACAGCAGGAGGTACAAGTGGATCAAGAAAAGTGGGATCATTAACGGAAGCGATACCGGATGTAGAAGGTATTTGAATCGAACCAGTAGAAGATGGAGCCAGTGTCTCACCACGAACGAAGTTTTGGTAGGGAAATGGTGTCTCTGCTGTGTCGGCAGAGCTTTGGTGTGGGCTGCTGTTGTTGGCTGCAATCACATGCTGGTCGTCGGAAATTTTTCGATTTTCGGAGTCCAGTGATGTAGAGGATGAAGAGGAAATAAATGCTTTTGTAGCAGTAGCTGGTGTGGTTTGAACATTAGGGGTAGAAGGACCACTTGGGCTATGGACTAATTTACTTAACATAGGATTAATTATTGAACCACGTTTACTGGCTTTGCTGATGTTAGTCCTCCATGGGGTGAAAGTCAATCCGTTCCACGTAACGCTCCGGTTAACTCCTTTAAGGCTGCTAAAAAGCCACGCATATTGTGCTGGTATGGAGAGTTTGAAGTTTCTGTACGTTTTGCGCTTGAACCCTCGAGGATGAGTTGGTAGAATTTCGCAGTTACAGTCCTCTATATATCGACGGCATTCACGATGACGAAGTGAACAAGTCAGTTTTATATGGTGCAACAACGGTGAAAGACTTAAAAAGGAAAATGAAGCAATACGAAAGGCAAAGAAAAAATACTAGGATGAAAACGCATGGAAAACAAGGCCAGAAGAGTGATAAAACTGACGGGATGAAAAAGACGAATCCCACACGATATGATGCAAAGTCTAAGCATTGCTTTAACTGCGGTAGTAAGGCGCATTTGAGTGTCAATTGTCCGGACACAGGGAAAGGGCCGAAGTGTTTTAACTGTGAGGAATTCGGGCATCTTTCTACGAGGTACCTAAGACCAAAGAAGAATCATAGGGGCGAAAGAGGGAAAGATGAGAAAAAGGAGAAAACTCGATGTGACGCCCTGATGACGGGGGACAAGAAAACATATAAGCATGTCAAAATATTGGGTCGAGATGTTACAGCTGTGTTGGACTCAGGTAGCGACTTACATCTGGTGCGATCCAGTTGCTACGTGCGGCTCGGAGCCCCGAAGCTCGAGGCAAAAAAAAATTCCTTTCGATGGTGTCGGTGCGTTGAACCAACGCACACTTGGACGTTTCAAGGCGGAAATAATCATCGATAATTTGACATTCACATTTAATTTTGACGTAGTTCCGGATTCTCGGTTCTCGGACACGATTTGTTAGTGGGTGGTGAATTATCCGACCATGCTGAAGTACGAGTAAAGAAAATCGAGTCGATTGAGAATATAGTGGAGAGCAATGACGCTGCCTGGAACGAAGTGTTGAATAACAACGTGGGCCAAGTGACGGAAAACGACTATGACGTTTCAATCCGGCATTTGATTGATCCAGAAATTAAAGACGAACTGCGAGAATTAGTTGAGAACTATGTACCGGATAAAACTAAAGATAAAGGAGTGAAAATGCGTATTATGTTGCAAGACGAGATGCCTGTATTTCAGAATCCACGACGACTCTCGGAAGAACAGAAAAAACAAGTGAACAAAACGATTGAAGACGGTGTCGTACGACCAAGTGTATCCGATTACGGTAGCCCCGTAGTATTAACTAAGAAGAAAAATGGACATGAGACTTTGTTGTGATTATCGGTCACTGAACAAAAAAATTATTAAAGACAGAAATCCTTTGCCATTGATCGAGGATCAATTGGATCGATTGCAAGATGCGCGAGTGTTTTCTACATTGGATTTAAAAGATGGATTCTTCCACGTGCCTGTTGAGGAAGAAAGTGTCAAGTATACGGCGTTTGTGGTGCCAGATGGGCACTATGAATTTCTAAAAGTTCCTTTCGGACTTTGTAACTCACCGGCGGTTTTCCAAAGACATATTAGAGCAATTTTTCGATCGCTAATTACAAGTGGCGTTGTGCTTGTGTACCTTGATGACTTGATTGTTCCTGCTAAGGACGAGAAGGAAAATCTGGGGAAATTAAAAATTGTATTGAAAACGGCGAGTGAATACGGTTTGGTGATTAACTGGGAGAAATGTGAATTGCTGGTGAGAAGGGTTGATTACTTGGGATACATTGTGAAGTGGTAAAAGCGTTGAAAAAATTTCGAGTGTATTTGTTGAACATTGACTTCAAGATTGTGGCAGACTGTAAAGCATTTGTGTTAACGATGAAAAAGAAAGACTTGTCTTAAAGAGTGTCGCATTTGTTTGTCATCGTTGATGCATTCACAAAGTTTGTATGGTTATACCCAACGAAATCGACGACCACAGACGAAGCAATTAATCGAATCAAGTTGCAGGCGGTGACTTTTGGAAATCCCAGGCGCATTATCTCCGATCGAGGTGCAGCATTTACCGCTAACACCTTCGATGATTTTTGTAAAGCTGAGAACATCGAACACGTTCTAATCACGACAAGTGTACCAAGACCGAATGGTCAGGTGGAAAGGATGAACCGCGTGATTATTCCAATTTTGGCAAAATTGGCAGCAGACATTCCCATGGAGTGGTGGAAATGTGTTGGTCAGGTGCAACAGTTCATGAATTCTACGCTCAGCAGAAGTACCAAGAATACGCCTTTCGAATTGTTGATTGGCGAAAAAAATGAAATTAACAAATGATCAAATGTTGAGACAACTGGTGGAAAACGAATTCATCAAATTATTTGAGGAGCAACGTACAAATCTCCGTGATGATGCAAGAAAGAACATCTTAAAAATACAGGAGGAAAATAGGAGGACATTCAACCGGAAGAGAAAATCGGCTGGAAAATACGAAGTGGGGGATTTAGTCTCCATTCAAAGAACGCAGTATGGTGGTGGTCTAAAGTTATACCCTAAGTTTTTGGGACCGTACAAGATTGTCACGGTCATGAGAAATAATCGTTATGTTGTCGAAAAGGTCGGAGACCACGAAGGTTCCAATCGCACGACTTCGGCAGCAGACTTTATGAAGCCTTGGGTAAAGTCTACTGAAGATTACAACGAGTGGGTCGTAGATGACGACGATAATGGCATCGGAAAAAACGACACTGAGTGAAAATGCGGTATCGAGGACGATACCAGGGCAGGATGGCAGGTTGTAGAATCAGTGAATTAATGAGTAGGCGAACATAATTGTGGAATTAGTGAATTAATAAGTAGGCGAGGAGTCAGGGAGTTCACGTCGGAAAAACAAAAGGATAAGTACGTCAAGTGGCTTTGGAGACGAATCAATACTTTTTCGTAGAATTATAAAGACTCTTTTTCCGTAATAAAAATAATTATCCTTTGCCCGGTGATTTTGATCCTACAGTAATGCGCAGTTTGTGAAACAGATGCGGAGATTTTGAGGCTTGTGTGGCTAGCATCGTCCGTTCGTGTCAAACTTCACTCAGAAAGCGAACCCACTTACAGAACTTCTTTCAAAAAGTCAGTAATTTCTGTGGAAGCTTTCGAGACACCTGGTTTCAGTCAATAAATCGAAGGCAAATTTTTAGGTTAATCAGACAAGTTGTCCTTATACTTCTAACAATTCTAGTCTTTCACCTCTATAATCCGAACTTTATATCGGCTCGTGCACTAGTTTTTCTTTGATTAATTTATTTTAATTGAAATGATACCGTTTGTTTGTTTGGATTTATTTTCCGTTCTTGGTATTTATCATTGTTTTCATTCAACGCGGTTTCATAACCTCCAAAATGAACCCATACAATATAAAAGCCGATCAATCAAGAAAGAAAAGCAATTGATTGAACAATTGAGCCTCTGTAATTCGAAAACCTCTATATTTCCATATTTTCTATTGATATCCGTACCATCCGTGATTCAAGATTTACATATATTTGGAAGTGGAATTTAAGGTCTTTTCAAATACCATTCGACTTATTTTGTGATCCAATCATTCTCATTTTTGATGATCTTACCAAATGTTGTATTATTACACCCATACGAATAATATGATTCCTTGCGAGGCATGGCAGCCATTAACTTCTTGAAAATTTCGAATTTGAGACGGGAAAATAATTATTGGATACAAATTATACATAGTGGTTAAGGTTTGTTGTTTTGCGTATAAAGCGATGTAAAAGCAAAGTTCTAGAGTGAAAGAGTTAACAAAAGTCAATAAATAGTTTTGCTTGACGGTCTTATCGAGATACAAGAATAACTACTAGAAAGCAAGAGGTACATCTAGAGTACCAACGTGACTTTTGACGGGTGGGTGGTGCAATGCGTGTACTGTGGCGGAGTGAATTATAGCAACCATATAAAACACATGTCGAGCTACCGCAGAATCGGAGATTGGTGTATAGCTTACCAATTTTAATAGCAGAAAATCCACAATTGTAATTTTTCAAAGCTGAGTCGAAAAACTGCTCCGAAAAATGAAAAACTTAACTGACATAAAAAAGCTTTTTTGAAAACCAAACTTCCCAGTCATGTGAAACGCATTCCTAGACACTAAGATAAGACAAACTGCTAATAGTCTAGTGGTCTTTCAAGAATTTAAAAAAATAACTGAACTGTTGACTGCTATCTTATTGAAAAGAAAACGAATGTATTTACATACATGAAAAAATGAGTGAGTAGGGTTCACGTAGATCAGATGGTTCATATCGATACCACTTTAAATTTATCAGCCCTTTTATGCAATGGAAAGTAAAGCGAGTCGTTTAACTCAACATTTTTGCGGCAGTTGCAAAGTTTGTGTTGCTTCTCAAGCTACAGCGCGAAAATTCTGCGACATTAAAGAAGAACGAATTACTTAGAAGATAAAGTACCTATCAACGTGTTCAAGGCTAGCCCTCCTATTTTCCAAAAAAGCGAGGAGAGAGCAATAAGAAAAAAACCCGCCAACATTTTCTTCATGAATATTCCAGCTCTCTTTAGTGTCCACATCTAATTTATGAACAATGACATAAACAAATCAGTTGACATAATGTTCAACGGGGCAAGCGAGGTCATGACGACTTTTGACCGCTTCCTCGGCTCTATCGATGAGAGAGCCGAGCTACTGAGCCGTCCCATTTTCTGCAAAAAGTAGGTCTATGAAAGCCTGCAAATGTGCGTGGAGACGGCGCCTTTTGACATCATATCTTATGAGAAGTTTATCCCACGCTACGAATGATGACGAAATCCTGACACCAGCTACAGTGCTCTTTGCTAACCCTTGTACACTGTTAAGGAGGTGCTGCAATTTTACGATAGGAGCAATCCGAGGGTCGTTTATAATGACAGCTGTAAATTGCTCCTTAAATATGTTCCAATCCGCCTGCCTGCCGCTAAACGTAGGTACATTTACCTTAGGTACAGAATGACTCAATGGTTGAGCAAGGATTACATTGTGAGTTTCATGAGGACTTTGGGGTAGAGATGAGGTGGATGTTTACGCATGTTCTAAATCTAATTTTTGAATTTCATTCATGAGTTTACTTTTAGCTTCGATGTAAGCAAATTCCGCCTTGGTATATTTATCATCAGTGAAATATTCTTCGACTTCAAACATTTCATCAGTATCAAATTCTTGCAAAATTTCAATGCGTTTGAAAAAGGTGACCCAATAATCATCTAAAAATTTGATACGATTTCTATAATAAATTTTATTTTACTTGATTGTGAGACTTTCGTGAATTAATTTATCAAAAAGTTATTTATATAACCAAATAATTTGTTTTGTGATTTTAACTCTTTTGCTGGGTCGTTAGACATGATGAATGACGTTAATGCAAACAAGTATTCTCCAAAAAGTGTAGAAAAAAATGATATAAATAAGTAGACACGATAACTACAACACAAGACTAGTGTGCGAATACTTATCCAACCGGCGCAAATGATATTCTCGCTAATATGAATTAGGCTTCAGTATTGTTCTAAAGTAGGAACTATAATATACACAGATGAGTATATGTATGTACGTATATAATTTTTATGTATCGAAGATAATATGTACCTTTTCGAAAAATTAATTAATAATAATGTAATGATGATTTCATGTTATAAGGATAACGGTTCATTAATATTGATACATTTACACACAAAAGGCAAGATAATTATATTTCGTTGATTTGAATATCTAGTAACATTCTAAACATTATATGCTTGAGATACATTATTTACAATTTATTAATTTATTTATTTACAATTTATTAATTTATAAATTAAAAATTTATATAAATTTATAAATTATCCCAGTGCATCTCTTGATTTTACACGTTAAAAATAATTAAATGTAATGTATATAAATTAAACTAAAAACGCATTGTTGAACGGTTGGATAATTAAAAACGATCGTAATCGAGCAATATCATAGTTGACGGTAGGATCATCCCTTGTTCCTAGAATCAATCCTGCGTCTTCTTCGTGTGTCAGTACTCATTTTCATTGACGCTAATAAATGATCCGGGCCATCCCATTCACTCGTTGATAACAAAACATGCTTTCCACCTCACAGTCATTGTAGCCCAAATTCTATTCAGCGCTAACAAACACATCATGCAGGAAAATTAGTAATTTTTTACTACATCACTTGAGGTCACAATCCATTTCATATGTACACTTTTTTCGGACCAGCTCAGCATCGCTTGTTAATCATCTTAACACAAATGTCGATATTTTTTGTGAAATATAACAATCTATATTAGTCATATTTTTATTTTCGATATATCAATATCAATTAATATCTATCGAAAACAAAGCAAAAACGATGTTCATTACGAGAAGAACAATTCAAAAGGTCTACAAAGCTCAGATTCGAAATAACATGAATCAAATCCACGAAATGATGTTGCCTATTGAGGTAAAACAATATCTTGACAACCTATCATGGTATCATTGGCGGATCCAATTAAATTCTGGATTGATAGCAATCACTTTACTGGTATGCTTTCTGAAACATTGCAAAAATATTTAACTCAAGCGCCACGTGTTTCATCAGCATTACTGGCATGCATCGTAAATAATGTGGTTCCAACTAACAGAAGCAGGATGAATGAAGAATTTTTAAAAAAAAACAGTGTTGCTTGCATCTTGAACCGAGAAATATTAGTTAGTTTCAATAATGAAACGGTGGAATTCACCAGTTTTTTTTTCGTTTTGTAATGTAACTAATGAAATAAGTATGAAATAAATTTTAAAATTATTAATAATACTGTGAGTAATGATTGTCATCCGAAACCTATTTGAGAAGTGGCTGGCATTTCAAAAATTTTGATCAGTATTTAACCAACACATCGATATTTTTCCCGATACATCAAAAAAACTAAAACGCATTGTTTTCATGAAAAAGAATTACATCTCGATGCTTATATATTCAATCTTCTGAAAATCTAGCCCACACATTTGGAATCAACTTGTTTAACCATAAGCTTGATCGGAAATTTTTCGACTACAGGCCGCATTTTTGATGGTTTGACAGCTTTACGTAACGGGCTATTTGCCCACACACAACAGGCGAAACTGTCCGTTCTGCCTGTTATATGTGGGGCCGCTTATAACGTGATTTTCTTACAAGAAAACATTTGAGCAACTTAAATAGCATAACATAGCATGTTGGCCCTGCAGTCACAGAATTTTTCTTTGCCCTAGTCTTACAACTTAGATTCCCTGGATGGCGTAACGATGTCGGCTAAGGTTCAGATCGTGGGTGTGGTTCTTGTGGGTGGAAAGAATAGACCCGTGCATATATATATATATATATATATATATATATATATATGTATATATATATATATATATATATGTGTGTGTGTGTGTGTGTAAGTTAACACCAAGCTCTCCTAAAATGATACTGGAGCCACGAGCCACCAGGTCAGCAATATCATGCAACTTCATTCCCACGCCATTTATTAGGTTGCAGCGAAATTCCCGATACGCGCGAAACTAACACCTCGGACAACTTGCTGACACCGCTGCTAGACGAAGGTGAAAAGGTAGCAATTAAGATAGATTAAGTTAGTCTTAGAAGAGCCTTTGTATTAATGAGGTCAAATAAATAAAAAAAATTTTTCCCAATTTCGCAAAGAAATTTATTAATTGGCGCCTGAGCAGGGACCGCGGTGATCCTCGCCTAAGAAACGGAAGTTATAACGAATTATAACGAAGTAGTTACCAAAAAAGATCATCCGCGAGTCCATTTACCGTGCGTGGCCGATAAATACCTTCGGAAAAAATATCTAAGGTGAAGAATTTCGTAATCGTCGCGTGTCCGACAAACATCTCTCAGGAAAGGCGTCTAAGGCTCAGCGCAAAAAAATATTCACCATCGAAGGAAAGAGGTGCCCAAGTAGCGGCTAACCAGCTGAGTAAGAAAAGAATAAGTGACAGTGTTAAGAAAATAAATTTAGTGATAATAAAGCTCCTAGAAATTTGTAACCAAAGGTTAGTGAGAGTGAAAAATTAAATAATCCTTAATTCAGTGATGATAAGATTCAATATATTTGTAATCAGAAGCTAGTGAAAGTTAAAAATTTATGTTATACTTAATTACGAAAGAAGAGTTAAAGCTTCTGAGAAAACGATAAAACTGTGTAAGTTAGTGACGTACTGAACAAGATACTAAAAGTTGTAAGTAAATACATATATTATTTTTCAATACATTATTCTATATTTCCAACCTTTCCATTAAACATATCCTCACTCTATTAACATGGCTCGGAACGAGAATTTAGTTCGGCCCCCTAGGCTCAATCTGGATAAAAATCCGAACGAGCCAGGTGCTTGTAATAACGCCCACCACATAGAGTTTTTAGTAACAAGTGTATTGCGTAGAGAATGTCCTCGAATTATCCAACAACTGTTAAATCCGGGAATAAATCTCCATGAAGGGGGAGATCAAGGAATTAACGCGGATCAACTAGGGAACATAGCGGACATGGATGGAATCCCTGACGTAATCAAGGTGTTGAGACTGGTCATCGCATTTAATGCGCTCCATAACCTGTTAGTCATAAGCCAACCACTGTGACGTGAGCACGGTTGAATGCAATTAGCATAAAATAAAGTTTATTTTCGTTCCACAAAATAAAGACCTCTTTCCTCTCGAAACCACTCATATGCCTTAACAGGTTATGGGCCCAGGCAACGTAGCCATTGTGAAAGTAGTTTTGCTGGGAAGGAATAAGTGTGAAAACGTGGGAAGTAAAAGTGTTCCAGCTTGTGACTCAAGGCGGCCATCTTCGCGTGCGAGCAAGGCACGCAGGCGCGACATCAGTGGACAAATAAACAGTAATAACGGGACGCGGGATCAAAGCCAGTTGATTCTCTGGGATTGGAGAAGAACGAATTAGCAAGAATTTACGTCAACGAGTTTCGTGTCGTATCGCGCGCGTAAGAATACGCGCAGCGTTCGTATCTTTTTGGGCTTCAGTGTGCAAGTGATCAGAGTCTCGTTGGTACAAAAAATGTCGGCTGACGCGTTGGTACGATCGGTCAAGCGGTTCGACGGGAGAAACTTCCAAGCGTGGAAATTTCAAATATCGGCAGTGCTGATGGCGAACGAAATATTTGACGTGGTCGACGGTACAAGAACGATGCCAGTGAACCAGGATGGTGAAAATGCCGCACAAACGAAATTGTGGATAAAAGATAATGCCAAAGCGACGGCGATCATCGCGTCTGCTATGGAAGACGAACAAGTTGTGAGTGTGCTAGTGTGTGGTACCGCTAAAGAAATGTGGGACAAGCTTATCGCAGTGCACGAACAGAAATCGGCATCGAACGTCAGCGCGTTAACACAAAGGTTCTATACCTATATGATGGGTCCTACAGACACGGCCGTGCAGCACGTGAGTACGGTACAAAACATGGCGCGACAGTTGATAGATCTCGGTGAAAGAATTTCCAACGCAGCAGTGATTGCGAAAATTATGTCGAGTTTAACGTCGAAGTTCAACGTTTTCAGAACAGCGTGGGATAGCGTGGACCCGGCGCGTCAGACAGTCGCGTATTTGTTAGAAAGACTAATAAGGGAAGATTCGAACTATAGTGAGGGTGGTGACACAACGAATGCGTTAGCGGTTACTAAGCATAGTAGTTCGAAATACGGTGCGCGTTCAAAGGACAAAGACATGAAAAAGAAAAAGTCGAAAAAGAATATCGAGTGTTTTCGGTGCCAGGAAATGGGACACTACGCGAGTCAGTGCAAGAAGCGGAAAAATGATGGCAACAGAAACGACAAGAATCAAGGTCAGTCGAGCCGCGGTTGCGTGTTCGTAGTTCAGTCGCAGAAAGAAAGCGCGAGAGCATTAGTAGTGGGCGGAAAACATCAGCCGACAGCCGAGCAGTATAAGCAAATGCGGGACGCAGATAAAGTGGATGTCTGGATTACCGACAGCGGAGCGTCGGAGCACGTCACATCTCGTCGCGACTGGATTGAGGAGCTACGGCCGGTAATAGGGGAAACTGTCATGTTGGGTGATGACGGTGTATGTGATGTGGTAGGCGTCGGGAGAGTCCGTATCGAGAAACTCGTCAATGGAGAATGGGAAAGCGGTATCATCGAGAATGTCCTACTCGTACCTTGTGTTACACGAAACCTACTTTCCGTCGGTGCCTGCACGAACAAAGGATTCAAAGTAGAATTCGAAAAAGGAATAGTAGAAATAAAGCAAAGCGGTAAAGTTGAGGCAACCGGAACCAAACAGGACAACGGGTTGTGCAGAATGTATTTCTGAAGACCGAAGCAGAATCGAGAAGTCAACGTAACAGCCCTGGACTTTAAAATGTGGCACGAGCGACTCGGCCGTATACACAAGCGGGCACTCATCGAGTTGGTCAATCGAAAGCTTGTGGAGGGGGTAACCCTGAAGAACACGGAAGACTTCTTCTGCGAAGCTTGCCAGTATGGCAAATTACATAAACTTCCGTTCCAGAGAGAGGTCAAGAAGACGGCGAGCAATCCCGGAGAGATCATCCACAGCGATGTGTGCGGACCAATTTCGGTGCAGTCGTTAGGAGGAGCAAAGTACTATGTGCTCTTCAAGGACGACGCGACAAATTATCGAGTCGTATATTTTATTCATCACAAGTCGGACGTTTTTGAGAAATTCAAGGAGTTCGAGCGCCTTGTAAACAATAAATTTGGGCGCACAATGAAAACGTTACGAACGGACAACGGTACCGAGTACTGCAACCAGAAGATGAGCGAATACATGAAGAAGAGAGGAATAACTCTGGAGACCACAGCACCATATACTCCGGAACAGAACGGGAATTCGGAGCGAGACAATCGCACAATAGTGGAAGCAGCGAGAACGATGCTACAAGCGAGAAAGCTGCCAGCATATCTTTGGGCGGAAGCAACTACTACAGCGGTTTACACGCTTAACAGGACCAGGCAGTCAAGGAAGAGCGGAAGTTGTACGCCGTACGAATTGTGGACGAGGAAGAAGCCTGATCTTTGCCACATGAGAATCTTTGGCTCCGACGCCTATGTATACGTGCCGAAACAGAAGCTCAAAAAATTCGATCCTCGAGCGAAAAAGTTGATCTTCGTGTGATACGACAGCGAGTCATCGAATTACAGGTGCTATGATCAAGTTACAAAAGTTGTGACTATTTCGAGGCATGTAGCGTTCAATGAACGAGAGAGCAAGGTGGAATCGAAGGTACCAGTGTCCGAGGTCGAACTCACACTACCGATGCAGAGCGAAATCAATAAAGATGCATTCCAAGATGCAGAAGACGATACCGAGGCTATCGTCATAAACGCAGGAGTCGACTTTGTAGACGCCGATAACGCGGCAACTGGACAAGCAACGAACAGGGTTGAAAACGTTCGACAGCAACAAGAGCAAGAAACTTCGGCACCGATGGTGCTGCGCGAACGAGCGACGATCAACCAACCAAAGAGATATGGGCTGTATCTCGTGGAACACATTATTCCAACGACATATCAAGAAGCTGTATCAGGTCCAGAGGCTACTCAATGGGCGGAAGCCATCGAGGACGAGCTCGATGCACATCATAAGAACGGGATTTGGGAGATAGTGTCAAAAATCCCAGGTGAAAAAAAATAGATTCCAAGTGGGTCTTCAAAGTTCTACGTGACACGAAAGGAAGCGTGGTCAGATTCAAGGCACGATTATGCGCCAGAGGATTCATGCAGCGAGAAGGTGTGGACTATTCGGAGACTTTCTCACCGGTTGTGAGGTACGACTCCCTTCGAGTACTCCTAGCGATCATCACTGAAGAAAATCTCGAAGCAGTACAGTTTGATGTTCGAACTGCTTTTCTCCATGGACTTCTGGACGAGAATGTTAGGATGAAAATACCAACAGGACTTGAAGTCAACGAAGATCGAGAGAATGTGGTGTGTCTTCTCAAGAAGGCATTGTATGGACTCAAACAGTCACCGCTATGCTGGAATGTGAAAATCGCGAGTGTTCTAAAACGTTCCAATCTAATTGAAACAAATTCGGACAAATGTGTGTATGTCGGCATCTACGACGATGTTAAAGTGTATCTCGCGCTATTCGTTGACGACGGGATAATTGCAGCTAAGTCTGCTGATGTAATCGAGAAAATTGTCGGCAAGTTAAGCAAAGAATTTGAGATAACTATCGGTGATTGCAGTATCTTCGTCGGTATGCAAATAAGTCGAGATCGTGAGTCAAGGTCGATGTTTGTACATCAAGAGGCCTACGCGAAGAAAATTATCGAGAGATTCGGAATGAGTCGAGCAAAAGGGGTTTCCGTACTGGCGGATCCTCATACTATTTTGTATCCGGCAGAGTCAGAAGAGACAGAAAGGCAAGTAGTGCCATATCGCGAGGCAGTAGGATCACTGATGTTTCTTGCCGTAGTAACACGTCCAGATATTGCATACGCGGTGAATTCGGTCAGCAAATTTCTGAACAATCATAACGATAGTCATTGGCGAGCAGTGAAACGCATCATTGGATATCTGATAGAGACAACAAATATGGGAATTGAATTCCGAGCATCGGAGTCGGGTGTCGAAATTGTGGGATACTCAGGCGCAGATTTCGCGAGCGATATTGCCACCAGAAGGTCGACGACAGGTTACGCGTTTTGTATGTCAAACGGAATTGTAACTTGGTCATCTCAGCGACAAAAACTCGTGTCAGTGAGTAAGACGGAATCGGAATACATAGCAGCGTCTACAATGACGAAAGAGGTCGTGTGGCTTCGTGCATTGTTATCCGAACTTGGGTTTTTGTCAGATAAACCGATGAAACTGTACGTCGACAATCAAAGCGCAATTCGTTTAATTCATAATCCAGAATTTCATAAGCGCACGAAACATATTGACGTGAAATTTCACTATATACGCGAGAAAGTCGAGAATGGTGAAATAAATGTAACCTTTGTGCCTACCGAAGCCCAGTTGGCGGATATATTCACCAAAGCGCAGATTTGTCGAATTACGCACCAAGCTGGGAATGTGCATAAAACGCTCCGACGGCGGAAGTGTTGAGACTGGTCATCGCATTTAATGCGCTCCATAACCTGTTAGTCATAAGCCAACCACTGTGACGTGAGCACGGTTGAATGCAATTAGCATAAAATAAAGTTTATTTTCGTTCCACAAAATAAAGACCTCTTTCCTCTCGAAACCACTCATATGCCTTAACACAAGGGGCTTAGAGAATTTTCTGGGGAGCCTGGTGAGTTCAGTTCATGGTGTAAGAGCGTGGAAAGAGTTCTACGACTCTACGATCATTGTAATATTCGTTGACTATTTGAAATTAAAGACTATTGTATGTCCAGTATTTAATACATCTTTATTGTTTCTTCTTAACCTTCATCGTCTTTTCCTGTCAGTGTGGTATCACCACCATTGATGGGTGCGTTCAAAAACTACCTGAATATATCTTGATAGCAGTGACATCTGGTGGTGTTATAATATTATTACACGCTTTTTTCTTTTAACAGAGATTTCATTGACATTTTCAATTGACTTATGTTTGATTAAATATTCTAAAATAATTGGACTGCAAGGGTTGTTACATTAACTACGGCCAACCATATCTTTGAGGTGGTCTACTGACCCTACCACTACGAGTTCTCCTAACATCTGGTTCGTTTACAATCACCGGTACAGGTGTTTCTTGATCTCTTACCGACTCTGTTTCTGACTCCGAATTACCAGCGGTTTGATATTCATCTGCTGATGCATTACTATCATTCAATTCTGGTAGATCCGGTTCATCCACATTACAATCAATTCTTTCATTGCCACTGTTAACATTTTCTTGTACGTTGCGCCCACGTGGCGTTACAATTTCAATTGGTTTCAATTTATCAGGACTTGCCACATTAAATCTAACATTATCTTCAAATAATACCTCTCCCCCATTCACCTCGTTGTTTTTAGTCTTGGCAATGAACCGTCGGTTTCGTCTAAAATGATTCTCAAAATTATCCCTGATAATATATGATCGATTGTTAACATTACTCACAATGGTTCCGTAGTTCCACTCCCTTCCGTTTTTCTTAAAAATAATGAGATCACCTACATTTAACACTGGCAGTGCTTTTGCATTCCGGTCATAATAATACTTTTGCTTTTTACGCTTTTCTTTAATTTTATTTTTAACCGTTTCTTCACTTAAGTTGTTTCGATACAACAATGAATCCGAAATTGGCATTCCCGTCTTGACCACCCGACCAAAAAACAGCTGGACTGGTGTCAATCGCATACTTGCCACAGGGGTTGTGTTATATTCCAAAATTCGATATTGATACCTTTCCGTGTCTCTCTCTTCAACACAACGTTTCAAAATATTTTTAGCAATCGCAACACCCTTCTCGGCTAAACCATTGCTTTGTGGGTACCGAGGGCTTGAAAATTTCATGACAATATTATAATCGTTTGCGAATTTTCCAAATTCACGCGAGTTAAATGGAATGTTATCCGCTTTAATTACCGTTGGGTATCCCAGTTTGTCAAAATTAACCTCTAACTTCGCGATGATATGACGCGCTGTTTTGTCTTTTAAATGTTCCACAATTATAAAACCCGAATACGCATCAATCACAGACAAGAAATCCTGTCCCGTATACTCGAACACATCCATTGACACTATATGAAATGGATACTTCGGTAGCTCTTCTTGAACCAGCTCCTCTTTTTGATTGTTACGCGTGAACTTTTCACAAATGGCACAAGATGTAACCATTTCTTTTATCTGACCGTTCATGTTTGGCCAGTAATAATGCATTCTTGCACGTGCTAGTGTTTTCTCGATTCCCAAATGTGGTGCATGCAACCACTTACTAAGTTTTCCTTGTAATTCTTTTGGAATAACTAGTCGATGATCACGAAATAGCAAGCCATTCTCAAAATGAAGCTCATTTTTGAATTTGTGGAATACCCGGCTTAAATCATCCAGTAGATGGTAATTTGGCCAACCCTTCTCAACATATTGACAAATTCGTAACAAATTTTCATCACGTTCAATGATTGAACGATACAAATCATAATTTTCTTCCGATAAACACGCTGCTTTAGTTACTGTATGTATTATCCCCGTTAAATCCGTGTCTTCATGACATTCTGATAATTGGGCCCGTGACAGGCAGTCAGCTACGAGCATTTCTTTGCCCGGTTTGTAAACAACAGTCATCTTTGGATATTTCAAAAGTGCCATGAGCATTCGCTGAAGCCGCATTGTCACATCATCAATATCCCGCTTGACTAGTGTTTCCAACGGTTTGTGATCACTTTCCACCGTAAATTGACGCCCATACAAGAAATAATGAAATCGCTGACATGCGAAAACAATTGCCAATAACTCTTTTTCGATTTGAGCCCACTTTTGTTCACTCTTGCTTAACGTCCGAGACGCATATGCTACTGGGTGTCCATTCTGAATGATTACGCAACCCAATCCATCTTGGGACGCATCCGTTTGCACAATGACTGGCAATTTCGGATCATAAATCGCCAATACCGGCTCCGATGTTACGACATTACGCAATTCCCTGAATTCCCGATCATGATTTTCCTTCCATTCGAATTTCACATTGTTTCGCGTGAGATCCCGCAAATGCGCCGATTGCTTTGACAAATTCGGAATAAATTTCGCTAAATATTTCAAAATACCCAAGAATCTTGACACAGCCGCTTTATCCTCCGGCGTTTTCATCTTTAAAATCGCGTCCCGATACTTTAAATTTGCTTTAAATTTTCCATCAAATACAATATGACCCATAAATTTAACTTCGTGTTTCCGATACTGAATTTTATCCGGGTTAAATTTAATATTGTATTTACGTGCTCTTTCCATTACTTTATCCATTATCCGATCGTGTTCGTCTTCCGTTTCCGCGCAAATAGCAACATCATCGAAATAAATTATTACTCCTTCAATATCTCCTAACATTTTAACCATTTCTCGTTGAAACAATTCCGGTACAAAATTAAGCCCAAATGGCACACGCCTGAATTTATATCGACCAAAGGGAGTCATAAATGTTGTTAGATCAGAGCTCACATCGTCCAATTCCATTTGCCAATAGCCACTTTTCAAATCTAAAACCGAAAAAACGCGCATATTTGCCAGCCCAGACGTTAAATCATCTATCGTTGGAATCAAAAAATGCTCTCGCTTGATGCATTCATTGAGTGGTTTTGGGTCTAAACAAATACGAAGTTCACTCGAGTTAGGCTTTTCAACTATTTGCAAATTATTAACCCAGTCCGTTGGGTAATCAACAGGTGAAATGATTCCATCCTGTACCATCTGTACTAATTGTAACTTTAATCGCTCCAACAACGAATTTGGTATCCGTTTTTTATAATGAAGGACTGGCTTTGAGTTTTCTTTCATATTTATTGTGAATGTTCCCGGAAATTTACCCAAACCTTCAAAGACGTCACGATTGCTTTTTAAAAATTCCTCCCGTGTTTGTGACAAACATGCAACATAATTTACATCCGTTCGTTTAACTAATCCAAATCGTTCGCTTGATTCAAGACCCAGTATCGGTTCACACACATCATCGACAACAATAAAGCGAGAGACATGTTCCTTTTTTAAGTTAGTATCAATGCATTTTAGTTTAACCGTACCATAAACATTAACATTGTTTCCATTATAATCAAAGACCGAATAATTTTCATTTTCATTTTCCAATTGAACCCCCAACTTCTTGAATATTTTGGCCGGAATGCAGTCCACATCAGATCCAGTATCTAACTTAAACCTAACTAACTGATTTCCCACTTGAAACTCCTTATACCACCGCTTCGTGTGGTTGGGCACGTTACTTGAATTTATTCTATAAATACGATCCAGTTTTATGTCCCTATTCGCACTACCATCAATGATTTTCACACAATTACCTGTTTTACCCCAGCTGATTGAGTGTTGTTGCTGTTTTACATTTTGATTGTTTTCCGCTTTTGATCCACTGTTGTCCGTTTGCTTGCTCTTCGATTTACAAAAACGCTGGAAATGACCCTTACGCCCACATGACCGGCAATTGATATCCTTGGCTTTACACGATTGTAAATGATTTGCATTGAAATCATTACCACAATTGTAACAACGACGAGTTACAACATCAATTGTTTGTTTTGGCTGTTCAGCCACGCTGTCGATACTTGATTGGTTATTTATGTTCAACCTAACCCTATTTTCCTTCGCTGCTTCGTATGTTTTACACATTTCAATTACTTTGTTTAATGGCTCCTCCTTGCCATCCAACAGCTTCAATTGCAATTTTCTATCTTCCACTCCAATGATAATTCGATCTTTTAACATGCGCTCTTCATATTTCAATTCTTTTCCGCACTCACATTTGCTCTTGAAATCGCAAAACTGAACTTGCTTGCGAAGTTCAGTTTCAAACGCAGCAAACGGTTGCTTTTCCTTTTGCAAAATGTTGTTGAATTTGAAGGATTCCATAGTTGTGTTTTTCTTTGGACTCCAATATTCCTCAAACGCCTTCAGAACATCATTTAATGTGCGCTGGTTGACTACTGCGACAGAAGCCTGTTCACCCTCGGCTGGTGCAACTACAATATTCTCTCCAAGAATACCATTTTCCGTTCCATCATTTGGAAACAATGTATTATAAATTTCTCGCGCTTGACGGCCAATTAACCACAGACATGTTGCAATTTTTGTTGACTCCGTTCCATTTGCTTTACCTGTTGCTCGCATATACATTAAAAACTCACTTTTCCATGCGTGCCATTCCTTTGCCACGTTTGTGCAATCCAATTCTTTTGGTAATCGATCGTTCGCCATTATTATTCCTCAGTATTTCACCACTTATACGCTGAACTCCTTTGTTCGGTACCGAACACGATTTGATTTCCAAAATTAACTTCTGACACCATGTAATATTCGTTGACTATTTGAAATTAAAGACTATTGTATGTCCAGTATTTAATACATCTTTATTGTTTCTTCTTAACCTTCATCGTCTTTTCCTGTCAGTGTGGTATCACCACCATTGATGGGTGCGTTCAAAAACTACCTGAATATATCTTGATAGCAGTGACATCTGGTGGTGTTATAATATTATTACAATCATACCAGAGGGTCCCCCAAATATTATGGAATTCTAAATCTGGTCCGAAACAAAATCGTAGGGCAGGCAGACATCGCCTTGGAGTCATATAATACTCCGCTCAATTGAACCAAATTCGCCGGTGCCTTACTCTACATTACTCCGATAAGAGAGATATCACGAGCCTAGAATACCAATTAAACACCTTGGTTCAAGGTAACAACACTGTTCAAGGATTCTACCAAGACGTATACCATCAATTATCACTCATCTTGGATAAGATTTCTTGTCTGGAGTTGGGTCCAGAGGCCACTACTATAATGGTGCAAACCTTCAGGAATAAAGCTCTAGATACTTTTATTCGTGGACTGAACGGAGACTTGCCTCAACTTTTAACTATGAGGGAACCGGCAGATCTTCCGCAGGCATTGCGTTTTTGTTTAAAACACGCTAATATTAACTATAGAATAAACACTGTTCGCAGAATCCATGATAATTCTGCACCACATATTCCTCCCAGGCGAAAAAACTTCCAGCAAGCGCCCATACCAGCCCCACGGCATTTTCAACATTCAACCCCTATACCTGCACCCAGACATTTTTTTCCACCACGAGCACCGTTTCAGCAAATAACACTGGCAAACCCTAATAACACCCTAGTTCGCAGCACACCCTTTCATAATCCTAATCAGTGGAACCAAGTCTCTCGTTTCCAATCATACCCAATACCTCCGCCCCAATTACCACCTAAACACCAAAATAGGCCAGAACCCATGGATGTAGATAGATCCTTCCGATCAATGAATGTGAATTACATGAATCGGCCACAACTTAAGCTATCCTACGCTCCTAAAAGCGATAACAATCAGCCGAGCAACTTCCCGGCCAAGCAAAAACGTATGCATTTTACACAAGATTCCAATTTTGAAACACGGATGCAAGAACATCGAGATGCGATAGAAGAAGAAGATCTACAACACGATCATACGCTAATAGATTACGTCCAGTCCGCAGATCTCGACTATTATAGCCAATGGGATCCTGACATACAGGACGATACTGGGCATAATGAAAGTTCAGACTTCCAAAACATTCATTTTTTAGGCTAACGAGCTCTTTGCTCCCATATTTTGAGTACAGGACGGAGAGCGGGAAGATAATGAAAATATTAATAGACACCGGATCAAATGTAGGCGGTAACATTCAAACTACCCATCACTCGCTGATTAATCTCTTCCCTCAACGCCAAGTTTAAAATTGTTCATTCTGCCTACTTTAAGGTCCTTTCATGGTATCCTAGGGAACGACAGTCTCAAGGAATTAAGCGCTGTAATACATACCTCTGAAGAATATTTTGTCATTTTTGACTCATTGAGAATTCCTATTAAGCAACAAGCAGCTGAGGCCGTGAATAGTATTGGAATACGGACAAATCACTTGTCAGAAGATCAAACGAATAAACTGTTTAAAATTTTGAATAAGCATCCAAAGCTCTTTAGCAAGCCAGATGAAAAACTCACATACACTACAATAGTAGAAGGTGAGATCTGTATGACAACTGACAGACCTGTATACAGTCAACCCTCCTATTACGCGGTACTCTCAGCACGCGGTTTCCATATAACGCGGAGCTGAAATTGCGAAAGCCCTCCTATAACGCGGTACTCTTACAACGCGGTTTCCGTTCAACAACGTCCCATCAGTTGTTTCCGTGCACCCAATGAATGGTTTCAACCGGATATGTTTATATCACAGCATATGAAGAGGCAGCAGCCAAACTCTCTCAGTGGAATACTAAGATAATTTATTTAAAACATCAGCTTCAATTTAAGATAGTAGTCCTACAATTGCAACGTCTCAGAGCTCTTTCACAGTACGTCTCGTTGGTGACCAATTCTTTCTAAAATTTTGTCTGCACCGTCCATTCGTTTAGCTTTTTGCTGCTTAATTTGTGGCTTATAATTAGACAACATTGCACAATACTGTAAGTAATATTCTTCATTTGTTCTAATATAATAATAATAAAGTAATTATTAACCCTAGATTTGCATCATGTTAAACACAAAAGAAACAAGGAAAGGATTAAAAAGAAAGTTTATATCGCTTGAAGATAAAATCAAAATTTTAAATAGTTTAGAAGGCGAGGAAAAAATATCGTCTGTTTCAAAATCAACAAATTTTAATGAATCTACAATTCGAACCTTAAAGAAAAATGCAGATAATATAAGGAAAACTGTAGCAGATGGCTGTCCGTTAGGTGCGAAACGTGTTACTCGCACACGAAATTCTAATATGGTTAAAATGGAACAGGCGTTAATGATACGGTTGAAAGACTGTATAGCCAAAAAGATTCCTATCAGTGGAAATCTTATCAAGCAGAAAGCACTTAAAATCTACGAACATTTAAGGAATATTGGGCATTTTTATGCAGGGCTAGAAAACCATTCGTTTGTCGCTAGTAAAAGATGGTTTGAAAAACTAAAAACAAGGTTCACATTGCACAATATTAAGTTTCAAGGAGAACAGGCCTCAGCAGACGCTGAAGCAGCCGAAAATTATAAGCTGGAACTAGCTAGAATTATCAATCAGATTTTTAACGCCGATGAGACGGCATTATATTGGAAAAAACTACCATCTAGGACTTTCATTTCGAAAAATCAAAGGCGTGCTCAGGGGTTTAAACCTTCAAAAGAACGTATCAACCTTCATGTGTGCAGCAATCTATCAGGGAGCTTGATGATAAAACCAATGATAATAAATCGTTCTTCAACTCCCCGTGTAATGAAATACATTAATAAGACCCAATTGCCTGTATTCTGGCGATTTAATAAGAAAGCTTGGATGACTCAAGATTTATTTGAGGATTGGTTTTATAATTGTTTTATCCCGGCAGTGGAAACCTACACGATGGAAAAAAATTTGTATTCCAAAGTTTTATTGGTTCTTGATAACGCTGGCTGCCACAACATAGAACTGGATCTTCCAAATGTGAAAATTGTCTTCCATCCTCCTAACTGCACGCTTTAAGGGAGATAGCCACTGTGATGGGTCAAAAAAAAAAATTGTTTTAAATCAAAATTTATATGTTCAAAAATATGTGTACAAAATTGCAAGTCAAAATTTCAAAAATTGACTAAGTTACAATGATTGTAGTGAGAGCAGGTAGGCCGATCAGCTGCTCAGTATCGCATCGAAAAAGTTAATAAAAAAATTAAGAAAGTCAACAAGACCCCTGGAGATGAAGAGGAAGAACCGTCATATGGTCCAGGTCTCGATAGTTTAATAAAGGTATGAAAATTTTAATTTTTTATACATGATTTCATTACGAGAGAAATGGACTAAAAAATTTTAAACGCATTTTTCTCGTAACGACTTTTTTTGAACTGGTCGCATCAATAACTCGAACAATTATTAACCGAAGTGTTAATTTTTTGTTTTTGTTTTGGTCGTCTTAATAGTGGTTAAGGTTAAGCGTAGCCGATTTGAAAATTTTTGTTTTTTACTATTTTTTAAACTATTTGAAAACCAAAATTAACAGTCGAAAAAATTAAAATATTGTCAATCGGTCACCATTTTGTGAAAAATCAAAATAAAAAATAACGGCTACGTAAAACGATAACTACATTCATACAGATTACAAAAAAAAACTTATTTGTTTTTTTAGAGTACCGGCTTTTAAAAAATCGATGCGACCATGGAGGGGAAATTTTTTTTCAGGCGCTACGGCATCGTTTATATTGTTAAAACTATTTAATATTTTTTAATACAAATTTGTGGAAAAATTATTAGATGTGTACTTAATAAAATAAAAAAAAACCGATCCAAAAATTCCTATACTTACTCAGTCAAAAAAAATAATTAAAAATCACTAATTTTTCGGCCGTCACAGTGGCTATCCCCCTTAATATAACCTTTGGACCAAGGAGTCATTCAAACTATAAAAATGTAATACACACGCCAACTTTTCCAAACCATTTTCGACAGATTAGAAAATAGTGAAAACAAAACTCTTACTCAAGTGTGGAGGGAATTTTCTATTTTAGATTGTATTAGAACCGTGTCATCGGCTTGCGCGGAAATTAAACCATCAACGCTTAACGCGTGTTGGAAACCTCTATTACCTCAAATGGTTCAAGCAATACATTTCACTCCCAGTTACAGAAATAGTAAACATTGCTTCTCGTTTAAGCGATGAAGAATTTGCAGTAAACCATCAGGATGTAAGAGAACTAGTACTCGAGGAAGAAACTTTAGATGAGGAAGAACTGATGGAATTAATTGATGCACCCACCTCAAATGCATTGGTAAACGAAAATAAGGAAAACGAATGGGTGCCAAATCTCGATTTACAAGATGTGAAAAAAGGGCTAAATTTGCCTAAAGAATTAGAACTTAATTTCATTCAACGGTGCGCAGCGCAAAGTTTACAAGATAGTTAAGAAATTGCTAAGCTCCCTATAGAGAGGTTTTAGTGCAGTTAGAAAAAAAGCTACAATCGAAAACCAATGTGAAGATGAACCAAGTGGGGAAGACATTTTGCCCATTAAATGAAGGCGAGTTAGGCGACTCACATCTGACAGCGAGGATGAGTGTTCAAAGATTACTTAATTTTACAAAAGTCTTTCTTGTTTTTGATGGAAAACAGTTTTTTAGTTTAGTTTTTATTTCATTTTTTTTATCATTTCCTTATATGAAATCTTCAATTTAATAAAAATAATTTATAATTTGTATCTTGTCTTTTGTATTTATTGGTCTCCATATAATGCGGTACGAATGATGTTATTTGTACCAACTCTGAGTTTCTTATAGCGCGGTTTCCATACAACGCGGTACGCACTTACCGCGTTATAGGAGGGTTGACTTCATTCAAAGTCCTATCCGAACCCTATGGCATTAAAATCAATAGTATACCAGGAAATTCAAACACTCCTAAAGGATGGCATAATTCGCCCTTCAAGGTCCCAATACAATGCGCCGGTATGGGTATTACACAAGAAACTAGACGCGTCGGGCACGAAAAAATACCGACTCGTCACAGACTATCGTAAACTTAATGAGGTTACGACCCCAGATACTTACCCCATGCCTGAAATAAATGAGATATTGGCAAACTTAGGCAGAAACAAATGTTTCACAGTCACTGATCTAAAGAGTGGGTTCCGCCAGATATCAATGAAAGCCAAAGATATGGAAAAAACGGTTTTTTCGGTAAACTATGGCAAATATGAATTCACTCGCCTTGCATTCGAGCTAAAAAACGGACCAGCAACATTTCAAAGAGCAGTAGATGATGTACTCAGAAAACATATTGGGTGCAGATGTCAACCATATATAGATGACATTATCATATTTGGACAAATTGAAGACGAACTTTTGTACAACACGTACGATTACGTGAAAAACGTCAATATTGCCTCGTGTATATCACGGAAGAATGAAGGCTACGAAGTATTTCATGTAAGGGGTGCCCCAGTATCTGCAGATGTAACGTGGATGATTCAATTCCTTCAAAGTGAGCTTGCCATTACTGATTGTTTAGCTGAAACTCTCTCTAAAAGCACCAAGAGAAAAACCACGTCATTCAAAGTATGTATTCCATCTCGGTATGCCTGGCTGTTCTTTCAGCATGAAGGTAAGGCGAAGCAAATTTGGAATGGGATGACATTCACCCTATGGCGTAACTCAACCAAAAAGGTTCAGCATAAGCAGAAACTAGTCAGTAAGAACAATTCATTTACGTGTACAGCCTCCCCTAAAAATGTTGCAATTTCCCCGACTAACAACCCTAATCCCGTCCAACAACTAGGTATTATTACTACTCCCACTTTACCTGCATCCACTTCTAAAGTCCCCATTAGCATACCTACGTCTTGTAAGCTTACCACTGACACCTCCTTAAAAAAAAGTCCCATATGCAGCGCAGATCCTACGACACCCACCCCTGCAAGACGTATTTTCAATACCAAGCAGCCGGCTTCAATATCCATTCCACTTGATGTTTCTTGCGAAACCTCTCCTTGTCACATGATGACTGCTAAGACAAACGCAACATCCAAATATGCTAATTTTATCCGCGGTGACGATCAAATCCCCTCGCAATCCGGTGCTATCCACATGCCAAACCCTCCTATTAATCGACCTTCCGCACCTAAATTTATTGATCCACTGGTACCTCCGGTTGTAAGAATTACCTCGAACTCTACAGACGATCTTGAGAGCAGATATCTTTTATCTCGGTTAAGAGACCATAAAATTTACGACAATGTCCGCCTTTTCCTTGCATACATGCATAACGCACCGGAAACTACCTGCTTTGAGGGGAAAACGAAAACCAATCTCAAGGTCATGATCCAACAAGAAGGTCTCCCTACTGACCTTGATTCTTTACGTCTCTTTTTTAATCGATATCATGAAGAACTCGGTATGTCCCCTGATCAAGTCAAACGTGATCTTGAAACTTATAGCTCCTATGTCAGCTCTAAATATATCTCTCTCTTACAAAAATCACGGGAAGACCATAAGAAATTTTATTCCTAATACGAAAGACACGTCTAAAATCTTAAGATTTCTCTACCATAACTGCAGTGGTATGAGGGGCAAATTAAATAGACTTTATATTGACGCCAAATCTTGCCATTTCAATATACTCACTATAACAGAGACTTGGTTGAACGACTCGTACAAAAACGAAGAAATACTTGACAACAATTGGACAATCTATAGAGCTGATCGTGATTATCTTCATACTGGTGTCTCAAGGGGAGGTGGTGTTCTTACCGCAATTCACAACTCCCTGTCGAGTGAACTTGTTACAACCGTGTCCCATAAATCATTTGAACATATATTTATCAGAGTTTTATTAGAAAAACATTTCCTCTACATCGGTGTTATTTATGTGCCCCCACACTCCGAAGATACTACTTATAATGATTTGAGCGACGTAATATCTTCTTTCATTGCTTCATTGAATGTGGATGATAAAATTATCATATTTGGTGACTTCAATCGCCCGAATATTGGCTTTATAACCGATGACAATGATAGTCACCTCCTCCCAGTCAACATTCTTGGCGACATTGACTTTAATCTCATCAGTGTGTTTTATGGCAATGATTTGCAGCAAGTTATTTCGACTCCTAACCAAAATGGCAAATGGTTAGATCTGATTTTCACCAACTTTTATGACGAAGCGGTGGTTAGCCCAACCATTGACACCGAGAATCTTTTCTCCAACACTCTCCATCACTCAGCTTTGACGGTTGAACTATCCACTGCGAATGTACCCTTTACCCAATCGTACAATAATGAAATTGTTTATGATTTCTTAAATGCTGACTATATTAGCATTAAAAATTTTCTCGATACCATACATTGGCCGAGTTTCTTTTCGTCGTTAGATTTAGATGAATCTATAACTTCTTTTTATACGCTAATCTTTCATGCTATTAATAAATTTGTACCAAAGATAAAGAAACGGAGCAAACTTTCAGAACCCTGGCTTGATCATGATTTAAGGCACTTAAGAAACCAAAGAAACAGACTATATAGGAAAATTAAAAATGGAATTTTCGTCGACGAGGATCTAAAGAAAATGCACGATAAGCTATCGAATGAATTCTCCACTAAATCCCGACAAGCGTACGATGTTTACGTCAACGTAATTGGTGAAAGCATTATAAATGATCCGAAAAAATTCTTTGATTTCGTTAATACAAAACGTAAAATGACAGGCTATCCCGCTTCTTTGTTCAAAGGGAATGTTGTATCCTCCTCTCCACTTGAAACTTGCAACCTATTTGCCGATCATTTTCAGGAGACCTTCTGCCCGCCTATAGTCTCGTCAACAACACCGTCGATTGGAGCTAACACAACGCCCCTCATCGACAGTATATTCTTGTCACAAGAGGCAATTATTAATGCTGTTTACGAGCTAAAAGTGAACAAAGGACCCGGCCCAGACTTACTTCCTCCTGGTTTCTTGGTTCGTTGCATAGACCAACTTGTCACTCCTTTGCACCTCATTTTCAATAGATCTCTGTCTCTAGGTGTCTTTCCGTCCTCCTGGATATCCTCGCATCTTATACCTATTCATAAAAGTGGTGATAAGCGATCTGTTGATAACTACCGAGGGATCGCTATTTTGTCAGTCATCCCCAAACTCTTTGAGAAGCTAGTTTGCGATATTCTCACTCCCATCGTAGACCCTCTCCTTAACGAACAGCAGCATGGATTTCGTAAAGGCAGGTCGACTTCCACTAATCTCATGATCCTAGTTTCTGACGTCCTCTGTGAAATGGAAAAGGGAAACCAAGTTGACATGGTCTATACAGACTTTAGTAAGGCTTTTGACCGGGTTGATCATCAAACCCTAATACGTAAAGTACGTAATTTTGGAGTATCTGGTTCCCTACTCAATTGGCTACAATCCTATCTCTGTGACCGAACTCAGATGGTCAAATTCCAAGGTCACTTATCTAAAAGAGTTTTTGCATCCTCCGGAGTACCACAAGGCAGTCATTTAGGCCCTCTGTTGTTTAATATATTCATTTCTGATCTATCTGCGACACTGTCTAACATACCTCACCTATTCTATGCTGACGACTTAAAAATTTACTACAGCATCAAAACACAATCGGATGCAGCCTTCCTCCAGTCCAAGATTCATGCACTTGCACACTGGTGTAGTCAGAATAAGCTCTATCTCAATGTCAGCAAATGCCACGTGTTGAGCTTTTCTCGTAAGAATGCAGTTACTACCTATTCTTATTACCTTAACGACATCGTATTAAACAGGGTTGATCATGTCGTTGACCTCGGCGTAGTCTTAGACAACCAATTGCGGTTCAATCTGCAATATGACAAAGTCCTATCAAAGGCTAATAAACAGCTTGGCTTCATTAAGAGACGAGCCAAAGAATTCAAAAACGTTTGGGTTACCAAGTCTTTATACACCACCTTCGTGCGGCCCCTGATCGAATATGCTTGCATAATTTGGAACCCCGTTTTTGTGCTCCACAGCGACAGACTTGAATCTATCCAGAAACAATTCTTGCTTTTTGCCTTGAGGGACCTCTACAACCCGAGCGTCTTTCATAGTCTTCCTTCCTACAAATATAGACTAGACCTTCTAAACTTAATGTCTCTTTCATCTAGAAGAACACTAATTAGTGCCAGTTTCACCTTCGACGTTATCAGCGGCGCAGTAAATATAGTAGCCCTCGCTGATAGAATAAAATTTAATGACCAACAACGACGTACTCGACACACAACCCTGCTTAAAGAATATCGGCATCACACGGCCTATGGTCATAATGAACCGATAAATAGATGTTGCAGAATATTCAACACAATTAGTAACCACTATTCTCCGGGTATCCCTAAATCGTCCTTTAAACGTAACCTGACAAAGGCCCTATTGTCATCATAACCACGCACTCCCCAACTAAGCCTGATTAAGTTTTAATTAGACTAATTTACTTTACTTTAACTTATTAATTATTTATGTATTTTGTATTGTTTACTTGATGCCTTGTTTGGTGTAAATAAATAAATAAATAAATAAACATGGATTTAGTGTTTGAAACATTGGAGAAGGCTAATTTTAAGGTCCAAGCGGACAAGTGTGAATTCTTAAAGAAGTTGAGTTCCTTGGTTTCATTTTTTCTGAAGACGGCATCAAATCCAACCCACAGAAAGTCAAAGCCATTGCTGACTTTCCCCCACCTGTAACATTGAAAGAGCCTCGCTCCTTCTTAGGAATGGCAGGTTATTATCGACGTTTTGTTCAAGACTTTGCAAAAATCGCTCATCCCCTAACCACACTTCTAAGAGGGGAAGAAGGTAGAATTTCCAAAATTATGTCCAATAAGGTAAGAATTCATTTAAACGCAGAGGCTATACAGGCCTTCCAAAAAATAAAAGACTCCCTCATGTCACAGGACGTCATGTTGGTATATCCAAACTTTAACAAAGATTTCGAACTCACGACAGATGCCTCCCAAAATGTACTCGGTGCCGCACTAGCACAGGAAGGAAGACCCATAACCTTCCTATCCCGTACGTTAAACCGCACCGAGATTAATTATGCAACCAACGAAAAGAAAATGTTGGCCATAATTTGGGCATTGAAATCTTTGCGCAATTTTCTTTACGGATCCCGGAGGGTTAAGATATTCACCGACTATCAGCCACTGACATATGCTCTTAGTAATCGGAACACGAACTTCAAAATAAGGAGGTGGAAGGCTATATTGGAGGAGTATAATTACGAGCTTCAATATAAGCCTGGCAAGGCAAACGTGGTAGCTGACACTCTCTCCAGGAAGCCGGTAGTCCCCAGTATCAATTCAATGACTGCCAGTTCTCCATAGTGACGAAAGCTCATCCCACAATCGAGTTTCTTCGGTGGAAACTGCAATCAACGCATTCAGAACCCAACTTTGGCTCCAAATTGACACAGGAACCAGCTACTAGCTCGAAAAACCTTTCGCAAATTATACCAGGCATATCTTTACCGAGCCCCAATACAACAGGGAGAACTTGACCGGTATCTTTAAACGATACCTGAATCCAGGAGTAATAAACGTTATAAAAAACGACGAAAGGGTAATGGGGATTATTCAGGAAATTTACCCTCTTTACTTTAAGGATTACCGCATAAGATTTACACAAAAAAAGTCAACGACATACAAAATGAACTAGAGCAGGAAGATATCATCCTCAGAAGCCACCAGAGGGCACACAGAAATGCGAAGGAAAATATGACCCAAATATTAGAGCACTCATACTTTCCAAAAATGAGCTCTAAAATTAAAAGGTTAATAAAACAGTGTTCAGTATGTAATGCAAATAAGTATGACCCATATCCAAACAATCCAGCTTTACAACCTACCCCAATTCCCGAATTTCCCGGTCACACACTGCACATCGACATATATTCAACGGAAAGTAAGCTCGTATTGACCGCAATAGACAAGTTTTCTAAGCTAACTCAAGCCAGAATACTCAAATCCAGAGCAATCGAGGATGTAAGAGGACCCCTTGGAGAGATTTTGTTCTTCTATGGAGTACCGAAATGGGTCGTCATAAATGGAGAAAAATCACTCATTTCTGCGTCAATTAACTTTGATAAATTGAAAAGAAAGCAAGAGAAAGACCTTAAATTCCTTAATAAAACTAGGGATTCTATTAAGAACTATAAGGTAGGGCAGGAGGTGTACGTTAAAAATAATAAACGATTAGGTTCTAAGTTAACAGCAAGGTATAAAAGGGAGATAGTAAAGGAAGACAGACCAACGACCATACTAACCAAAACGGATAGAGTAATTTACAAAAGCGATATTAAGAACTAAATACATTGCAGACTACTCTTCACTGTCGCGAGTGATTTCGACATAATCGACTATACCAACTCGAAAATTGTGGTAATAAACACCGGAACAGCAATAATACAAGATGGCAATCTGAAACTCATCCATATTTTCCAAATCGAACAGTACCGCACACTTTTAAACGATGTTTCTAACCAGGTGCAAAATCACATACCAAAGGATCATCCATTCCATCATCATCATGACACACGAGTTATATCAAATCCAAAATATTATTAATAATTGTTCGCGAGTAATCGAGCGGACAATTTCGCTCGATAAGCCAGACAAACTTTTAAGATAAATTTTCTTTATTTAGAATTCAAAGAGGAACATTAGACACAAGTTGCTCCAACTGAGACCCCACTAACTGAACTAACTACTGTATATACGTTATCACAAACTGGTTACAAATTTTGGACAAAATGCGTGTCTATAATAATCAACGTTTGCGTTTGCGTTTATACTCTTATTCGCGTTATACATATTGCGCGAACAATAATTTTGAAAATAATAAAATAAAACGATCTTTAAATTTTATTGGATCCGTCATAAAATGGATTGCAGGAAAGCCGGACCACGATGACCTCGTTCTCATGACTGGCAAAATAAATAATGTATTGGAAAATAATAATAAGCAAATAATAATAAATAAAGAATATCTCAATAGAATAAATACATTAACGAATATCACTAACGACATCCTAAATGTAATCAAAAGGGATAGCTCTTTTGCAAACACTTTCGCCTGGAGCATGCAATATAAAATCAAAATTCTTAAAGAAGAGGTTTTAAACATGGTAGAATCAACACGTTTGGCCAAGGTTAACGTTGTAAATTCAAATATACTATCAAAAAATGAAATCAATACGATTCTAAGCATCTTCCAAAAAAGTCATATCCCTTATGAAAATCTAGAAGAAATAATCGAATTTGCCGATGTAAAAGTGGCCCAGAATAAAAAGCACATATTTTATGTAATTAATGTACCAATAACTTGTGAAAAAGATTATGAGAAATTATTATTAAAGCCTTTAAAAAAGAATAATATCATAAACAAAATTGAATACGAAAATATTTTAAGACACAAGGAAAGTTATTTTGAAATTGTGAGCAATTGCAGATTTTTAACAAATTATCAATATGTAAGGACACTAGTATTAAGAATATTTCACTGTCTACCTGCATCCCAAATTTATTAAAAAGCAAGACCGCAACATGCATCCGAACAAATGCGCACCACGTCCCAGCAGTGGAGGAAATATCACCAGGTATTATCCTTCTGAACGAATTTAAGGGAGAGGTTCGTTTCGACAAGAAAACTCGGCATTTGCAAGGAACACATCTAATCAAAATTCAAAATTTTACGGCAAGAGAAACCATCGATGTTCAATTAATACCACCATTATTCGATCCGGACGCTGGAAAAAACAAGCTGGAAGAAATCCTATCGCTAGAAATGATGAAGTAGCTTTTTGTAAATAACACAAAACCAACCAATGGCTGAACTGGGAAATTGGGGCGTACTCTATCTTAATCACAACATTGATCCAGGCCAAGGTTTACCAATGGCGCAGAAAATGAGTGGCCAAGCTGCAACCCAGCCAAATACCTACCGTAGTACGAGCCCAGAACACCGATCCACAGCCGAACCCGATGATCCAGATCATTGAGCCACCGATACCGGTTATGAGGCAAAGATACAAAAGCCTCTACAATATTCCATTCTTCTAATTGTATGAGGACATCTAACCTAAGAGGGGAAGAGTTAACACTCAGCTCCCCTAAAATGACACTGGAGACACGAGCCACCAGGTCAGCAATTTCATGCAACTTCATTCCCACGCCATTTATTAGGATGCAGCGAAATTCCAGAAACGCGCGAAACTCCTCGGACAACTTGCTGGCACCGCGGCTAGACGAAGGTGAAAAGGTAGCAATTAAATTAATTAAATTTAATGTAAATGACATTATTTTCTATTTTGTCCCCTAATTTGTGCTTGGAATTAAATTAAGAATAAATTCTAAATACACCACTTTTTCAGAGTATACACACACACACATATATATATATATATGCACCATTTTTTCAGGGTATATACATACATACACACACACATACATATATATATATATATATTCCTTCCACCCACAAGAACCACACCCACGATCTGAACCTTAGCCGACATCGTTACGCCATCCAGGGAATCTAAGTTGTAAGACTAGGGCAAAGAAAAATTCTGTGACTGCAGGGCCAACATGCTATGTTCGCAACACATTTAAGTTGTTCAAATGTTTTCTTGTAAGAAAATCACGTTATAAGCGGCCCCACATATAACAGGCAGAACGGACAGTTTCGCCTGACGTGTGTGGGCAAATAGCCCGTTACGTAAAGCTGTCAAACCATCAAAAATGCGGCCTGTAGTCGAAAAATTTCCGATCAAGCTTATGGTTAAACAAGTTGATTCCAAATGTGTGGGCTAGATTTTCAGAAGATTGAATATATAAGCATCGAGATGTAATTCTTTTTCATGAAAACAATGCGTTTTAGTTTTTTGATGTATCGGGAAAAAATATCGATGTATTGGTTCTTCTTCTCAAATAGGGTTTGGATGACAATCATTACTCACAGTATTATTAATAATTTTAAAATTTATTTCATTACTTATATTACAAAACGAAGAAAAACTAGTGAATTTCACCGTTTCATTATTGTAACTAATATTTCTCGGTTCAAGATGGAAGCAACACTGTTTTTTTTTAAATTCTCCATTCATCCTGCTTCTGTTAGTTGGAACCACATTATTTACGATGCATGCCATTAATGCTGAAGAAACACGTGGCGCTTGAGTTAAATATTTTTGCAATGTTTCAGAAAGCATACCAGTAAAGTGATTGCTATCAATCCAGAATTTAATTGGATCCGCCAATGATACCATGATAGGTTGTCAAGATATTGTTTTACCTCAATAGGCAACATCATTTCGTGGATTTGATTCATGTTATTTCGAATCTGAGCTTTGTAGACCTTTTGAATTGTTCTTCTCGTAATGAACATCGTTTTTGCTTTGTTTTCGATAGATATTAATTGATATTGATATATCGAAAATAAAAATATGACTAATATAGATTGTTATATTTCACAAAAAATATCGACATTTGTGTTAAGATGATTAACAAGCGATGCTGAGCTGGTCCGAAAAAAGTGTACATATGAAATGGATTGTGACCTCAAGTGATGTAGTAAAAAATTACTAATTTTCCTGCATGATGTGTTTGTTAGCGCTGAATAGAATTTGGGCTACAATGACTGTGAGGTGGAAAGCATGTTTTGTTATCAACGAGTGAATGGGATGGCCCGGATCATTTATTAGCGTCAATGAAAATGAGTACTGACACACGAAGAAGACGCAGGATTGATTCTAGGAACAAGGGATGATCCTACCGTCAACTATGATATTGCTCGATTACGATCGTTTTTAATTATCCAACCGTTCAACAATGCGTTTTTAGTTTAATTTAATTTGGAAAGGTTTCCTGGTTCGTTAGATAACTAGTGCGGATACCTTAATTGCACGTACGGCAAGATAGAGAGTTTCGACGCGACGAACTGTTGGTTTAGAATTGTATTTATATTATCTTCGGTAAAACTGCTCCACATCCCTTGTATTAGTAAAGTTGGATGAATTGTTAATTTCTGGGAACAAAGTATGCGAGACCGGTTTGAATATAATAAAAGGTGGTAAATAATACAAGCAAAGACAAATAGGAATTAAAATGTCAGTGAATGAACCAATTGCTAGTACTTCAAAAGTGGAAGATGAAATCACTGAAAAATCGTTATACAGTGAAGTGTCGAAGTTGCGGTTAAAAGATGCATTTATGCATTGTGAAAGCCTGTTAGTTAAAAATAATTAGATTGCTTCGGAAGCTTCGGCGCCCATTTCTCACAAAGCAATGTTAATTGGAGAGGAGATGTATAAAATTATTCTGGATATGCTGAATGAAAATGTCATTGTGAGTGACGAAAAACTTATTCATGCGAATGAGCAGTATGAAGAGGAACATTTTGAAACAGTTGAAACTGATCTTTCTTCAGATGAGTATACTCCTGAAGAAAAAAAGAGAAAGGAAACTTATCCCCTTGGACTATATAATCAAAACTGTGAACTATGCGAAAGCACATCCAACGTGGAATCTTTTGACACTACAAAGAGGATCAGACTTTAAAAAAAAGCTATTTATCAATATGGGAAGATGTAAAAGCAGGAGGACATCAGTTGGATAAATACACAGCTATCGATGCCTGGACTTATGATCGTTTCATTGACGCCAGAGAAGCATTTTAGCAAGTAACGACAAGGAATTTGCAACAGTGGGCTTTGACTGCCTATACGCAGAGTTTCTTGCAAAATGCCTCAAATCCTACGTACAACAGGAGAAGTTTCTTTGAATTGGTTATCTGTTCGAGCTTTTTGGTAAATTGGTTTATTAATAATAAAAGTCGTGACTTTTTCTTTTACCAAATTTTATTTTCGACTTTTCAAATATATATTTCGGCTTCATAGAGTAGCGACGACTTTTATTATTATTAGCAGGTTCTTCTTATAATCGACTTTTGGGGTGGACAAACGAAACCAGAGTTGTACGACGAGATCTTCACAGATAGCGTGCAATTGCCCACCTGCAACAATAATAAGTGCGTTTTTTTTGGCTCCCGCTCTAGAGTAAGTTCCAAACCCAAACCAAAAAAACGAATCAGGTTCTATACAGGTTTGAATTTTGCGCGATGCGCTTGGTAGCATTGTCAGCACGAAGGTGACACTGTCTTGTGACATTTAATAAGTGAAATTTCCGAGTTGAAGCGGTTATTATTTCAACAGAATCTGTATTATTTCGACAGGGTGAGTTATTAAATGAAATTAATTAGAAAAGGTGCATGCTGAGTAATTCTAACCAATTTTACTTAACGCTAAATGGACAACATAGCAATGTCATTTTTGGAGTCTTCTGAAGAGGAGAGTTTCCTTTCTGCCCCATGTCCGGCAACATCTGCAAAAAAAACATTTATCTTATTAAATCTATAACTATGTTACAACACTTAATTTATTAACTTGCTTTTTTCCGTTTTCCGCTCCATTCGATTTATTCACTCACTAAATTGACAGTTATTGCAGTAATGCCAACTTATCAGACGGAAATGAATACGGCTGGACATCTGTTGGACTCTAGAAACCCTAATGATAGAAAAGCTATCCAGTTCTAGGTTTTGTAACCCAGTGAATTCACTGGGCTACGAAACATGAATAGTTGTTGTTGTTTTACGTGTGTTTTGGGTTAGCTACTCTAGAGCGGGAGCCAAAAAACGCGCTTAATATGAGAGTTATGGTGCATGTTAAACGCATCTATTACAGTGAAAGCTCCCAAAGTCCTTACTCTAATTCGAATTATTCCTTAACTCAAAATCTTTGCACTATATTTTACGGTGTCATGGATTTTTCATAGAAACGAGTGTTATTTTCGTGATACTAACGAGAAAGACTCTAAACTGAAAGTAATAACACTGAAATACTTCTACCTAACATGACCAGATAAGATTAAACAATTGATATAGGAAATCTTCATAATTTAATATAACATTTTCGCAAGCGTATTTTACGAAAACGTTTGGATAATTGGGGAATTAACAAAGAAAACTGTAAGGTTGTTTTACGGAGATATCTAACACGTCAAGATGTCAATGCAGCATCATGAGAAATTGTCAATGCAAGACGATGAGAAATTGTTTTTGAAAATTCGGTTTCCGAATTGGATTAGAGCAAGACAGATTTACTGCTCCTGATATTTAAAGAACCTACCAATCATAAAGAGGAATTTGTAGAAACTAAGAATATGCTTGTCGAAATTGGTTATATTACAAACAAATGTAACTGGAAGGACTACGTTAAAGTTGATAAGGATGTAGCGACAAGTGCGATTACTGTAGATCACGCTTCTTATTCTAAGGAAAAAGGCTTTGATGATGATACGAGGTCTGGCTATTAAATAACGAAACTGCATATGAAAAAGAGGTTTATTGTAAAAATTATTCTACAATCGATTGCGCCCCTTCAATGTACTCCCCTCGGCACACACCGTTCCATTCGTTTTTTCCATTGGTCAAAGCAATGCTGGAAGTCTTCTTTTGAGAGAGCATTTAGGAGCTCCGCCGATTTTCGCTTCATCTCTTCCATCGACTCGAACCGGGTCCCTTTTAAGGCAGACTTGATCTTCGGAAAAAAGAAAAAGTCACAAGGCGCTAAATCAAACGAGTACGGCGCGTGTTCGCGCACTGGAGTGCCTCTAGCGGTTAATAACACTTAACAGATAGCGCGACTTGTTTTTCTACAACTCCGGCCGTTTCTTACGAACTCGCTCTCGCAGTGTTGCCAAAACTTTCAAATAATAAGTTTGGTTTACAGTTTGACCTTCTGGAACCCATTCAATCTTCACGATGCCGTTGATGTCGAAAAAACGATTAGCATATTTTGCGTCACACATTGTTATCGGCACGAGAAAAAACCGCATTTGTTTTTAACTTCTATAGAAAAAATACTACTACAGCGACCAAAACGTGGTTTTGTACTGGCGTAGCAGACACTACACGCTAACCAACGCTGCATTCGTTTCCCTCCCTACCCTTCCAAGACGCCTTCTGCGCGCGCAGTCTCGTTATTTAATAGCCAGACCTCGTATGTTAAGAATCTAGGAAAATAGCGGAAAATGTCAATGGGTGCAGGCGATTCAAATCCTCCGATTGGCAATCAAAACTACTGCGAACGTTCCTTATAGAGCGGGCATCTTATTTAGTAACATTAAATATTATTTCGATAATAAAATACTACTAAGCAAAAACAATCAAAAATCACAGACCCTCTTAGTTAATAAAAAATGTAGATATTCATAATGTATAATTACGTTTAAGTCAAATAAAATAGAAATACATAGATTTAAAAAACCATTCTCAAACGTCTTTTTATGAACTTGAAACTACCTAACTCCGAATTAGTGTGCCTTCCTTGTGAAACTTCGACTTAGAGAGGTTTTACTGTAGAAAATAAATTTTTGTTTGTTTAAAAAGTAACCATCCGTTATTTATGTGATTTATGACTGATTTGCTCATTCAACAAAGTTCAACATTCTTTAGTCTGGTAAAGAACACCAAGTACACACCCTATCACAATTACTGCGAAATTTTTGGATCCAAAATGACCAACAGATGTAACTAATTTTTGCTACAGTCAACCAGACAGAATTCTGGTGTATTATAATTATGAAATCGTCAGGTGTTCCTATAAACAGAAGTAAATTAAACAGAACAAACTCATAATTAGGATCTCTTATGGCTTTCACACAATGGCACTAGTTTTTCTGTGAGCAATGATGAATATTTGCTTCCAAAAAAATTACCAACAAATATCGACAGAAACCAGACAGACAGAAACCAGGCACATAAGTAGAAGACGTCAAGGATGTTCCATCCTTAAAATATTAGAGCGCAAAACTCCTCCGTTCTTGAGGAAAACGTCCTTAAAGTTTTTAGCATCGCTAATCGATTAAGTTTTTACAGTTGGCAGAAGCGGTGCAGTGTAGGTAGCAGCATTACAAGCTCGCGATCAAGGGGTCGTGTGTTCGATTCCCGTCGGGGTATTGTTTTCCTTTTTGAATAATTGTCTTCGTCATGTGTTCGATCACCGGTGGGTACTGTTCTTTTGAATATTCGTGGATGTAATTAGTTCAAGGTAAATCAGCAATGTTCAACTGCAAAAACATTTATTTTTAGAAATCAGCAAATTGTTCGATCATTTATATATGCAAATTATACAAGAAACTCATTGTTGAACGGATAGAGTCTTAAAAACTGTTGTAATCGAAGCAAAATCATAGCTAATGTTAAGATCATCCTTTGTTTCTCGAATCAACCATGCTTCCTCTTCGTGTCTCAAAGCCAAGTCGGCAAAAAGCAATAAACCAGGGTGGCGCCCAACGTGGCCATGAATGCTATGGTGTTGAATAATTGACCACCATAACATTTATGACTCGATACAATGGATAAGGATCGAATATCCTTGATGTCTTCTACTTATGTGCCAAATTTCGTCCAAATCTGAGATTCCATAACCTGTGCCTCTCCTAGTTAGAGGGAGAGAGCTTTACATTTTTTTATTTTAATTTAGTTGATGCATACCAGACTTGTTAATTTGAAGATATTTGAGTTGTTTTCTGTTGCTTTAAGTCCTTCCAAGTTCTTTTTTACTTTATTTTTTAGGTTACTAGAAGTACTTTATGAAAGCACAAAGATAAGGTAGGTAAGATACTACCGTATCCAATGAATAAGACACCAGAGAGTACTGTTTGCAGGACATTAAAATGTGTAAAGCCTTCAACCCTTGTAATAAGTCGCGATCTAGTTGAGAATGCTTCGTGGAACCGCAGTGAGTCTGGACCGGGTTATACAATGAAATGCACTAACGCGGATGTCGTACATCTAAAAATTAAACGTGCATATATCACATCGAAAGTTTTCGTGTAATGGAATCGCACAATTGTAACAAAAATAAGGAGGTGTAACGATTACATATTTAAACCAACATTCAAGCTTAACTTTTGCTTCATAGTTATTTTCACAAGTTAATTGTATTTTTAAACTTGTCAATAATAAGTTATGAAAGTTCATTTGTGTCATAAGTCAAGTCAGTTGTTAATCAATCATCATGCTCATCATTTAAATAAGCATTTTTTGAATTTAAATTAAGTTGCGCTAAAAATTTCATTCTCAAATGTATTGACCATGTGAGAGCCACAGCAGGATGCGCTGTCTTTATAACTTTATAGTATTAACCTGATAGTTCATATTGCCTGGACAGAGCAAAACGGTCAAACTGGAAGCTGTGAAATTGGTTAGACTTAGAAAGGATCGATGAGTTACCAAAAACAATGACTGAAATTTTATTATTCTCTCCAAAACGAAACCAAAACATCGCAGCTTTGTGTCCTCTCATCACATAAAATAATTTCGCCGAAATCCCTCAACGTCAACATGTATAAGTATCGATACAATTGTAATTGTTAATGTCGCTGGAGTATAATGTATCTACAAACTAAACAGTTCAAGTCATTGATCTGCACACTTACGTTAACAATATTCCAACATGAATCATGAACAAACGATTCAATGCATAAAATACTTAGTTAAAAAATCAGCGTTTCTCACCTGAAAGTGGGTCAATCAAAAGAATTTGCATTAAATGTTTAAAACTGAAAAGCGAAATAAACAATTTATTTTTATTTAAGTTGAACCTCAATAAAGAAGTGTTTTTACTGTTAAACGAGCACTCGAGCGTCATCGTTAGAAAAAGTTACCATAGAGTCTAGAAACTCCTACAGGGAGACTGACACACTGCACAGTTAGATTGTCTGTCAAAAATATGTAGCACTTTACACTAGAAACGATTGGCCATATGTTTTTAAAATGGCACGATCAGATTCAAATCGAGAAAAAGCTTCGACTTTATTTCAAGAACTGCGATTTAGTAGCATGATGAACTTAAACTCTTTGGTTAGAGAAATCATAAAAAAATCTACTGAGAAGCGAAAAAAATGAACAGCTTAAAATAAAATGATTATAGCATAATATGAATTAATCTCAAACTGATTGCAGGGATAAACTGGAGAAATCGACTTTTTTATTTTCCAAACTTTGCAAAAAAAAATTTCAAATGGACACTTGAAAGTGCATATTCAAGTTTCGCACGATTCCCATATCATTGGTTGGATTTTATAGGTTCAGTATGGTGGCCGATATTCCAATGTTATTGATTTCAACTTTGCTTTTGTGTTTTGGAACATTACCAAAGAGATGGAACGTTTATTGGTTGCTAGATAGAATAAACTTCTTTCACTTAAGTTTACTGTTACTGTTTTTTCAGCAATATTGTCAATATTTATATAATCAGCTGTTTTTGTTGTTTCTTCTCGATCTTTTTCACAATTGTATTCGGATGTCAAAAAATTAATGTAATAGAGCAATGTTCGATTCTAAACGGCCTGTATGGTACGCAAATATAAAATTAGACTAGTAGCAATGCGTTTAATCATTTAAATTGAAAATAAAGATAGTTTTATTCTTTGATACTCCAAAACAAGAAAATTCATACTAACGTTACGAATGTTACCGAATTTGTAAGTTCCTTCTCTCCCAATTCCAAAAAAGGAATTGAACAGTTAATAGATTGGATAGATGTGCATCTAATATAGTAAACTCAGCCAATTTACTTTCAGCAATATTAAATTTTGTTTTCGCCAGAAAGAAGACTTACATACTGAAGCACAGGTTTCTCGAATTTCTAGACTCGGAGATGAAAGAAACAATACATCTCTCCCGGACGTACTCCAACAATCAATTGAATTTATTTCTATCCACCATTTGTTTAAACTTTCATTTAAAAACAGGTTTTTTCATTTCCATGTCATATAGAACGCAATTTGTTTAAACTTTCTTGATGGCTGATGGAATACAAAAGCATAACACATATGAAAGCGAAACTCACCATAATTTTATCCTATCCTCCCACATATTTGGCGACATTTGGTATTGATCAATAACCCTTTGCGGTAACAAATCACGAGCAACTTCCGCCAACATACCAGGTTTATAATTTTCGGAATCATACGGCCCGAATTGAACGTGAACTGCATAGGACGCCAAAAGTACAGAGGCTTCTGGAGGACAATATATATCCATTGACAATATACTTTGTTTGATTTGTAGAAAGAAGAGATGTTGAGTTATTTCCTGAGCTAATTCTTCACTAACATTTTCCGGAAAGTATTTTGCATAAAAATTGAACACAAAGCCTCCATTCTTTAAGCTGATTTTTTGATCTTTAACCTTTCTACCCATCTTAAGCCAGGCCATTTCATTCCTTGTATCTTCATATTGTAGGCTGAAGTACCATGTTTCACGTAGTCCGATTGTTCGACAGACCAATTCAAATAAATCTTGTCCTGTTGCACGATGCTAAGATTCACCAAGATATAGTGCAATGCACACGAAAATAATTGCGAATAGTACCTGTAAATCAAATTCCAGTTCGGAATCAAACGTTATTATTTTCACAGGGAAAGACTTGCTTCTAACAAGTCTTCGAAAAGGCGACATAATTAGAGCAAATTTTGTGTCATGTCCACACGCTCTACTTTTTGCCTTGCAATAAGCAAAACACGCAAACAAAATGTAAGCACCCCAGAACCTTTGAAGCAAGAATTAGTACTGGACCGGGATATCTCTCAGATATGATACATCTGCGTGACCATAAAATTGCTTCTTATTTTGATTTGCAATTTTTGGGTCTCTCAGTTACACGTTTGATACAATTACCATCATAATGATGGAGAGCGTTAATATCATGATTAGTGATAGATATAAAGACTAGCGAAGGTAAACCCATTAGAAAATCGTCATCTAATTTCGCTCGCACATTTGAATCATCTACGTCCAATGAAGAAGGAGAGGAGGAACGGAACCCAGCGTGTAAAACCCTATACGTGGGATGGTAGAAGAACTTGGTCAGGGAACTGTCAAAAAATTTCATGCAAACCATCAAAGTGACAACCGCGTGTGTAAACATCGCGAGTAATTTGTGTTTCGAAAGAAAATTAAGCGTGTCTGCTCGTTAATATACTGTGGAATAAAGTGCTTATTGTTTAGTGAAATTTGTGGCACTGCTGCAAAGTTTAAAAACAAAACAAAACTAAGTGAAGGTACTTTTAAACTGCAAAATTTTATAATGATTTGTGTTGTTCCGAATTGCAGAAGTAAGTCGCGTGCTCGTGATGTGGGAGTCTCATTTCATACGTAAGTTAAATTTTAATTACTTTCCTAACATGTGAGTAGCGTATAAGGCGTAACTTATGAAAAATTCAAGATTTTTAAAAATGCAGATATTTGACATTCCGTCTGATTTTAGTTGATGATGTAGGTCAGTGGCGTGTTTGAAAAAAAATACTTTGGGGCAATTATAGGATATTCAATGTTATAATTGCACATTATAATAATACTTATGCAGCAACTAATAACGAATTGACTTTATATTTCCTTGCAGTTTCCTGTTGTTGCAGATGTTGTGGTTGCGAGCGATTGAATATCACTAATTTTACTTTAATTTAAAAAGCCGACTGCTGTTAACATTTTGGAGTGGCCGTAATTCCGCCAAAGCCGGTCCCACGCACGGTTGTGAAAGGAAGAGGGTGGCTTTCTTTGAGATATTCGAATAGTTCAAGTCCAATTTAAATATAAGGCTTATATCAGAGTCAGGTGATTCGCTGACTTCGGTTAATTTAACTTGACGGAGCCTCACGTCGTCGTTTCTTTATTACATTGTTGGAGGGTGCGATGTTTTGGTTTCAATCGGATCCAACTAACCCCGCGTAACCGAACTGCCTGACTCGGAGATCAGGCTATTGTGGCGATTATAGTTCCAACAATTATATTTTGAGAATTTAAATATTTTCATATTTCGCGCCAAAACTTTGCTCCCTCCAATTCTCAATATTGCCCGCCGATGACCAGCACTACTACATAGAAGTGTCACTACTACATAAAAGAAAGTTCTACCTTAAATTTTGTAGGGGTTCCACTCCATAGTTACACCTCAATGCCTACGTCACGTATTCAATGAAATTAGGGATACCAAAGTAACAAATCGGAAACAGCGCGTATGGCATGCCAAAATAAAACGAAATGTCACATTTGAATTTGGCGTTGCAAAAACGCCACATATTAAAATTGTTGCGGATCCGTTTTCATTTTTTTGTTTACATTTTTTCAATTCTACCAAATTTGTAACCTATTTAAATTTCCCTCAGTACACTGCCCAAATAATCGGCATTAGCAGTACTAAATCGCAAATTGGTAATCCACCACACGCGCTGTCTCTCTCGAGAGGTGAGTTCAGGTGATCGAGCGCGAATCGGTTCTCTTTGCATGCTGTCACCCTCTGATTGGCCGAAAACATTTGCTGATTACCATATATGGTAATAAATAAAGCAAAAATGCTTCGACTCGTGATCGCGGTGAAGTGGGTGTGAGAGAGGAGAGTTGAGTAGGATATGTGAGAGAGTGGAGTTGAATAAGAGGGCGACACCAAGACGGTCACGGGATCGGCTCCGCGCGAGAAAAAACAAGCTGTCGGGTTTTCCGTTTTCTTTAAATTAAATTAAATTTCAATCGATAATTATTGTAGTGTGTGCGTTAAATCATCCGCTAAACTCCCTCGAAAATTGGTTTATCTGGTGCAAGGCAAAGCTGAAGTCCAAAGAAAAGTACCAGCGGCTACCGACAAATTCATCGGCGTGGATTTCATTGCAACCTGTTGCGAGCTATGCAAAATCATCAGTCCGAAACTCGAAGATTTGGCCAACCAGGATGGTGACCATGTTATTATATTGAAGGTTGATGTCAACGATTGCAAGGATTTGGACGGTGAATATGGTGTGTCGAGCAGATAAATATTTTGTATTCACCAGAAACGGCGAGAACATCGACTCTTTTGTCGGGGCGAATGCTGAAGAATTGGAAACGAGGTTTGCCAATCACTTGGAAGCTAGCTCCTAATAATTGAAAGTGAAACGCATTCATATTAGTTAATATTATTCGTACTGCGGGTACTGTTGTTCCGACAACCGTAAGTTTTTTTTGGTAACATATCATCATAAATTTCGGTTACAATTGTTATGTCTACACTTTATTTAATTTTCAATTCTGAAAAGTGTCGGGTAATTCGCGTAGTTTGTTTGAATCGGGATTGTGATTATCACAATCACACCCAGTAATCGCTTCCACGTTTGAAACCGTTGCAATCCCAGTTTCGACCCACTTCTATAATATATATATATATTCACTTCTAACTTGTAGTCGTCGAGTAATTTGTTCGAATCGTGAATCATCTCGTTTTACGTACTTCACATTTTATTGTGACACACAATTTAAGTGTCTAATTAAATTTTGTATCTGATCGCGTATTGTCTGTTGGTAGAGAGACCAAATATATACTTAAAAAAAAATACAAATAATAATCACTTCATGTTGTCCGATTCGGTATGTGAATCGACACAATAATAACAAGTCATACTTTTGTTAAAACTATGTACAATAATTTAAGTCAAAATTTATGTAAATTCATGTAAAACTATTGTAAACTATTGTAAACCACTCACACTCACACTCCTACAATCGGTTTCGGTAGTACGCGTTTAGTATCTTCGCCGCGGTTAGTAATTGAGCGTATCGCTCATTGGCGTATAATTGATATATTTATCGTAGTTTTGTGGCGTTTCGCTATAAGCGAGTAATTTGGACCGCCTTTTTGAGTTAGCTAGAGTATCGTTAAGTTGTAATATAGTATCGTGTACTATAGTATCGTATAATATCGTATCTTATAATATCGTTTCGTGTAATATCCTATTCGGTAAAATAACTTAAACATTTTGTGTATATATACTCCGTGCGAACATTTTGTCGCTCTATCACTTAACTCAACACATAATAACTACTATCTTAATTTATATATCATTCTATCCTGCAACATGGATATTCCTCAAGCGTTTTGGCCCAAAGTGATATCTTCTCCGGTTACGTCTCTTGAAATCAGACCATCCCTCGAGTTAGGGAGTGAGTCCAATCCTTTTTCTATTAATCATCCGCTACACGTGTCTGAAGTGGGAGGCAGTTCCCCACCTAATCAATCCGTGGTGATAAACATTCCACCCGAACAATGTCAGGCGCCCATCATTTCCAACAGTCCTAAACATATTGTGACTGAAAAACCTATCCACACTGCGGATTTAAGTCCGACACAACATGTAGGTGAGAGGAAATCTCCACCCCCTACATACCCATACGTTCTTTATATCCATAGTTTTCCTCCACCTGTGAGAGAAACCTTAAACACCTCTGTTCGTCATAACGTACCAATATTTAAATGGGGCATCACGTTTGATGGAACCATCTCTAGTCTCAACGCCGAGAATTTTATATTCCAAGGCGAGACTCTCTCTCGCACATATCAGGTTTCGTTTGCAGAACTCATCGCGAGGTTCCATTTATTAGTTCGTCGACCAGCAGTTGTCTGGTATTGGAAATATTTCCAACTAAATCCCCAGTCCTTTGATTCGGACGGCTTTAAGGCCGCTTTTCTGAGCCGGTATGGCTCTCTTACCTCCGACGTGGATATCCGAAGACGTATTGACGCGCGGATTCAAAAACCCTCTGAAACATTCATTGAGTTCTTTGATGCAGTTGAAGGACTGACTCTTCAGCTTCGGCATCCATTACCGGACACCGACCTACAAGGCATCTTATACCGTAATATGTCTACCCGTCTGAGCGATCACCTAGCTGGTCGCACCTTTAACAACACTTGTGAACTAGTTCAATGCTGTATTTCCGTCGAGAGTGTATGGAACATCAACAATCCTGTAAAACGGACTATTCCTTTCGTGCGGCGTTCTGTGCACGAAATTCATCTTACTTCCGGATCGCAAAACGCCGATCATATCAACTCTCGTCGTTCTTCTGGTAATCCATTCAGGCAGGCAGACGTATCTCCTACAGTTCGCTATTCCGAAATTTTTTCTAACTCAGTTATCTGTTGGAACTGTAAGCGTAGTGGGCATTCCTTCGGAAATTGTCTGATTCCGGTAAATCGACTTTTCTGTTTTGGTTGTGGCCACGATGATGTTCTGAAACGGAGCTGGGTTAAAAGCAATCTGTCGTGAAACGGGCGAAGGAGTGTGTAATTTGCGGGGAATCGATCCACTCCAGTCATCACCAACACCATGCCTCTGAATCGGTCCGACCGAACAAAACCACGTATCCTAGTCAGACCCGAAGCAAATCCGCGTCTGTAAATCCGGTACCTTCCTTCTCTGATATTTCTACTAGGGATGTTACCATACAAACGGATCCCAATATCAATTTAACATCTGTTATAGTATCTGTCGAGTCCATACATAGCGATCCTGTTTCCGTAACGTCACCTCATATAGTGCATCCTTCTATTAAATCTAAATGTCGCTTACTGTCCAATAGTCGCCTACGTTGGTGTAAACGTACGGCATTATATTTTTAAAAACTTCGTCAACTGCGTAAGTCAGTAATGCATTCCATATATTCCGATGATCCTTATGCTGATTCCCGACCTTTTCGTGAAATAGCCATTAATGGGCATAAACTCTCTGGGTTACTCGATAGTGGAGCTAGCGTTAGCATTTTGGGTCACGGTGCTTTAGACCTTATATCTAAATTACAACTTTATCTGCATTCTTCCAAACTCCATATTATTACTGCTTCTGGAACACTTGTCTCCGCGTTAGATTATGTAGAACCTTCAGTCTCCTTCGGGAATCTAATTACACCCATCCGATTTTTAGTAGTCCCTTCCCTAGCACATTCCGTGTATCTTGGCATCGATTTTTGGAACGCATTTAATATCGTACCTTTTCAGTTACCTTCTCTAAAAGTACTTAATACTGTTTCCAACTCTGAAGGCGATGTGTATCATCACCTACCCAAAGCGCAGCAAATGCAGCTTCAATCTGTTATCCAGACCTTTCCGTCCTTTAACGAGCGTGGCTTGGGGAAAACTTCTCTTTTGAGTCATATTATCGATACGGGTTCTGCTAAACCCGTTAAACAACGTCACTATTCGGTGTCTCCTATTATTCAATCTCAGTTATATTCCAAATTAGATCGTATGCTTTCTCTCGGCGTTATAGAGGAAAGTCAGAGCTCATGAAGTTCTCCAGTCACCTTGGTCCGCAAACCCGGTAAAAATCGGCTATGTCTGGACGCTCGTCGGGTTAACGTAGTCACTATCAAGAACGCATATCCCCTTCCGCTAATTGAGGGTCTCTTATCTCGTCTACAATCTACTAAATTTATAACCAGTCTAGATCTCAAGGACGCCTTTTGGCAAATTCCGTTATCTTTGGAGTCCCGCGAAAAGACCACTTTTACAGTCCCTGGTCGTCCTCTATATCATTTCACTGTTATGACTTTTTGTCTTTGCAACGCCCCACAAACTCTGGTGTCGCCTCATGCATAAAGTCATTCCGCACGAGTATCATGACAAAATTTTCGTCTATCTAGACGACCTACTCATTATCAGTGCCACCTTTGAGGAACATTTAGATCTATTAAGTAAAATGGCTCAATTTCTCACTTCCGCAGGCCTTACTATTAACGTAGAAAAAAGTAAATTCCTTCAACGCGAGATCAAATATCTCGGATATATAGTCAGTGACAGTATCCTAAAAATTCGGATTTTCTAGTATTATTGACTACCCCACTCCTAGGTCCGCTAAGGACGTACGGCGTTTTATGGGAATGGCGGGTTGGTATCGTCGTTTCATCCTTCGCTTCGCCAGCATCACTGCGCCCCTAACCAATTTATTTCAGAGTAAGCGTTCGTTTAAGTGGAATGACTCCGCCGAAAACGCTTTCTCACAAATAAAACAAGCCTTCATTTCGGCTGCAGTTTTAATTAATCCAGACTTTGGGAAACCTTTCTTTATACAGTGTGACGCCAGTACTACCGGTATCGGTAGCGTGTTATTTCAAAAGGATGAGGATGGCAAGGAACATCCTATGGCTTTAATGTCCAGTAAATTAAATTCTGCCCAACGTAACTATACTATCACTGAACTCGAATGCATTGCGGCTGTTCGAAGTGTAAAAAAATCTCGTGCCTATATCGAGGCGTTTTCTTTCACTATCATTACCGATCATGCCAGCCTTAAATGGCTGATGTGACAAACTGATCTTTCCGGCAGACTGGCTAGTTGGAGTCTCAAACTACAAGGATTTGACTTTCAAATCCAACACTGCAAAGGATCCGTAAATGTCGTCCCAGACGCGTTGTCGCGAGTACATGAGGGTATTGTAGCCGGCAATTTCTCTATTCTATCTGACCAAACTTTAACTTCAATTCTTCCGGAACATGCTTCTCTGCATCCTTTAATTCCTGATTCAGCCTTTAGTGACTCTTCATATCTAGAGCGTATCGATCTCCTACATCAAAACTCCGATAAATTTTCTAATATCTGGGTACAAAACGGGAAAATCTATATTAATACCGGTGTCATGTCGGATGACCAAGTAAATATCCCTCAAACTAAACTATGGGTGCCCGACAGTGTCCAACAACTTCTTATCTTTCAAAGTCATAGCTCCCTTGTATCCGCACATGGTGGTGTCCATAAAACCGCCGAAATATTGCGTCTCAAACTCGACGTCCGTAAATTTATTAGTTAGCCTGCAAACAGACAAAATCTAATAACCAAACTATACGTCCTCCCCTCGGACAAATTCGTATTTCTGAGCGTCCACTGCAGCGCCTGTTCATTGACTTTCTGGGTCCATATTCCCGTTCTAAGTTCGAAAATACGCAACTTTTCGTGGTGCTAGACCACTATTCCAAATTTCTATGGCTTAAGGCTATGCCTAAAGCAACTGCCGAATCCGTTGTGAACTTTCTGTCCGAAAATATTTTCCATACTTTTGGCGTCCCTGAATTTATTCATTCCGATAACGGAGTGCAACTTTGTGCCTAAAGTTTTCACGCAACTTCTGTCAGACTACAATATCACCCAAGTTTTGCATCCTCGATATTCTCCTCAGTCCAACGCTTCTGAGCGTGCCAATCAATCCATTTTATCCGCTATTCGCTCTTATATTGGTGACGACCATTGTAATTGGGACCGTTCCCTAGTGGAGACATGCGCTGCATTAAGGAACGTAGTGCATGAATCCACTGGTTGTTCACCGCACTTCCTAATGTTCGGATTTCAGGCTATTAGACATGGCTCTGACTACACTCACCTACGTTAATTATCTTCTTTAGCTGATGGTCAACTAAGTGTCACGGAGCGCAATGACAAAATGCGTGATATTCAAATCAAGGTCCAATCTAAACTCCAAGAATCATACCTAAAGGGCAAACGCAGATACGACTTGCGTAGTAAGCCCCGAATGTTTCAGCCCGGTCAAGCTGTATATGTCCATAATCATGTCTTGAGTAAGGCTGTTGATCGGTTTTCCGCCAAACTCGCCCCGAAGTTTGTGCCTGGAATCATTGTTCGACCTGTGGGACAGGTTGCCTACGAAGTTCGGGATATGTCCGGTAAAACTCTTGGTGTATGTCACGCACAGGACATTAAGAGTTAGCTTCGATCTGTTTATTTTGTTGATAGCTGTATATATCTCTATATATATCGTACATATATTAGTATGTCATCGTTTTTGTATAAAAATAAGTCTAGATATTATTAGGTGAGGTTGTAGATATCGGTAGTATTTAGTACAGGACGTGGTCCCTTATAAAATTAGTAGTCCAGTGAGTTTTCCTAATGGCCTCGTCGTGTGACGTAACGGTTGCATTAGTGTGGACGTATATAGTTAGTTTGCTTCGTGATCCAACGAGTTTTCCTAATGGCCTCGTCGTGTGACGTATCGGTTGCATTAGTCTGGACACGTATATTAGTAAGTTTGTTTCGAAGTCCAATGAGTTTTCCTAATGGCCTCGTCGTGTGACGTATTGGTTGCATTAGTGTGGACGTGTATTTTCTTAGTATGTATATCTGCACCGTATATAGTTATGTTGTACAGTATTTAGTATCTGTCCGTTTAGCTTCAGTTTGTCTTATTGGGTTTGGAGTCACAAAATGCTAGAGAATTGACGACCTCTGGGGTCCCTTAACTAGTCCGCGTTGACATCTGTATATAATGTAGATATTTTGGTGTTGTATATACTATCGTGTTAGTTTATATTCTGAATAACAGGGTTTGTGGTCATAAGCAACTAAGGTAGTGACGATCCTTGGGGTCCCTAAATAATTGCTCCCCAGAAGTGAGACCATAATTTTTTGTCTTCTAAACATAGCTCTTTATCTTCTGAATTTTAACCATTTTACCTATCGGAATCTAGTATTCCTCATCTTTTCATTTCCGGTATACAACAGTTTCAGTTGCTAGTCAACTATCTTAAGGGGGGGTTCACATTGAACTCAAAATTTATGTATTTGTCATCGTTTTTTAAAGTTCTGGTTTGTTTTCTTTGGACGATCCGAGACTGGGGTTGAAATCTGTCAGGTTAGACCTGAAGCTCTCTATGGGGTTTGAGAAGAAGGGCAACGGTCGATTCTTTTTGGTTATTACAGCTCAACCGCAGTGTCAAACTCGGACGGACCACCATTTCGTTTTTCCGTGTATTGTAGTGTCCCAGATATCTTTTCGTAATGTTATCCATGATCTGTAATAGTCGGTTTAATTAATCATCTTTCCAACACGCCCGTGTTTCATTTTGTTTGAAAATCAGTAACCCGCCGTCGATAGGTTCCGTTCCTGTTTTAGGCTAGTTCGACTAATTAGTTAGTTTGGAAGGCTTATTTCGGGTAAAACTGTCGATCGATTAGGGTCACCTTAACGTAATATCGTATCGAGGAACTTGCGTGAACATGTATGATGATTTCGACGGTAATACGTTTTGACTACATCTGCTGAGCTTCACGTAGGAATTCCCTTTTGTTAAGACCCTCCTGGTTCGTTTGAGCGAGCATGATGATTTTGACGTTTAGACGTTTTGACTACATCTGCCTAGCCTCATACCAACCATGAGATCTTTCATTACTTAGAGTTCATTCATAGCCCGGCTTTATTGTGGGAAGACTCTTCTCAGGGCGGGGTCGTCCCCACGTTCTGTTGCGGATCAGTTTTCATTTTTTTGTTCACATTTTTTCAATTCTTCCAAATTTGTAACCTATTTAAATTTCCCTCAGTACACTGCCCAAATAATCGGCATTAGCAGTACTAAATCGCAAATTGGTAATCCACCACACGCGCTGTCTCTCTCGAGAGGTGAGTTCAGGTGATCGAGCGCGAATCGGTTCTCTTTGCATGCTGTCACCCTCTGATTGGCCGAAAACATTTGCTGATTACCATATATGGTAATAAATAAAGCAAAAATGCTTCGACTCGTGATCGCGGTGAAGTGGGTGTGAGAGAGGAGAGTTGAGTGGGATATGTGAGAGAGTGGAGTTGAATAAGAGGGCGACACCAAGACGGTCACGGGATCGGCTCCGCGCGAGAAAAAACAAGCTGTCGGGTTTTCCGTTTTCTTTAAATTAAATTAAATTTCAATCGATAATTATTGTAGTGTGTGCGTTAAATTATCCGCTAAACTCCCTCGAAAATTGGTTTATCTGGTGCAAGGCAAAGCTGAAGTCCAAAGAAAAGTACCAGCGGCTACCGACAAATTCATCGGCGTGGATTTCATTGCAACCTGTTGCGAGCTATGCAAAATCATCAGTCCGAAACTCGAAGATTTGGCCAACCAGGATGGTGACCATGTTATTATATTGAAGGTTGATGTCAACGATTGCAAGGATTTGGACGGTGAATATGGTGTGTCGAGCAGATAAATATTTTGTATTCACCAGAAACGGCGAGAACATCGACTCTTTTGTCGGGGCGAATGCTGAAGAATTGGAAACGAGGTTTGCCAATCACTTGGAGGCTAGCTCCTAATAATTGAAAAAGAAACGCATTCATATTAGTTTATATTATTCGTACTGCGGGTACTGTTGTTCCGACAACCATAAGTTTTTTTTGGTAACATATCGTCATAAATTTCGGTTATAATTGTTATGTCTACACTTTACTTAATTTTCATGTTTAAATCGATTTGAAATCAGCAGTAATGTTCTGTTATCTTAAAGAAAAAAATTAGAGTTTAAGTTGTAATAAAGTGTAAATAATATGAAGTGAGTTTTCATGGTTTCTCTCCTCCTCAGCTTGTGCGTGATTCGGTTTAGTCCGGTTCTTGATGTTTTTTCTCTCTATGTGATTTTTGATTAGCCCACGACCCGGTGAGCTAGCCGGTTTCAAAAAAATGTTAATCTACGGTCGCCACTATGTGGCCACTGTTGTTGGGTGCTCCTCACGGGGTCTCCTCTCGGCAATCGTCTTCCCCGTCGCGTCCGAATTGGCGGGGCACGTGGAGGATGGTTGTCTGTGCAGGAGATATGGTATTGTGGGAGCACGGAACAAAAGTTACCAAATTTTCAGGTAACAACAACGAATATTTACTGTAGTTAATATTATAGCTTAGGAAACAAACAAATATTCTCTAATGAATATTCACATGGCACATTATTTATCTTTTATTCCAATACGTGTCACTCCACCCAGCAGAAAAATCACATCTTGTTTGCCGCAAAGTGTTGCTGAAATTCCTCCTGGGCAAAATGTCATGATTCTCTGAACAAATACGTCATAGCAGCTTCGGAAGAGACTTCCTGGTCGCATTGAACAGGGAACTAGAGGAATGGTGATATCCGTGTAGATGCGTATATGTGAGTTGACCGACTTTCTGCTGCCGCTGTCTAATCGTTGAATGTCAATTATCTCTCAATGTCACTTTGACAGTACAAAAAATGCCGAGAGTTTTGAGAATTATGTCTTCCGCGCAAATATTTTGGCTAGATATATTCTTGATAGAATATTCTACTTGATAATATTGTGTGTTATAAACTAGTGAGAAGTGTTACTGTCGATGAAAAGTTGCGAATTGAGTGTTATTAACGATGAAGTGTGTGATAGATTCTTGTGCGAATGAAACGCGTTCTCGGCCGGCAGGAGTATCTCTTCATATGTAACTATATCCGAAAGTTATGTATTTTAAGTTTGCGCAAATTAGAAGAGTGTTTTTCAATGATAAATGATTCATTTGGTTGCATTGAATTTTCTTGCAATAATTTCTGCCAGTTGCGCTAGCACTGTCAAAACTTGAACAGTGGCGTTCAATTAAATTAAATGAATCGAAAATCTAGATTTGATCCTTTTTATTCGACTTATTTATGAAACGATAGCATGCAAGATATGAGTGTCGCCGTAATTCTTCTTCTACGCCAAGTGTCGAAATTATTTGCGCGATTGAAAATTTATAGTGGTTAACAGCTGTGATGAGTTTGAAAGGTGACTACAAACTTGTATAGTGCAATTTTTTTAGTGAATAGTCGTGTTGTTAGTTTGGATTATTAGTGAAAAAAGCGAAAAACGCTAAAATTAAATGCATCGTAAGGTTTTGTCGAAATCAGCCGTATGAACGCCCTGTCAGCATTTCATTTCACCGGTAAGTAATTTTTTTTTGGAAAAAGTGTTTTTTAATAGTTCTTGTTACAATTATATGTCATATATTCCACGCAAAAACCCGCAGCAAAATGATGTTTACTGTTTTGTTAATAAATGTCATTTTACACCTCTTAGACATTGTGTCGCTCGGTAGCGGTTCAGAAAATAGATTTGAGTGGGCCCAATTCATAAAACTTTCTGTACTCATATTGGATCATTAAACGTGCTAATAAACTTGATGTATTTATCCTAAACAACTGCAATTTTGAGAAACGACTTAATTATAAAAAAGATTTTGATAAGCAGCACCAGCACCTAAAATCCGCTTAAGCCGGTCCCAAGCCCGGTTGCAAAAAGGATGAGGGATGTGGAATATATATATATATATATATATATATATATATATATAGATATATATATATATATATATATATATATCTATATATATATATATACATATATATATATTTATATAGATATATATATACTAATATATGTATATACTAAGCTGAAAATTTTCAACAGTAACCTAACCGATGTATATATAATATAAGTGTATATATGGTGTTTATATATAATATACGTTTGTGTGTATAAATATTTATATAAATATGATAAAAAATTGCGTTACTGTTAAATGTTTGCAGCTTTTTTGATACCTTTTCAACTAAACCTCTCCGAATTCATAATTAGTTGTCAAATTTAGCGCCTTCCAAAACTATGATCCCAGCTATGTACGAATTTCAAATTATCGTTACGCATTCCAACAGTAGATACTTCGAAAAATTCATATCTGGAAATGTGTTTATTTTCCTCTCCATTAGTTCCTTCCTCGTTGCTTTATACCATGATGCATAGAACAGGGAACTAGAGGAATGGTGAAATCCGTGTAGATGTGTATATGTGAGTTGGCCGACTTTCTGCTGCTGCTCCCTAATCGTTGAATGTCAATAATTTTTTAATAGTCCCTCACTGTCACTTTGACGTACAAAAAACGCCGAGAATTTCGAGAAGTTTGCCTTCCACGCAAATATTGTGCCTAAATATATTCGTGTTAGAATAATTTACGTGACTACATTGCGTGTTATAAATTAGTGACAAGTGTTGCTGTCGACGAAAAGTGTTGGAACTAATTTTAAAGCAGTGAATTAGCTGGTATAAACGATGAAGTGTGTTATTGCCTGTTGTTCGAATAACTCATGTTCTCGGCCGGAAGGAGTATCTTTTCACGTGTAAGTATATCCGAAATTTACGTATTTTAAGTTTGCGTGAGTTAAGCTAGTGTTTTTCAGTGAAAAATACATTGAATTTGCATTGAATTTGTATTGAATTCTCTTCCAATAATTCCTGACAGATGCGCTCGCACTGTCAAAAATTGCACAGTGGCGTAGTCAGTATGGGCGCAATTTAGTTTAGTTTGTCTAATTAGTCTATAAATTAAATGAATTATTTCCATGAATATGTTGTTAACTTTCCCTTTAGATTTCCTCAAGATCAAAAAGAAAAAGATGTCTGGATAAATGCTATTGGTTGCAACCCCGATTATGTTTCAAAACATACATGTATATGTTCTGAACATTTTCTTGGCAAGGATTTGATTAAGATCGGGAAAAAAACTTGCCTTAGTAAAAAGGCGGTCCCAATGATTGGACTTAAAACGGAACAAACCATGGTATGCTATTTAATAATAGAATTGTACTTGAAACAAAATCCGATTTTTACAGATTCCTCAAGATTATTCAAATTGTTTGTCTTACACCAGTGCTAAGCGTTATTTGTCGCTGAAAAAGGTAATAAAAAATATAAGAGATAAGCTTATTCATTAGCAATTTCAATAGGTTCTGTCAAGGCATAGTGATGGCATCGAGACGAGCAAAAACGAGCTGAAATTATCTTTAAAGGGATCAACATACGAATTTAATTCAGGCTGCCGCTCTACAGATGCAAATATTATTAACTTTAAAGAAAAATTAGTGAGTGCTATTCATTTAATCGTATAGTCTAATTGAAATGTGAAATATAAATTATTGAAGATGGAATATCAATGAACTGTATACTTTTTTTAGATTCCAACGGGCTCAGCAACTGTTTGTTTTACTACAAAAACCAGCTGCCAGAATCAGATCATTACGGAATGCAATGTAAGAATATCAGCTTCTAAATGAAACAAATACTTATGTAATAAGAAATTTGCGAAGGCAAAACCAGCGAAGATATAAATGTAGTAAAAATGTCAGCAGCTTATTGGGTACTTTGAAGTCAAAGAATTTTATGAACGAAAGCTTTCGAGAAGTTCTTGAAAAAGTAAGCGGTCCAAATCGACTCATATTCGAACACCAACTATTTCGGGCGGATTCAAAAGTAAAACAAAAATGCTACGGTCCAGAATTCAAAGCTTTTGCACTGAATCTAAATTTCTTATCATCGCGTGCATACGAATATGTCCGCAATAAATTTGATAATTGTCTACCACACAACAGAACCCTACGAATGTGGTATGAGAAAGTTGACTGTGCTCCAGGTTTCACAAAAGAGTCGTTTGAAGCAATTAGGAAAATTGTTAACGCAACTGAAAGCTCGGAAACGATAGTAGTCAATTTGGTTTTTGATGAAATCAATATTCGCCAGCAAACCGAATGGGATGGAGTGCAATCCTACGGTTTTGTGGATATTGGTGACGGTGGCAATAGTGACACCATAGCCACACAGATATTGGTTCTGCTCGTTGTGTGTATGAACAGAGCATGGAAAATACCGGTTGCCTTTTTCCCAATAGCAAGTATTAACGCAGAACAGAAAACAAATATTTTGTCTTTATGCATAAAGCATTTGAATGATACTGGCGTTGAAGTAATCGGCATTACGAATCTTACAATGACAAATTTGTTAGGCTCTGACGTTCGAATCTCAAATTCGCAAGGATTTGTTGAATTCGAAGGAATACAAGGAAAACACATTCTTCATCCTGATCCCTGCCACATGTTGAAGCTGGTACGGAACGCCTTAGCTGATTTGGGTGTGATTGTCGATGGTGGTGGCCGTTTGATTAAGTGGGAGTATTTTAAGGCTTTACTATCGCTTCAAGAAAAAAAGGTTTCCATTTAGGCACAAAGATGCGAAAAGCTCATATTTATTTTCATAATCAAAAGATGAAAGTTCGCTTAGCTGTGCAGACTTTCAGTAGGTCCGTGGCTGATGCACTAGATTTCTGCCGTGATGTTTTGCATTTGCACGAATTCAAAGGAAGTGAAGGAACTTCTGAATTCGTAAAAACGTTCAATGACATTTTCGATATTTTGAACAGTCGTAAAGTATCTGAATTTGAACTCACCAAAAAAGCGCTATGTGACAGCAATTTTCACTTTCTTCAAACATTCACTGAAGCTTCCATAAAGTACATTGAAGGATTGTACCTTCCCTCCGGTATATTTGTCATTGCATCCAATAGGAATGTGGGATTTAGAGGTTTGATTGCAGGTCTGCGTAATATACGAGTTATATATGAAAGATTTATAGAGTCGAAAAAACTCAAGTTTTTGCCGCTATACAAGATCAATCAAGATCATATAGAACTTTTCTTCTCATCAATACGCACAGGCCTGGGATATAATAACAATCCCACAGTAAGACAGTTTATAGCAAGCTACAAAAAATTACTCTTCAGAAGCCAACTTCGCGATGGTGGCTTGGGAAATTGTATTCCTTTGGAGCAAATCTCTATCCTTAACGCCAATAAAACTTGTCCTATGCAAGACATAAATTTGTCGGCGAACAGACCATCCATGCTAGAAGAACAACCAATGGTAGACACAACTCCGTACGATCTGATGTTTATACAAGAACATAGTTACGCTACAGATCCAGCTAGACTGACGGAGTATGCTGTTTCTGTTATTGAGTACATAGCTGGTTTTGTTGTGTTCAAGATAAACAAGACACTTCAATGTGATGTTTGCCTATCCGCAATCCAAGGAGATATTGTGCCATCATCACTCATACTTTACAAAACCAGAGGGCTGCTTAAAATACCTTCAAAAAGTGTAACACTCATTTGCCAGAAAACTGAACGGCAAATTCGAAGATATCAGCTTGGTAAGGATGGAAACATTTTACAATCGCGAATATTCCAATCCATATCTATCAGCGTGTTAGCTGATTGCATCGGAGAAAACCTTTTTGATTGCTATTTCAAACATATGGTTGAAACTCAACATTACTGTCTTCTCATTAAAGCTGTCATTAAAGTGTATCTAAAAACACGATCTCATTTCATAGCGAAAACGCAATCAGAAAAAAATTCTATTAGGCAGCGAATAACTAAAATTATTCATTTTAAAGGAATTTAAACGATATCTAACATCACAAAAATATCTTATCGTCTGTGAAGTACTATGTACTAAAATATAAATACGGAGAATTACTGAAAATTGATGGAGAGAGTGATTGAAGGAGACGGAGGTGGTTTTAGTCGGTAGAAATCCGGCATGCCGAGAGGCAGGAGCTGATCGGTATCTTTTGAAGATTTCCACCTTCCAACGATGAAAAAAAAATTTGATCCTTGTAATTCGACTTAGTTATGAAACCATAGCATGCAAGATATGAATGTCACGATAATTCCGCCGAAGCCCGTCCAAAGCTTGGTTAAAAAAGGAATAGGGAGGTCGAATGATTATATAATTTCTTTTAAATTCAATATATGAATATTTATTTTTTAATGTTGTATGTATATAATTAACAATGTATGCGTCTAGATTTGATGTATTAACATTGTTCCAAACAAAACATGCCACAGTTGGCGAAAATTAAATTTAATTAATACTCTACATGAATGTTTACTCGCTTGATGTAGCTGTTATCATGCTCGTTATTTAATGCTTTCAAATGTTACCCTCTATATAAGCTTGTATTCCGGTCAGTAAATATATTTTCCTTGAAGTTTTTACAAATGATACAAAATTTCAAATAAATCTTGAACTCCCGCCTTATATTTGCCCATTTTTACTCGCATGCGATGTACGCCCTTAACGTCAGCAAGTTTAGTGTTAGTGTCACAACCACACTCATAAAAGTTAGCCCACCAAATTTGATGATTTTCCTCTCCTGTGTTTATTACCTCTTTGCCATGATCAATGAGAACATAACTAACAAGAGAGGTGAATAAACAATGCTTTTGAGATGACGACTTCGCGCTCCTAGCGTTGAACAAGTGTGTTGATATTACCAAGGGCGTACATAAAAAACACCAATAACGAAATATTTTTGTTTATGATTTTCGATTGAGCTTATGGTAACTAGTTATTGGTAATGTTGCTTTGTTATTGATAGTTATTTGACAGTTTAAATTTTCTGCATAGTTATCCGCAACATGGAAAAGAAGTGTTTGTGCCTAGTTAAACGACAATCAGCATTGGATATTATATAAATGTAATTGGCAAATGTAGTAAAGTTTTCATTGAAAGGAAACTAAGATGTATGGTTGATCCTTCGGTGCCCGATACTTCAGTTTCATAAAAAAAGATTGAATTAAGAGCATGATTAAAAATCAATAGTTTGTGTCTGAAAAACAGACTTCGGTGATTATTGTAGCCCTTGCAACACTTTAATATTTAAAAAATCAAATATATGTATTAGATGATTATAAGAACAATTACCAATAACTAACTTGTAAAGGTCACCATTTGAACTGTAAAATTTTGTAAACGTACCGAAGTTTATTTTCAATACTTAATAATTATATATATATATATATATATATATATATATAATATATATATATATATATATATATATTATATGTATGCCTCCCTCCTCCTTTAACAACCGGGCTTGGGACCGGCTACGGCGGAGTTAAGGCCTGGCTTTAATCTTTATATTGGAAATACGGTGTACTTTTTGGGCAATATAGTTAATTTATGCATTTTCTTAGACCATCATACATGTTATTTACATACCTTTGAAGTGGACAGTTTTGTTCAAATGCTGTCTTAGCGATATTTTCTCAGATTTTTTTTGGGTATAAAATAAAACCTTGTATGGAGGTACTTTTCAGTAATTAATTTGATGAGCAAACAATAATGTTGTGTTTCTAGCATGTGGCTGGAAATCGTATCGAACATCTTCTCCCCTATGCAGAACTTTTGGGTGGCGATAGAAAGTTTTTGAAATGTCTTATTAGACAGCACAAGCTCATTAGAACAACGTTCAGCCACTCTCAATTCTTGTTCGGCCTTTTCACATATACGGACAACATCTTTGGACGGAACTTTCAAAGATCCTCTGTTTTTGTACGTAATGAGAGACCTCGAACATGCATCTCCCTGTAACGCTGAAATACATACTTCACATTGAAGTAGATTGTAGAGTTTAAAGACCACAAATCCTGCTATGTACTCGACAACATAATTCACATAATTTGACAGCCTGGTAGGATCAGCAGCATAGTTGTGATGCTGCAGGAATTTTTTTTCAAAAACAGCAGAATCTTCTTCGGGATCCATGGCAATCATGGAACACCGTTGGACACTACTGTTGATTGCTTGCAGAGGACATGGCGATGCATTCAATATTGAAATCTCTTCCAGTGGTACACAATTTCCCATGCCACCATCCCTAATTTAGCAACGAAATAATAATTTCTTATAGCTTGAGTTAAATTGCCGTACGGAAGGATTGTTATTGTAACCAAGACTGCATAGTACTGATGAAAAAAATAATTCAATCGGGTCTTGATTAAGCTTATACAATGGTATAAACTTCAAAATGTTGGTTTTTACGAATCTAATGTAAAGAATGCGTAAGTTACGCAGAGCCGCTATCAATCCTAAAAATCCTACATTTCTTTTGGAATTTATCATTCGTGTCCCCGAAGCTAGTTTAAGACTTTCAATATATGCTATTGCTTGATCGGCAAAACGTAAAACAATTTCCGAATTGTTTGCGCAAAGAGCTCTTTTCAAGTACTCATACTCCGATACTCTTCTACTGTTCAACACGTCAAATATATTATTAAACATTCTTATAAATTTCGTCGTTGCTTCGCTTCCTGCGAACTCTTTGAGTTGAAGAATGTTTCGGCAGAAGTCGATAGCATCCGCTACAGATTTGCTGAGCGTTTGCACAGCTAAATACACTTTCATTTTCTGGCGCTCAAAATACACATGTGCCTTCCTCAATTTATTGCCTAAATGAAGGGCTTCGGTTTCTTGCAACCTCTGGAGTGCCACAATGTATTGCCAGTTTATACTATCGTCGCTACCGTCAATGATATCCTTGAAGAGTGACCAAGCGTTTCTTACTTATTTGCACATGTGACAAGGATCTGGATGGAGAACAATTTTTTCGGATGTATTGGCAAATGTAACGTGGCCGTTGGAGTTTACATCACGCACGTCAGAACCAAGTAATTTCGACATTGTGAAGTTCGTGGATGCTTAAATTTTTTGGGAATAGAAATTGACTTTGACTTCAGTATCAATCGTTCAATGACCTTGCTGCTTGGTCCACTAACACTCTCAAGAATCTCACGAGTTGTTTCACAAATTAAATTGCGCTCCTTCAGTCCCGTCAATAAGCCTTTCATATTATTGGCTTTAGCTGATATGCGCTTGTTGCACTGCCTGAGTTTATGGAGCAAAGCATTTTTCGTTTTAAGCTGACGCTCTAGCTTTCTTATCCTTATTTCCAGCTTTTGGACATAAGCTTCTTCCATAGGCGCGAATGTGGTCGGTCTTGATGTCTGTTTGGAAGGAATCTTCTGATATATAGCCCCACAAAAATCAATTAAAACCCATGGCGACAAGTACAGACTAACAATTTATCTACTTCCAGAATCGGGACATAACGAATACAACAGATTTAAAAATAATACTCACAAAAGCACCACCACCTGAACACCTGTATACATGTTATTCAAACAGGATTAATTAGGATATCAATTTTAATATAAATAATTAGTGTCCGACTATTGAATATCTTCATTTCTTAAAATTTTGCTTTACATATACGTATAAATGTAATTAACTTTCAATGTGAAGCTTATTTATGAAGTTTTGATAAATATTAAAAATTGGCTAATTCATAAACTGTAAGAACATTTCGGGTAAATAATAAAATAGCAAATATAACAAGTTTTAGTAGAGGTTTAGTTTGATAATATGTATAACAGGACTTAAGTTAAATTGTTATTCTACAATAGCTACTTTAACTGTTTAATATACTCACGGCTTCGAAGAGTTTTCTTGTAGGTGCCTGATGCCTCGCAAAATGTCCTTTCTTTTTGCAGATCGAGAAAGAAAACCATTACCATTTAAAACTTGTAGTAGTTATTACACACATTTTCTTCCATCTTCATGGGCTTATCCAGTAAAGCAACCTTTGTTGTTGAATAACCAGCCAGTGATGCAATCTTCAATAATAATCATAATAAATTACATATAAAATTGTATGCGTCAAACCACCTTCGGGGATGTTTTGCCAATAATTCCTGGAAATTCTGGTCGAGTGTGTATTGAACTCGAAGGTTCATTAAAATCCTGTAATATACACATATATATATATATATATAAATAAATAAAAAATAATATATATATATATATATATATATATATATAAATATATATATATAAAATAAATATTATATACATATAAAATAATATTAAAATCAGGATTTTTTTGCACTTACAGTTTTTGCTTTGTGATCCGTGACATTATATCGTGATGTGAGGGATACATTCTGCTCGATCTAAAGATTAAAGTTTTTTTTAGTAGAAATGAATAAATATTTTTAAATTATTACATCACAATCCATCATTTCCACGTCTTCATGGAAAAGGTCTGCGTTTGTTTGATGTAGTGAACTTGAAGAAACCTTTAAAAAATTAAAATTATTTATTTTATTATTTTCTGGAAATGACTCACTTGAGTCGTTTTATTCTCAACGTCAAGGGATGATCCAGGAAGATTACTGTGCAAATAACACTGTAAATACAACGATTAAACTGAATTCTTTTGAAGTAAATTCATATATTTATGATTTTTTCATGAATCTTACCATTTCTTCTGCTTCATCTTCGGGAATGAAATTATGGCTATTCTCATTTGGCAGCATCTATTGAAAATAAAATGGATTCAACAGATTTTTATATTATTGACTGAAAGCCTACCACTCCTGATTTTTGCGAATGAAATTCGTCAGCTGTAATAACAAACTCATGTTTTTGTTGCTGGGCACTGGGGATACTACCCGATGAAATCTACAGAGAAATAACACATTGATTATATAATTCTCACAGTTAGTCATTTTACCATCTTCAACGATGGGTTCAGTATTTCCTGAGCTTCGCTATCAAAAATATCAGATGTTGCCTTGCTGACTGTGTCTTTTTCGGTGTTCTGAGTAACTACAGTGTTAATTATAATACATTTTGAGTTTTACCAATTTCACCATTGGCACTGCTAAAGGATGGAGGAACGTCTTTTTCCCCAATCTAATTTTATGCTTGTCATCAAAATGATGAGAGCACACGCAAAAATTCTTCGTAATGGCTAGATCCGATTGGCCAATCGCTCGCAACCACAACGTTCTCATGGGTTCGTCCGATGGGAAACTACAAGTAAATATAAATTCAATTCGTTATTAGTGACTGCATAAGTATTATTATAATGTGCAATTATAATAATGTATATCCTATAATTGCCCCAAAGTATTTTTTCCAAACACGCCACTGACCTTCATCATCAACTAACATCAGACGAAATGTCAAATACCTGCTTTTTTAAAAATCTTGAATTTTTCATTAGTTACGCCTTACACGCTACTCACATGCTAAGAAAGTAATTGATATTTAACTTACGTATGATATGAGACTCCCAAATTGCGAGCACGCGACTTGCTTTTGCAGTTTCGAACCACACACTTCATGACTGAATTTCACAGCTCACAAGTACGTTCACTTAGTTTTTGTATTTGTTATCACTTCACAGTAGTGTCACGAGCTTCACTAAACAATTAGCACTTTATTACACTTTCTACTAAGGGGCAGACAAGCTTTATTTTCCGTCACTACACAATTTGTTTGCGATCTTTGCGTTCGTTTACGTACGAATTTGTCACTTTGAAGTTTTGCCTGCAACTATTTGATGTTTCGCCTGCGCGAAATCTCATACCATCCCACGTATAGGGTTTTACACCCTTGGTTCCGTTCCTCTTCTCCTTCTTCATTGGCCATGATGCAACACTGGAAAAGAGGTAACTGTGGAGTAGAACATCAACATAATTTGTGGTAGCAGTTTCATTTTGTGTTCGTGACACCTTTATGTAGTGGTTGGTTGTCATTGGCGGACGGCATCGAAAATTTGAAAGACCAAAATTTTGATGCAAAATTTCAAAAATTTTACATATTGAAACATTATTCAAGAATATATTACGGCAATTTTAGGCCTCCAATGAAAAGAGTTCCCATGGATATCGAATGGAGACCAAAATCAGCTATGCATGTTAGGCTACAGCCCACTCACTTAACGTTTAAATTCTGAACATATCTGATAAGTTCTCAAATACACACAGCAAAAAACATTCAAATCATACGTCTTCGCGACTTATTATAAGATGATTTTCTATGGTTAATTCGAAACTTTAAAAATTCGTCAATATTGCGATAAACCACTCAATATTCAATATTAACAGTAAAAACGGGAACACTCGACCTAATTTGTTAAACTTTAAAGCCATCCTCTTCCTTTTACACCAGGCTTGGGGCTGCCTTTCGCAGAATTATGGATATCACCAACATCAAATTTGAAATAAATAATTAGTAAACCATATCTCGTTTCATTAATTTCTGAAACGCCACTGATCGTCAATTGTACACAATTCTGGGAAATGTCATTCTTTGTATTGGATATTCCAGAGCACAAAAAATATGAAATTTTCAATTAAAACAGCTTTCAAAAGTACTCAATCTTTTAAACAGATAACAGCGCATATATTTACTGCACTTTAGTACGAAAATGCACTCCTTTATTTCGAAAATATGATGAACCATAAATTCCGCACTTCATATCACAAATTCTTGAAATTCACTAACTGTCGCGTCAATTTATCAACACTGTTTTCTTTGGGCTGCTACACCTGAGGCTAACACTTGTTTTTGTCACATGGTACTTCCAAACAAGGTCAGGATTTGGAAAATAACCACTAAATAGAGTGAAAGCCAATGAAGAAGGAAGCTAAGGAACGGCATGAAGCGCGTAAAGCATTGGAGGCGTGTAGCGAAAACTCGGGAATGACATTTCCTGACGTCTCCTTTGAAAATATGTTCTTAAGTCAAACGGAGTGTTTCACTGTTCCAGCATTATACCAAATTTGTAAACAAAATACAATTTGATTTTTATTTTTCGAATTTATTTCAGTTGTGGTCGAGAAAAATGTGAATTGTGCATTATTTTCGGTTGAAGAACTGTGTTTCCGTCGTGTGCGTTTAGAGAGAAGTGCGGAAAAGTGGATGCCAGTGAATTAATCTGAGCTTTTGTATATCGCGAAAAATCTTAAAATATTCGAGCTATCAGGTTGCGGTGGCATCTAAGTTTATGTGCTTGTGCAATATGTGTCCTTACCGCTTCACGTAATGAAGCTCCAGTGGGGAAAATTTCCATTTAAATCGGTTTAATGGAAATGCGTTATGCATTATGCCATACCCCCGGCGCAACCTTCGACGTCTAGTAATAGTTCTTCTGCGCTTCATGTGGTTGCTCTTTCGCAATAAATTTTTATTTCGCGGCTGGCATACACTACTTCAACGGACGATGTGCTCAGTTACATCAATGTTAAACTTGGATATTCTCCTTCCTTCATACATTGTAGAAAACTGACGAGGGATAACATTCCGAACAAATTTATCGCCTCGTTCAAACTCACAGTGCCTCCAGAACTTAACTTGCTACTTCAATCTGATTTCTAGCCAAGCGGTACACTGTTCAAAGCCTTCACTAGTCGGCGTTCGCAGGATTTTCGTCAGGCTCGTACACGCAGACCTCAGCTGTAATAACCACACCACTTCTACGTGGCGTTTCTTCTTTTTCCTTTTATTATCAAAATTGTCGTGGCCTTAGGACTAAACTGCATGAGTTCCACCTATCCTCCTCCTCTGCTAATCACAATGTCGTCTGTTTGTCCGAAACTTGGCTCAATGCTGGCATCTATCATAAGGAACTTTTTGCTTGTCATCAAGTTTTCCGAGGTGATCGTGATCCTCACTCTGCCTTGAAAAGTGACGGCGGTGGAGTTCTTATCGCAACCAAGTCCTCCTTGAATGCTTCCCTCTGTACCACTTTCTCCCCGGTTTCCCATACATCCATTATCGAACGGATACTTATAAAGATCAGGACTCAATTTGGTCCCCTTTTTGTTGGGTGTGTTTATATTCCCTGCAACTGCCCTGTTGCCATACTTGATAATTGGCTAAATGACCTCTCCGTTTTCATTAACTCCTGTCCTCCTTCTTCTCACTTCATCCTTCTCCTCGATGTCAACCTTTTTTCTTTCGCCTGGGACTTCAACTAATTCTCTTCTTTTGGTTCTATACCTGATCCACATCTGACAGCCATGTCTTCCTTTTAAGCGTCAGTATTTTTTTTTCAATATAATACCGTAACTAATAGTAATAACAAAATCTTAGACCTTGTCCTTTCGTCTTTATCAAAAAGCCTCCACCCGTAAACTAAGCTTGATCCTCATCATCCTCCTCTCTTATTAGATATCCTCTTTAAATTGGACAAACCCAAGAGTACGCCAGTCTTACTGAAACCGAACTTTAGAAGAGCCAACTACATAGCCATCGAGTCCGCCCACAATTCTCATGACTGGAACCTGAGCTTTCATGGGTTGGATTGTGAATCGGCATTACATTCCTTTTACTGCGTCCTTAACGACCTCATCTATCGCTATGTTCCCCTAACACGCAAAGTCAAACCAAGTACTCCTCCTTGGTTTTCGTCCGGAATTGATTCTGCATTGCGTACCAAAAACGACTTGCGTAGGAAGTGGCAAAAAACTCAACTCACTTCAGATCGAATTAAATACTCAAAGAGTAGATCTGAGGTAAAACTACTCATTCGCTCTTCTTTGAATGAGTACCTTCAACGCCTTGAAGACTCTGTGACCAGGGATGAAACTAAGATGTTCTGGTCGTATGTTCGATCTCTCCGTTAGTCGTCTTCTGTCCCTACTGAGTTGACTCACAACGGCCTTGTCACGGTCTCGACTTCGCGCACAAACCCGAGGACCCGAGATTGAGTGCTCCACATTTTGGACGCTCCTCGACCCCGCATGCATCGTGCGCACCCGCGCCGCCGGGATCGGTACAAAGTCGACCACTTATTGGCGGTCCCGATTTAATATTTTTTTCCCTGACTAGCTCACCGAGTCGTGGGTTTAGGACAGAAAAAAGAAGAACTACGAACCACATTCGCACACGCGTCACCCATGCGCAAGACAACAATCACATCACTTTTTAGGTTATATTATTACATTTTTATATACATAGCTCATGCTTAGCTTACTGACTGACTAACACATTTGATTATACATTATACAACAAACAAAAACTAGCATTTTTTTTATGATGATCGAACCGTCGAAATTATTATATCCGAATTGATTTTGCCAAAAAGGCACTGATAGACAAATTGTTGTGGCGATATTCACTTTGCAAATCTTCGGGGTAGCTTCCGATTGTTTAGCTCGTGTTATCACATATTTACGACAGCAACAACGACGAGGGTGCAATGCGTCGGAATCTTGTGGCGGCCGCTTTCTCCTCGGGCTTCTTTAGTTCGGCCTCCTTGATCGCCGGCCGCACAACCGCGAAGTCCCTGCAGACAAGCATTCCTAACAAGCCCGTTCCGAAAATCGTGACGCCAACACAGATTATCGCAGCGCCTCGATGCAATTTTGCTAATTTCGTTGCCTGTCCACACCTCACGTACAAAGACACGTCCGGCCCGTTCGACCGTCTCTGCGCAACTCTCCCACACTCACTCCCCATTTCCGGCACGTCGAACATCGAAAAGCTACTTTTCGCGTAGCGTGGCGTGATCGATCACTCGTATTCGCGAAAGCTTGAGCACGATCCGAGGGTTGGAGCGAGATGACGCGTTTGAATAGCTTTGTCAGAACTTGGCGAGCTTTACACTTCCAAATAATCATTGCCAGGTAGGTAGTTCTATGATTTAGTTATTTCGGGCAGAAAAGGCGCGAAGATAATTTGAATTTAGTTTATGGTACGTAACAAACGTGGGGACGACCCCGTCCTGAGAAGAGTCTCTCCACGATAAGCCGGGCTATGAATGAACTCTAAGTAAGGAAAGATCTCATGGTTGGTATGAGGCTAGGCAGATGTAGTCAAAACGTCTAAACGTCGAAATCATCATGCTCGCTAAAACGAACCAGGAGGGTTTTAACAAAAGGAAATTTTACGCGAAGCTCAGCAGATGTAGTCAAAACGTGTTTACGTCGAAATCATCATGTTCACGCAAGTTCCTCGATACGGTATTACGTTAAGATAACCCTACTCGATCGACAGTTTTTACCCGAAATAAGCCTTCAAAACTAACTAATTAGTCGAAATAGCCTAAAACAGGGACGGAACCTATCGACGGCGGGTTACGGCATTTTCAAACAAATGAAACACTGGCGTACATGGAACTATGGTTAGAAAACAAAAAAAGTTCTCACTTCGTGTGAGCCTAAGTACCATGTCTGATATATACACACCTATATACTACACCAAAATATATACATTATATACAGACGTCAACGCTCAACGCGGACTAGTTTAGGGACCCCAGAGGTCGTCAATTCTCTAGCATTTTACGACTCCAACCCATTTATTATACGGACCAAAGAATTACTGAAATTACCGTTGCAGATATACCTAATTAACTTTACTTTTATATACACGATGGATGATCAACGTCCAAACTGATGCAACCAACGCTACGCGCGAGGCCTTTAGGAAAACTCATTGAACCGTTAACTTCAAACCGATACTTGAGCCTAACCATAACGAAAAGAGCAACATCCACACTGATGCAACCATCACTACGCGCAAGGCCAACAGGAAAACTCATTGGACTGTTACCTTTATAAGGGACCTACGCCCTATCTAATTTACAACTACAAATGTTATATCTGCAACCTAATAATCAAACCAAAATAACACTGATCCAATACTATTAACGATAAATAGATTAATACCTACGATAAGATACTATAAGATACGATATGATATGAAGGCTAAGATAGATAAGTACGAAAAGATTAGTTACGTTTTTATGTCTTGTACATGACATATTCCCATAGATTTCATAGATGGGTCACGAATTTCGTATGCGACTTGTCCTACCGGTCGAACTATAACTCCAGGCACAAACTTCGGGGCAAGTTTGGCGGCGAAGTTGTCGGTGGCCTTACTAAGAGTGTGATTACGAACGTAAACCGTTTGGCCGTTAGCAAAAACGTGAGGTCGGCTACGCAAGTCGTATCGACGCTTACCTCTTTGGTAAGCTTCCTGAATCCTATGGGCTACTGTATTCTGGATTGCACGTAATTTATCATTACGTTGCGTAATACTTATTTGTCCGTCCGAAAGAGAGGATAACTTCCTAAGTAAGGAATACTCAGAACCATTTCGAATGGCTTGGAAACCAAACATTAAGAAATGTGGTGAACAACCGGTAGATTCGTGCACAACATTCCGAAAAGTGGCGCAAGATTCCCCCAAATGTCTATCCCAATTGCGATGATCATTCCTAATGTATGATCGAATGGCAGACAAAACGGATTGGTTAGTGCGCTCAGACGCGTTTGATTGAGGGGAGTAACGTGGAGAAAACACATGGGTAACACTGTAATCAGTCATGAGTTGGGAGAATATTTTCGAAGTGAATTGAACTCCATTGTCAGAATGAAGATATTCAGGCACTCCATAAGTATGGAATATACTCTTTGAGAGGAAACGAACGACTGCTTCTGAAGTAGCCTTCGGCATGGCCTTGAGCCATGTAAATTTGGAGTAATGGTCTAATACCACGAGGAGTTATGTATTACCTAATTTAGACGGAGGATATGGACCTAAAAAGTCAATGAATATTCGTTGTAAGGGACGTTCAGAAACACGAATTTCGCCTAACGTTGGTCTCAACGTTTGATTACAGGATTTAGTTTGTTTGCAAATAGCGCAGTGACGAATATACTTTCTAACATCCAACTTAAGATGTGGCCAGCAATAGTAACGGCGAAGAATTTTGGCTGTTTTATGAACCCCACAATGAGAAGCTAACGGAGGGTTATTGCGTTTGTGCAATAAGACGTTCATACAGACTATCCGGTACCCATAATTTAATTTGCGGGATATTTACATCGTTATTCGACAGGACACCAGTATTTATGTATATTTTACCGTCTCGTCCCCATAAATTGGAAAACTTATCGGGTTCTCGCTCAATAATCGCGTTGCGATTTACATAAGAAGCTTCCTGAAAAGCAGAATCGATAAGAACAGAAGATAGATACGAATGTTCAGGCAGAATCGGGTCGGAGATTAGAGATGGATAGAGGGGACATACTGATAGATGAAACGTTTTCATGTACGCGCGATAACGCGTCGAGAACAACATTAACCGAGCCTTTACAGTGTTTCATTTGAAAATCAAAACCTTGTAGTTTCAGACTCCAATGAGCCAATCTACCGGAAAAATCCTGTTGGTTCATCAGGCATTTTAGACTGGCGTGTTAGACATATTAGATGTAGACACCTAATTAGGCCAAATGTTGTTATTGAATATTGTTTATAAAAATTACGTTAATACGAGGACCGATATACTAATGTAGAATTATATAAGAAACGATATACGATACGATATATATTAAATATTTCCGCAAGGGAATTTAATTTTGACGAAATAATATTTACACGCGACGATATTTTGATACAAAACTAATATGGCGATAATGATTACTCGCTAATAAGCGAAACGCCCCAAAAACTAATACTACCTAAAGTGATCAACCTGCGTTATCACTACGCCAACGATATATTAAAGAAACGATATATTGGATACGCGATACCGGCACCGATTAGTGTGTGTGAGGGTGTGTGTACGATTTACAATGTTTTTAAATAATTTGTACATAAGGTTTACATAAGTTTTTTACAAGGTTTTACAAAGTTTTACAAAGTTTTTACATAAGTTTTTATATAAGTTTTACAAAGTTTTTACATATTAGAAATTACAAAGTTATACTTTTACTTAAAGGTACCTTGGCAGGTTTGTACAGACATTAAACCTGATTAAATGGAATATATAGGTTTTTGTTTCACAAATGGTGATTATTATTTGTTTTGGTTTTGTACTTTAGTTTTATGTATTTATGATATTAAAGTGTGTGATTGCTCTCCTCTACAAAAGCAGCGATGTAAGAACGGGTAATTTTAAGATTTTACGTTAATATATTTTTGTACTGGGACCGGATGTCGAACACTCAAATTGCGAAGTACATGTGTAAGAAATTCACCCATGAATCGAACAATTTGCGCCGACACTACCAGTTTTCAGCCACAATTTACTAAATTCAAGAAGAAGTTGGTTTAGATAAGTTCGAGAATCGTTAGTGACGGAATCAAAACGTATGAAGTGACAACTAGTGCTACAAAAGCTTACTTGACTCAACCTACCACGCCGCTAACACATCACAACACGATTTTCGAATTTACGAAGAAAAAAGTTGAAACACGAAAGAATTGCAGATATACTGCCGTAAATTAGAATCGAAGAAAAAAGAATATGGGAAAGGTCCCATAAATTTGGGCGCCATTTTTCACGGTCCCGACTTCGCGCACAAACCCGAGGACCCGAGATTGAGTGCTCCACCATTTTGGACGCTCCTCGACCCCGCATGCATCGTGTGCACCCGCGCCGGGACCGGTACAAAGTCGACCGCTTAGTAGCGGTCCCGCTTTAATATTTTTTTCCCTGACTAGCTCACCGAGTCGTGGGTTTAGGACAAAAAAAAGAAGAACCACGAACCACATTCGCACACGCGTCACACATGCGCAAGAAAACAATCACATCACTTTTTAGGTTATATTATTACATTTTTATATACATAGCTCATGCTTAGCTTACTGACTGACTAACACATTTGATTATACATTATACAACAAACAAAAACTAGCATTTTTTTTATGATGATCGAACCGTCAAAATTATTATATCCGAATTGATTTTGCCAAAAAGGCACTGATAGACAAATTGTTGTGGCGATATTCACTTTGCAAATCTTCGGGGTAGCTTCCGATTGTTTAGCTCGTGTTATCACATATTTACGACAGCAACAACGACGAGGGTGCAATGCGTCGGAATCTTGTGGCGGCCGCTTTCTCCTCGGGCTTCTTTAGTTCGGCCTCCTTGATCGCCGGCCGCACAACCGCGAAGTCCCTGCAGACAAGCATTCCTAACAAGCCCGTTCCGAAAATCGTGACGCCAACACAGATTATCGCAGCGCCTCGATGCAATTTTGCTAATTTCGTTGCCTGTCCACACCTCACGTACAAAGACACGTCCGGCCCGTTCGACCGTCTCTGCGCAACTCTCCCACACTCACTCCCCATTTCCGGCACGTCGAACATCGAAAAGCTACTTTTCGCGTAGCGTGGCGTGATCGATCACTCGTATTCGCGAAAGCTTGAGCACGATCCGAGGGTTGGAGCGAGATGACGCGTTTGAATAGCTTTGTCGGAACTTGGCGAGCTTTACACTTTCAAATAATCATTGCCAGGTAGGTAGTTCTTTGATTTAGTTATTTCGGGCAGAAAAGGCGCGAAGATAATTTGAACTTAGTTTATGGTACGTAACAGCCTCCTTGTTTGCTCTCCACAGGAGATGGCTAACTTATTTTGTGACTTGTTCTCTTCTGTCTTTTCCACCGCCACGCCTTTTCCCCCTTTGTATTCCTTTTTCACTCCTTCTTGCTTAATACCGTCGAACTTATCTATTTCTCAATCAGAATTAAAGATTCTTATCAAAGGAACTGATCCTAATGTTAGTCCTGGTCCAGACGGAGTTCCTTACTTGTTTGTGATTTTCCTTTCATCTACACTCAGCCTGCCATTGTCTATAATATTCAACAAAAGTACTTCCGAGGATATTTTCCTTGCTCCCTGGAAACTTTTTCACACAATTCTTATCCACAAATTTGGTAATCCTTTCTTTGTCTGTAATTATCGCCCCATAGCCATGCTATCTTGCTTTTCAAAACTGCTTGAGCGATTCGTTTATAATTCTATAATTGCTTCCATCAAGCATGTAATTACTAACGCTCAACAGGGTTTTGTTAGTGGTCGCTCTACGCTAACCAACCTCTTAGAATTTACAAATTTTGCGGCTAAGTCTTTAGGTAATAGCGAACAAATTGATTGTATCTACACGGATCTTTCGAAAGCTTTTGACTGTGTTGACCATAACATTTTACTGCATAAACTATCGATCTATGGCTTTCAGGGGCCGTTACTCAAATGGTTTTCTTCAAATTTGGCACATCGTGAATGAATTGTCTCCTTTTGTAGTCATGTCTCCGACCCTTTCTAACCTTGATCAGGTGTTCCCCAAGGTTCCATATTGGGTCCTCTTCTTTTTTTACTCTTCGTTAATGATTTACCTCAAATCATTCAGTCTCCCTGCCTCCTGTACGCTGATGATTTTAAAGTCTTTAGGACAATCAACTCTATCATCGATTGCCGGACCCTTGACCAGGATATTTGTGCATTTCAATCGTGGTGCAACCTCAATAGTTTAACAATTAATATTGATAAATGCTATAAGCTCACCTTTTCTCTTAAAATTAATCCTTTTGTTTTTACTTATTCCTTAAACCGTAGTTCCCTCAATGACGTCGATCGTTTCTGTGATCTAGGTGTCATATTCGATTGCAAATTAAAATTCAACCATCATATTACCAATATTGGGATTAAAGCGTCTAAGCTTAGTGGACTCTTGCTAAGAAACTCCACTGCGTTTCGGCGCCCCGAAACTAGTATAAAACTATTCAACTCGTTGGTACGCAATTAAATCGAATACTGTTCGCCTATCTGGAGCCCACACAGCAAATGTGACATCGACATGATTGAATCTATTCAGCGCAAGTTTACTCGTACTCTGTTTTATAAATTCAACATTCCTTACGCTCCTTACAATGATCGTCTCAAAAAATTCAAGCTAGTCACTCTACAACAACGTAGACTATATTTGGACGAGTCTCTCCTTTGTAAGCTTTTTCTGTATATTCTTGACAGTCCTATCTGCAACGAGCTTCACTTCCGTCACTCTTCTCGCCCCTGTAGACACCCTACGATTTTTGCTCCTCCTATCGGTTTAAGCAATCAAACAGTTCGGACGTGTTTTTCATTAGCTCCGTCGTTTAATTTTCCGTCCTTCAATTTTGTACCTTGGTATAACGAACTTATTTAAAGTTTAGTGGATTTAATGTGTCAGCTGTCTTGTGTTGTGACCTGATTTTGCAAAGTGCTATTTGTCATATGTTGACTTGTGTTATGAGTGGATGTTTGATATCGGTCGATTTAGTCGAATAAGCACAATTATTAACGTGGAATAATTATGCAGTGATGAATATGCAAATCTATTGCTGATCTACGTTTCTGGATCTCAATTTAACATATTGCGAATCGACCTTTGAATTTTGTGAACTCTTGCGTTATCATTATGCGAAATTGTGTTGCCTTCGACAACACATTCAAATCCGTGACCTGCAGAGCTTTTTGTCAACGAAAACGCGCCCAGAGACTGGTACCACCCGTTTTTGGAGAACCGCTTCATATGTAACGACTGCCAGAACATAGAGAGTATGTTACAGGGTATGCACGACAACCTGATAGTCCAAATTGAACGCCTGAATGAAGAAAAGGATAACCTGCTTTCGAAGCAACTTACGCGGAATAAAGCCAATAATGAAAGCTTTATGGAAATGACAAGATCTTTTGATGACTTAGCAGCGGGGATATCGCATAGCGGTGATTTTGAGAAAATACACACAGTTTGTGAGAAAAAATTAACAACAATCATTAATAAATTAACCAATATTCATGCCGATATTAAGCCTGTGCGATCCGAATCGGCTGACGCGGACATATTGAGAAGTATTTATGAGAAAATAGTAAGTCTTGACAACGGTCAAAATTCTTTGTCCGAGAGAATTAATAATCTAGTAAAGACACAAACTGATCTCATATCCCTCAGTCATAGCCCAATTAACTCTAGTGACTCTCAATCAAGCATGTACCCGATTAGAGAACGTGTTCAGCCCCCCATCAGTTGTGACAAATCATCGTCTCCCATGAAGCAGCCTCAGACCACATGTATCCAAGCTCCTGGGCCAACATTCCGCAACTATGCAGTGCAAAACCAGTACAAAAACCAACCAAATCAGTATTTAAATTCGGCACTCTCTGGACGTTGGATGATTGGAATAATCGAGTTGACAAGATTAAATCTTCCAACAACAATTCACCAGATGTTGCAAGCATAGATAAAAAAAATTCTTCGTTGAAGGAGCACCAAAATTTGCCGATGAAGCCTGGCTATGCAACATCATGAAGCGGGAGCTATTTATAGAGGACTGTAACTGCGAAATTCTACCAACTCATCCTCGAGGGTTCAAGCGCAAAACGTACAGAAACTTCAAACTCTCCATACCAGCACAATATGCGTGGCTTTTTAGCAGCCTTAAAGGAGTTAACCGGAGCGTTACGTGGAACGGATTGACTTTCACCCCATGGAGGACTAACATCAGCAAAGCCAGTAAACGTGGTTCAATAATTAATCCTATGTTAAGTAAATTAGTCCATAGCCCAAGTGGTCCTTCTACCCCTAATGTTCAAACCACACCAGCTACTGCTACAAAAGCATTTATTTCCTCTTCATCCTCTACATCACTGGACTCCGAAAATCGAAAAATTTCCGACGACCAGCATGTGATTGCAGCCAACAACAGCAGCCCACACCAAAGCTCTGCCGACACAGCAGAGACACCATTTCCCTACCAAAACTTCGTTCGTGGTGAGACACTGGCTCCATCTTCTACTGGTTCGATTCAAATACCTTCTACATCCGGTATCGCTTCCGTTAATGATCCCACTTTTCTTGATCCACTTGTACCTCCTGCTGTTAAACTCACAATGAGTTCTGGTGTAGACCTTGAGAGCAGATATTTATTATCTCGTCTCAGGGACCGCAATATTTTCGATTGTGTCCGACTCTATCTCGCTTATATGCATAATGCACCACACTCAACTTGTATTGAGGGCAAAACAAAAACCAATCTGAAGGTCTTGATACACCAGGAAGGTCTCCCCATTGATTATGACTCTTTACGTCTTTTATTCTTCCGCTATCACGACCAACTCGGAATTTCTTCTGATCAAGTTGAAAATGATCTTAAAGCCTACGGCTCGCACATTAGGTCGAGGCATATATCTTCGCTTCAAAGAACTAGAGAGGAATGTAAAAAATATTATTCCTAACAAGAGCTCGTCCTTAAAATCCCTAAAACTCTTCTACCATAATTGTGGTGGTATGAGAGGCAAAGTCGACAAACTTTTTCTAGACGCAAAATCTTCCCAATTTAATGTACTGGTTATCACGGAAACCTGGCTTAACGACTCATATAAAAATGAAGAAATCCTTGATGAAAACTGGACTATCTACAGAAATGACAGGGACTATCTTGTTACCGGCCAATCTAGGGGTGGTGGTGTGCTAATTGCAATCAACAACACTTTGTCAAGCGAGCACGTGGTAACGGCCTCCTATAAGACTTTTGAACATAAAGCTGTCCGTATAATCTCAGGCAAAAGTTTTATGTACATTGTTGTAGTATACGTTCCACCCAATTCCATCGACACTACTTATGACAACGTATGTGAGATGATATCGTCCATTTTAACCTCTCTAACTGAAATCGATAGAATAATAATAATGGGAGATTTTAACCGCCCTAATTTATCTTTCACTACCGATGAAAATGATGGCTACCTGGTCCCCGTAAACCTCTTAGATTATATCGACCTTCATTTGATCAGTACATTCTATGGCAATGGTTTGCAGCAAATATCTCCGACTCCCAACCGATATGGAAACTGGTTAGACTTAATTTTCACAAATTCTCACGACGAAGTTATGGTTAGTCCGACAAATGACGCAGAACATCTTTTCTTTAATACTATTCACCACTCCGCCTTGACGGTTGAACTTTCCATAACTGATTCGAGTTTTTCGCAATCGTACAATAACTCCATTGTATATGACTTCTTAAATGCTGATTATAATAGCATCAAAAACCATCTTGAGTATGTCGACTGGACCGTGCTTTCAGCGCTAGATCTAGAGGATTCGGTATCAACCTTTTATCGAATAGTTTTTGACGCCGTAGAACGATACGTTCCTAAAATAAAAAGAAAAAACAAGCTCACTGAACCGTGGCTGAACACTACTCTAAGATGTTTCCGAAATCGAAGAAATAAACTACACAAATTAACTAAAAATAAGGCGATAGTAAGCGCTGACATTCGAGATAACTATCTTCAACTAGCCCAATAATTCTCAGTCAAATCTCGCGAGGCTTATGAGTTTTATGTTAGCTTGATAGGTGAGAATATAATTCATGACCCTAATTTTTTTTTGATTTCGTAAACATCAAACGAAAAACAACAGGCTATCCAAACACAATGTGCAAAAATAATGCCAGTTCTTCCTGCCCTCAAAAAATCTGTAATTTTTTCGAGGACCACTTTCAGGAAGTCTTTCGTGTACCTGCACAGTCTCTCAACTTTCCACCTTCCCTTTCAACTCCGACTCCATTTGTTGCAAAAATGATTTTGACCACAGATGAGATTGCAAACGCCATTAAAGAGCTTGATCCTAGCAAAGGCCCAGGTCCTCACTCGCTCCCTCCTAGCTTTTTACTTCAGTGTATGTATCAGCTTGTATCACCCCTTCACATAATCTTCAACAAATCACTATCGCTTGGTAGTTTTCCATCGCTTTGGAAGTCTTCCCATTTAACCCCAATTTTCAAAAGTGGCGATAAACGATCAGTCGAAAACTATAGAGGCATTGCTATACTTTCCGCTATTCCTAAACTTTTTGAAAAAATCATCTGTGACAAATTAACTGCGTTTGTGGATCCCCGTCTAAATGAGCAGCAACATGGATTCCGCAAAGGCCGATCAACTACGACTAACCTTATGATTTTAACCTCAGAGATTCTCTGTGCAATGGAAAAGGGCATCAAATCGACTCAGTCTACACTGACTTTAGTAAAGCTTTTGACCATGTGGACCACGATATTTTAATCTCGAAATTGCTGAATTTTGGTATTTCGGGGTCCCTGCACAAATGGTTTGCCTCTTATCTCCGTAATCGAACACAAGTAGTTAAATTTCAAGGAAACCTTTCAAATAGTATTCGCGCTTCTTCTGGTGTACCACAAGGTAGTCACCTCGGCCCCCTCCTATTTAATATTTTCATATCTGATCTATCCGAAGTTTTATCAGATATACCCCATCTTTTTTACCATATTACCATATTTTAAAATCACAATCTGATTCAAATTTCATACAATCTAAACTAGAACTACTCGAGCACTGGTGCGATCAGAACAAACTCCATCTTAATGTTGACAAATGTCATGTGATAAGCTTTTCCCGAAAAAAATATCACTAGCAATTACACCTATCACCTGAACGGTTCTTCCCTTAAAAAAGTGGATCATGTTGTGGACCTTGGCGTTGTTTTATATAGTAAACTACGTTTTCATTTACATTATGACAAAGTTCTTGCCCGAGCTTGCAAGCAGCTAGGATTCATTAAAAGACGCGCCAAAGAATTTAAGAACCTATGGGTCACTAAATCCCTGTACACTGCATTTGTACGTCCTCTTCTAGAGTACGCTTGCATTATATGGAATCCAACCTTCGAAATTTACAGCGACCGAATAGAGTCAATTCAAAAGCAGTTTTTGCTTTTCGCATTGCGACATCTTTTTAATCAAAGCGACTTTACTAATCTTCCATCTTACGAGTACAGACTGACCCTCCTTAACCTATCCACACTATCTTCTAGACGAACTGTCTTAAGCTCCTGTTTTGTACTTGATATCTTGAGGAAGACAATCAATGTCGAACCGATATCTAAGAAAATAACAGCTAATGAAACACACACGCGTCTGCTAAAAGAATATCAGCATCACACGACCTACGCTGACCACGAGCCAATAAACAGATGCTGTAAAATTTTCAATAGTATTAGTAAACACTACTCCTCGTCCATTTCAAAATCCACCTTTAAACTCAATCTGACCAAATCCCTAATTAATGCTGACTTAATCTGATTTTTAGATTATGTACTATAGTATATATGTGTATATGTATAATGTGTTATGTTTTGTGCCTTGTTTGGCGAAATAAATAAATAAACACCTCCTCTAACTTATATTATAATTTTTCCCTAATCCGTTTACAACGAATTCATGATCGTATGCAGTTTGGCTCCTTCGGTCATTCTTTTGCGACATATTAGCTTAAGATAAAAAAAATTATTCTTTCCTCTTAATTATTACTTTCAATTTATATTCTTATGTTTATCCTATTTTACTATTTCAATTATTAATTCAATTTTTTGCATTTATTTTATTCATTAATTTTACTGCTGTTTAAAGCTTTAATTTGCTACTATGTAAGTGGATCACTCTGTTTAGTAGTTATTGAAACAATAAACAATTATAACGCAGAAAAATGCTAGTGGCGCTGTTTATACTTGAAACAGCGAGAGTCAACGGGTACGAAGATACAACAATAAGAGCGATAATAAGGAAAATGAAGAAAAAACTGATGACATTCTCTCTTACGAGGAGAGCAAGAAGATGGAAGAAAATCGTAGAGTAGGCATCACATACTCGAGAATCTTCGGGAAGATCGCAAAAATCTTAGGGAAAGCGGATTAAGAAGCGATACCCACGAGTCGTATGTTTAAGCTGGGTCCAGACTTGGCACCCAAAAGGACGAAAAACAAAAGGAGGAGAAATGTGGCATTTACAAAATAACGTGCCCAGTATGCCAAAAAACCTACGTTGGCCAAACGCAACGACCCACACAAACCAGGTACAACGAGCACATCAAAGGAGCGGAGAGATTGAGGTTAACGAAAACTTCCAGTGAAGCCG
>OZ012662.1:69966688-70054188 GCA_963942545.1 Oxycera nigricornis
TGTAGTACAGGAACGGTAAGTTTTTTTATATTGTTGTTGTTGTTGTATATATATTTTTTTTAAAGGATACAAATTTTTATCTCACAGGCATACTTTTTTTTTTAAAGATTATGGCCCCACAAGGCCTATTTTTCAGCTGACTTAGGTTAGCTTAGTTTAGGATGAATAGTCCATCCCTCCCATTCATGAAATTATTTCAATGCATGGTTTCATAAAATGTGATGTAATTGCACCTAACAACCTTCTTATACCTGTGTTACCCATGAAAAACGACAATAAATTGTATTTTACACTTTGTAGAAAATGTGCTGAAGGTAATAACATTTCAAGTTGCGATCACTCAGGTGATAAGCGGCAACTCACTGGCACATGGGTAATTTCTGAAATAGCCTTAGCTGTTGAAAAGGGGTACAAAATTTTGAAAGTGTATGAGGTGTGGAAGTATGAGTACACAGTGTACGACCCTAACACAAAAACTGGCGGATTGTTTACTGAGTATGTCAATATTTTTTTAAAAATTAAACAGATGGCCAGCGGTTGGGGTAATGAATATATATCAGATGAGGGTAAAGATGTTTTTATTGAATCATACAAGAGAAGGGAATGTATCATTCTTGATAAAAAACAAATTGAAAAAAATTCTGGTCGACGTAATATTGCTAAACTTTGTTTAAACTCATTGTGGGGGAAGTTTGGCCAAAGGGATGATCAAACAAATACTAAAGTCATTAATAATTTCAATCAATTTTGTGAACTTCTCCAATCACGAGGTATAGAAATTTGTTCAATTTACCTGGTTGATGGTGATAACTTGTGGGTTACATGGAAATATGTAGAGGAAAATCTAAAAACTTTACCACATACAAACATACCTATTGCTGCATATACAACGGCTCTAGCTAGAATTAAATTATATGGATTACTAGAAAAACTGAGCTCCTCGATTCTGTACTGTGATACAGACAGTGCCATATTTGTGGATAGTAAAGACAAACCCATGAATTTTCCAATCTCTGATTTCCTGGGTGATTTGACCAATATATCGGAATATGTGAGTACAGGTCCTAGGACATATGGGTTAAAAATTGAAACTGAACATGGTCCTGAACATGTGATTAAATGTAAAGGAATAACTCTTAACTTCGAAAACTTGCAAGTTGTAAATTTTCAATGCCTTAAATCTTTAGTTTTGTATGAAGATTCAACTGAAGGCGTAAGTGTGACAACAGAGCGTAAAATCAAGCGAAAACGTCCAGGGGTTGTTGTATCAGAACCCGAAAAAAAAACACTTGAGATTCACTTTTGACAAAAGAGTTGTGACGGATGAATATTTCTCTTACCCTTATGGTTTCAAAAGGTGTAGATCAGACAGCTATGGCAACACTTACAGTTTTGTATAGAGAATAAATATTAATACACTTATTATTTTAATGAATTTTATATCTCTGAATTTATATGTTATGTATTCATATGAAATAAGTAAGTAGCTAAGTTATTTTTGCTTTGTTATGAAATTAAGTAATTACTCGTTACACTTATGGTGAAATCAAATTTTTTGTCAGAATAAAATATAAGCACCACACCTCTAAACATTTCTTTAATTTCATTAAATTGCAAACCTTGTAACAGTGAGACATGGCACAAGTTATTATAGACATCCAGTTTGTGTGCGGGGGAAACGGTCAATATTTTGTAAAAGAACTAGCTGTTTTACCTTTTAAATCAACTTTACCTGTGGTTCATCACTTTGCTCCACCATATCCTTATCAGGAGTTACACCCGAAAGCGCGTCGTCAAAATGATTTGATGTGACTAATATCAATGGCTTACGATGGTGTGATGGTGATGTGGATTATAATCGACTTCCAGAAATTTTGACAGAGTTCAACGAAACGACTATATACGTGAAAGGCGCTATTAAGGAAAGTTTTTTAAGAAAATATTTATCAAATGCTAACGTAATACAGCTAGAAATACCAAAACTGAGAGAGCTCAAGAATTTTAAGACAACCTGTAGAATTCACGACCCATTGCCTACAACAAGATGTGCCGCTCAAAATTGTATCAACCTTTATATGTATTATTTAATGAATAATGTGTATTACTAGTGTGAGAATAAAATATGTTTTATTTTGCAATGTATAATTGTGTTGTTTTATTTCAAAACATGAAAAATAAGATTACAACTGCATAAAATTGGAAATTCATAAAAAAGTCTTGAATAGTTAATATTTATATAATATATTCGAGATGGAATGAAAAAGTCCTCATGGCCTAGCTTCAACAGATTTTCCTCTTTGCACCTGTTACAGTACAACTCGTAATATTCCTTAACATATTCCGAAGCCAGGTTGTTGTGGTGCATAACCATATTGAAGAACTCCATCATCTCAAATAGCTTGAATAGTTCTGCATGTTTTGGTGTTATGCTACCAACGCCTACAGGTATCTGGTAACGTTTCAAAGATCCTAATTGGTTCTCTGGGAACTGAACGCCTGCTGTGCATTTTAAATCGCTTAGATGTTTGTACAACGTATTCCATTGGCTGTGGTCAACTGCTAGCGGGAACCGTCCGTGATAGTGAAAGATAGCCTTTGCTTGAAATGTTCGTGGGTCAAATCCTATCCTGCGATTATGGCATCCATCTAGATAGTACGTATAATTCAAAAGAACATCTTCATCGCACGGCACACTAGACTTGGGGAGTGTTTTTGTCTTGGCTTCCTTGGAGTTGGAGATGATACTAGATGAAGTTTTCGACGCTTTTCTCTTCTTCTGCACCTCACGTTTAGAAGCTTGTGATTGCTTACTAGTAGCCTTGTTAACAGGGGTTGACATCCTTCGTAGCTCGAGAAATAAACTGTGGTGGGTACGTCGTTTTAAGTTGCTTTTATATCGCCTTCTCGAATGCAGGTCTGGTTACAAAACTCACCCCGATTTTGTGAATTGTCCTTCATATAAATTTTGCGAAATAAATTTATAATTTCACCATCATTTAAATTGTAATCTGTAGTTGAAAACCGTTTTAGGAATTTTTTGAGACTTCTGCCACTACAACGAAAATGTAGAAAAACGCAGCAATACTGTCCACATGTTGTCGAGAGGCCACCTTGTAACCGCAGCTTATTATTCACAAACACTTTTCCATTTTGATGAAGGAATTTTTTAAAGAACTTGTTATCAGGATATTTACCAAACGAGTCAAAATACTCAGCCGGATTTTTTTTTGGGTAATAAAATGCAACCCAATGGCGTCCTCTTTTACTGGCCGGATCTGTGTTGGTGATGACACATGCAGGCTTCCTTACTTTTCAAGGTAAACGATTACAGGGGAGAACACCTTTAAAATACCTGTTTGTTTTAATGTTATTTCTCAATGTGTTGATGATCTCTATCGTGTTCATTCCTGTTCTTTCAGGAATATGTTTTCAAGGTTTACAACCTTTGTGTGTGATGTTACGTAACTCTGAAGGAACCCTCTTGTTGAGCCTCCGTTTACGAGGACTGTTGCAAATTTCGCCAGGGACCTGATAAGATCTTCATCGAACCTTTTGAGCTCTAAGTTTCCAAATACACCTGTCTGATCTGTACTTATAGCTGAGGAAGTAGGGTATTTATACGTGATTTCCTTTGAATAAAGTTGAATAAAATTGAGACTTTCTTGAAAAAGGTTAAATGACCTTCTGAGAAGTATTCAATATTCACTAGACAATACGTCATGACTATTTTCTGGAGCAGACTCTATCAAAATCTCACATGTTCACGTTATTTATATACTTTTAGAAGCTTGTGAATACATTACGGTTCTTGTCGATTTAAATACTTCCATCATATTCAGCGTAAATAATGCAGGTGACACTTTTCTTCAAAGCCTCTCTGAACCGCCCTTCGATCCTCACGACACCTTGATTCAACAAACTGCAACAACCCGAATCGTATGAGCTGTCCGCTGTTAAGTCAAATGCTAGTAAGAAACAACCGTTGTCGAAGAATTTCTTAGATATCTGTTGACCTTTATCAAAGTAGTTAATACCAGTGCCCTTGAATAGAGTAAGGTATCCTCTAGTGCTAACTGGTTTTTCGTGCGAATAATCAAACTCTAACGGTTGGTTTGGCACTTGAACGCCGTTAACTGATAGATTGAAATTAGTTATGTTGTTGTGTTGAAAGTTGAATGGGTTTTTTGTGCGCTTTCCGGTGTATGTGTCATTATCCACCATACCGAAAACAAGCAGGTTCGGTAATTGTCCGATCACTACGTTATCAAGAGATAGTGTGAATGTGTTAGTGGGTAGTGTATAAGTTTTCACTTCCACTCGCTTGTATGGGTAAACGGCATTTGTGCGTTGTAGTACAGCTTCATGTGCTAACAATATACTAGGGTTGACGGTAACATGATTCATGAACATTGTCGCTTCTAGTATTTTCACACGTGGGTTAAAGTCATCTTCTTTCGAGTACAAATAAAATTCCGGTTTTTCCAATGATAATGTTAAACGTAAGTCCACTCCATTCAATAAAAGTTTCTCTTGATTTGACAGATCGGTGTGAATTGTGCCTATCAGTTCGACCACATTACTCTTCTCAACCATTGCAGACCGTTTAAGATAGCCTTCATTCAACTCGGTAGGACCACCGCCAGGTCTTGAGTCTTCAATCATCTCCATCTCGTTCTGATCTAGATACCACCCGGCCGATTCCAAATGAGTGGATGCAGCGTCTTTACCGTAGTTCAGTAAATTTTCAATATAGGTGCGATAGTGGTAATTGTTATCTGTCTGAGCTATATTCTTCCCATTCAATTGTACAGTGCATTGTCTGAAAAGTGAGTGCATGAGGTTGTTAGCTACACCAACCGGATCAGCTACACCTTCACCCCCATCAGCTTTCTTATTTTTTTCTTTTCCGGTGAAAAGTTCTTCTTTACCATTTTTTAGTTTAATCAGTTGCACCTTGAGCCGTAAGTAGATGCTGGATAAGTCACGATATGTATCCCCATGACCAAGCGAAACAAATTCCAACACCCAAGAATTGTCCAGTGATGCAATTGGTTTGTAAGCAACTTCTTCGGTTTTCAAAATACTATTTTGAATTGGCGGGGAGGCAAAAATATCCAATTCAGACTTCATACACTCTTTCTGCATCATGAAGGTATTATCTATCTGTCAAATATATCCAATGCACGCCTTCTTACTCGGCGCCGTCGTTTTATAGTTTTCTTAGTCTTGCTCGATGACAGCTTTCTCACCTTATGCCCTGTTTTATGCTTAGGCACTGATTTCAAATGCTTACTTGTGTAAGGGTTAGCTCTTTTTATAGCCATTCGTCTTCCTCTACCCTCCATTTTATTAAATATTTTATTTATACCTTTTTGGGTTAATTAATGTACTGCAGATTTCCCTTGCTCCTTTAGTACCTGATTCAGTGGTTTACTTCCTGCCTCTTTAAAAATGGATTTTCCCGTTTCGATGACTTGTTTTCCTATAGCTTTTGCACCGGACAGAAATAAAGGCTGAAGATAACGTATCAACCCACTGAAAAAACTTCCAACACCCCTTCCACGCTGGTACTCAAGTGGCGATCGATAAAGTTCACCAATGTCTGATAATCTACCTCCACTCTGGACAAGGTAGTAACGTGCGTAATGTGAATTCATCGCATTAGTATAGAACTGTGTTAAATTCAGTGTCCAAACTATGTTGATATTTACAACGTAGGAATATTTATAGATTCTAACCTTCGCTTGAAATGAAGCATGACATATGTTGGAGTAAAGCTAGGTTCAAAGTTGACTAACTCACCGTGATGATCTGTAATTTTGATTGAGATACTTTCAATAAAGCTTTTCTCAAGTGGACAGTACTCCACATGCTCGAATCTTAACACGCTATCACAGCCTTTCAAGGGGATCGCCCGTAGATTTCTTACCAGTTTATTTCCTATTATTCTGGGTTTAATGATATCTGTATAAACGTTTATCAATTCGGTTTTTTCACAATCATCAATACCTTTATTGGATGAGTCACAATGTGTTCTTTTTCAAGTACAGACAATGATTTTTCCAGCTAACTTACACTGTCCAGCAATATTGATTTATCAAACGACTCTTTTATTTCTGTATCGATCGATTCGGGATCGCGCTTCTCAACGGGTGTTTTCAGGAAAGCGTCGATGAATAAACCAGCTATATTGTCGGTTTTATCCACTTCTATTGGGACAGGAGTTGTAGCTTTTGATCCATCGGCTCTTTTGTATGGCATATCAATAATAGTGTGGAAATTGGTTGTTTGGATCCACCCATCGGATAATATTTCTGTACGGGCTCTTTAACGGCACGGGATACAGACCCACGGATAGCTGAGGCAATTTTGTTAAACACCTGTTTTTGCAGTTGATATGTTGTGGTTTCAGATGGCTTTTCTTTATCAAGTAGCTCTTCATCGTTGAATTCAATGCCGCTTAGTAATAGGGCAATGAAATCTGTTATGTTAATCGGTGATGCAATAGGTAGCTCTACATTAACCTTCACACCATAATCGTTTAGATGAAATGTGTGGGTAGTCGGTTTCGCCTCTTTGTTCCACTTGTTCCTTAAACTATTTGCCGGATGAATATATTGATCAATCATCTGTAATAATTCGGCATGGTTTCGTTTGTTTCTCGGAATCTGCCCAATTATGTAGTCTATAAGCGCTCGGAATGATTCAAATTTTACAACTTATTTTAAATAAACCTTTTCAGCAATCTTTCCAGACTGATAAATATGTATACAAAAATCTTTGTCTTCTATAATACTTCTTATGTCGGCAATTGCCTTTTCATCTCTATCTTCTACGATACGATCGTGTATTATTTGTTTGATTTCGGTTAAGTAATAGTTATAATAGTCAGGTCTAATTGCTTAAAAGAATGACGAAAGAAATGATGAAAAGTTCATATCATTTCCCTTATAACATAACTTTTGCAAATCATTCGCATGCCATCTAAAACGAACATGATATTTACCCAACCCAACAACTTTAGCGATTATTGCTTTTGAATCTTTTTCAATTGGTACAGATTGTGGTACCTTGGTAACGCTTACGTCTTCAGTGGGTACAGACCGTTTTGAAAATCCCCGGCTACCTGATTCGCTTTTCTCTATTTTACGTTTTGGTAGAGCGATCTCCGTTATTCCGACATACCAATTGCCGGTAAACTTACACAAACTCGGTAATATATTTTCGAAAGATGATAGCGTATTGTCAGGGTAAATGCCTAGAGAACTGATGCTCAAGAGACACACGTAGAACTCGTCATCTATTATGTTTATAGGCATTTTTTTTAAATTCTGTCCCAATTCACGTTTTTAACTCTGGAACTAGGCTCGGTCTTCAATCTCAACCGCTCACTTTGCCGAGAAGGCTTTCTTATGGGAATGTCAGTCTCGAATTGATCATGGTTTAGACGAGAGGGTCTTAATATAGATTTCTTGTCAGACTTTCGACCTACTTTATCGAATTCTGTCGCTACAGCATCTCTATCATCTATTGCATCTATATTAGTGAAAACGTCATCCAGTTCATCCACACTCATATCCGCTGGAATTGTTTACTGCGTTATACCATTATTGCTGGTTTTTATCTTGTATTCATTTCTGGTTCCTTCAAATGAATCAGTTACAGTTTTCCTTATTTTGGAAGCAGGTTTAAGATTTTTTGCTATTCCACTTGCTGATAATCATCGCCTAAAAGCAGCAGGCAGTTCTTGCTTCGGTGGTGTTATTTCGTTTACCGACTCAAATATCTCCTCCGGTCGTGGAGGCGAAGTTTGTGTGGGTATTTAGTTTTTAATTAGAAACTTCTGTGTACTTATTTCACGCAAATTCTTATATTTTTGCCTATCCAAGTGATCTATCGATGAAAGATTTTCAACTTTCGTTTCCATAAATGATTTTTTTCTTTGTCTTGCATTTAAAAATAGCATTAGCACACTCCGGTACTGATACCATTTTGCTTCATCATTTTGGCGCTTATTGTTCAGTATCTTACTCATGGTTTTGTCAAACAGTGTCTGTGTACTAGCGCTCTCAACTGTCTTCTTTAAACTTTCATATACTTCCAGGGATAATAGAAGCATTTCATTAGGACTGCTGTTTTCATGCATATTTTTCAATTAAAGACCCTATCACACCTGAAAGAACACTTCCTAACAATACAGCCAAAAATCGTCCTTGCTGCACTAACATTTTACGCTGCCGTGTCACATCATATCGTCCAGGACAATTAGGATTGGCTGATTCGTGCTATTTGGAAATTCCTCAGGAATAGAGTTCAAATATTCGATATTTTCAAATGGCGCTTGCCGTGGTATAGCACTCTGTTCAGCGTTACACCAAATAGTTTTCGTCATTGATGGTTGAATCATTGCATTGTTTCTAAGAAGATTTTCTATCAATGTCGTCTTCCCGCAGCCAGACGGGCCTGCCACCATCATTGTAAAAGGGTGTTTAAAGTGCAGCATCTTTTTGTGTTCGGAAAAGAAGAACTTCTTATAAAAGCCATTACAAAACTTTTATTTATACATTTTTCAAGATGAGTAAAAGGCAAATTGTCAATGAACTCCATAGAACTGCTCGAAAAAACTTTAAACGTCGACGTGTTGTTATAAGGGGTATTGATGATCTTTGGCAGGCAGATCTGGTTGATATGAGTGCGTATGCATCTGAAAATCGCGGTTATAAATTTCTATTGACAATAATTGATACATTTTCCAAGTACGCTTGGGCTCTCCCCGTCAAAAGTAAAAGTTCCAATGATGTGGCAAAGGTTATGGAATCAGTTCTCAAACAGAGACGTATACCCCGAAATCTACAAACCGATGATGGAAAAGAATTTTTCAATAAAACATTTCATCGGATAATGAAAAACTATGAAATAAACCATTATTTTACATTCAGCGCGTTAAAAGCTTCAATTGTCGAGAGATTCAACCGAACTCTGAAGGGCATCATGTGGAAAGAATTCAGTATGAATGGGAATTATCATTGGATTAGCATTATACAGAAGTTAACGGACAAGTACAATAGAACCAAGCATCGCACTATTAAAATGAGACCTATAGATGTCAATTCATCTAACGAAGCTCATATCCTTGCAACTTTGCATAGGAAAAAGTTAAAGGTTGTTTCTAAACCTAAATATAAAATCGGTGATTATGTACGCATAAGCAAGTACAAGCACGTCTTTGAAAAAGGCTACACCCCGAATTGGTCAACAGAGATATTCAAGATAAGGGTCGTAAAAAAGACACAACCGCGAACATATATCCTTGAGGATTATCAAGGAAACGCTATTCAAGGCGGTTTTTATGAGTTAGAATTATCAAAGGTAAAGCACCCTGATGTTTACCTTGTCGAGAAAATTTTAAAAAAAGAGAAAAATCGTGTTCTTGTAAAATGGCTCGGTTTTTCTTCAGCGCATAATTCATGGATAGATATAAAAGACGTTATGTGAATGCATTCCAGGATCCTAACACAACTCGCTGAAATTGCAAAACACGTTAGATTCGCAGACAGCGTTCACATGAGGTATACGATAGCCTGGAACTATGCGTATCGCATGAGTCGTAAAGGGGAGTGGGAAATACATGCTCGTGACAGAGTTAGGTTTCACCAGCGTATTTCACAACTAAATGAAATTATAGCCCCTGTTCTTTCTAAAAAGTTCAGAGAGAAAATTTTTAATGAGAGGTTTTTGCATTTAACTTAGTCAGTTTAGAAACAACCTTCAGACAAACAAGATGTCTTGCACGGCCGAACTACGTAAATTTGAAGATTTTGAAGCGGATTACGAGGATGTACTTCTGGATGAACATCGTGAGAAGCTGTTAAAGGATATCAACACACTAAAGCTGTATTCGACGATACCGTATGGCACATCAATTCACGGATCACACTACAAATCCTGCCCTTGGTTTTATGACAACGCTGATTCCGGACCAGATACCTGTGAATGCTGCCATGTAGAAAGAATCTCCGGCAGAATTAGAAAATTGATATGTTTTTATTATAAATTAAGAAATGAAAAGTTTTGAAAGAGATATTAAAGTAAAATTATAAATTACATTCGAACCAGTCTTTTATTTCTTCTTACACTGATGTGAAATGGAAAAATTTGAAATAGAAATAAAACAATGCTGTATGGTAAAAGCGACTCTTTATTCAAATTCATCGTTGTTATGCTGAACAAATTTTTTTTTAAATATCCACCTCTTGTGTCTTCTTTACCTTGGAAAATTAGATAGTTTTCCGCAATATCGCTAAGATCCTCAATTTGACGCTGTTTCTTTATTTTCTCTGAGAATCTTGGTGGAAGAAAACAAAAGGTTCCATTGGTTAGGTGAACGGTGAGGCGTGATCCATATTGCGTGTTGATCAAACGAAAACATTTAACCCTATATTTCTTTCCGTGTTCCAAAGCAAGAAGTGCTACGTGTTGATCCGGACTGTACTCGCATACATTGTTCAACACTTCTACAATTTTCTGAAAAAAGAACAAAAGATTAAAAAGAAACATTACCAGTATGTATATAATGTTATTATTACTCACCATATTTTTCGTGTCCCAACTTCTTTCAAAAGACTTCAAAAACTTCTGCGTGATAATCGACTGCAACCCTTCACTTTTATACTGTCTACGCGCACATAGGGTAATACGGGTGAGTAATTGCAAACTCAATAGCAGATGTTTCCACACGAGCTAATTATATTCACCCTCAGATAATTTCATTATACAGAACGAATACGCGATCCGCAACACAAAAGCATTCAACCATCAGCCTATACCACACGTGTAAAGTAATTAAATATGCACTGCTTAAAACACATTTTTTCCGCAGACGCTAATTACACTCACCCTCAGTTGGTTCAATATACAAGTCTTTTCATGTCCAGCGATTCTTGCCTCAAGCGCACCAAGCAAGCGTAAGCAAGCATAAAGCATCTTCTAATTGGCATACACACAGTTTAATTGTGGATTACGCCATCGCTCGACACTATATATGACGTTGGGGAATACCTACCATTTCAGTTTAAGATGCAGGTGATATTGAATTCTTTCCACATAATATTTTCTTTTTTCGCAAGTCTGTTGATTCGTAAGCGAGTTAATTAATATGCACCCAATTGCAACACGGAATATGCCCCCATTGATGATACGATCGAATCAGTATGAATGGCTAACAACAAGAACAAAATGCATAACCGGCCGTTACGTACAGTTCGGTACATGAAAATACACAAAAAGAAACACCTGTTGTCGACGAAAGCGACGTCACGGTCAAACTTGGGAGAACCCTTTAATTACAAAAAATATGTATGTGATCGTCAAATCTACCATCGTTCGTTTGTCTTCAAAAAGACTTGAGATATTTTAACCTCCTGAATTAATGAACTCCTGGTAGGCACTATCGCAGTATTAAGAAAATTTATACACAGTTATATGCACTAACATACCACTGTCCGATCATGGTTATTTATGCACATGCACGTTGAAATGCGTATGAAGTTAATTGGATACTTTTCGTAATACATTAAGGCTAGTATCAGAATTCAGCATGGATGGCAATTACCATTAATATTACACCCTTCTTTTCACCCATCATTCGTTGTCTTGCACAGACGATACATATAACGTACAGTAACACGGTGTATTGTATTTCATGGGATCGAGCTAATTTTGATACAGTGCCCCAGAAAATGTGCGTGCAAGGCTTTACCTGTCCCCGTGGCCAGAAGGTACAATTGCAGAAGAAAAGTTTGATTACATATCGATATTACAAGGAGCTCATCGTAAGCGAGTTAGTTGTATGCACTCCTCTGCTGGTACGATTTCTTTTGCAAGTCTCTCTGTTGATTCGGAAGCGAGTTAATTAATATTCACGATATCGCCAATGAACGAAATTCAAGTTGAATTCGCACATGAAGGTACAGGGTATGGGTATGGGGTTTTCTGTCTGGTTTTCTGCGCGCCTGTTTCACCAGTTTACAAAAATTGACTTTAGCAGCCTTTCTAACGTACTCTAAGCCTCCTAAGAACCAACCAGTTATGCACACAACATCTCCCAACACATGACACATCTCACAAACTACAGCAAAAACATCTGACCCTATTTCTACCACCTATGACTACCCGACGCACCCAACCGCAACACCCCGATCCTCTATAGCCAGCCATCAACGTTCAAAATCATCGCCAACCACCTGATCTACTATTGCCTTCTACCAAGGCCGCCAATCAACACCACACACCTGATCCTCCACACCCTACCACGGCCTGACGCAACCAACCACAACACCCTTCTACCAACACTGCAAATCACGGCCCTAACCCAGACCCTCCATAGCCTTCTATAACGCCGCCAATCACCGCCACACACCTGAACAAACCTCTACACCCTTCTACCAACCACGCTCGGAAACCCCTCACAACACAACACAAATCACCGACACACACCTGAACAAACCTCTACACCCTTCTACCAACACTGCAAATCAACGCTCACCACCTGACAACCCCAACCAACCAACCGCAACACCCCTCTTACAAACAACAAATCAACGACACACACCTGATACAAAACCACAATCTCAGCACCCGACCCTAGGTACATCCAAGACCAAGGCACTCTGATTCACCCCATCCCTGCCATACAAACGTGGTAACCCAAGCCGCTCGCTACTCTGATTGAAAAAGATTGAAAAAGATTGAAAATGCCGTTCCCACCCATACAAAAACCGGTTCTGCGGTACGTCACTTACTACTATTGGAGCTGTGATTCTACACCGGTTCCCGGATAATTCCGAAAAAGCCGTAGCACATGCTCACAGAGCACTCAACAAAGCAGAAAAAGCATACAGCCAGGTGGAAAAGGAAGCTCTTGCCCTAGTATTCGCCGTAAAAAAATTTCATCGTATGATTTTTGGTCGAAGATTTCTGTTACAGACGGATCATAAACCTCTGGTCACAATCTTTGGTTCAAATGAGGGTATCCCAGTCTGCACCGCAAATAGATTGCAACGCTGGGCTCTCATTATGCAATCATATGACTTCAAGATACAACACTTGACAACCGATAAGTTTGGTCATGCAGATATGTTGTCACGTCTTTTGAAGGATACGAGACAGAGCAATGAAGAATTCGTCGTGGACGCAGTACACTACGAAGCCGATGTTCGTCAGCTCATAGTAGAATGTACAAATTCATTACCCGTAACTTTCACAATGATCAACACAGAATCGGAGAAGGACGATGTTATCAATAGGATTCGAGAATACACAATACACGGATGGCCGGACTGTAAAACGATCACTGATGAAGTCATTAGACAATATTACTTGCGTCGCGATTCAATTTCATGCTTCGAAAATTGTCTGCTATTTGGCAATAGACTAGTAATACCGGAAAAGTTTCACAAACGAATATTGAAACAACTTCATAGATGTCACCCGGGCATTCAGCGGATGAAAGCTATCGCAAGAAGCTACGTGTATTGGCCATACTTAGACCAACAAGGTGAACAAATTGTTAGAATGTGCCAGCAATGCAATGAGGCTGCAAAGTCACCAGTCAAAACAAAACTGTCTCCTTGGCCATCACCAACATCGCCATGGCAACGTATTCATATAGATTACGCTGGGCCGAGCACAGACCATTATTACTTAGTCATTGTAGACGCTTTCTCAAACTATCCGGAAGTTATCCGTACACGATCAACCACGTCAACTGTTACGATCAAATATCTTCGCGAAACATTTGCGAGATTCGGAATTCCAGAAATAATTGTATCCGATAATGGAACACAGTTTTCATCCATCGAGTTCCGGAGGTTCTGTCAAGAGCTCGGTATTAATCATGTTTTTACACCACCGTTTCATCCACAATCTAACGGACAGGCAAAAAGATTCGTGGACACATTAAAGCGCAGTCTTAAAAAAATGGAGGAAGACGGTGATGTAGATGAAAATTTAGCTAATTTTCTTTTGAATTATAGATCAAGCGCAAACCCAAATTGTCCCGAAGCTAAATCACCTTCGGAAAATCTTTTTGGTTGACTAATGCGTACATCGCTTGACTTATTAAGGCATCCTCCAGAAAATGTGTCAAATTCGCTACGTTCCAGCGCCGAATAGTTCAATCGAAGGAATGGAGCAAAAATTAGACGATTTAATGTTGGCGACACTGTGTTCGTTAAATTGTACCGCCATAACCAATATCAATGGGTTTCAGGAGTCGTTAGGAGTCGCCAAGGCAAGGTTTGCTACACGGTTCAAACTACGGATAGAACGATCCGGTCTCATGCGAATCAAATGAGGAAACGCGATTCCAAGGAAATTAACTGCGATTTGGATCAGCTTTCCTATGACATCATTCTAGATGGTGACTCAAATTTGTCACGAACACCATCGCAGTCAAACCCACACCAAGGAATACCTGCACAGCCAACAGGACCACCACTAAGAAGGACGACACGGGTTTCCAAACCTGTTCAAAGATATATGCCCGCGTTTACCACTCGAAGCAAGGGGGGTGTTGTATACCCATAAGGAAGCAATGACACACATCAACCTTGGCCACCCATACACACTCAGCGGCTGGCCACTCATACACACTCAGCGGCCCGAGAGGATGTGCAAGATGGAGGCAGTCTAGATGGAGCAGCCGTCCACAGCACCCGCGTATTTCTCATTAGTGTGCCATTCCAGAATATACATATTTTCCTTTTATTACCTGATTAGAATTGGTTGTGTTTTACTTCGCAAGAACTCAACACATATATTTCAAATGTAAATGGCAAAAATATGTCAAAAACTGTTTATTTTCTCAACGGAATGAAGCAGACATTAACTGGTGTTTTGATGTTAGCAGATAACGTTATAAATAAGAATTCCAGGATTTTTTTATATTAACAAATGGTTATTCTAAGATCCTCTAGAGAATCTGTTCGCAGTAATACAGCAAAAAGGTGGTAATAATAGAATCCCCTCGGTTTCTGAATTGAATATTCTACTTTCTAAAACAATGTCGTACAATTTAATTAAATTCAGCAATAGAAACAATTGTGCAGATGATAGCGACATCATGTTCACAATAGATTTAGATAGATATGAAGAAAGTGAAATTGTTGATTACTTAGAACTCCAAGAGAAGGAATTCTTGATAGAGCATAACGAAGTAGTAAAGACCACATATTTCGATTTTATGACTGAAGATACTTTCGAAAATGCTGAAATCCAGATACAGCTTGCATCATTGAGGTATTTTACCGGCTATGTTGCCTTCAAAGTTGTGACAAAATTGAAATGCGATTTATGTGAGCGCATCATAAGGAAAACTGATGAAGTTTTGTCGTGTCCTTCGGAATTATTTATATTTGCGAAAAATTACAGTGCGGCCTCGTCGGATTTCGGGAACTTATATGCTCCATCTGATGAGTTTATTTAGTGTTTGCAAGCAACACGTCATCTGTTTTGTTTTTTAAAATCAGCCCAGAAACAAGAAATATTAAAGAAACCATTATTAGAAAATATAAGCTTGTCACCCCAAACTGGTTTGATGAAATGAATTGCTGTTATGATCACAAAATTCAACTATTGAAATTTATGATTTTAGTTTTGTTGAGAAACCATTGTAATTGGGCTGTGATGAAAAACGAAAAAAACTTCAAATAATTACAGACTAACAGTCAAAAAAAATTCTTTTATTTTTAAGCTTTCATTAATAGAGATTTTCCTTAAAATTCTTTGAAAAACGCATTGCTAAAAAAATTCCAATCAACCAAAAATGAATTTTTTTAATTTTTTTTCCAAAGTGCAATAGGCCCAATAACAGTTTGGTTGGAACAAGTTACCTACATTTAAATTATAGTAGTATTTTAAATATGGGCGTTGTAGAGCAACTTGTGTGTAAATTATTTGCGGTCAAGTTTAGTGATAAGAGCTGTCACTCACTTGAATAGGATGTCCTGATGCAATGTTTTTCAACATTGAAAATTTTTCAACAACATCTGGGGTAACATGTGGCACTTTCCACTGCAGTTTAAAAATTTTGATATGCGCATCATCACTGGACGATAAAAATGCATTTCCATCACTTCTACTGCGAACTAGAATTAGCTCGTGCTTCGCATTCACAATAATCTTTTTGAAGTCTTCGGCAAATCCAAAAAAAATTCTTAGCGGAACAGAAAAGTTAAAGTATCCATTTGAAGGTGATATATGATCGTCTGGCGGCTAGCCAGCGTTATAGAGCATTTTACTTTCGTTTTCATTAAGTGATACATAATTTTTCAATGTCGATGTTATTCCAACATTCTTGCTCCGATCGATTTCTACTCCATTCAGTTCAAATCTAATTTCATCAAATAGAAAAGCTATGCTATTATTCGTCAGTTTAGCTGTTTTTGATATTGTTCCATCTTGTTAAAATTGTGAGTAGACATTAGATGTTAAAATTGTGAATAGACATTTAGACAATTTGATTTTGGTTGAATTATGACAGCTTCTGGTTCTATATAAATCCTATTTATCTTAACCTTCATCGAGTATAGACGTGTTTTATTTCTCGGCTCAGAAGATTTAATTCCACAGCGTTCCTCATATTCTCGCCTCAATTCTAACAGGTTATGGCCTTATCGCAAAAATATTTGAGCCCGCGTCTATTACTAGAAGTGAATATAATTCATTGAAGAGTTTTTATCGACCGATCGCATTTCATTTTAAGTGATTTTTAGCGATCTGTGTGAAACACGTGTGCACGTACGTATCAAATCGTAGCCGAACAAACAATTTTGTGTTAATCGTGTGAAGTAAAATCGATTTAACAATGTCGGCAAACGCAAATGGAAATTTAAGCACGGAAAAATTACGCGGTCGCGAAAATTATGAAATCTGGAGTAGACAAGTCAAATCGTACTTAATCATCAAAAGCTTATGGATTGCCATAAAAGAAGAAGGAACTTCAAAGGAAACAGCAGCAGAAAAAGAATTGGAAGAAAAAGCATTACCTGTAATTACACTATTAATAGAGCCGTATAATTTTTGTCATATCGCAGATGCGAAAACTGCAAACGAAGCTTGGAAAAATTTAGAAAGTGCATTTCAAGCGAAAGGTTTAACGAGAAAAGTAGACCTACTAAAAACATTAACACAAATGAAAATGACAGAGTTTGAGTGTATGAAAGACTACGTAAATTCATTTACGGAAACTGTATTTTTGTGTACTAGTGTAGGTTTTGAATTAGCAGATGATTTGAAAGAATCTCTTTTGTCAGCCGGTCTACCGTCTGAATGTGATTCGCTTGTGCTCGCATTGGAAAACCAAAACGACACACAGTCTTTAGACAGTGGCAATGCATTATATACGAAAAATGAAAAAAAAGTAAATTTCGTTGACATCTTTGCAATAAGGTGGGTCATATTGCCAAATTCTGTTTTTCAAAGAATAAGAAAAAGAACTAGAATGCAAAAAAAGAACAGTCGAAAAATATGTCAGATACAGCACTGTATGCGGCATTGATGACGTCGACAAAGCAAGAGAGTGAATGGTGTTTCGACTTCGGTGCAACCGCACACATGAGCAACGACAAAAGTACATTTAATAGTGTTGCATCATATTTATCGGGTAACTTTACCATTGCCAACAACGGCAAACTAAATGTTGAATACGTTGGCGACGTTTCATTGACACTCGACGGCAATAACGCGAATCAAACTTTAACAATTCATGATGTGAAATGTGTGCCTGAACTCAGTAAAAATTTACTGTCTGTAAGTCAAATGGCAAAAAGAGGCAAACGAATTGTTTTTGAAGAGAATTTTTGCCATATTTTCGATAAAAATAGAAACTTGATCGCGCCAGCTAAGAAGAAAAATGATTTGTACGTATTAACGTCACATTTACAAACGATTATAGTAGATTTTTTTGCAATACTGGTAAAAGAAAAATCACAAGTGTTTTCGGAATTCGGGAAATGTAAAAATTTGGTAGAAAACCAAACTGGAAATACGATTAAAATTTTTAGAGCAGACAACGGAACAGAGTTCGATAATAAATTTTACGATCGAATGTGTGAAAAATACGGAGTGATCCATCAAAAAAGTGTACGGTATGTAAAAGAGCAAAATGGTGTAGCGGATCGTATGAATCGTACATTAATGGAGCATGTTCGCTGCATGATTTATGATTCGGGCGTACACAAGAGTTTTTGCGCCGAAGCTGTAGTAACTGCAGCATATTTATTAAACCGTACGCCACGCAGAAATCAAAAAACAATGACACCGTTTGAACTATGGACAGGCAGAAAACCAAACCTGTCTCATATTCGAGTGTTTGGTTCAACTGCTATGGTACATGTGCCAAATGAAATAAGAACGAAACTCGACAAAAAATCGAAGGCATATCGCCTAATCAACAACGAAAACAGAAAATTGTTTTGAGTCGTGATGTCATTTTCTTTGAAACTCAAAATGGGGTCATTGAAAAAGATGATTAGAAATCTTAGATCTTAGAAATTCTTTTTTACAAATAGACGACAACGATGAATATTTGAAAAGCGAAGCAGATGATGACTCTGACAACGAATTTGCCGATTCAGGGAGTGATGTTACTGTGATTAAAACGGCCGATTCACCAGCAAACTCAACACTCACACAGGCTGATTCAGACAATCAACCAGCTGATAACCTTTCAGTCGCCAGTTCATCTATTATATCCAACACTAGCGATGAGTCATTCTACCACATAACCGATGATGAAGACTTTGATGCATCGCTTGACCAGACCGTCACAACTCAAACAACACCGAGACGCTCCGAATGAACGGCTGTACGACCAAAACCGAGCTATGTCGTTCCAAAATACAGTTTTAATGCAGTCGCTCACACAACAAGTAGTGTTCCGATTTCGCCGGAAGAGGCGTTATCCAGCCAAGATGCACATCTGTGGCGAAAAGCTATGGAAGAAGAAATGAATGCCCACAAAGTCAATGGCACCTGGACATTGACTGATTTGCCCGTTAACAAAAAGGCAATTCCAAACAAATGGGTATTCAAAATCAAGCGTGACAGCGATGGAAATGCAACCAATTACAAAGCGAGGTTAGTTATAAAAGGATGCTCACAGCGACAAGGCATTGATTATAAAGAAACGTTCGCACCTGTAATCAGGTACAACACACTACGATTCTTGATTGCATTGGCAGCCAAACACAAATTGGAAATTCGTCAACTCGATGCTTTTACCGCCTTTTTAAATGGTAAACTTAAAGAAAACATATATATGCATCAACCGACTGAGTTTAGTGACGGCACGAAACAAGTATGTAAATTGCATAAATCTCTAAACGGCCTAAGGCAGGCGAGCCGTGTATGGAATGAAACACTTAACAATGTACTGGTTAAATTTGGGCTGAAAAGAAACGATGCTGATCAATGTGTTTACCATCGAATTGAGCGCCAATCCATAATAATTGTAGCAGTGTATGTGGATGACGTGGTGATTTTTAGCAACCACAAAAAATGGGAAAATGTCTTTGCATTACTCTGTCTAGGAATTTTCGAATGAAGGATCTCGGCGAAGCAAAGCAATTGCTTGGGATGCACATCACACATGACCGAAATTCAGATACTATTTCTCTTAAACAAACTCAATATTTGCTCGATGTTTTAGATCGTTTCAGAATGAGTGATTGTAACCCGGTTTCAACACCATTAGATTTGAATCAAAAGATATCACTCAAATTTTGCCCAAAGAGCGGTGAAGAAAGACAAGAGATTTAAAAAATTCGGTATGAGCAACTGATTGGCTGTCTTCAGTATGCTGCTCAAGTCACACGACCAGATTAAGCCAATACAAATCTTATCCAGGGAAAGCACATTGGAGTGCCGCAAAAAGTATACTTCGTTATCTTAAAGACACAATCAACAAGCGATTGATTTATACAACTACATCAACTCAAATTCAAGCCTACTGTGATGCTGATTATGCCAGTGACTTGGACGAAAGAAAATCAACCACTGGCTATGTTGTTATCTTCCAAGGAGGTGCAATTTCATAGAATTCAAAATGCCAAAAAACAATTGCATTATCATCCACCGAATCCGAATACATGTCGGTAGTAGCAGCGATCAAAGAAGCAGTGTGGCTGAGGCGTCTATGGTATGACATTTTTTTAATCAAACTAAATAGTATGATTTTGCATTGCGACACCACAAGTGCGAAAGATATAGCAACAAACAACTCATACTCTGATCGAACCAAGCATGTGGATGTGAAGGCATCGCTCATCAATCAAAAGATCAACATGGGCATCATAAAAATGGTATACTTACCTACAGATCCAATGTTAGCAGACTTCTTGACAAAAGGAATTACCAGCATTACGCATAACATATTTTGCAATGATGTCGGTCTTAAGGATTGATGTACGTTATGTGTAATTCATTTTTTTACTTCAATCAAACGCCATTTCTTTTAAATATTATATAAAGAGAAAGTAATTGTCAAATATCCGTTCGAGGGAAAGTGTTAAAATTGTGAGTAGACATTAGATGTTAAAATTGTGAATAGACACTTAGACAATTTGACTTTGGTTGAATTATGACAGCTTCTGGTTCTATATAAATCCTTCTTAGTTTTAGTTCATCGATTATAGACGTGTTTTATTTTTTGGCTCAGAATATTTAATTCCACAGCGTTCCTCATATTCTTGCCTCAATTCTAACACATCTGTTTTAGTTAAGGCACCTTGAATGTAGATGAAACTCTGACTTGGTAAAATATACAAATCTTGTTGTTAAAGGGGTATTCTGATTTCATCACTGCAGTGGTATGATGATAAGAATGGAGAGTAGCTATGATATTCATTTTTTGATATATAGTACTATTGTCATAACTGACTTCACGTGTGACGTTCAGGATCGCACTCATTTTTTCAACATGAACCCTAATAATTTTAAGTACTGCTTATTTTTTAATGTTAATTGCGGTCTACATTATTGGACAGGTATTTATCATCGTTATAAAGTAGCATTCTGCTTCTTCAAATGAAGTCTGATAGTTATTGTTTCCCCCTTAAAGTTTATTATATCTCCGTCTTGGTCAACCAGCTTGAGAGTTAGCGTGCTTGTTCGTTTGATGTTCACCGGTAGATAAATGACATTACTGGGAACCTCCACTATTTTATATCCTGGTCCTACTTCAGGCGAGAATTCGTGGATTGCATGTGAGGGAATATTATTAATATAAGAATTTCCAACTATATTACAATCAATACGTATTACATTCACTTTGCTTATACTGACAGGTAAATCAGAAGTATGTTTTATATTGATTTTTAATTCTCGTTTAGCGAACCCTAGTAGTTGACCAATGGATTGAGAGTATTATTATTAACTCGTATTGAAAAATTTATTTTATTATTAATCTTTGCCAGCTCTTTATAGAGATAGTTAGCAAAATCATCAATTCCGTACGATCCAATGGGTATTTCTATAACGTGCTTTCCAATGTGTAATAAATTATTTTTTTCATCCACGTTAGGTATAGAATTATATGTTTGAAAATCAACAAGACCGCATACATAACCACATTGTAAATCGATAGGTGGAAAATATTCTGCTGTAAGAACGGATGTATTTCCACTTAGAGTTAACGTTAGTGCTATGCCAGTATTTAAAACAATGATTCATTTTGAGTTTTTTCAAAGTATTTCGCTAGATAGATGTCTTATAAATTAACATCATTTTATACAAAACTTTTAGACATAAATGTCCACAGTTGTATGAGTCGTAGCTTTGATATGTATTGTAGTTGTATTTCATAATAGAACCTAGATAATATATTAATTCTATCAGTGCAGGTAAATTTTCAAAGCTATCGAAGTATTCCACATAACGATTTTGTTTTTTGTACGCTACCCAATGTGTTTCAGGACCTTGCACATCATCTAAATTTCAAATACCACTTTCGCTTTGCATTGCCGGCCCTTTCGGTATATTATTTCGCATAAAAACTCCTCTGAAGTGTAGTAAGAATCTTCCGAATCTTTTTAAATCATGCTCATTTAATGCTTTCTTGGGTAAAGTTTTCAAAAGTTTTTTGAAACAGGATTCAAAAACCACCCTAATCCTTTTCTATACGGTTGGAAGTGCAATCCTCGACCTAAAGTTATCTTCTCAATTTTCTTGTTGTGTCTCTCTTTCTCTTCTAATGTCTTTTTAGCATCATTAACAGCTTTAGTTATTCCCGCAGCTCCACCCAATAAAGCACCAATTGCAGATAGTCCCACGAAAAGAGGACCGAGAAATGGCAGAACTCCACCAACTTTAGGAATGGGTATTATTCTTGGAGTTTTGAGGGTCTTCTTCCGTCCCTTTGTTATATTTCTTGCAGCAGCTAAGGCTATTTTAATACTCGCCTTCATATTTTCGGGTTTCTTTTTTTTGATGATCTTGCGGACTTTGGAAACAACTGCTCCAAACTTCGGTTTACCTTTCAATCTCATTCCTGATTTTACTTTTGCTCTCATCATGTTGGTTACAAGTAACGCGTTAGCGCGTTCTGCTAATCCTGCGTCTGCTGATCTAAATGGTTGCCACGCCTTTTCGGTTAGTATTTTATCTAGTTTGTGTCGATCGCTCGTTTCTTTAAATTTTGATTAACTAATGTCATGCTCTTTACAGGCTTGATCCAATAAATTGATCCCGGGATCACCTCTAGCAAGTTGCTTGCTTAGTTTCGTGCCAGGACCACAGTATTGATAACCAGGCAAATGCACTTCAATCGATAGTTTATTAATTAAAGTAATAAAGAGCCCTCATCCCCTCACCTTTTTTCACGATCTACTAGTACATTTATTTTTATGATCCATCATTTTATACTGATCGTTTTCTTTGCGTTTATGGACGCATATGCTTCACCTTGTTTAACAACTCTTCGCCAACTATAAAGCTTTTGGCAAAGCCTAGTTATTTACTCGTTTGCTGTTTAGTCAGGACGATGCGGTTTATACAACAACACCAAAAGTTGTTGGTGGAAAATGCTGACATTGCAAATGAAACCTATACAACTAAACATAACAATTTATTGCCTAATAATATTCGTGCCATCATTGTCGGGCCCTCAAACTGCGGCAAAACTAACGTTTCCCTGCTGAAACATCCCAATGGTGTTAAATTTGAAAATATTTACATCTACTTGAAGTCATTGCATCTACCCAAATATAAATATTTGAAGCAGGCTGTGAAACCTATTTCCGGACTAGGCTTCTATACATTTTCAAACAATAGTGAAGTAATTCCATCTGAAAAAGCCGAGTCTAACTCTGTTTTCATTTTCGATGATATTTGCCAGGGAGAAACAAGATAACGTTCGATCATATTTCTGTATGGGACGCCATTATAATGTTGATAGTTTTTATGTGTGTGAAACTTATACGAGAATACCGAAACACCTTATTCGAGATAATGCAAATTTTTTGATTATGTTCAAACAGGATGATATGAATTTAAAACACATTTACAATGATCACGTAAACACAGACATGACTTTCAACCAGTTTAGAATCGTCTGTGGGGAATGTTGGAATGATAAATATGGGTTTTGTGTAATTGATAAAGATAGTCCCCTAGACAAAAGTCGGTATAGAAAGGGATTCGATATGTTCATAATACTATAAAAGCAAAATCACAACATCGAAGCACTTTATAAAAAGATTAGATCTGTTAAAAGCATTCAAAAGCAGTTTGCAAGACAAGTTTAACAGTTAAAAGTAGTTCAATAGCAGTTAACAGGACCAGTTTAACAGTTCAAAGCAGTTCAATAGCAGTTCAAATGATCACATTAATAGTTCATATCAGTTCAGTTGCAGTTCAAAGGATCAGTTTGATGGAGCTCGACAGCTGTTCAATACAGTTTGATAACAGTTCAATACGGTTTGAGTGGAGCAACAGTAAAGATAGTTCCAAACAATTCGAAAAAGATACAAATCGATTTAGGTATAGCAAAAATCATTTCAAAATCAAATTAGAACCTATTGAAAGAATATTTCAATATATTTTAGAGGCCTTTTTCAATCGTTATTTATTTAATTATCACTAGCGCCCTGGCCGATGCTTCTGATTTCACTTGATTCGCCGGAAAAACGAATCTCTCTCGTTCGTTGTTGTTCTTCTTCTTTTTTTCTTCTTCTGTGTGACAGTTCCACTGTCCTGCCATACTAATCCAGTTTTTCGTGGGCATGCCACACCTTGGCCAGGCATTGCCCGCTTCAATATTATTCTACTACAACTCGGCCAATCTGACAGAAGGTCAAAGTTTGACAGTGGTTGACGGAAGGCTCAGTGTCAGCAGGCAGAGGAATTTACAAACAATTCTATTTACATTTGTTTTTCGGCATGTTTTGGCTGAAGGTTGAATCAACTTATATTAATGACAGCAGGTAATAAAATTCTTAAACCTAAGTGTTGCTCAATTTTAGACGATTCATGTGATGTCACCCCTGAATCAACCAATCCCTCATACGGGAGGACTCAACAACTCCATCGTAGGGAAGCTGTGTTAACTGACAGTTTTCTACGTCCCGGACGACATATCGATCGTGAGGAAGAACTTTGTGTATGACATAAGGCCCTCGGTATCTAGGAATGAATTTCTTGTTGGTTCCAGCGGTAGTATCTATATTTCTTATGACCAAATAATCACCGACTTTATAAATTTTAGCAGGGACGTGATGGTCCTGATAGTACTGAAAGTTACGATATTGCGATTTTTTTATGGCGGCGGATCTGCTGCAGGTTATCTGTGTTTTTGTTGTTGACTTTACATTCTAGGAACTCCGTAAGCTCATCGATTATTGTTCCCCGCTGCTCTATCCCGAACAGAAGTTCGCTAGGGGCGCGCGTCGTTGAAGCATATTCGGCATGGGACAGCTTTGCAGACCAGTCGGCGTGATCCACCGGTTCACTGAGTCGGCCTAGCATTCCTTTTATCACTCGGTTAACCCTCTCGACTTTCCCATTGGCCTGGGGAGAGGCGACCGCTACTTTTACGTGGATGCTATTGCATTTACACATATAAGCTTCGTATCCGGCCGAAGTGAAGCAGGTTCCGCGGTCTGAGATAAGACGTCTAGTAATTGAAGTATTTGTCTAAACAGCAGATTACTTCTAGAGTGCTCGTTGACCTAACAGGGTATAATTTCACAAATTTCGTGAAGCTATCAACAATGAGCAGAACGTGCTTTTTCTTGGAACTTACAAAAGGCAAGGGACCGAAGTGATCTATGTGGATTGTATCAAAGGGGAGTGGTTCCTTAGGGATATTATACAAGTGGTGCTCATTGTACCGAGGTGAGGCTGAATACATGATGCATTTTATGCAGTTCTTAATGAAGCGATCTACTTTATCCTTCAGGTGGTGAAACCAATAATGCTTCTTCAGTTGGGCACAGTTTTTCTCGACGCCTTGGTGGCCGATCTTCTCATGATTATTTCGAATGACATTGTCTTCCATTTCGGCAGGGACAAATAGGCGCAGGTGACCTAGTTTATCTTTTTTGAATACCAATCCGTCTACTAGCTCGTAGCCGGGGACTGTACCTAAGCTTAATTCATTACGAGGGGTTTTAATACGCTCGTCACGGTTTTGAGTGACCTGGATATGGAAATTCACTTCGTTGCTGTCTAATGCAGCTGCAGAATGTCCTTTGACATCAGGGAAACCTAGGGTTTCCTTAGGGGCAGCGGCCTCGGAATTTATATTAATGGGACTTATATCGGTTTTCATCAAGGGGGTACTGACAAAGGGTTCGGCGGTGGCGTCTGAGTTGGTTGTTTTTCCCGAATGGCATCGGTTTAAGGCGTCAACGTGTCCCATTGATACTCCACTCCGATGGTGTATAGTGTAATTATAGTTTTCTAATTCCAGAGCCCATCTGGAGATCCGGGGGTTTATGTGTTTTTTGCTAAGCGTCAGCGCAAGTGAATTACAGTCAGTTATGATTTTGAACGGTAAACCTTCAAGGTACACTCGGAAGCGTCTCAGGGCATATATAATAGCTAAGGTCTCAAGTTCAAAGCTATGATATCTTGATTCGGCGGCAGAGGCTGCTTTTGAAAGGAAGAGCACAGGATGAAATTTATTATCGTCTTGCCTTTGCATTGAGGCGGCTCCAAAATCAGCGGAGCTTGCGTCGCAGTAAAGTTCGGCCTCTCTTTTGGGATTGTAAATAGCTAACAAGGAAGCAGCAGCTAATCTATCCCGCAACTCTCTGAAGGCAGCAGTACATTCTTCAGTGAATTGGTAAGTAACACCTTCGTGCGTAAGTGACATCAGCGGTTTCGCAATTTTCGAGAAAGAGGGTATAAATTTACGGAAGTATGAAAAGAGACCTAAACATGTTCTAAGTTCCCGCAAGTTCTTTGGTGCTGGGTACTGTTTAATGGCTTCGATATGGGCATTGCTGGGACGTATTCCAGACTGGTTTACTGCATATCCTAAGTACTCGATTTCATTATAACCGAAACAGCATTTGCTTAGCTTTAATTCAAGGAATCTCTCTGAAATTCGCCTCAGAACATCTTCTATAGACTTAAGGTGCTGTTCATAAGTTTCAGAAGCGATTAGGATATCGTCCATATAGATGATTATTTTTCTTGTAGCATATTTTGAAAGATGTCGTATATGAAACGCTGAAAACAGCGGGGGCATTCTTAAGTCCGAAGGGCATTCGCAGATATTCAAATTGACCATCGGGTGTAACAAAGGAGGTATACTTCACAGAATCAGGTGACATCTTGACTTGGTGAAATCCATTCCTCAAATCCAGAGTCGAAAAATACCTTTTACCTTTTAGGTATTCGACGCAGTCTTTTATGAGCGGCAGTGGGTAGTTATCGCGTGTTGTCAACTTGTTTAGGGCCCTATAGTCTATACACATCCTAGTTTCTCCGCTCTTCTTGTTGACCAGAACTATAGCAGAAGCGTAGGGCGAGTTGCTAGGCCGAATTGTACCTTTGGACAGCAGGTCATCAATGATCTTCCGTACTTCAGTTCTTTCGTAGTAAGATATGCGTCTGGGCATACAGTGCAAAGGTAAATCAGTGGTCAGGCGTATTTTCATGTCGTACTCATAAGGGTTCGTTTCTTTACTAACAGGGCTTAGGTAATTTGTTTCGATAGTATTTTCAAGGGCTCGTCTGTCTTTTTTTTCTAAGTGAGGATTAACGTCAATGTTGAAGGTTACAGATGCGTCAGAGTCTTCGGGTGGCGATAAGATATCGTTCTGTTCACGGCAGCAGGCAATCATGTCAGGGGTTCCGGCGGATTGGGTTCTAAAATCACTGAAAGTTGGCGACACAGCAGCAGCCAAGGCAGAAGAGTTTAGCTCAGCGGGACTATGACAGTGGTTTGCCGAACCAACACTCGATGAAGCTCCAGTGGTCAATTCGGAAGCGATCAACTCATCACATGGATTCGTCTTTACATTTATGGCTAGGTCAGCGCAAAGGGGTGACGGATTAGAAAAACAGTCCAGATTTGATTTTTTTTTCAAAGTTATTATTATTTAATTTTAATTGAACATTAAATTTTTGGAGAACATCCCGACCAAAAATTATGGGTACTGCGGATGACTCATCAGGCAATATGAAAAGTATAACAAATCTTGTGGTGTTCCGGTACTTCAGTTGACACTTGATTCGGCCATGTGACAGCAGTTTCTCATTGCCCATTCCTACATAAGCGGCGGGAAGGGCATCGTTTGTCTCTTGGATAGCGGTACCAGTCGTTTCGCAATGAAACTAACAGGGCTGCCGGTATCAAAAATAGAAAGGGAATCCGTCACTTCGATGCGCTTACCAGCATCGGAGATATGAGCAACACTCACCTTATTAACTACATCTACATATTCGTCATCGTCAGAATCCAGAGGTGAGCGGGGGGCAGCAATTCGGCAGAGGTTGACAGCAACTTCGGGATTGGTGGTGATCGTCCGGGCAGCAGATACTTTTTTCGGGTTGGGGCAGTTTTGTGTAGGTGTCCGATTTTCCAACACCGAAAGCACGACCCTGGTGGCCTCTTCCCATACGGGCACTGGCTCTGGAATTGCCCCATTTGGGAGCAATTGAAGCATCGGACAGCAGTTTCTTCGGCAGCAGTTGACGGGCGTTGTTGTGGCATCGATTTGGCAGCAGGGGCTCGTTGGGCAGCAGTGAACATCAGTGATGATCGCTCAATGAGACGCCTCTCATGAGTATCGACCATCCGTTTGAGTTCGATCAGCGTCTGTGCATTCAATAGGAGGCACGTTTCAGCGCTCGGCAGGGTCAATCCATCGATGATGAAGTTGATGATCTCCAGCTCCGTCACCGTTCCCCGTTTGGCAATTGCCTGCATTTTTAGGATGTACCTTTGAATGATCTCCGTTCGCTTGTTCCATTTCCTGGATTGTAGAAGCCTGTAGATGTCCTGGGAAGCATAGCGTCGACCGAACTCGATCACAAGCTCGTTGCTCAAGTCTTGATAAGTGGCAGCACTTGTGGTTCGGAGGAATGCCTGAGCTGTCCCCATAAGCTGTCGTCTCAGACAGATTAATTTGGACCTTTCGTCTTGACCGCCTGTTGAGAAGGCGGCTTCTAGGTCACTTAAAAATGTGTCGAAATCGTAGTGGTCGTCCCCACTGAATTGGTTAACGATCAGTTGGACATCAGCGATGTCCATACGCCTCGGAATGGCGTCCCGCATGTCTCTACCCTCCTCCAGTTCTCGGATGGTCTTTTGCAATTCGAGGATCTGCCTTTTTTTGTTGAGAAGCTAGATTTCTTCGTCGGCAGCGCGTAATTCCTCGCTGACAGCAGTCGAAGGTAATCCTTGTCTCCGGCTAGAGTATGAGGCAGCGGCGGCAGGGGCCGAAGGTTCAGCAGGCATCTGATTGATGACGGGTGCCTTGGGGGCTGGGGCATCGATTTGATTTATTCGCTGTCCATGTTGCTGGCCAGCGACTCACTCGAAGTATGCGGCCAAGGCCAACTGGAGGGTGGCGACGTCGAGTGTGTTCGTAGAAGGGGCAGCAGCAGCGACGGCAATTTGGGCAGCGGTTATTTCCCGGGCGGCAGTGGTCAATTCCGGGGCGGCAGTGGCAGCAGTCAATTCCGGGGCGGCAGTGGCAGCAGTCAATTTCGGGGCGGCAGTGGCAGCAGTTTCCATCAAGTTGGCAGCAGGGGGTTGGTCGGAGGTGGCTTCTCGATTTCCCTGTTTCGGGGTGCTGCTTGCGCCAGCTGTCTCCTCGAGTAGTGTTCGCAATTGTGCCAAACTCGCGGACTCCGGTGTCTCTATTCCCGCCTCCTGCAACAGCTGTATGAGTTCCTTCCTGGTTGGTCGGCCGGACTTGCTCATTACTACTCGCGCTCTGGCCGATGCTTCTGATTTCACTTGATTCGCCGGAAAAACAAATATCTCTCGCTCGTTGTTGTTGTTCTTCTTTTTTTCTTCTTCTGTGTGACAGTTCCACTGTCCTGCCATACTTATCCAGTTTTTCGTGGGCATGCCACACCTTGGCCAGGCCTTGCCCGCTTCATTATTATTCTACTACACTTTCGAAAATTGAAGACAAATTGCTGCTGCTGTTGCCGCCATAAACAATGAAAAGGACAATGTATGATAAACAGTTACTCAGTGATATTGTAAAGACAACCAATTCAATAAGGAATAAGTATCAACAGCTGATGGCTGACAAAGCCGGGGTAGAGATTCAGTTGGAGGAAACATTTAAGCCAATCACTAACCATCTCAAAGAATTTGTTTAAAGAACTAAGTTGTTGCAAGATCAAGACTTAAAAAACGAAATTAAGGAAGAGTCTTCATTACTTCGAGTTAAACATGAAGGAAAAGAAGACGAGAAAAGAGAGGAACATTGTGAAAAGGAAGAAGAAGACAGTTTCAAGGAAGATAGTGAAGAAGAAGAAGATAGTTTCAAAACTCCTCCTCCACCAAAGTTTAAGCGAAAAGTTAACCGCACCAGCACTTCATCTAATTCTTCTACAAAAGCTGTTCGTAAATATGTAACCTCTCCGGACAAGGACAAGGACAAAAACATCTTGAAGAGTACATGAAGCAAAACCATTTTTCAGATACTTCTAAACAATATCTAGATATTTATATAAATCAACCTACTATAATTGATAGTATTTATGGTGTATATAAGGATGACGATGCTGAGGAGAATTGGAAAATATGAAAATTTGAATTTCGTACTCGATGGCAATCAAATACTAGTAGATGAGAATTCTTACATGGGAACTCAAGGTTTGTTCGAACTGCTTTTTATGAAGAACTCGGATCAAACATTATATACCAATAAAGATTTAGAGAATTATGAAAATATTCCTCTGCATTGTAATGCTCACAGACTATCTTATGACAGTAGTAGTCAAGTCAATGGAAGTCGAAGCTTCAAGTATACACAAATAATTTCTAAACTGTTGAAAAGCAAAGAAGGAAAAGGGTTAAAACGAACTGCCAGCATTAAATACAACAACTACAGGTTAATGCAAACATCTAATAAACAGAAAGACTATAATTAAATAGATACTTCGACAAAAGACTATATATATTGGGATGATCAGAATGAATTAGTAAGTCGATTGCAGTTACTCATTGCATCGCAACAAGCAGGTCACAATAATCATAACAACTAAATTATTGAAGAATTGAAAGAATCACAAATAATAAAATAAATACGATAACTATCATCATCATTATTCACTAGTTATTATTATTATTTATAAACGGGCGTTGATAAATTTGGTCGATTTTTAAACGCTAGACCTACTAATATACAAATAACAACCGTATAACGGAATTCAGGTCATTCTAAAATGAGCAAACGGGAAGTAGTAAACGAATTGCATATACCCGCTCGAAAAAAATTCACGCGACGATGCGTTATAATAAAAGGTTTGGATGACTTGTTACACGCCGATTTAGTCAAAATGGGAGCATATGCTAGCGATAATACAGGGTTTCGTTTCCTTCTTACGGTCATTGACACATTTTCAAAGTTTGCATGGACGGCTCTGATCAAAACAAAAACTGGCAAAGAAGTTGCTACGGCGATTGAACAAATTTTCCAACAAGGACGCACACCCACAAATTTACAAACAGACGATGGAAACGAATCCTACAATAAACACTTTAAAAATGTCATGAAGAAATATCAAATAAACCATTATTTTACATATAGTCGTCTTAAGGCATCAATTGTTGAACGATTCAATCGAACACTAGAGAATATGATGTGGAAAGAGTTTAGTATGAATGGGAATTATAGGTGGATCAATCAAACTGATGATATAATAATAAAAAACACCGACTAATTAAAATGGCTCCGTCTGCTGTTGATGTAGTCATGAGAGTTGTTGTTGATGGTTGTATTTGTGGAATATTCGACCATGATGATGAAACAGCAGCATCGTCATCATTTTGAAACGACGTGTCAGTTCTTGTTGGAGCTGTACCAACAGTCATAAGTCGAAAAGATATAGATAAAGATATATATATATATATATCAGTGGCGGCTCGTGGGAGTTAAGTATGGTGGGGCTACTGGTACGAATTTTTCTATCACCAATATATGTTCTTATGTGAGTTTCCACTCCACCCAAGAGGTACCACATGTGGAGCGTTAAGCGATTTTAAGTGATCGAATTCCCCAAAAGTAGATTCGCTGGCAATCAAAGATATATTCCTATTATCGTGTTTTGAATAACATTTAAAGCTTTAATAAAAATTCAGTGCACTCTGAATAAAAAAAATTGATTAAAAACATTTGAATTCTTGCAACGAAACAACTTTCAGGCTTGTCGCACTTTTCAATATAAATAATTTCTCTACTAAAAAATGCAACAAAAACAACAATAACAATCGAAAAAAACTAGTAATAAATAAATTCAACTAAACCAACAATAACAAGAGCAAAAACCATCAATAAATAAATTCAACAAAAACAGTTTTACATTGTATATAGTTCTTTAATCAACATCAACAACAAAAGCAATTTCTTTTATCTAGACGTTTTATTTGTATAAATATTCAGCACGTCGATTTTTTTGTTGATCAAACAAGTCAATCACCTTTTCATTCATTTTGGGTATTTCTTTAATGAATTTATTACAAACAGAGAGTACTGCAAGCGAAGACGAACAAAGGTTATTATCTTCAAAAAAACTGCAAAGCTGAACAATGAAAGACATATCTTGAAACATTTCGTTCGCATAGCGTAGTATTAATATTAATTATATTTTCTACCGAATTTATATTTTGAAAATACCGAAATTGCTTTACTAAAATTGAAATTCAAACTTCTAGCAAGTCTTAACACATGCAAGGAAAATCTTGTTAATTATTTATTTAATGAAAATTATAAATACCATAACCTGAAGAACCCTTTTCTGAAACAAACTTTAAGCACTACAAAACTTTAAAAAAATGCTAAACACTACGAAGGCACACTAAGTACTAATACCATGCACTACACTGATGAGACTACTATTGCATTAACAGTGATCACCTTCACCCCCTGCGGCCCGTCGTAAAAAAATGTTGCTCATGCCTGCTCAAAAATATTATCCAGACCATGTCAAGACTAAACGTTGTCGAAGCACTGAACGGGCTGCATATGATTAGCCCGTCCGCCATGTATATACATGTATTTCAAACACGCACACTCCCGCCGATTCACCAAAGAATGCACGCAGCCATTCAAATCGAAATTCTCTTAATCGGGGCTTATTTCATGTAGCCCTTCCTCATAGTAAAGGTGGAAAATTGTCAAAGAGAAAATAAGTTTGAATTTTACTCTTAGCTTTTACTCGGTGCAGGCACAACGAAGCGAGTCGAAAAGAAAAACAAACTATTCTACGGTGCGTGGCAAGAAGACTATGTGAAAGTAAACTACAGCATGGGCGAAAAAAATGCTACATTATATTTTGAAATGGAATGAAGCTATGAAAACTATATTGAAATCTATAATGATACTTTATTACATTTGCACTAATATAGGCTCATCAATAAGTGGTGGGGCTGAGCCCCACTAGCCCCAAAGGTAGAGCCGCCACTGATATATATGTATATATATAATGTGAAATGGTGTTGGTAAATAAACGACAAACTCCTTGTGTTGCTTTGTGAAATAAAGGTTCTTTTATTAAAACTATTAACTATTTACATTTATATTACATCTTACCTGTGAAATAAAGAAACGACAATTAAAGTCTTTTGTTTATTACAAAATACTATTTACACTATTAAATTTAATTTCTTAAACAATGGCACTCTCGACCTGAGGTTTTTATATCAACATGTGCTTCTGCACTTTAACCTATTTACTGCCCGCTTCACCATGCGAGCTGGTCTCTGTAGTACCGACGAGCGCAGCAAAATTCAAATTAAGAAATACATTTCTTTATATCTTCCCCATTTAGAGAGAAAATTAGTTATACAATTTTGTAATTATCACAATCACATTTCTCTTCTATTGCTTTTGCTGGGATAAGCTTAGTTATTGGGAACAAGTTTCATTCCATTTTTTATGTCCTGTGTTGACTTTGTATATTGAACTTGATATCTTTTCCGTGATTTGGTGTGGTCCAGTTCTGAGTTCGTCAAGTTTTTTCCTATTGAGCTTGCTGCCATTTTCGACGTAGACCCAGTCTTTCACATTAAATTTGAATTCTTTCCTATGTTTATCAAAGATCTTCTTATTGTAATTATGTGATTTGATTGTGTTTTTTAGTGCTGTTTCTTTGTCTTTCATCCAGCTTTCTTCTGATTTTTCTTGTTTCATTTCGGTTGGCAAAACCGTTGTGTCTATTCCGAACAATAAATATTTGAGAGTAAAGCCAGTAACTGTATGTGTAGTTTCATTATACCTCTTTACGCATTCTTGAGCGATTGTTGTCCATGCTTTTTTCTTGCCCCTTTCGTTTATTTTGCATCTAATTTTGTTGACTAGAGTTTGGTTTAATCTCTCATTCAATCCGTTTGAAAATGGTGCATTTACCGCTGTGAAGACCATTGCTATCTTTTTTTGTAGATATTCTTTAAATTCTTTCGAGTTTATTCCTCCATATTGGTCTGTAAGCAGCATCTCAATGTTATCTGTATCAGCTATATTACCAACTAGTTTGACAAAGTCCTTTGCATTTTGTGGTTTCGAGGTTATAATAAATGCGTACCTTGTGAAATTATCTACTAGAAGGTGCAGATACTTCTTTGTTGATCTTGAACCACCCAATCCACCAATAGTGTCTATTGAGACAATTTCAAAAGGCTTCGTTGCGGGACCAAGGTGTGGCATAAGCCCGTATTTTTTTGTCCTCTTGATTTGTTTTTTACATAAATATCGCAATTTTTACTGGTCTCCTTTATGTTATGCGTTAAGTGCTTTGCTGTATATGTCGCACTAATCGCTTTCTGCAGTTGTTTGACACCTATACGGCAAAAATCGTCGTGAATTTTCTTAATTAATTTAATACTGAAGTCTTCACTCAAGATGATTTTATTTCCTTTGTAGTATATGTTGGTATTTTTTTGTTTATTTTTTAAGTTATTAATGTCTTCGTTTTCCTCCTGGTCTTTTATGATGTCTTCTAGATCTATCACATTTACAATTTTCAACTGCTCTTCATCATTTTCTTGTGGATCTAGTACCGGGTTTCTGCTTAGACAGTCTGCCTCTAAATTTTTCTTACATTTTTGTATTTTATCTCCATATCATATTGTGATAGGTAATAGGTTAGGTCTCCTAATTCTTCATCAGTTCTTGATTTCAGATTCAGATTTTCTAGAGGTTTGTGATCGCTAAAAACTATGAACGATCTGCCGATTAATCAATATTGCCAATACCTTACTGCTTCTCTTATTGCTAGACATTCCAAGTAAATTGGTTTTTTTCTTTTGTGTCTCGTTTAATTTTTTGAGAAGTAAGGTACAGATTTTTTTCCATCCGGTGGGATTTGTTTAAATGTAGCTCCAACACCTTTTATTGAAGCGTCTGTGTATATTCATATTGGTAAATCTTTATCAAATATTTCCAACACTGGTTGTGAGCATAATATTTACTTTATCTTTTCAAAAAAATTTTGGCATTCTTCTGACCATTTAAATTTTTGGTTTCTTTTTAACAGATTATGTAATGGTTCTAATATTATTGCGCTTTTGGTATATATTCATGATAAAAATTTATTTTTCCCAAGAATTGCCTGATATTTTTTGAATTTTCTGGTGTTGGAAAACTCTTTCTCGAAATTAGGTTGTCTTTTAGTGGCCTAATTGAATTATTTTCAATTATGTGACCAAGGTATTTTACCATATTTGCAGCAAATGTGCATTTTCTAAATTTCAATCTGAATCCTTCTTTTTTTATCGCTCCCAGCAGCTTTGTTAAATGACCAATATGTTCTTTAAAGAATTTTGAAAAAATTAGAATGTCATCAATATAGTACACCGCAAATTCTGTTAATTTATTTTTCTTTAAGATATTACTTAATATTCTTTCGAATATTGCTGGTGAAATTTTTAATCCAAAAGGTAGACAAATCCATTGGAAGTGTCCTTCTTGTGTGATGAATCCTGTTTTTTGATGTCTTCAATTCGCAGAGGGATTGACCAAAACGCAGAATTGATATCCAAAGTAGTAAAGAATTTGCAGTTTCTTGTTTTTATCATCAGGTCTTCAATCAGTGGGAATGGTTGAGCCTGTGGCACTTCAATTTTATTTAACTATCTAAAATCAGTACATAACCTAAACTTTTTATTTTCATCTTTTTTGAAGGCTACGGTGACTGGCACTACAAAAGGGCTATATGATTCTTCTATCAAATTTTTTTCTAATTGTTTTGAGATTTGATTCTCAATTTCTATCTTATCATCAATTGTACATCTATAAGGCCTCTTGCGGTAGTACTGCTCTGTAGTGAGATCTATCCTTGCTTCATATTCTTTAACAGTGCCTATATCGTATTTATCTTTTGCAAAAATTGTTTTATACTTTTCTATCAGTGTTTCTATTTGAGCTTTTTGTGTTTGGTCTAGATTATCCATTTTTATTTGGAAATCTTCTGCCTTCACATCCTCATTGAAATTAATTGAAATTTTTGTAAGACATCTGTTTTTTCTATTTCATTTATAACAGATTGCATCGAAAATGATTTATCATCTTTTACTTTATTTTCTATGTTTTTGTTTGTGTGATTTTTAAATTTTCATCTTGATTTAGTCTGAATATTTTTATCATGTCCAGTCCTATCAATAGATCATAGTGAAAATTTTCATCATCAACAATATAAACATTAACTTTCTCCTCAATATCAAAGAGTTTTATTTTTAATTTAGTTGAACCGCTAGTTTTTTCAACACCACTAATTGTAATTAATTTTGATGTATTTGATGAATTATTTCTTTTTTTATATTTAATAATTTTGCATTTATTAAGCATGCCTTTGATCCTGAATCATAAATTCCAAATACTTCTACTTTATTTTGTAATAGTAGTTTAATCTTAATTAGTGGTGTATTTACACGTTTTTGAATCATCATCACTTAGTTCTGCATCAATTGTTGAGTTATTAATTTTTGATCTACTTTTTTCTTGTTTCATATTGGCCTCAGATTTAAACCAACAATCAGCTTCAGAATGATAAAGATTTTTTTATTTTTACAAATACTGCAGGGTGTTTTCTCTTCACTTCTTCTCTTCACTTTTTACTTCAAAATTATTTTTTTGGTATTTTTAATTTTTTTTAACGTTTTTTGTTTACTGAATATTCTAAATTACCAAGATCATTGAATAAATCTTTAGTTGTTGTTATTTCTTCTCTATTGAGTTTTTCAACTATGTTGTCCGGTAGTCCATGTGCTATGATGTTCACTAAATTTCTTTGATTCCATTTTGGTGCCACTTCAAGCCAGAGTCTTTGCTTTTTTAACGCATATTCCACAAAGGATCCTGACTGGTATTTGAAATTTAAAGCGTACCTGCTATTTGTCCAACCTTTGTTTGCAAAAGATGCTAGAAAACTTTCTATCCAGATTTCCCATTCAAACTGTATAGTATTTTCTATCATCTATCATCAACTATGCCAGTCCAAGCATGATTTTTCTAAGAATCTCTCATTATTTCAATTTTTCTTCGTTTCTTGTTATTTCTTATTTTGAACATTCTTTTTCAAATATCCTTAGCCACTCATTAGCGTTTCCTTTACCATTGAGTTTTTCTATCACTATTTTTTTTCTGATAATTTTCTTAAACTTGGTCTTTCATCACTTTCTTTATTTTTTATCATTAACTGAAGTGCCTTAGCAACTTGATCCGTCATGGGGCTTTCATTTATATTTGAATTATTGTGCTCATTATTAGAAAATTCTTCTGGTCATTGGCCATTTATAATACAATTTTGGTCTTCATCCCAGTAAGCTTTTTGCATGTCTTCAGTGACATTTATATAGACATTCCTCTGATAGTGTCTTTTTTTAAAGTCTTTTTCATATTTGCATAAACAGACGTTGTAATTATACTTGCGTGAGATTCTGCTTTTTGTGCCTCTTTTGGAACTTTATAATAAACATCATCTTGTGTCGTTATTGAGGTTATGCAAAGCTCACTTGATTTCCCATCTTCTGTTGCATTCATGATGAACTGAAACTTTAGTTTTTCCATCTTAATTAAACGATTCAAGTTACCTATGAAAAAGTACACTTGCAATCAAGGCAAATTGTCGTTTTATAATGTGAAATGGTGTTGGTAAATAAACGACAAACTCCTTGTGTTGCTTTGTGAAATAGAGGTTCTTTTATTAAAACTATTAACTATTTACATTTATATTACATCTTACCTGTGAAATAAAGAAACGACAATTAAAGTCTAATGTTTATTAACAAACACTATTTACAATATTAAATTTAATTTCTTAAACAATGGTACTCTCGACCTGAGGTTTTTATATCAACATGCGCTTCTGCACTTTAACCTATTTACCGCCCGCTTGACAGTGCGAGCTGGTCTCTGTAGTACCGACGAGTGCGGCCAAATTCAAATTTAGAAATACATTTCTATATAATTAATATTCTTTTGTCAACCTTAATGTATCCTTTGGGATCTGATATTTTACTATTAACAAAAGATATGGTAGAGCCAGTGTCTTACATGGCTATTATATTTCTTAATGGATGGTTGAGTTTTATGTGAGGTAGTTTGATCCCGAAGCTGTTAGCCGAATTTTTTTTTCATTGATCATATTTGTGTCCATATGAGTATGCTCTCGTTGTGTTTGAACGCTGCCATTGTTTTGTGAGTTACTCTAACTCCTAGTTTTATATGGTCCCCAATTTTGTCTAGTTTGCCCTGAACTGTTTCTCCGAAACTGATTTTGCTGTGTGTAATTTTCTTTAGATTGTTCTAAGTTTTGTCCCCAGTTTTGATTTTGTTGTTTGGTCCTGAATTTTGATATTGTTTTTGATTGTGATTCCCACTCCTATTTCAATTATTATTGTAGTTATTAGATGGTGGTCTAAAATTGTTGTTTGTATTATTATTATTTGGAGAATTATTTAAAGATTTAGTTTTGCCTGATTCCAATATTCCTATAATATTTTTATCTTGATTCTGAGTCGCTATTTTTATTAATTTCTTGTCAAAATGCGCTTTTGTTTCCTCCCTCCCTGAAGAATGTCAAAGTATTCTGATGTCTTCCTAGCCTATCCCTTTTTGATTTCATCCAACATCGTATTAAAGGGTTTGCCATTATCTAACTTTTTTCCGTTTCATCTTTTATTGTTTCCTATGTTAATGAGAAATTGTGACGGATTCTCAAGATACTAATCTTATGAAGCAAAGTTAATAAAATTGAAGTTTGCTCCAAAAAAGGAATAAATTGCACTAGATAGCTGATTTGATCGCCCTTACCTCTAAATTCATAATACTGCTTACTTGTCTTAACCGTCGGAAGGTGGTCAATTAATCCTCAAATTGCTGAATGTACAGATGACAGGTCAACGCTGTTTTCTGCAACTGTAGCCATCGGGTTACTCTTATTCTTATAGACAATTACATCTTATTCTTATCTTATTGAATATGACAATATATGTATGTGTATGTGTGCATATGTGACTCTAGATTGACAAATGAATGTGTTTTTGTAGTAGCCTACTATATAATCGCTAAAATACAATCAATAGAATTATATGTACGAATTGCAATACTGTCATTCAGCCTAAAATCCATGCGAAACAATGCTAAGACTCTAGAAAAGTTAAACTCAATTCGATTAGCTAATCTTGAATCCAAAAAATTAAAATTGTGTTCTATTATGAAATTTGTCCTGCAAAAGCATTACGTGACAATAAACGAGATCAAACTATAACATTATTTAGCTGTCAGAATAAATCAAAGCAATTGATGGAAATTTGAAAATTTAGTACGGGTTACCTCTTTAATTTTTTCAGGCGTAGAACCAACAGTTCCACAGATTGAATACAAAGAACGAAAAAAAGATTGAAATGCGATAATAAATGGATTTTTTTTTTATCAGAACCCATAATTCCAGACAATCGTGATAAAAGCTACAGCAGACCATTAAATAGGGGGCTTACATATATCATATATTGCGAAAAGTCATATAAGTGAGAGGGAAGAATTTTAAATGACGGTTTTCGACGTTTGGTTTGAAACCTTGTTCGCTTTTTAAAATTATCGTTCACTAGTCATTTTCGTTTACAAATAATGGCAACTTTTTTTATTAATTGAACCTTAACTGCGAGAATATTCTCCAGCAGTGACTGGCCCAATAAAAGTGTTTTCGACGATTGCAGTGACAAAATAAATTACTCGTAGATGTGAGCTCAAGAATAAATCTTAAATTTCACTAATGGGTGTATAGGTTTTAATGAAATTGTATGCCCGGTGATTAATGCTTTTTATTCAAAACAAAAAATCCACGCTTTTCATCCTGCGGAAATTTGTTGTGCAGCTCCACCGAAACGAATCCCAAGCCCGGTTGCAAAATAACGAGGGAGATTGAATATGACTCCATATGTTTTTGCGCTGCATAGAGGGGTGAAACCTTGAAACGATGCTGATCGGTTCCCATTTCTTGCCATGCCAGATTTGTAGCAGTTTAAACCCATTCCACTTCTGTTTCATGCATCTTTTGTTGTTCTTTTTTAAATAAATGCTAAATACTCTCCACACCATGGGTATATGGTCCCTAAATTATAAGAATTAGTCAAAAGTTAAACTTTATACGCCAAATACACTTCGAGGTTCGTGGAACGTTAACTACACATTAAGCGTCTTCATCCAGGAGGTGTCTTCAAGTGTCTGTTGAAACGTATATGTGTTGTTTAAATCGTTTATATTGATTTGTAACGCATTTTAGAAGCCATGGCTGCGGAGTAGACGTGAAACCTTTTCGACTCCGACGTTATTGAGACAAATTTTTAGAAATGTCTACTCTGGCTTCAGATTCCTAAGTAACGTCGTTTTGGAATGGAGACAATACTGAAATCATACACATTTGACATTATTTTTGTGTAATTGCCGAGCAAACATTTGTCAATGAAAATTTAATTCAGCCATATAGTACAAAAGTAAACAGTTTAGTTCAGGTCAAAAATTTAACTAAAACTGACAATTCAGCACACATTCCTAGAATTACGAGTTTACAAACTACAAAAACCAATTTTAGTTATAAGTAAGAACTTCTTTCAATAATAGACGAAATTAAATTGAAACAACTTTCCTACAATTACTGGTTAGATTGCATTTTCAAATAGATAACAAGTCGCATTTTTCAAATGAATTCTAGAATGCATACAATGGGTCAAATTTATGTTAATGTTTTGTCTCTGCTTTGATGTAAGATGGTACCACGTTTACTTATGTGATAAAGTTGTTGTAGACAACGTGAATCCCACACCTAACTAATACAACTCCATCGAGTAAGACTAATTGTGTGAATGTGGGTTCTTAGGGGCTACTCTTAGCACACGTATCAACAATATTTTAGGCAAAGAAAACTATGATACTTTAACCTTCATTTTTATTTACATTACTTTGTACTGTGTAAGGAAGACAGCACAATAAATATCGATAGGAGTCGAATCAAAAATTATACCAACGGAAACAGCACCGATGTTTTTGAGTTTTTTTTCCAAAAATATAAAAGTATTTACAAAGTACAATTTCGTCACGAGACATCCAAAATGTTTTGAATAGTGTTATTGCTAAGAACAAAAGGAACGTTATCGTATATTGATAAGAAAAAATTGGTGCAGTACCTTTCCTCCATCGTCATTGCACGAGGAATATTGACGAACTACTTTTTATTGCTGAGCTTGCAAATACCATTGTTGGAGTATGTTGATGATGGTAAATTTGTAGAGATTTATGGAAAATAAGTATTGCGGCATTTCATCCTTACTTTATTGAAATCTTCAGCTTTGTTTTGAAACATTGAGTCCCAGAATACATTTAATACCAGTGAAAAACAGTGACGCTTATGGAATAAAATCATTCGTTGAGAAGACCGAGAACAAATTCTACCCGAGAGAGCCAAAAATTAACTCGTTCACAACACGAAAAAAAACCCAACTTAATCACGAAGATACGGACGTAAGAACCAAAATAGACTCCTCGCGAGAAAACAAGCTCTTGGGTAGCCGGGCTCTTGCCAGGAAAACGATATCCTGCAAAGCTCGCCAGACTGTCCTAGTATGAATTAACGCCTCCGTAGTAGCGTTTGTTCAAACTAAGAAGGCCCAACCAATATTTAGTCGAGACTGATCCTTAACCTGTTGAAAATACGAAAAGGAAGGAGAATTCTCAATGAAAACGTCAGTGCATTATAATTTTTTGTTGAATTAGAAGGAAATGTAACATGAAATGTAAAAAGAATAGTAATACTGAAATTAAATATTTGTTGTGGATGCAAAATATCACTGAAATATTTTTCAAAAACAAAAAAAAATATTGAAAGAAAGCGAAAAAGTAAATAATAATAAGGAAAATATATGATGAAAAGATCGAAAACGGGAACGGAAAAATATTGATAAAAAGACCAATAAACGTTTGAAATTACTCATTGCACTTACATATTTTTTCTCACTGTTGAAGAGGAGCACTTTTTTTCGTCGATGCTTAAAAGCAAATTCGAATTATATGCATAAAGTTTTTTACTCTTCCATTGATTTAGCAATAGCAAAAACAAGCACGCACTATATACCAGTAACACAAATGCAACAATATGGTGGAGCCAATGTCTTTCGATGAGATAGTTTGAATCCTACGAAACCTGTTCAAACAGGTATCACAAGATACTTCATCATGAGCGAAAAAAGAAAAAGTGTCCAAAATCTGCTACGTTATAGTACAGAGCGCACATCACAGCTTATCATCGACAAACAATTACTATGCTCCTCTTGCTGACATCAATATATAAGTAGCAGACCTACAACTGAACGAAAGTTTTATCCCAATTTAAAAAAACATACGCATCCACCGATTTAAGTAAAAGAGCAAAGCAGCGACCAGTGGCTTAAATTTAAAAAAAAGAGGCGAAAACAACTTCTTTGTTGGGGATTGAAAAAGATGAAAAATTCAAGGTCAAGATTGAAGATCCAGCTGAACGAAGAGCTCTATTATTGCCAGGCTGAATACTAGTCAGACAAGGAGAAAAAACACTATTTTACATACTAACTGAAAATTGCCAGAGGGCTTATTGTAGTTATCAAGCACATTGACTCAGACGTCGACTCACACGACATAGAAGCCAGCTTGAAGAATAATAATAATAGATCTTAGCCAAAGGGTTAACGTCACACCTCTCCCAAAGTCTTTATACTTAATGCATCGGGCAGTGTTCTCCCGCTCTATTTTATCTGAGATAAAACCTCTAATGGCGTCCATGAAAATTTACGTTATCCTCACTTTGCAGTAAACTTACCCATATCAATACAAAGAAGACCCGGGTTACGACTTTACTACCGGCAAAATGCTAAAAGCTCTACCAGCATCAGGGAAACTAGCAATTCTACAAATCTTTACGATATTGTGTATGAGTTACTATCCTATTACATGGAAACACGCTAAAATTGCGGTCAAATGACCGTAATTTAAGCGTGTTTAGAAAGAAAATAGAAATCTAAGCCTGGGAAAGACATATTTAAGATCGAATCATTCCGGCCTATCAGACTCCTTCGACTTTATTCGAACGATTGTTTTTGGATAAAATTAACTTTATCTTGACCAATGAAGAAATCATACCGATTTACCCGTTCGAATGAAAGAATCGGCACGGAACAATAACTAAGTAGACAAAAATACTTACAAAACAATAGCTTTTGAAGTGAAAGAATACTGCGTTTGTCTTTTCCTTGACGTATCCCAAGCCTTTGATAAAGTTTGGGCCGGAGGCCAAAATATAAAATTGAAAACATCCCACCTACAAAACTCCACCTAATCCTTTCAAACTATTTACTCAACTGGATCTTCCCAGTCAAAAACAAATAATCAATGAGCGAAACCCAAAAAATTCAAGCCAGCGTCCCACAGGATAGTGAACTTGCACCGATGTTGTTTTTTATTTATACGTCAGATCAAGTAGCACGATTCTAACCACAACCTACGCTGATGGTACAGCCCTATCTTTCTCACACATAAACTCTTCGACTGTCTCGCGTAAACTCCAATCTTACACCGATAAAATCATAGACTGGTATAATAAATGACACATTAATATCAATGAAGACAAAATGCAACAAATCACCTTCATTATAAACAACCAGCAAATTGTCAAAACACCGGTTGTGAAATACATGCATCTAGATCGAAGGCTCATCTGGAAGAGCCATATCACCAAAAAAGAAAATAATTCACAATCACATTCAAATGTCGGTGCTAGTTAATTACGGTAATTCGAAATTAAACCTTATCACTAAGATTTGTTTTGATATTCGACACTGGTAGAAAAAACAGGTAGAAGTGAATGTGTAGTTCTGCAGTTGTTTCGGGGTATTCGACGCAGATAGTACTGTTGTGTGATTGAGAGTTTTGTTTTTGATAGATATTTAAAATTATTTCCGTTGAGTTGTGTCAGTGAAATAGACATTATTAATAAATTGAAGGAGAAATATTAATTGATTAGTAAAATTGCTACATTATTGAAAAGAAATCGCTCCGCTTCTAGCAATTTTTTTAAAAAATAAAGAAAATTATAGTGAAAAGAATCTTGCAGACCTTCCAAGTGCATTAACATTCAGAGAAAGGCGACATATTTGAAAGGAAGTGTCGAGTTCTTCATCACCAGCGCATCAAATCACCACAAAAGAAGGGCTTACAACGAATATTCGAAACATTCAAAGAATTATAAAAGCAGCCTCTCACTTGCAATTTTGAAAATCAATCAAAAAGCCTTCTTTGACTAGTGTCCATAGAAAACCATGATTGGCTTTTGCGGTAGAACAATCTCACTGCAAAAAATGCTGGCAAATAGTTGCTTTTCAGATGAAAAACATTTTAATTTAGATGGCCCTAATGGCTTGAACTAATACTTTCACGACCTACGCAAAGATCATCGTTTTTTGCACAAAAGACAGATAGGAGGTGGCAGTATTATGACTCGTGGATCTTTCGGATATAAAGGAAGGAAAGAATTAGTATTTGTTTCAGGTGAAACGAATAGCGAAGCATACGTGAACATACAAGTGAACAGGTGCCTCAATTTGGATCACGAATTACGTCAGAATATTTTATATTTCAACAATATGATGCCTCAGTTCACACCGACCGTATGATAAAAAAAACTTCGAGGCCAATCGAATACAAACTCTTCTTTGGTCAGCAAAATCCCCTGACCTAAATAAAATGAAAACATATTAGCAATCATAGCATGTGCAGCTTATTCGGATGACCGTCGATCCAAGTCAATAGAAAACTTGAAATCGTGATTTTTGCACCAAGACTCTTGAACCAAAAAACCATCAATGTATTATTTAAATCCATACCGAAAAGAATGAGACAAGTAATGCAAATTATTAAAGAGCGAAATTTTGATTCAGTTTGCTATTTTGGAATATTTTCTGGAAAATTTATCCTTTGTGTTGAGTTTTTTTTTGTCGCACTAAAATATGAATAATTTTTTTATGTTGCTTTTCTTTAAAGCATTGAAAATAAGCGTTGTTTAACTTTCATTAGCCAAAATGTAGCCAGCATGTAGTTAAGGAGGTATTTTAAAAAAAATATGTGTTACGAAACTTAACACGTTGAAGGACACTTGCCTCTATAGCCGTCAAAGCGAAGTTCACAATGTGGCATGACGGCAATAGCCGTCTAAAACGAAACGGTCGTTTTTGGACACTGCGGCTGTAGCGGCACAAATGTGCATTTACCGGTGTACAAGTAGAATCTTAGAGTCATGTTTCGCATATCAAAACCTGCACTGTGTCCTGCACCATGTTTTGAAACATGGCGTACCGAAAATAATGTGTAATAATTATAAAATTATAATAATTTTTTTTGTCATTTTTTCTTGTTTGATTATAAACTAAAATTTAGTGTAAAACTCCCAAAAATACTTTTTTGCGCACAAAAAATTGCTGATTTGAGTCATTAAGCCTGTCATTTACGTTTTTAAATTTTTGCTATTATAGCCGCCATCGTCCCATTACTTAGTGCCTACAGTCCGCTGGCGCCATGACGGTTATAGCCGCAACCTAATTAAAGGTGCTGAATTAATAAAAAATAAGTTTATTTAAGGAGAAAAAGTAAAACTATACTTCTAATATTCTAAAAATTACAAAAAAATATAGTGTCAATTTTCGAACTTCACTTGTTCCTACTGTCCGTCACTGTGTTAATAGAAAATTTTTATTCGAAAATTAAGCAAACAAGCCGCGAGGTGCGACCCTTGAGGTCCACACGGTCAACTTCCCAGTAATATCTACATAAATATTAAAAATATTAAACACAATTATGAAAATAATACGTCTTTGAATAATAATAACTAGAGGTGCTCATAACAGTAATTGGAATGAGTTAATATTAATCGTATCATCTACGGGAGCGTCCATTAAATACGTAATGGTTTTGGTGGATGGGGGTGGATTGGTTTGATTGAATATTCACGCGGATCAATCGGTGGGTGGTGGGTCTAGGTTAAAAAGTCTTTTTTACGTTATTTGTTATTTTCATATCGATGCTTGAAGGACAAAAGAGCACTAGCAAAAATGAATGCAGTTTTGTTATTAGGCCCACTGAAGAGATTTTGTCGCGTGGTGGCCATTTTGAATAATTGTGTTCAAAATCGCTATGACTTCAGCATAATCATTTAGTTTTTTTTCACGGTTTTACAAAAATCAGGCTCATACTTATTTCTTATTTTCAGTTGGTCTTGGAAAACATTTAATTGTGCAGTCAAAAATTGGTTTAATTGCATGTAAAAAGTAAAAAGCATTACGTATGATGATGAAGGAAGTAATTGAAATCTTACAAACACTAAAGAACAAAACTGCTAAAAACTGCAGTTTTTATTTGATGAAAGCTTTTGAAAGTATAGGATCTTGCAAAATTTTGACTACAAAACATTCTACCATTCAAAGCGTTCTTTACAACAAATGTAAATTTGTTTTTTTTTTTGGTTTTCAAAATTTAAGCAGTTTTTTTATTAAAATTAAAGCAATGTACTGAAAAACTATTAGAAATCTGCTCAAATTATACAAATATTAATAAACTTTGATTGATTCAACTACAATGTCTTTAGAATAAGAGTAATCATGTCATATCATTCGTGTGAACACTTTTAACAATGTGGCTTTGAATTATTATTTATAATTTTATTTTTTATTTTAATCATGGAAAAAGGGGTTGCTGAATTCTTTTGAAAAACTAATAAGATGTTATAAATTTTAAAAACATTTGTTACTATATTGTGCAAATCCGGTTTAAAATTTATTTTTTACGAAGAAACCCTAAGTTTTTGCATTATTTTTTCAATTAAAAAACGGCTCCAATATTTTTTTAAAAACATGAAAATGTTAAGACTCGACGATTGACATCTCAGCAATGCAAATATTATATTTGGTTCGCGAGATATATAGAATGACATGAATGATCTTGAAGGTCATGATGACTTAATGATTTTTATTTTTAATTTAATTTTTTTCATGATCATTAGAATAAATTTTGCTGGTTTTTTACAAGCACAATTTAGAGTATATAAATTTTATAAACATTGATCAATGGGCTTTGTAAATCAGGCTAAAACTTTAGTGTTTATGAAAAAACCTTAATTTTTTGCACTTTTTTTAATAAATTAAAAACGGTCGATTTGTACTTTAATGATGAAAATCGCATGTTTGGTTCGTGAGATATAGCGCATGGCAGCAATGACGTTCAAGAGGTCAAAACAGCAAACCCACCCTTCCCCCCGCCGACGGAAGTTTCCAAAAACTAATCAGCTCTTAAGATTGCAAAGACGCGCCGATTGACACCTTTACAAAGTGAGTGAGTTATGCTCGTAGAAAAACTGTCCGCGAATATAATAATACATACTTCTTTTTTAAAACACTTAAAATATAATCTAAAGAACTCAAAACGTAAAGATATGTTGAAAATTTCAATTTCGATTTTCGAGGCGATTACAAGAACTTCCCATATACAAGGAAGTTAAAAATTTCATTCATTCTTAAATTTTTGCCACGGAGTGAACAAGGACTACAAAAGATCTCTGAAGAAAAATACATAGCATCTCTCACGCAAGTCGTGACCAAGTAACGACAGCTACACAGTACAACTACGTCTTTTATCAACATCGACATAAGTGTCTATATACCCTCGCAGTTTAATAGACTATTGAATTAGTATTAGGATTTAATAAATTGTAATATAGAAATCAGTTTTCGATCTGATCCTCATAAATACGAATAGAGATGGAAATGAATAAAATTTCACATTTCATTGTCCTCCTCAATAAAAAATTTAATATGCACGCCTTACAACTAGCTGCTGCTCTAATTTTTTTTTAATACTTTGAAAAGCTTCAAATCACCATTATAAACTAAACACAATGACACCAATGTCTGACCTTTCATTCTCTTGCTTAATTAAGCAAGAGAACGAAAAGTTGCAATTGCAATATCACACCTTTATTTTGATATCTGAAGTTTCAATTGAACCCCGATCTCAAATAGAAATTCTGTAGTTAGTTATCCAAAAGAAAATAAAGTACCGAACAAATGGGTAAACATTGATTCGACTAATATTGTTGTTTAATAGGCTATATCCTAGTAAAAAGTACTGCAAATAAGAATGAAGCAAGAAATAAGTTGCATAATTTTCTTTGTCTAGTATATTGTTGATACGTGTGTTAGGAATAGCAGCTCCGACCAAGAAGCTCCGGCAAAGTATTTAGCTTTTCTAAGAACTTATAGTTAACATTAATTTGTGTGGTTTGAAATTTTTTAGCCTTTCGTGTTCATTTTATGATTCCTTTTTCGCGACTTTACCCTCCATGTTCAGTTTTTTGAAGTTATTTCATTTTCCCGCGCAAGATTTTTTAATTTTAGTTTTGTCATCAAGGTATAGTCTACGTTATTGTAGAGTGACGAGGTTTAGACGGATTTAGCGTTGATTACAGGAAACATTGAATATTTTGAACTTATAGAGCAAGTCACGAGTAACCTTCGTGCAACTGAATAAATCATAGCTATGGCGCTCATACTACATGGAAAGGACGAAGAGAGGAGCCGTATTCGCATAAATTGCATACGAGAGAATAGAACAGCCTAATACTTGTTTCGGGTCTAGAAAAGGCTGTCGAGTTTCTTAACAAGAAACCACAAAGTTTATATATTTTAAGCATAACTCTGTCAACGTGGTGGTCGAACTTCTAACACAAGATTATATTGTCTTATGTACTAAGCGTTGAAGTATTTTAAAGAGACAGGACAGAATAGCAATAAGTAGTCGGTAGTTAGCAGTTAGAGAAAAATGACTTGATTTATGGATAGGAATAATGTGTGAAAGCTTCCAGGTATCGAGAAAAATGCCTTCAGAGAAATTCTTATGAAATATGATAGTGATTGACCGACAAAGGAAGAAAGAATGAGAAATAATAAATATATTGGGAACACCACCGAAACTGTGGTTGATGTTTGCATTAAGATTTTTGATCAGATTCTCTACGTAAACATGAGATATATTAAAATAAGAGGAAACAGAGCACGAAGGAGCTGAGAAGGAATATAGAGAATGTCTTGAAAGATAAGGAGAAAACACAGAGGAGAAATAGCTAGATAACAGTTTGACTATTTCCTTGGGGTTTTGACGGTGCGGCCGTTATGGGATAGTTCAACTGGAAAAGAAAAAGATTTGCAGAGAGAGCGAACGTACGACCAAAATATTTTCATTTCGTCTGTGGATACTGAGTCTTCAAGGCGTTGCAAATGCTCAATCTTAGCTGACTTCGTGGCAGATCGGCTTTGGGAAAAGATATTTAGGTCATTGACGACCTTTTTACTCCATTTTCTTCGTATCATAGTTTTAGTGCGTAGGGCAGAAACAATCTCAGTAAAAAATCAAGGAGAAAGGTAAGATTTCGCAGGCCACGTTAATGAAACATATTAACAAAAAAGGTCATTCAGAAAAGAGTAAAAAGAATTCAAAGCAAATTCATAATAAAGTATGTTAAGTTTGCTTTGCTTACCAATCAAAAGAATTGAAGGCAGATTCAATGGCTTGAAAGTTCGCTTTTCTGAAGTTGGTTTTTTTTTGACGCAGCTTTACTCTTTGATGCGGCAATATTAACAACACATACAACAGAAGAGAAGAATTATGAGGATCCATCTTGGTGAAGCTATAAGGCAATTCAAACACTGACAGCAAGGTAATAGGCAGAGAATAAAAGACAAGATCTAAGGTTTTAGAATTGATATTAGGTACGAGGGTGAACTTTCAGAAGTCAACTGGTACTAAGATATAAGATATGGCAATGAAGTTTTAACTGAGCTTAGAAAATATTAGGAAAAGTGTGACCGAGACCCACGAGATTGATGGATGGTTGAAGTCTTCGAACAGGAGGAAATGGAAATAAAGAGAACAAAAAATGATGAATGCGTATAGATCGTTGAATCATTTATCGAGAATGGATGATTCAACTGTTACAAGGAATGATTACTATCCATTTGATAAAAGATGTGGAGGGACTGGGCGAGAAGAAAGTGCAAAGAGAAGCAGTAAGGACGAGCTTGCTGGCAATTAAAACTCCACCACCAACACTTTTGAAGGTATAAAGAGGATCGCGGTCGTGCTTGAGTGATAAAAAGTTTTCCGTCGTAAATGGTATTATTGTTCATTAGTAGCTGAAAATGGTTCAAACGTTGCTGCGGACAATTCGGTAAAGATTTATTAGTCACATATTCAACACACTATGCCAATAGTCAGCTTTGAGCAGTGATGACGTGGTGATTTTGAAGGAAGCTAAGAATTTGTTAGAGATATTTTTCCTAGTTAGTTTCTAGCTGTTCCAAAAAGCGGGAACGTATCCTAGTTTAGCTATGATTCCGTATGTATGTTATCTTTAGTCGTACTAAATGTGTTTGATTATTGTGGTTGTGTTGCCTGAACAGTAGGCTTAGTCACCAGATTGTGACTGTGATAGATATGTCAACTACCGTATGATCTGACGTTCAGTGCTCATGTTAAGCTTCATACGTCTACTCTCAAAAAATAAGAAATAGTGAGGAAGAACCACAATTGAAATGTTGGGCCATTTAACCTGTTTGTGTTGGTGGAGTTTATACATTCTCAGGCCAAAATAGGTAGTTACGATGAAAATTTTGTTAGAAACAAACATTTGGCGCCAAAGCAATTTTTATTTGAATATGAAATCTACTCCATAACATAATTAAGGAACATTTTGCCTGATACGTGGGAAACACACACACACACACACACATATATATATATATATATATATATATATATATATATATATATATATAGATACACACACATATATATATATAAATGTATATATATTTATATATATATATATATATATATATATATATATATATATATATATATATATATTATTAGTGGGATTAGTGGGATTGTTATGGTGGATTGTCAGTTTTAGTTAATTTTTTGATCTGAACTGTTTACTTTTGTACTATATGGCTGAAATAAGTTTTCATTTACAAAAGTGCGCTCGAAAACTACCCAAAAATCATGTTGATTTTGTATGATTTCAGTATTGTCTACATGCGTTACCATTCCGTAACGACGTTAATTAGGAATCTGAGGCCAGAGTAGACATTTCTCAAATTTGTCTCAATAATGTCGGAGTCGAAAAGGTTTCATGTCTACTCCGCAGTCATGGCTTCTAAAATGCGTTACAAATCAATATAAACGATTTAAACAACACATATACGTTTCAACAGACACTTGAAGACACCTCCTGGATGAAGACGCCTAATGTGTAGTTAACGTTCCACGAACCTCGAAGTGTATTTGGCGTATAAAGTTTAACTTTTGACTAATTCTTATAATTTAGGGACTATATACCCATGATGTGGAGAGTATTTAGCATTTATATAAAAAACAACAACAAAAGATGCATGAAACAGAAGTGGAATGGGTTTAAACTGCTACAAATCTGGCATGGCAAGAAACGGGAACCGATCAGCATCGTTTCAAGGTTTCACCCCTCTATGCAACGCAAAAACATATGGAGTCATATTCAATCTCCCTCGTTATTTTGCAACCGGGCTTGGAATTCGTTTTGGTAAAGCTACACAAAAATTTTTTTTGAATAAAAAGCGCTATTTTTATTTTCAATAAAAACTATCGTTTACCGAGCATACAATTTTCATTATAATGTATCAACTTCGTAATAAAATGTTTATGATTTTCATTCAACATTTGGGTTGACGATTCTCCGCCTGTTTTTGTTGTTGTTGTTTACACCTGTTAGACATTGTGCCACTCAGTAGCGGTTCAGATGATAAGTTTGGATGGGTGCAATTCATAAAATTTTTCTTTATTCATGAATGATCGTTAAACTTGCTAATGAACTTGATGTATTTATCGTACTATCCAACTGGAATTAAGAGAAACGACTTAATTATTAAAATCATTTTGACAAGTAGCACCAACACCTTCAATTCGCCTAAGCCGGTCGCAAGCTTGGTTGCAGAAAGGATGAGGGAGGTGGAGTGTTATGTACATATATATATATATATATATATATATATATATATATATATATATGTATATACATATAGATATAAATATATGTATATATATATATATATATATACATATGTATATATATATATATATATATATATATATATATATATATATATGTGTGTGTGTGTGTATAAATAAATATCTATACTTATGATAAAAGGTTGCGTTGCTGTTAAATATTTTCAGCTTTTATGAGACCTCTTCAACTAAATCTCTCCGAACTCGTTATTAGTTTTCAAATCTACTGCCTTTTAGAGTCATACCTCGAATTATTGACGATGCACGCATTTCAAATTGTCATTACGCATTCCGATTCTAGATGCTTTGAAAAACTCATATTTGGAAATGTGTTTATTTTCCTCGCCATTAGATCCTTTCTCATTGTTTGGAACAAAAAACTGTTCCCTTAGAACAGGGGTGACCAAGTTTGGAGCGCCCAGCGCACTGGCTGCGCTACGCTTACGCCGAGTAAGCTGTTCGTCGTCTGGCTGGCGGGTGGTCGGACGGACAAGCTGACCGTCACGCTCGCCAAGGCGCGGGCAGCGATCGAAGACAGACAGACACACCTCCTCCTCGCTACTTCTTATATCCGCTTTTACGCGGGCGCTAGCGCGGGCGCGTTCTCAGCGTAGCAAAACTCTCGGCGCACGTTTTGGCCACCCCTGCCTTAGAACAACGAACATGAAAAGGAATGAGCTAAGAATATAGAAATTGAGCGGATCAAAATCTTTATAATTAATTCTCCCCAAACTGACAGCGCGATTGTCTTGTTTTCGATATGTGAATTGTTGCTGTCGTATTCCATGTAGCATTTGAATGCCAGAGTTCTGTTTGACTGGCGTCATATTGTGCATTGCGTCGTTAAGTGTTTATTCATGGATCATTCATTCAAGTGCGAGATATGTTTTTAAGTTATCAAAAATTGCTTTACATAGATTCTATATAAATGAGTTGTTAGACTAGAAGCAATTGACCTAATAGACTTTATCATAATCCGGTCAACACTAATTCACTCAAATCATTTTCTCAGAGTAAGATTTGAGCAGTACAGACAAGTAAAGTATAAAATATTTACATGGCAGTGTGACCATCTCACCAAATCTGGTGGAAGTGGGTGGCGTATTTCATCCAGGATAGTTCTTCATATACAGAATTGCTTTAGCGACGCTTATTTAAATGTTTTTTCATGATATAATCATTTAATATGCAAATATGACTCGATTTTGTTGATTTGAGTCATTCAGTGCTAAGTCTCCAGCCACAAACTACTAAGATCAATGACATTCATCACCTTGCCCAATTATGGGCATTTAGAGTTTTATATAGCGCAAACCATTTTGAAACAATTTCAAAATATAACATAAATTAAATGTTTCTTATGATTCATTCTTATATATCAGACAATACATGTAAAACAAAGCGCAATTCATAAACTCAGTTTATATTCATTTTTATTCTTGCAGCAACATATTTTGATATTATAGCGGCTGAAAATCACACTGTTGTCTAGATCAGCATCGCAGTGTATCAGGCTTTTTAGTTCATTAATTTTCGCTGCATAGTTTGCTGTTTTCCACTTTTTTCGCGCTCTGCAATTCCTGTTGCTGAGTTTCAGAGTTTTTCATTTTATTTCTGTGCTGCAGTGCTACAGTGTTTAATTGCAGGTTCTAATTCGCTTAAGTTAATACTCGGTTATGATCCAAATGTAAAATTATTTCACGCCAATAAACATATTAATTCTTGCACAATGGCTTCTGACTCGCCTCCTTATATGTTTTCATGTGCAATTTGTGTCATGCCAGAGGCCTTCAGATAACGTTTCCTTGTCTGTAATGGTTACAGTGGCAAATCGTTCCAATGCAAGTGCGTCGGTATGAACGATATTTTGATCGAAATTCAAACTAAGCACCTTTGAAATATATCAAATCATTGTGATATTTGTAAGAACTCTACGTTGTGTGACATCATCACGATCGTGCATCAGCACTCCACGTCACTTTCGACTCTTAACCGGAAATTGGATTTATTATCTTCATCCTTCACATCTCAGCCTTCGCCAACAACTTCACGTGACGCTAGCCGCCAACCATCTCGTTCAACATCTGTTACTTATCCTGGCGTAACTGCCTCCTCAAAATTTCCTACACCAGCATCTATTCCCTTATATCAAGGTGATTCTGATCTCGTCTAAGTTAAGTCATGGCGGCATAACCAAATCAACTAAGACTGGTCCATGGCCCCACACTACTCACGCTTTGATTGATTCGGTTGATGCTTCAGTAACGGCACTATGGTTGCTGCCACCTTTGTCGCCAACGCCTGCACCACGATCTACAATGCACGTTGCTGCTTCCATCTATCCATCCATCTATTAATCCAACATTGCATGTCGCTGCTCCACCGATTCAAATCTTTGTCTTTCGGCTGGCATACGTCACGTCTGTCAGTGATGTACAAAATTATATTATTACAAAACTACGATTTACTTCCTCCTTCCTTGATTGCAAACAGCTAACAAAGGAAAAGATTATAAATAAGGTCATTGTCTCCTTTAAATTGACTGTGGCTCCCGAACACAAGTCAATACTCAAAAGTAAGTTCTGGCCAAATGGAACACAGTTTAAAGCTTTAACAGTCCGTCGTTTAACGAATTTTCATCAGCTACGTCATCGCCGATCTTAGCACTAGTTTCACCAACTACCTCAACAAATTCAATTCATATCCGAATACATGTAAAAAATTATTATTTATTATGAAAATGTCGTGGCTTACGAACCAAATTGCAGCATCTTAATCTTTCGTGCCAGTTTTCGAACGACTTTATTATTTGTTTGACAGAAACCTGGCTATATTCTGGCATCTATAGTCTTGAACTTTTGCCTAATTTTACTATAAATCGTTAAGACCGCGATCCTCACCTATCCAATAAAAATGATGGTGGTGGAATTTCAATAGCTGTGAAAAGTTGTCTTTCCAGCGCTGTCTGTGAAAATTTCCTCCGTCCCTCTCCGATAGAATGTGTTTTCGTCAAAATATTTGCTGACTCTTCCACTCTATTGTATACATCCTCTACCTACTTCGTTTTGCATCTCCCTTAATCCGTCTTCTCGTGTTATCATCTGCGGAGATTTGAATCTTCCCTCCATAGATGGGCACATTTTTCTCATATTGAAATTATCTTTTCTAATCGATCATCGATTAATCGATCGATCAATGTCCAATTTTTATCAATTCAACCATGCCGTTAAATTGAACGGTTGACTTCTTGACCTTGTTCTATCGAATTCCTGATAACTTAACTTTAACCGCTGCTCCTCTCCCCTATGTTTCTTCGGACCCGCATCATCCACCTCTGCAGTTTGAATTCTCCTTTTATTGGCTCAAAGCTCAGAGTAGGCGCAGACAATTTAAATTTAACTTTTTGAAATCGAATTACATTGCTTTATGGGAAGAACTCGAATCGATGAACTGTGCTTCTTTTTTTGGCAGTCTTGGCTGTGAAGATTCTCTCGTTAAATTCTACTCTCTTCTCTACGCCCTTATCTCTCGCTTCACTTCCTACTATAGTCGTACCACGGTTACTGATCCTCCCTTCCTGACCTGTAATGTCTTAATTATCTCGAAATTAAGAAACCAAGCCTATCAACTTTATAAATCCAATAAAACTTGGAAAAATTATATTGCCTTTCCAAAACATCGTGCTTCAGCCAAACTGAAAATTAAATGAGATATGCGTAACTACTTCACTAATATTGAAAATTCGCTGCACTCTATCCAAACAAAGTCATTTTGGTCGTACGCCAATTCTCTTAAATTTTCGTTCAATATTCCTAATACTGTTCCCTGTGACGGTAAACAATGTAATGTTGCACATCTGCTAGGTTGGCCGCCCCTGAGCTGCCTCATGGCCGAGAAGATATAGCGGGTGTTCAGGTGGAGCAGGCCCCGAAAAAAACAGAGGAGGAAAAGATCCCGCTTGCGCCCGGGATTGGAAAAGGGAGTCGAACTTGGGAGTTTGGTCGGAACACTGTCGAGAGGTTTGAGTGCGGAATTATAGTTCATAAATATACAAAGTCGTAATTAGAATCAATAAATATATTCATGACTTCATTAAAGATAATTGTGAATGAGTTTTGTGTTTAAATTATTTGTGAAACAAAATATCAACGAGCTAAATAAAATCATTTAAAAAAACATTCAACTTTGAAAAACTGTAACTAAGATTTGTGAAAAAGTGAATTTCTTTCAAAATATTTTTGAATGCCGAATTTTGCAATAACTGCCGTTGATTTCTAACAGTAGTTTGATTTATTGAAGCACTACGTTTTTTTTGGAATTTTTAAGTTGCAAGTCAGTTTCAAAATATAAAGGGGAGTCGGAACTGGAACCTGCAAGAGGTTGGATGAATAACGAGTAGTATGTTTTTTCGCCAAATTTAATATCTCGAAATTTTAACGTTTTTGCTAATAAAGTCTCGTTTTCAAATCACCTGAAAAGTTTAATTTTCGGGAAACCATGTTCAAAAAGCAGATAATATTTGTCTTTGCACATTTTTCGAGTTTAACGAATGCAACTTGACTTTCCCTTAACGATTGCGGGACCCACGCACGTGGTTGTGGATTTTGTGAAAAAAATCTAAATACATAAAGACACGATTTAACGACTATGAAAGTTGAATTTTCCCTATTGTGTAAAAAGTGAAATCGGCTATAATGATGATTTTCCCTATTGTGTAAACAGTGAAATCGGCTGTAATGATATAGTTCGCTTTTTAAGACAGCACTAGAAGTGTGGTGATGACTTGTTTGCGAGCACGAGGTCATGAAGTTTGATTTACAACAATAAGCCATTTAAGCTACCAGAGGAACTCGTCGCACAACAGAGTTTTGTTTCCCCACTGACTGAGGGGGGCAGTGTTAGAAAGGATCAACACGCTCTGTCCCAGGTGATTCCACCTTGATTGATTATATCTGAGCATGAACGCTTGAACTGCTTTAAGAGGAGCAAAACCGATCATATCAAGTGACCGATCGACCGAGTGATCGTACTTGAATGCTAAAAAGTAGGAAAAGTGACACCGGGGCGAAACAGATGAGTGCCATTTTTTAAGGAATATACTTGCATCGATGGCGGTGAAGGCACAAGTAGAAAAACAAAAGAAAAAAATTTGTATTTTGAGGTCTTAATATTAAGGGAATTATATGTTAACTTGCACGGACGTATTTGGCTTGAAAGTTGCCTTGAATAATTACAATTGATCTATGGTAGTGGTATCTTTCTTGAATGAAAAAGGTACTCTGATCTAGCTAATTTCTTTGTGTTTATTCTCTCGGGTATGTTTCGGATCGCGGTATTCGGGTTCTCGGTGCGCGCGGGATTTTTGAAACATGATAGACTAAAGTAGGAAGTATAGCCTCAACTTAGAGAATGATGTTTGTTTGGATTCTTTTTTTTGTGATATTCTTTTGGAAGAAATTTCGTCATCAGGCAAGTAGATGACTGAATCTTTGTAAATGTGATTCGGCACCTGCTAGAGAAACGTACCCACGACGTTAAGCGCCGAACTGAGTTGGCCTGCCAGCAGCCATCGAATCACTAGCCAGGTAGAGGCCGGACCCGAATTCGTCAAAAGGGTTCGTTGGTTCGTCCCGGGGACTTCACGTCCATCAGGTCAACAGGTGCAAACCTGTTTGCCTTGAAATTTCGAAGCGATACCGTTTGCCAAGAAATTCATTCATTACAACAAGGCTCGACTCATTCCTGAAAAAAATTGCGAGATATTTGTACAGTTTTTTTCTTCAATATATCCTGCCACCACCCAAACTCTTTTGATATTCCTTTTTGCTTTCCATCTTTTCTTGATCTTATCTCTACTAACCCCACTGAAATCCAAACTTCGATTAACTATTCTTTTTCTTTAGATTCCAGTGAGACGGAATTCCTTATATATTCATTAAATCCTTATCCTCCTCATTATGTGTTCTATTTTCTTACATTTTCAATGATAGTTTATCCTCCGGTATCCTTTCCAATTTATGGAAGCTAGCTAACATTTTTCCTGTACTCAAATCTGGATTCTTTTCCATTTTTTCCAATTATCGTCATATTTCGATTCTTTCTTGTTTTCCCAATTTCCTTGAACGCATTATCTACCATAAAATATACCAAGCTCGTAATTGTTGCCTGACCCCGTTTCAATATGGATTTGTTCCAAATCGTTCGACCGTCACGAATCACCTTGAGCTTATCCAAACTGTCGCAAAGGCTCTCGACAGTCGTACCCAAGTTGATGTAGTGTACACTGACCTTAGTAAGGCATTTTATACTGTCCACCTAAATGTTCTACTTCAGAAGCTCCTGGCTTGAGTCCTACATCAGTTCTCGTTCATGCCGTGTTAGCCTATGTAGAGCACATTTTTCTCTCTTCCATCCAACCTCTGGCGTTCATCAGTGGTCTATTCTAGGCCATCTTCTTCTCTTGCTCTATATAAATGACCTTCCCTCAGACATAGCGTTTTGGTGTCGTATATATGCTGATGACTTAAAAATTTACCGCATTATTCGCTCATATCGGGATTGTATTACTCTCCAAAGGGATCTCAAAGTAATTTTCTCTTCCTTAATGACCAGAAACGTCAAAAATTGTCAAAAAATGTCCCAAAATGTCTTTCTCCTTAAAGTCTAGTCCAATTGATCATATCTATACATTAAACGGTTTTTCAAATAAAATATCTCTTTTGTCTCCAGGATTGTAGTATGGCACTCTCGTATAGTTACTGACATTTCTTCCTCCATCAACTTATACACTCGCCTCGTTAGACCCATTTTGAATATGCAAGTATGGCCATAACACTATCAATATTTAGATTCTATGGTTGAATCGGTACAGCACAAATTCACTCGTTTACTCATCTATAGATTTAATATTACATATATGTCATATGAAGAGCGACTTTCCTTCCTACAAAATTCTACTTTGCAATCCCGCTGACTCCTTCCAGATGAGTGTTTTCTGTTTCAACTTCACCACCATCAACTAAAATCTAAACTCTGTGATTGGTAAGAGCATCGTACTTCAGAGCATCAGATCTGATATCATATTTATAGTTACATATGCTAGACCTGAGACTTTCTACCATTTGCCGATGTTGCGGCTTCCCCGACACAAAAATATTCTGCAACTTCGTCCGTTTTCTAACTCACGCTACATTTATAAACAGAATGCAGAGCGTATCTTATCTTATTTTCCCTTTTTTGTTTATTAACTTCCCAGTATATGAGAAGTTCTTGTAATCGCCTCGAAAATCGAAATTGAAATTTTTCACATTTCTTCACGTTTTGAGGTCTTTAGAGTATATTTATAGTGTTTTTAGAAAGAGAGATGTCAGTTAGCGACAAACGCTTACGATGACCTCCTATCAACACAATCTATCCATATGACACCTTACACCATTTCCGCTGCAATCCATGCACTTGATGGAATCATCAACAATTCCCATTTCCGTTGCAATCTATGCACTTGATGGAAACATCAACAATTCTCCCACAAAAAATTGCAACATATGCAATCCCCACGAGAAAGCTTTTCCAGCAACAGAGTTTGTAGTCAGCAATTAATTTTTAATGAATAGATCTAGATTGTAAGAAAACAGTTAGTCTAAGTTGAGTGTTAAATAAATTCACGTATAAAGATAGAACATTTGTAAACAGGGAACATTTCTTCCACTTGCATCCTAAAAATTTGAGTAGTGGAACATCAGTGCCATTTATTTATCAAGCAAGAAATCTTTACGGAGAAACGAAGCAGCAATTCTTCTGAGAAGAGTAAAATTTCACGCATAAAACAACAAGAATTCTTCTCAACGATTCTTCATCAAAATCTTAATACGCAACTGGAGGATACTTTGACAGGAAAGAATCAAAAAGTTCTCATCGAGTGAATAGTTCTAACAACGAACCGACAACTGAGAAGCGAAGGTGCTGCTGATAAAATTTGTAGTAATTACGTTTTAGTCACTTTATTATTTACATTTAACGACATCTGAATTTCTATGAGTGCTAACTTTAAGAATAAGAGAGCATCAGTTCCGTTTCTAAAAATTATTTTATTCTTAAAGTGCTAAATTCTTACAGAGATATTGTTTCTTCCTAGAGAACAAAAAAATATTATTTGTTTGATTGAACGAGTGTGCGTGTAATTTTTTAAAAAATTAATTATCGTGTTGTGCTTCATATGGCCAAAAAGTTTTGCTCACTTATAAGTATGTCGAACCCAAGCAATCTAATGCGACCATTTAGATTAAGTCAAAATGTGAGTCTACCTGCACTTCCAGAAAATAACGCATTGAATCAGGCTGATGTATCTCCTGGGGGCAATGCAAACATCCACCAGAATCCATTAATTTCTCCCCAAATGCCAAACCCCCTGTTGAGCGGAAACGCCCAGGATTCAAGGAACACCAATTTTTCGTTCCGTAATGAATCCAGCGTCGGATATCAACAACGATAGTGATCTCCTAATCCAAATTAACGACAATATTGATCTATCAGAAATGGACAGAATTCCGGATGTCGTAAAAAGCTTACGAGAGCTTTATGGTGAAGACGGCGAGTTTAGGTAATGGAAGAAAAGTGTCGAAAGGATACTTCGGATCTTCGAACATCTCAAAGGCACACCGAAATATTATGGTTTTGTTCCGTCGTTAGGAACAAAATCGTAGGACTCGCAGGCATAGTTCTCGAGTCCTACAGTACTCCTTTAGATTGGCGCAAAATCTCGAAATGTTTGACGCTTCACTACACGGATAAGAGAGACTTAGTAACGTTGACATACCAGATGACAACGTTAGTACAGGGAACTAAAACAATTTCCGAACTTTGCCAAGCCATCTATAATCACCTCTCACTTACCTTGAACAAATTGTGTTCAATAGATCATATCGGACAAATTCTCTTAATGTTATGACTCAGTGTTACAGAGAAAAACCACTGGATACATTTGTAATGGGTCTCAGAAGTGACTTGCCAAGCACTTGAGAGCCTGCAGATCTGCCACAAGCACTGCACCTCTGTCTAAAAATAAAAATGTAGATTATCGTACTCACCACGCTAACAACACTCAAAACACTGTGCGTAAACCTTATCCTGCACAAGCACCCCCTATTGCCCCTTAAAGAAACTACCCTCCAACTCCATGTCCAATCTCAGCACCGAGGAAACAATTCTATCCCGAATTAGTAAGTCATCCACAACCTGCTCAGCCACCTAGATGGCTAAACAATTATCAACAGTTCCCTCAATCAAGGCAGCAATATAACTCTTGGCCACTACCTCCTAAGCCAAGGCCAAGGCCTGAGCCAATGGACGTAGATAGATCAATAAGATCTATGGCGGTAAATTACCAAAATCACCCACAGAAATTCCAATTCTACGCCCAAAAACGGCCAAATAGACAAAACAACCATCATCCTGGTAAACAACTTCGATTGGTCTACACGAACAATTACAATATACAGCCAGATGTTCACAATGAATCAATGAGTAAGTCGCGAAATAAAATAGAAAGGCAGAATTTCATTGAATATTTAGAAGCAGACGAAACGGTTCCTTCTCACCAGAACAATATGAAGAAACAGGTCACTAATGACCAGACTTTGAAAAATTATATCAATGATGGTCCCGCTAACGAACAGGTTGACGATATCTAGTTCTCATATTAAAGCGCCATTCACTCTCCTACTTTGAATTTACATCAAGGAGTGGAGAGTCCCTCAAATTCTTAATCGATACAGGCTCGAATAAAAATTATATTCAACCTAGGCATATCCAAACCGCTCATCCTAATGACAAAGCGTTTAGTGTTAATTCAGTCTCAGGAAATATGGATATTACACATCATTTACTAATCCACATTTTTGGACCCAAAGTAGGAAAAATTAAATTCTTTATATTTCCTTGCCTCATAGCATTTGATGGTATAGTTGAAAACGATACCCTTAGAGCGATGAATGCAATCATCTATACGAAAGAAAACTGTATGACAATCCTTTCCGAGCGTACCTCACCTCTTAAAAAATATTTTCAGCCACCCTTCATAATGTTAATCATAACGTCAATCTAAGAACTTCTCACATGACCAAGAAGCAGACGACCAAATTATCCCGAGTCGTCAGTAAACATCCTAATCTTCTTTCAGATCCTAATGAAAAACTCGCCTTCACTACTAACGTCCGTGGAGAAATCCGAACGACCACAGATGAACCTGTCTATTCCAAATCCTACCCTTATCCCATGGCATTAAAAAAAGAAGTGGAAAAAGAGATGAATAAACTCTTCAAGACGCCATCATTTGCCCATCAAAGTCTCCTTATAACTCTCCTGTCTGTATCGTGCCAAAAAAAAAATTGAAGCATCAGGCGAAAAAATTATCGTCTCGTGATTGAATCCCTGAAATCAACGAAGTTCTAGCAAACCTTGGTAAAAATAAATACTTCTCGATAATGGATTTCAAAGCGGCTTTCACCAAATCCCCCTTAGGCAAAAAGACTTTAGAAAACTATCTTCTCCGTCAATAACGAAAAATTTGAATTCATCCGCCTACCATTAGGTGTTAAAAATGGATCCTCTATTTTCCAAAGAGCCTTGGTGATGCTTTGAGGGAACACACTGGCACGCGTTGTTATGTGAACGTTGACGATATCATCATCTTCGGAAAGGATGAAACAGATCACTTCACAAATTTGGAAGCTGTGCTTCAAACTGCTTTTGTGGAGTCCATGTTAGTTTCTCGTCTATTAAAAGTCCTAGATATTTTATTTGTTCTACTCTCTGGAGGCTTGTGCCATTGATTTTTACGTGTGGTTGTATGTCAAGCTTGTTCTTTTGTTTGAAAATAATATATTTTGTTTTACCACATTGTAAAAACCAATACTAATACTTGTCCAGGTCAGTATTTACTTTTTGTTCAATTTCGAGACTAGTTTTACCTGAGTATACGAGCACAGTGTCATCTGCGCACATAACCACTTTCGCAACAAGGTCTGCTTTTTTTATGGAGTTGATATAGAGTAGAAATAGCGTTGGCCCTAGGATCGAGCCCTGCGAAACACCTATTCTAAATTCAGCAGTTTTACTTTTGACACCTCAAATTAGTGTATCTTCAAATCTATCCGTCAAGTAACTGCGTATAAATTTATTTGCTCTTCCAACAATTCCATATTCACCGAGCCTGTTGATTAAAGTTTCATGTGTCCACGAAAACTGCTGCAACGTAGTGGCCCTTATCCAAGTATTCATTTACAAATCTAATTACATCGGGAATGGTATCTGTTGTACCTTTGCCCACCTGGAATCCGTACTGGTTTCTATCCAAGATTTCGTTTTGCAATAAGAATTCTTTGATTCGAGAATCTACAATGTTTTCGAGGATTTTACTTAAGGGATTCAAGAGTGAGGTTAGTCTGTAATTGTTTGGGTCAGTTTCATCACCCCCTTTAAAAATCAGTATAATTACAGAGATTTTTAAGTATTCCAAGAATCTTCCCTGCCTAATACATTTAATTATTAATTTCGCTAGAGTATCAGCAATATTTTCTTTGATTAATTTGAGGTAATCAACCGAGATACCATCAGGACCTGGTGCAGTATGGTTTCGTAGAGAATTAATAGTTTCAATTTTTTTTATTGGTGGTTCTTAAATGAAAAGAAGAGGTTAGGGATGTGTTTCGGGACGATGATATCCGTATCGTAGGCAGTTTCGTTGCTATTTCATAACTTATTTTAAAGAAATGGTGATTAAGGTAGTTGGCGATTTCCTTCGGTTCACTGATCATCTTGTTCGAGAAAGATAGTTTTGCGATATTGTGTGTCTTGCTTTTTTCGCCTTTCCTTAGAACACCGTCAACTAGATTCCAGAACTGGCTATGGTTTTTTGAGCTTTGCTCAAGCTTTATGGTATAATAGTGTTGCTTTACTTCTTTTATTATTTTGTTACAATCGTTTTTTATACTATTTAATATTGTTTTTGTTTTGTAGGACTGTAAGGATCCTTAATTAGCAGTTTATATGCTTTATGTTTTTTCTTTGGGGCAGTAATAACTTTTTCAGTAATCCACGTTACATTCCTTGTACTGATGGATTTAGTAAACGTGGCTGAATCTATAGCTTCCTGTATTATCCCGGCCAATTCCTGGAAACTTTCTGGAGTTTTCTTTTTAAGCAGCTGGTTAGTTGTCTAAATGAATTTATCTTTTCTGAGGTAAGGTATATATCTCAAACTTGGTTTTACTTTGGTCATTATATGTGTTTTAATTGTTAAATGTATTAGTCTATGGTCTAACCGTGGCCAGTCTTCAAAAGTGTAGCTGGTGCTGCGTTAAATCGTCTGGCTGTTTGTAGTTATATGGTCTAAGATTGTACCTGAGATTAACCTCGTCGGAATTTTTGTGTTTAATACTTCAGAATTATTGGCTGTAAGAGTATCCATGTATGTTCGGTATTGTGTATCATCGTCTAGTAGATTAATGTTGGTATCTGCTACTGTTATAAGTGATTTGTGCTTAGAGTATAAGTCATCTATATGTTCAATGAATGTAGAAAAAGTCTCCGAAGATTTGTAAAACGTTTCTATATTTAGAGTTTGTTTGTATCTCGATTATTATTGTAGAAAAATCTATGTTTTTATATTTTACTTTATATTGCAGACCATTTTTAAATTAAATTGTGGTTTCACCGCCTCTGTTATCATTTCTGCAGCAGAAAAGCAGCTGTGTGTCCATTAATTTCGTAGTAATCAATCTTTGAATCGTATAGCCATATTTCGCAGAATACCATGACATCCACTTCCTTGTGATCCTTCACGTAAATTTCAATATCTTCTATTTTTTGACGTAAGCTTCGAAGATTTGCATATGATGTTAAGTGTAAGATTTGCATATGTAAGTTAAATGTACTATTCATCTGAGACCTTGTTGTAATTTATATTTCTTCTTGATAATGTAAATCGCCTTGTGTATTCTGGGCATTCTGTGGAATCGGCTCTACGGCATACGTTTAGCACTTTGCCGGTTTTTAAGCAATTTGCACATTTTTGGGTGTTAGAACTGCAGTCCTCTGTTTAATTTTCACCGGCGCATTTCGCGCTTGTTTTTTCCCCCTCACATTTGGTAGTTTTATGGTTGAATTTTTGACACTTATAACATGTATCTATCATCTATCTCCTCCCAAAACCCTCAAAAACCTGAGGTCATTTCTTGAAATGTCAGGTGACTACCGACGTTTCGTCCGAAATAACGTTAAAATAGTGAAACCTCTGACATACCTTTTAAGAGGGGAAGATGGACGAGTGCCCAAAAACGTTTTAAAAACAAACCTATCCATATGGACAATGAATCAGCATTTGATAAACTGAAAACGTCTCTAATATCTAAAAACGTTGTACTTATGCACCCTAACTTCGAAAAACATTCGAGCTAACAAATGATGCTTCGTACTACGCCATAGGAGCAGTCCTCTCACAGGACAACAAACCAATAATGTTCCTCTCTCGAACCTTCAGCAAAACTATGCAGCTAACGAGAAAGAAATGTTTGCTAACATATGGGCACTAAATTCCCTACGGAACTTTCTCTATAGGTCAAAGAAAGCTAACGAGAAAGAAATGCTTGCTATCATATGGGCACTAAATTCCCTAAGGAACTTTCTCTATAGGTCAAAGAAGGTTCATATATTCACAGACCACCAACCCTTAACATATGCCTCGACAAATAACAACACAAACTCAAAGATAAAAAGGTGGAGAGCAATACTCGAAGAGTATAACTACGAACTCAAGTACAAGCCTGGCAGAATATACGTCGTAGCCGATTCTCTATCCAGACCACCCACTGCAACGAATATCCATTCACTAACGCCATCAGAGCACAGTAACGGAAGTTCATCCCATAATTTAATCCCTACTGGCGAAGCCCCAGTCAACTTCTCCCGAAACCAACTAATTCTCAAGATTAATTATGAAGATAGTTATCAAATTGTTAATCCCTTTAGTAAACACACAAGGCACATTATTATCAAGCGTTCAGACACCAATACCGACATAATTAATATATTCAAGAAATATCTTAATCCAAGTGTCATTAATGGTCTTCTGACCAATGAAGAAACAATGGGCAGGATACAAGACATATATCCACCTATCGAATTCGTTTTACACAAAAGATAATTGAAGATGTGCCTAGTGAAGCAGAACAAGAAAATCGTATTTTAGAACTCATTGTCGTGCGCACCGTAATGCAGAAAAGAATAGACTCCAAATTCATGAAAATTTCTACTTCCCCAAAATTCCCTCGAACATAAAAAGATTGATAAAAAATGCTCAATATGCAAAGAAAACAAAACGATCATCATCCTAACAAGCCAATACTAAATCCTACTCCTATTCCTACGTATTCAGGACACACTATCCATATTGACCTTTTCCTAACCGAAAAATACCATGTGTTAACGGCCATTGACAAATTTACAAAATTTGGGCAAGCGAAAATAATCGCTCTAAAATCCGCTGAAGACATTAGGAAACCTTTAAAAAATATATTTTTTTCCTTTTGCGTTTCATAAAATATAGTCATAGACAACGAAGGTGCTCTGAAATCTCTTAGCTTAGTGTCTATGATGGAAACGAACTTAAAATCACCCTGTTCCGCACAGCTCCGTATAAAAGTGAAGTTAGTGGACATGTGGAACGATGGCACTCTACATTGATAGAAATTATGTGTCGTCAGGAAAAGGAAAACTTACATCGTTCTTTCGAAGAATTACTTGAACGTTCCGTTAATGAGTATAATTTCGCCATCCATTCAACCACCGGAAAAAAGCCAGTTGAACTGTTTTATGGTAGAAACCCCCAAGTCAATCTCGAAGACTTCGAGACAACACGTATGCCCAATATAGAACAAATTAAAGTTCAGCAACATCTGAGAGACCAAAATAAAAAAAGCACCCCATTAGACAATATCAAGCAGACGAAATAATTTATGTCAAGCGCAATAAGACACTAGGTTCAAAATTAGCTGTACGTTACATAAATGAAATAGTTAAAGAAAATAACAATACAACAGTCTTAACTGAATTAGGAAAACCATCCACAAAAGCAATATACGACATTAATCTTACTTCTAGAATCACGTTCTATACTTCCACCCGCGAAGATCTTCGAACACAATAACACGAAAACAAAATAGCCTTTTCCCTTATTTTTCTTATGGACTGCAACAAACCTAGGAGCTGCTAGATAATCTGAAACCCAAGAAGGCGAAACGATCTCTAAATTTTATTGGATCAGCTTGGAAGTAGATCGCGGGAAACCTCGATCAGGAGGACTTTGTAACAATTAGAGATAAAATGAAAAACGTTTTACGAAACAACAATAATCAAGTTATACTAAATAAAACGCTCAATGACAGTTTGAATAATTGAACCAACATAAGTAATAAAATTCAAACATTTGTAAAAAATATTGAAAATTGTAGGCATGAGTTTATGAGCTCATTAGAACATAAAGTAAAACTCATAAAAGACGAATTGATTAACATAATGTACGCCCTAAGCTTTGCAAAACATATGTTATAAATACAATGATGCTCTCTCAGAAAAAATTCAGTAAGCTATAGATTTTTTAAATGAAAAAAACTTGCCATACGCTTCCCCAGTAGAAGTTCTTCAATTTAACGATATAAACATAATTCCAAATAATGAAATGTAATGAATATATATAAGGTGCAGACATTATAAATATTCCTGTAACAAAAAATAAAATATTTCAAGGAATAATAATCAAACCTGTAAAAATAAATAATGCCGTAATAGAAATCCAACAAAATGTAATTTTCAAAAACCATGAAACAATTTACAGTATTTTAAGAGATTCTAAGAGCTGTGATAAGCTATCTTTTTGTAATCATGATAAATTAATAGACATAAGCAACACTTCGTGTATTCCAAAAAATTTAACAAACTCAAATTCTATTTGCAACAAAACAAGTGGTCAACACATTCCCGAACTGGAATGAATCTCACCCGATTTGTTATCGATCAATGATTTACAAGGTCTTATTCGCATTAATAATGTCCCACATAACCTAAACGGTACCTTCGTAATTAGATTCAATAATGCTTCTATCTCCGCCAATGACCAAACATTTACATCGAAAGATGTCACCCACTTAAAATCCTGTACCTTCTCCAAATTACTTACCACAAAGAAGCACACTGAATCATCACTCCTCCGCATTAAACTCTACAGTTATTCCAATGACAAGTCTATACAATGGACCAATTTTTTTGAACTGATGAGGACATCAGCACCTAAGAGGGGAAGAGTTAGCGACACACGCTTACGATGACCTCCCATCAACCCAATCTATCCACATGACCCCTTACATTTCCGCTGCAATCCATGCACTTGATGGAATCATCAACAATTCCCATTTCCGTTGCAATCTATGCACTTGATGGAAACATCAACAATTCTCCCAGTAAAAACTGCAACATAACCGTTCTCGTGGGGGAACGGTTCACCGGCAAAAGAATTTGTAGTCGGCTCTTAATTTCTAATAAATAGATCTGGCTTGTAAGAAAACAGTTAGTCTAAGTTGAGTGTTCAATAAATTCGCGTATAAAGATAGAACATTTGTGTTTTTTTTTTCTTAAAGCAAAGAAAAAGTTAATTAACATGTATGTGTGTGTACATTCGTGGACAGTGTTTCTAGGAGCATGGCTCAAGTAAATAAAGTCGTACCGACTTCGTTAAGGTGTCAATCGAACCGTCTTTTCAATTTTAAGAGCTGATTAGTTTTTGAAATAAGTAGTAAGTGACGTACCTTGAAACCAGGTTTTGTATGGGTGGGAACCACTTTTTCAATCACTTCCAACCAGTGCAGGTTGGTGCTTGGTGTACGTGGTTACAAGGGGTTTTGATGGGGAATCAGTGCCATTTTGAGTCTGCTATACGGTCGCCTGGTGGCGGTGATTTGTTGTTTGTAAGAGGGGTGTTGCGGTTGGTTGGTTGGGGTTGTCAGGTGGTATGCGGTTATTTGTGTTGGTAGAAGGGTGTAGAGGTTTGTTCAGGTGTGTCGCGGTGATTTGTGTTGTGTTGTGAGGGGTTACTGAGCGTGGTTGGTAGAAGGGTGTAGAGGTTTGTTCAGGTGTGTAATGGTGATTTATGTTGTTAGATTTGCACGGCGAACAGATGTGTGCATGTAGATACATTAAGAGTGTGATTCGCGAGGCGTTGAGCGATGTTGTGGGTCCAGTTGGTTGGTTGTTAGGGGTGTAGGAAATGGATTACCAGGGCGTCGTGAAAGGCTGACGGCAAAATATTCATGAAATGCCGTGTGCGCAAATTTTTCTTCCTACATGAATCCAATTGTACCTTCTGGCCACGGTGAATATATGTAGCGTCTGTTCAAGACAACGAATGATGGGGACAGGGTAAAGCCTTGCACGCAAATTTTCTGTGGCACTGTATCAAAATTAGCTTAATGTATTACGAACACAATGATCTTCTATACGCCGTGTTACTGTACGTTATTTGTGCGAATGGTGGGTGAAAAGAAGGGTGAAATTTTAATGGTAATTGCCATTCATACTGAATTCGGATACTAACCTTAATGTATTACGAAAAGTATCCAATTAACTTCATACACATGTACGTTGAAATGTATTTAAATAGCCATGATCGGACAGAAGTATGGTAGTACATATAACTATGTATTAATTTTCTTAATACTGCGAGACAGTCTACCAGGAGTTCATTAATTCAGGAGGTTAAAATATTTCAAGTCTTTTTTGAAGGCAAACGAATGATGGTAGAGAGGACGATCAACCTGAATGAGTCCGATACATGTGTTTTATTGTAATTAAAGGTATTCCCCGAAGGTTTGATGATCTCGTCGCATTGACCGTCAACAGGTGCTTCTTTCGTGTAGAGATGTATCATGAATGATCAAGTACGTAACGGCAGGTTATGCGTTTTTTTCTTGTTGTTTGCTGGGGAACTGTAGATTTGAGGGTGAATATCATTATAATAACGACTTGTCATCCGCATCCTTGATGAGTTTTTGTGTTGTACATATTTTACACTTTATTGCGAAATGTAGTAATTAAGTGGTATGGCTCAATTTGCAATTTGAATTAGTTAGCTTCATGAGAAAATGACGTTGGGTAACATGGCCGGTAGCACAAACTACATACATATGCTTGCAATTTGTACATTGTACGGCGTGGAAAAAATTGTATAAAAATCCGTGGCTGGTACCATGGGTTATCATAAATTTTAAGTTATTATTTTTTATATAATAATTTTTCTCTATTTTTGCTTACAGCATTATTGTAAATTTTATGAAAATTGCGGCCCTACAAGGCCTATTTTGCAGCTGAAGTAAGTTAGCTTAGAATGTTTGGTAAAGAAATTCCGCTACGACTGCGTCGTATAACATTAGAGGAATATCGCAAGAGATATTCTTCTAACCAAACTACTATTGAAGTAATTTCTGAAAGAAAACCAGCAACCCTAGATCTCCAATGGCCGCAAAAAGTTTTGGCTGGGGTTGCAGCAGCCGAGCAGCGTGAAGAAGCTGCGTCAGGAGCCGCAACAGAGGAGAATCAACAGCCTGTAGAGGCGAGGAGGACGTCACCTCTTCCTGGACCTCAAACTCTGACGATTGAAGAGCTGCAAAGAGTGTTGCAGCGCAAAAGGTTCGTGCCTGAACCTACGTGAACGGAGCCCTCCAAAAAAAAGAAGCGTGGTGAGCTGCACCGCATAATACCACTAACAACTGGAGCAGATAAAATTAAGTTAATAAAAGTAATAAATAGTTTAAAATAGTGTATTAGTTTTAATAATGTAAAATAGAGAGATAAGTAAATTTAGATAAAAATAAAAAGATGGAAAATCTAATTAAGGTTTTAAAATTGCGTTAGCATTTAGTTTTGAAGATTGTATTACCAGGTTGAGGAATACAACAAATAAATTTAGGGATGGAAATATTTATCTGACATTAGATGAGAAATACAGGTTTTTACTGCAGTTGATAGAGTTTTGAAAGCTACATCACCTGTCGTTTTCAAATGGTTTGCTAAACGAAACATTTAATCTTTTGGTGAATAATGGAAACTCCTCCAGCTCTAATGATGTTCAACAAGAATGTGTTGGTGAAGGTAATCAACAAGGGGGTGGCTCAAGCGATATATCAAGATCGTTTCAAATAATTTCCAGGAAAGAGGAGCAATTTAAAAAATTTAACGTCACAGATGTCACCTTCAGTTTTCAAATAAAGGACTTCACCAATATAGCTGTTGATCCTTTAAGTGCTTTAGAAAATATATTTGGTAAGATAATTGCAGACATTCTTGGTAACGCAAATTCGGAGTGTAAAATGAGCTTTAAAATAACAGTCCCAAAATCACCACACGTTAAACCCATATGGTCGAGTTTAAAGCCTGTTCAGGAATTTGATGGTAAATGCATAATGGGTCTTATAGCAAATGTCAACCAATCAAACACTAAATTTCTTTCGGATGATATCATTCAGTTCCATGCGGATGTCGTAAACATTCCTTTCGGTGGAGGGCGTATAAATAAAAAGTACACAGATGATGATGAACTTTTAAAAAGGAAAAAAGTATTAGTGGATGCGGGTAAAACCACTAAAGCTGACGATCTTTCATGTTTACCAAGGTGTTTTTGTTACGCAATAGAAATGGTTGAGGGTAATATAAGCCGTGTTAATAATTCAGTCATTTTACAATCTTTGGATTTGAAGGCTGATCAATTGTTTAAAAATGACAAAGTGGTAATCAGTGAGAATGGATGCCACATCCTGGATCTTTATAAATTTCAAAAATACTTATGTGAGTATCAAATTGCTGTTTTCGAAAATATTCGAGATCCGAGTTCCATCCTTTTTAAAATTTCGCTACAGGATATAACAGCAAAAAAAATTTACTTCTTCCATTTCGAGAGTACAAAACATTTTTACGTCATTAAATCGGTCACCGGATTCTTTTCCAAAAGTTATATTTGTAATTATTGCGATAAAGTTTCAAATCATTCGTTTCATAAATGTGAAATGAAATGTCCGTACTGTATCACATTCCCACCCTGCGTGTATGTATCACAGATGGTTGACTGTAGCGAGTGTAATTGCGGGTTTAGAGGACCGCTATGTTGCGCTAACCATTTAGATAAAAAGTTAAGAGGAAAAACTGTGTGTGACACTTTCAAGATATGTGTATTTTGCACAAAATTTATAAATTTTACATACATGAAAAGACTCAAACATCAATGTGACGAATACTTCTGTCAGATGTGTTCAAAAATACAACCATCCCAACATAACTGTTTTATAAAGCCCTACATAGGTAGAAAGGATAAAAAGTTTCTCATAATATTTTTTGATTGTGAAACTACTCAAAACTGTCTGTATGGAGACAGCTCTTCAACTTTTGTACATGTTGCAAATCTAATTGTAGCACAACATTTTTGTCACAATTGTTATCAAGATGAAGATATTAAACAACCATGTGATACATGTGGTGTCAGACAGCATATATTTAAGTGATCAATCCTCTGTTGTACAAAGGTTTCTAGACTTTTGTTTAATGCCCAGACCATATGTGAGCAACGTTTCTTGATTTCGGAGTTAATAGCTAGAAAAAAGCATATTGAACCTTTAATGAATGGGGTCAAATCTATGAAGTTGACATGTGAACAAGTTTCATTTGTTGACTCTTTAAATTTCCTGCCGTTTCCACTTTCTAAGTTTCCACAAGTTTTCGATATTGAAGACAGTGCTAAAGGTTACTTTCCTGATTATTTCAATACGGAGGAGAATATAAATTACATCGGTAACTACCCACCACCAGAAATGTACGGTTGCAATACAATGAAACCTAAAGAAAGGATGACCTTTTTAAATTGGTACAATACAAAAACACAAGATATTTTCAATAATAGAAATGATTTGTTGCGATATTGTGTAAATGATGTTGATATTTTATGACGAGGATGTATAAGGTTTATGGATGAATTTATTAAAATGACCGATGTGAACCCCTTAATAGAAAGTCTCACAATTTCATCGACATGTATGCTTGCTAGTGGCTGGCTTGGAAAAATTCTAGCGGCTAATCTCTGCAAGCAATAATGGTGAGTTAAAGTTGGATAAGTGTGAATTCTATGTCGACGGCTTTCATAAAGAAGCAAATACTGTCTTTGAGTTTTTTGGCTGTTATTATCACGGTTGTAGAGATTGCTTTAAATTTCAAGAAGCGACTGAAAATAGCTCGTTGGGTTTACAAGCAATAAATCAAAGATATGAAAGCACACAAAGACGTACTGAGGCGATAAGGAGAAATGGATATAATCTGGTATATTCGAGGGAGTGTGAATTTAAAAAAGGCCTAAGTAAAGACTGGGTTTTAAATGAAAAATTGCGGGAAAATTATAATGATATAATGCCACCACTATGTGTGCGGGATGCTCTATTTGGAGGTCGTACTGAAGTATTCAAATTATACCATAAAGCAAAAGAGGGAGAGGTAATACGTTATTTAGACTTTACCAGTCTGTACCCGTATATCAACAAATACGCACCGTACCCCATAAAGCATCCTGGGATATTTCGAAATGACAATATACCTCCTATACATGAAATTATTTCAATGCATGGTTTCATTAAATGCGATGTAATTGCTCCCAATAACCTTCTCATTCCTGTGTTACCCTTGAAAAACAACAATAAATTATATGTCACACTCTGTAAAAAATGTGCCGAGAAGAATAAAGTTTCAAGTTGTGATCATTCAGATGATGAGCGAAAACTCACAGGTAGGGGAGAGTGGGGCTGAAAGTGCCAGGGGTAAGTTGTTCAGATGCAAATATCGAAAAAACAAAAAGAGATAACATTATGTTCGTATTATGTCCGGCACTCTGGCACTCTAGCACATGTGCGGCGGCTATTTGAGTTGCGCCAGAGACGCGGACCTAGTGGCAGTGTGTGTAGTGTTCCTTGAGCAAAACGTGAGTAAATATTATTTCGTGCATACTTTTTGGTCTCAAGTAACCATTTTTGGTATTAAGAATATGGGAGTTTTACTAGTCTGTTTGTAATTTAACCCGAAATATTAATCTATGCAATTTTAACGCTTTGAACAGCATGTTTTTTTAGCATATGATAAAAAGTAAGGCACTTCGCACACTTGATCCGCTCAGTTCCGCTCAGCTCAGCTCAGCTCCGCGCGTCAGCTCAGCTCCGGCAGGATTACCGCACACTTGGTCAGCTCAGCTCCGACATATTTTCAATATGTTTCTACGCTCAGTTCAAAGGATATCGTCAGTGCTCGACAAGCAGACGAACTTTTCGTAAACATTTGTTTTTGGAATTAGAGCTAGTTTTTCTAGTAAATTAAGTAATTACGAATACTGAACTCTTTATTCTATACAATTTTTAAAATGAGTATTAGTAGCAGTGACGAAAAAATCATTATAGCGGCTTTGGCGTTCGCTGCTGAAGAAAAACCAAAATCTGAAAAAAGTTATGGGTACATGAAATAAACGCTGCTAGAGAGCGGGAAGGAGAGTACCATACACTGTTTCCGAATACTCCTGAGATTTACTTTTGACAAAAGAGTTGTGTTGGATGAATATTTCTCTTATCCTTATGGTTTTAAAAGATGTAGACCAAACAATTATGATAACATTTAAAAGTTTTGTATAAAGAATAAATATTATCCATTCTTATTGTATTAAATTTTATATTTGCATTTTATGGTTTAGATATTCATATCATGTAAATAAGTTGTTAAGTGATGTTTGCCTTGTTATGAAACTAAACAATTACTTTTAGATCATATGATGAAATTCGAATAGTTGTTGGAATACAATATAAGTACCAGTACTCTAAACATTTCTTTCATTTCATTACTACTCTGACAACCATCAGATATGGCACATATTATTGTAGATATCCAGTTTGTGTGTGGAAATAACGGGCAATATTTTGCGTAAGAGCTTGCTGTCCTACAATTCGGATCACTTATACCATCAATGTATCATCTTTCACCACCGTATTCACACCAGGAGTTATCTTTTGAGGGCTGCAAACAGACGTGGATAACATTAATGGTTTGCACTGGGATGATGGCAATATCAATTACACCAGTCTACCAGACATATTTGAAAAATATGCTACATCGACGATCTATGTAAAAGGTGAGATGAAAGAGAAGTTTGTGAAAAAATATCTACAATCAACAGATATAATCCAGTTGCAATTACCAAAACTTAGCGAACTGAGAAAGTTTCACACGTATTGCGAAATTCACGAGGGGACACAGTCCAAGCGATGTGCAGTGCAAAATTGTGTAAACATATACTTATATATGCTAATAAATGAAAAATATTGAGTAAAAGATGAAAATGTGTTGTTATTTAATACTTTTATTAAACCATCGTTATATTATAAATAATTTGAGGATTACAAAACCATGGGATTTCATAAAAAAGTCGAGAATAGTTTATGTGCACATATGAAGCACGTGAGGGTATAAAAAAGCCATCACTCGATAGTTGTAATACATCTTTAGCCCTACATCTAGTTGTATTCTGTTTGAAATACTCTCTCACACTGTCGGTTGCGTTTTTGTTGTGGTACATAATAATATTGAAGAATTCCGTCTTCCCGAACAAATTTAAAAGGTTCTGGGGTGTTAGCCGGATACTACCTTGATCAACTGGTATGATGTTCTCCTTTTTTAAATCAGCTTGTGTTGCTTTGACAGTTTCAATATTTTCTTGCTTCATCTTGATCAGATAAATGTACAATGAACTCCACCCTAGGTAGTTGTAGTTGATACAGGGAAACCTCCAGGATAACTGAAGATTATTTTAACCTCAAATGTGAGTGGATAGAAGCCCAACGTAACTTCCCGGTTTTGACATCCATCCAGATAGTAGGTGTAGTTCAGTAGCACATCTTCACCAGGAACCTCGGATCTTTTCTGCCTGGAAGATCTTTTAGTAATTAATTCAGCTGTGCCTCCAGGTTTTCTCCTTTTGTTAGATCGCTGCGGTTTTGCAATGTCCACGATTTTCCGAATAGGTGATGTCATACTGCCCGAAAGGTTATTAAAGTAAGACTGAAAGTCAGGGGTTTCTGGCCGATCCCTTTATACTGAGCTCAAGCTGCTTTTTTTATAGCGCATGTCTCCTGTCTACAGGACTGGTTGTAACACTCCCCTACATTTTGCGAAGAGATCCTCGAATAGATTCTCTGGAACAAAGTAACTATTTCATCATCATTGGTGTCATAGTTTGTAGTAAAAAACCGGCTCAGAAATCTTTTGAAGCTTCTACCACTACAACGAAAATAAAGAAATACACAGCAATACTGCCCGCACGTGGTCGAGAATGCACTCTGTAACCTCTGCTTATTATTTACAAATACTTTAACATTGCGCCGAAGGAATTTTTTGAAGTACTTTTTAGTAGGATATTTACCGAACGAGTCAAAATATTCAGCTGGTCCTTTTTTAGGGAAGTAGAATGCTACCCAATGAACACCGCTCTTTTGGGACGGATTTGTGTTGGCTATGACGCATGCTGGTTTTCTGATTTTCCGAGGTAAACGATCGCAGCAATTTACACCTTGAAAAAATCTTTTTGTTATGATATTACTTCTCAACGCGTTGATGATCTCTATTGTGTTCATTCCTGTCCTTTCAAGAATATGTTTTCAAGGTTTACAACCTTAGTATGTGATGTCATGTAGCTTTGTAAGAATTCTTTTCTCAATTCTCCGTTCACAAGCACTGCTGAAAACTTTCCCAACGATCTGATAAGATCCTCATCGAGTCGCTTGGGTTCCAAGTTTCCAATCACTCCTTTCTGATCTGTAGCTATAGTCAAGGTGGTAGGATATTTACACGTTATTTCTTTCGAGTAAAGTTTGTTCTGTGATGTGAACCCAGTCAGCGATACTTTCTTAAAGAAGGTTAAGTTACCTTCTGAGAAGTATTCAACATTTACAAGGCAATGTGCCATGACTTCTGCTGTGTACTAGAGTAAATACTATCCAAATCTGAATGTTAACGCGATATATATAGCTTTTTTAAAAGCTTGTAAATACATTCCGATTTTTGTAAATTTCAAGCCTTCCATCATATTCCGCGTAAATGATACAGGTGACGCTTTTCTTTGAAGCTTCTCTGAATCTTCCCTCGATCCTTAACACACCTTGATTTAACAAACTAGCGCATCCCGAATCGTATGAGCTGTCTGCTGTTAAATCAAAGAATTTCTTGGATATCCATCATCAAAGAATTTCTTGGATATCTGATGGCCTTTATCAAAATAATTGATTCCAGTCCCCTTGAACAGAGAAAGATATCCTCTAGTGCTAACTGGTTTTTCGTGCGAAAAATCAAACTCTAGAGGAAGGTTTGGTACTTGAACACCATTTTCTGATAGATTGAAGTTGGTAATTTTGTTTTGCTTAAAGTTGAATGGATTCTTTGTGCGCTTTCCGGTGTAGGAATCATTATCCACCATAGCAAAAATTAGCAAATTCGGTAATTGTCCCATCACGACATAAGCTAAAACTTCCCCCCCATCAGCTTTCTTAAGTTTCTCCTGTCCCGTGAAAAGTTCTTCCTTGTCATTTTTAAATTTAATCAGCTACACTTTGAGGCGTAAGTAAGTGCTGGATAAGTCACGATATGTATCTCCATGGCCGAGTGAGACAAATTCCAACACAGAAGAATTGTCCAGTGATGCAATAGGTTTGTAAGCAACTTCTTCGGTCTTCAGAACACTGTTTTGAATTGGTGGTGAGGTAAAAATATCCAATTCAGACTTCATACATTCTTTCTGCATCGTGATGGTATTATCTACTTGTCAAATATATTCAATGTACGCTTTCTTAATTGACGTCGTCTTTTTATAGTTTCTTAGCTCTGCTCGATGATAGCTTTTTCACTTTTCTTACTTTTCTCCCTTTTTTACGGTTAGGCACCGATTTAAGCTGCTTGCTTGTGTAAGGCTTAGCTTGTTTTATAGCAAATCTCCTACCTCTACCTACGATTTTATCGAAGATTTTATTTATACCTTTTCGGGCCGATTCGTGTACTGCAGATTTTCCGTGTTCTTTTAGTACCTGCTTCAGTGGTCTGCTACCTGCCCCTATAAAAATAGACTTTCCTGTTTCAACGACTTGTTTGCCTATAGCTTTTGCTCCACGTAGAAATAATGGTTGGAGAGAAGTGGCGATCGATACAATTCTCCAATGTCAGATAATTTTCCCCACTCTGGCCAAGGTAGTAACGTGCGTAGTGTGAATTCATCTCATTAACATGGAGGCGTGTAAAATCCCGTATCCAAACTATGTTGTTATTTTGAAATTGCGAATATTTATAGATTCTTACCTTCGTCTGAAATGAAGCATGATGAATAGCTCGCCATGATGGTCTGTAATTTTGATTGAGATGCTTTCAATAAAAATTTTCTCCAGTGGACAGTACTCCACATAATCGAATCTAAAAATGCTATCACAACTTCCCAGCGGGATTGCTCGTAGATTTCATACCAGTTTACTTCCAGTTATTCTGGGTTTAATAATATCTGTATAAACATATATCAAATTGTTTCCTTCACAATCACGGATAGCTTTGGAGGGCGTGTCACAATGTGTCCTTTTTTCAAGTACAGACAATGATTTTTCCAGCTGACTTATACTGTCCAGCATTATTGATTTATCAAACGACTCTTTTACTGTTGCATCGATTGTTTTGGGGGTCACGTTTCTCAACGGGTGTCTTCAGGAATGCGTCGATGAATAAGCCAGCAATATTATCGGTTTTATCCACTCCTATTGGAACTGGAGTTGTATCATTTGAACCATCGACTTTTTTGTAGTGCATGTTAATGATGGTGTGAAAATCAGTGATAACCCACTCATCGGGTAATATTTCAGTGCCGGACTCTTTAGCGATGCGGGATATAGACCCTCGGATTGCCGACGCAATTTTGTTAAACACCTGCTTTCGTAACTGATATGTTGTGGCTCCCAATGGTTTTTCTCTATCAAATAGCTCTTCGTCATTAAATTCAATTCCGCTTAGTAACAAGGCTATGAAATCTGTTATGTTAATCGGTGACGCTATAGGCAGCGCTACATTAAGTTTCACGCCATAATATTTCAGATAAAATGTATGGGTGACCGTTTGAATACCTGCTTTTTTATCCCGCTTCTGCCTTAAACTATTTGTCTTCTATAATACTTCTTATATCGGAGATCACGCTTTCAACTCTATCTTCTTCGATACGATTGTACATTATTTGTTTAATTTCGGTCAAGTAATAGTTATGATAGTCAGATCTAATTGCTTAAAAGAATGACGAAAGAAATGATGAAAAAATCATATTATTTGCCTTATAACATAATTTTTGCAAATTTTGCATCCCATCTAAAACGAACATGATACTTTCTCTATCCAATAACTTTAGCGATTATTGCTTTTGGATCTTTTTGAACTGGTAAAGATTGTGGTGCTTCGGTAACGCTTACATCTTCAGATGGTATAGAACGTTTAGAAACTCCGCGGCTACCTGATTCGCTTTTCTCTTTTTTACGTTTTGGTAGAGCGATCTCCGTTATTCCGACATACCAATTGCCGGTAAACTTACACACATTCGGTAATATATTTTCAAAAGATAATAGTGTATTGTCAGGGTAAATGCCTAGAGAACTGTTTCTCAAGAGACTCACGTAGAACTCGTCATCTATTATGTTTATAGGCAGTTTTTGAATTCTGTCCCAATTCAGGTTTTTAACTCTGGAACTAGCCTCGGTCTTCAATCTTAACCGCTCACTTTGCCCAGCAGGCTTTCTTATGGGAATGTCAGTCTCGAATTGATCATGGTTTAGACGAGAGGGTCTTAATATAGATTTCTTGTCAGACTTTCGACCTACTCCATCGAAATCTGACGCTACAGCACCTCTATCATCTACTGCATCTAAATCAGTGAAAACGTCATCCAGTTCATCCACACTCATATCCGCTGGATTTGTATACTAAGTTATACCATCATTGACGGTTATCATCTTGTAGTCTCTGCTGGTTCCTTCAAATGAATCAGCCACACTTTTCCTTATTTTGGAAGCAGGTTTAAGACTTTTTGCTATTCCACTTGCTGATAATCGTCGCTTAAAAGCAGCAGGCAATTCTTGCTTCATTGGTATTATTTCGTTTATCGACTCGAATATCTCCTCCGGTCGTGGAGGCGAAGTTTGTGTGGGTATTTCGTTTTTAAATAGGAACCTCGTCTGTGTGCTGTTTTCACGCAAATTCTTATATTTCTGACTATCCATGCGGTCTTTCGATGAAAGATTTTCAGCTTTCGGCTGCATAAATGATTTTTTCTTCGTCTTGCATTTAAAAATTGTATTAGCTCATTCCGATACTGATATCATTTTGCTTCATCATTTTGGCGCTTATTGTTCAGTATCTTACTCATGGTTTTGTCAAACAGTGTCTGTGTACTAGCGCTCTCAACTGTCTCCTTAAGCCGTTCATATACTTCCGGGGGTAATAGAAGCATTTTATTAAGACTGCTATTTCTATGCATATTTTTCAAATAAAGACCCTATCACACCTGAAAGAACACTTCCTAGCAATACGGGTAAGAATCCGCCTTGTTGAACTAACACTATACGTTGGCGTGGAACGGATCGTTTAGCCTCCGCAAGCTTACGCATACTGTTTTATATTTACAAAGCCGGGAGAATATTTTTCCTCTAGGCAAACGATTTCCTTTTAGTGTATTGTGTGTGATTTTGCATAGAGTTTTCATTACTTCAGGATCGGCGGTTTTCAGTATAGCTTTTCTCAAACACGGGCTAGCTTTTTTAAGAACGTATAGCATATGCTTGTTGTCCTTGAATCGTCTCATTCGTGACACCATTGTCTTCTTTCAAACTATCTGGGGAGCAATAACACGTTACAAATGTTGTATTAAATATGTCGGTGCGAAAACGTGAGGTGTCATTTATATCCTGTGTTAGGTCTATTAGCAAATAGCTATAAGGTTGTTGAGTTATTTTTTTATATATTTTCATAAGCTCCGGACAATTTTCAGGGTATATCTGTTTAGCGAAATGATGAAATTGACTCTTGTCTCGTGGGTTCTTGAAGCATACTAAATACTTACAGTTTAGCGAAATATCTCGCTGAAAGTTTCCTTGATGGAAAACATTCTGAGTCACCAGAACGACAGACAGGTTACGATGATGCGATCCTTTCGTAAACAACTTGCATACTTGTCTTGAAGAAGTATTTAACATCATATTGTAAAGTACAATTAGGATTGGTTGATGCGTGCTATTTGGAAATTCCTCAAGAATAAAGTTCAAATATTCGATATTTTCAAATGGCGCTTGCCGTGGTATAGCACTCTGTTCAGCGTTACACCAAATAATTTTCTTCACTGATGGTTGAATCATTGCATTGTTTCTAAGAAGATTCTCTATAAATGGTGGCTTCCCGCCGCCAAACGGGCCTGCCACTATCATTGTAAAAGGGTGTTTAAAGTGCAGCATCTTTTTGTGTTTGGAAAAGAAAAACTTCTTATAAAAGCCATTACAAAACTTTTATTTATACATTTTTCAAGATGAGAGAAGGCAAATTGTTAAGGAACTTTATAGAACTGCTCGAAAAAACTTTAAACGTCGACGTGTTGTTATAAGGGGTATTGATGATCTTTGGCAGGCAGATCTGGTTGATATGAGTGCGTATGCATCTGAAAATCGCGGTTATAAATTTCTATTGACAATAATTGATACATTTTCCAAGTACGCTTGGGCTCTCCCCGTCAAAAGTAAAAATTCCAATGATGTGGCTAAGGCTACGGAATCAGTTCTCAAACAGAGACGTATACCCCGAAATCTACAAACCGATGATGGAAAAGAATTTTTCAATAAAACATTTCATTGGATAATGAAAAACTATGAAATAAACCATTATTCTACATTCAGCGCGTTAAAAGCTTCAATTGTCGAGAGATTCAACCGAACTCTGAAGGGCATCATGTGGAAAGAATTCAGTATGAATGGGAATTATCATTGGATTAACATTATACAGAAGTTGACGGACAAGTACAACAAAACAAAACATCGCATAATCAAGATGCGTCCCATAGATGTTAACGTAACAAATGAAGTACATCTACTTGCAACTGTTTATAAGAAAGTTAAGGTGGTGTCAAAGCCTTACTTTAAAATTGGAAATCATGTGCGAATAAGTAAGTACAAGCATGTGTTTGAAAAGGGCTACACACCGAACTGGTCGACTGAAATATTCACTATTAAGGAAGTGAGAAAAACACAACCACGGACATACATTCTGGAAGACTATCAACGGAACACCATACAGGGTGGTTTCTATGAAACAGAATTATTAAAGGTAAAATATCCCGATGTTTACCTTGTTGAGAAAATTTTGAAAAGGGTTAAAAATCGAGCTTTTGTAAAATGGCTAGGTTTTCCTTCGGCGCATAATTCATGGGTAGATATAAAAGACGGAATGTGAATGCATTCCAGGATCCTATCACAACTCGCTGAAATTGTAAAACACGTTAGATTCGCAGACAGCGTTCACATGAGGTAAATGATAAGCTGGGGCTATGCGTATCGTATGAGTCGTAAAGTAGAGTGGGAAATACATGCTCGTGATAGGTTTAGATTTAATCATCGCATTTCACAACTACATGAAATTATAAAACCCGTTCTCTCTTACAAATTCAAGGCGAACATTTTCAATGAGAGGTTTTCACATATCGTATAGTTAAAACCTCTCATTGAAAACATTATCAGTTTACAAACAAACGTTGTGCGAACAAGATGACTAGTGCTGTGGAACTACGCAAATATGACGACTTTGTTGCGGAATACATGTACTTCTGCATGAAAATCGTGAGAGGCTGCTAAGTGATATCAAAACATTAAAGTTATACTCAAAGATCCCGTCTACCGCATCAATTCACGGAATACACTACAATTCCTGTCCATGGTTTTATGACGATTTCGAATCCGGACCGAATACATGTGAGTGTTGTGATGTTGAAATAGCCTCCACCAGAATACGGAAGTTAATGTGTTTTTAATTACAGAGTAAGAAATGTTAAGTTTTGAAATTATATAAGTGACATTTTAATACAATGTTAAATAAGATTCGAAATCAGTCTTTTATTTCTGCATACAGTTGTGATATGGAAAAAGTTAATTGGAAATAAAAACAATGTTGTATGACAAAAAATGCTTTTTATTCATCGTTGCTATCTTGAACAAATTTTATTTTGGAATAACCATCCCTTGTGTCGTCTTTACCCTCGAATATGAGATTGTAATTTGTGATCTCGTTCAGCTCCTCAACCTGACGTTGTTTTTTTATTTTCTCCGAGAATCTTGGCGGAAGAAAACCGTCCCGTCCATCAAATGTACAGTGATGCGTGCTCCATACTGCGTGGTTATCAATCGAAAACATTATATTCGGTATTTTTTTCCTACGTTCAATGTAGCAAGCGCAACAAGTTGATCAGTTGCAAATGTTGTCTTAAAGTGCCCCGGTTTTCTGAAGGGAAAATTGATAGTAAACCTCAGCCAACAAACTTAGTTGTATTACCTACCATTTTCAAAGTTCTTCATATATTCGCATTGAAACAATTTGACAACGTAAGATGGGGAAACCTAAGCTAGCTTATACCAGCTGCAAAGTAGACCTTTATCGGGCTGCAATTTACCAAATTGGTTTTTATCTGTAACAGGATGGTAAAAATTTATTATGAATAATATATATATATATATAAATAATTTGCTCACCAACTCTTACTTTTGTTAGTATCCTCAGATATTTCACAGCGCCAAATTCCTGGCAGTATGGACGCAAGAAATTTCAATTTTGATTTTACTGTGTAGCCTTCCTGCAATTTATACCATTTCACCCCGTTGATCATAGGTTAGTCACTTTCATTCCCCCTAAACCCATTCACGACAACCCTATAACGACTTTAATCAAAACGCCCGCACCACAATTGACAATGTACAAATTGCAAGCATATGCATGTAGTCTGTGCTACCGGCCGTGTTAACCAAACGTCATTTTCTCATGAAGCTAAATAATTCAAATTGCAAATTGAGCCATACCACTTAATTACTACATTTCGCAATATAGTGTAAAATATGTACAACACAAAAACTCATCAAGGATGCGGATGACAAGTCGTTATTATAATGATATTCACCCTCAAATCTACAGTTCCCCAGCAAACAACAAGAAAAAAACGCATAACCTGCCGTTACGCACTTGATCATTCATGATACATCTCTACACGAAAGAAGCACCTGTTGACGGTCAATGCGACGAGATCATCAAACCTTCGGGGAATACCTTTAATTACAATAAAACACATGTATCGGACTCATTCAGGTTGATCGTCCTCTCTACCATCATTCGTTTGCCTTCAAAAAAGACTTGAAATATTTTAACCTCCTGAATTAATGAGCTCCTGGTAGACTGTCTCGCAGTATTAAGGAAATTAATACATAGTTATATGTACTACCATACTTCTGTCCGATCATGGCTATTTAAATACATTTCAATGTACATGTGTATGAAGTTAATTGGATACTTTTCGTAATACATTAAGGTTAGTATCCGAATTCAGTATGAATGGCAATTACCATTAAAATTTCACCCTTCTTTTCACCCACCATTCGCACAAATAACGTACAGTAACACGGCGTATAGAAGATCATTGTGTTCGTAATACATTAAGCTAATTTTGATACAGTGCCACAGAAAATTTGCGTGCAAGGCTTTACCCTGTCCCCATCATTCGTTGTCTTGAACAGACGCTACATATATTCACCGTGGCCAGAAGGTACAATTGGATTCATGTAGGAAGAAAAATTTGCGCACACGGCATTTCATGTATATTTTGCCGTCAGCCTTTCATGACGCCCTGGTAATCCATTTCCTACACCCCTAACAACCAACCAACTGGACCCACAACATCGCTCAACGCCTCGCAAATCACACTCTTAATGTATCTACATGTACACATCTGTTCGCCGTGCAAATCTAACAACATAAATCACCACTACACACCTGAACAAACCTCTACACCCTTCTACCAACCACGCTCAGCAACCCCTCACAACACAACACAAATCACCGCAACACACCTGAACAAACCTCTACACCCTTCTACCAACCACGCTCAGCAACCCCTCACAACACAACACAAATCACCGCGACACACCTGAACAAACCTCTACACCCTTCTACCAACACAAATAACCGCATACCACCTGACAACCCCAACCAACCAACCGCAACACCCCTCTTACAAACAACAAATCACCGCCACCAGGCGACCGTATAGCAGACTCAAAATGGCACTGATTCCCCATCAAAACCCCTTGTAACCACGTACACCAAGCACCAACCTGCACTGGTTGGAAGTGATTGAAAAAGTGGTACCCACCCATACAAAACCTGGTTCCAAGGTATGTGACTTACTACTGAAATACTTCGGTCGTTGGAATTTGTTGTTTCCCCTCTTTGAATGTAATTTCTGCCAGAAGCTTTATCTCGCGAAACAAATATACTATATATGTATGTTTGCATTAAAAGGTTTCATTGAAATTCTGTTAAAAATCTTACAAAAATTCGGTGGAATACCCAGTGGCCGATTACATTTTCCGCTATCTGGCCTATTGGATTATCACATGTTATTGTTTCTAATGCCGAAAACTAAGCTTTAATATATATATTATTATATATGATGCATGACAGCTTATAATAACTGCAACTAATTCGAATCAAATTTTTTAGCAAAAATTTTATATTGTGAATATATGAAATATTCCATCGTATGTGCATACGCCATTGCATTTTTGTTTCGCAGTAGGTGAGATAAAAAATTCCACCGCTGATTCAATTACATAACCTGCTTTCTCTAGTTCTTTTTATAAGATTAGCTCGTAATTGTAGTGAATTTATGTAACTATTCCGCATAAGTGAATTTTTATCGTATCTTCCTACGTCACTGAGAATTTTGTTTTTGTTTGCCTATAGGTAGCAGGAAAAATTTCACTATTTTTTCATTTACGTATCCTTCTTTTCCTAATGTATCGCTCGGTGTAGATATATAGCATCAGGTCTGTAGCCTTTTTAAGAATAGTAGAAATGGGAAAAGTCAAAAGTCAGAATGATTCAAGCTGCACGTACATAAAACTTTCGAAAAAGTTAGCATCGGCACAAGTTAAACGGAAACATCAAGCGCATGTAAGTTTACGATCTGTTTTATGCCTGACAGCTTATCTGCATTAGACTATGGAGCTAAATTCGAGTCAAGCAGTTACACTGGCTTGAAGCTACAAAATTTAGTCTGTAAAGTCCTGGTAACCTGGAGATATTTTAATGTGTATCTAAAGTTATATCTCTAGCATATTATGGACTTGCCGTTCTTATGATGGAAAGTGTCATGAGGGCAGAATATGATTGTGTGATGATATCCGAGCGTCATTGAATTGGAAGGATGGAATTGCGGTAGAATAGTGTGAATGGATATAGGTATCAATTGAAGTAAAAATGTTATTTCTACAATCGGTAAAGGTTAAGATTATGGTTCCCATCCCCCGAAGGGGCTGGAATAGTGTGATCGAAAGAGGGGACTCCCCTTTTACTATGGCATAAAAAGTTCGTGGCGGTCACGCCCCCATGAGAAGTTATGGGGTCCCCCCCACTAAAAAATGGTTATTTTGCCTATTTTTAGAGATCATATGAAACCGTAAAATTGATCTGGGAAGTAATTTTTAGACAAGTGTGGAAATCGGAAAAATTAAAAAGTAAAATATTTTTTCGGAAGAAAATACCCGCGGGAGGGAAAAGCGGCCGGTTGGACGGGGTGCAAAACGTGTCCCCAAAGTCTTACCCTTATTTACATTACTTTTACGCTAAAAATGACATACATCAATTTATTTTATAATTTTTTTTTTAGATGAATCAAAAATGGTTCATCTTTCAAACCATGTAATGGCAGTTCATTGG